>FR990025.1:7849627-9099627 GCA_905404135.1 Hesperia comma | reverse complement strand
TGCTTCAAACGCTTCTACACATTAATTCATTATGAATAACATTTTTAACCTGTTGTGGATCTGTTGTTGTGTGAATATCCAATGAAATAATAACATATTAATCTTTGATCATCAATACAGTAATGTGAAGCGAAAGCGATACATCGATTTTAAGGTTTATTTCGAATTTATTCGAAATAAATAAATTACCACAGACTATTAAAGAACACAAGTATGTATCCAATTTTCTACACGTTTGTCTAAATGAAACAAAAAGTATTTTTCTTATATAATTTTTACAAAATACATATCTGAAAAGTAGGGTTTAATTCATAACTAATGACAATGAGATTCAGCTTTAATAGAATGTTTATTTGTATCAAACCATAATATACTAAGACCCCATAACACTTGCTTCACCCATCGAATATTTGATTAAAATCATTTTTTTATGTACAATTAGGCAACGAACAATATGTTTTTCCTGGTGTGCCTGTCGAAAAATGGCCGCTAGTACGTTTAATTAACGAAAGAAAAAGGACTTTCTGGGGCGAATTTACATGCATCTGTTATTTATATAAAATATACTCCAAGGTCAAGATATACACCTAGAGGTCCTGAAAAGTCGGGTGTGCCATTAGGCACATGGCCGTAACCTGTTGGCAGCCAGGCATAAAGAGTGCTTGTTTGCGCGCCTGATGAACCGCGTGAGCAATTTGACGCGTAATGTAACCGAGACTTGATTTCATCTGTAGGAGTGATCTTAGACCATAAACCCCTAAGACCTTAGAATAATATGGTTTGGGTTCCATTTTCGGCTACAAAAACATATATTATTAAGAAACAGATTTTTTTTTGATTGACCTGATTATTATTATTCATCTTTAATGACGTTATAAGAAATAAATAGATGAATACGAAACATTAATGCTGTATATTCGATTTATAAACTATTTAACATGCTTTAAAAGCTGAATTCGAAAGCTTCTAGGATTTCACGCTACCTTATAATAGCTTTGATGTTTTTTACTACACAGCAACTGCTATTGTTTCTTACGGAGGTACTAAAAGTGTCTCTCCATTTTAACCATTCACTATTGAACTAATATAAAACTACCAACCACAAAAATGCGAAACCACTGCACTACTAATAACTAAAAAAACATATTCGTAGTCAGGACATTTTAAAACATTATTATTTATACATACGTGTATAAGGCATATTGGAAACAGCTTACGTTAGGTTTATGTTTTTTTAATGAGGATTATTTATCAACTACACATAATAAAATTCTCGACATATTTAGAAGAGATAAAGACAAAAATATAATAACGTAATATGATTTATAACAATAACTAATAATATTTTTGTCTGTTTATTATTTTTCGTTTATGTAAGTATTTGTTTCTGCTGATCTCTTACAACTTGAACTAATTTGAATAGGGTTTTCACTGGAGTATTGAAGTTATTTCGTGTGGTGTAGTGAAGTTATTTATTTCACTAGATCCACAAATTAAGATATGTATCAATTTAAAGAATCCCATTTTAACATTTTGCGTGTGTGGGTACTAAGACTTACTAAGTAAGATAGATCTTTATAGATTTTAAATATAATATATGGGTTGTAGCCAAAGGCTTTGTAATGATTTCCTGTAAAATTATAAAACTCGGTAGATACTTTTTTTATTTTAAACATATTAGCTAATATTCTTGAACTGTTATAGGGCAAGTAGGCTTTGCTCAGCTACTCTAAATAATATATTGTAATAAGTATGTTATAATTTATAAAGATATAAATTATATGGCTAACCTTAAAATATTCATTTTAAATTATTAACACGAACAATACAAACATTGTGCATAATATAGTTGTTTAACATAATGAACTAAAACATTAATCTTTTTATTTTATCCCCATCAGAAGACCTGGACCAACATCAAAACGAAAACCTTGAAGATTTTAACCTAAGCCAAAAACAAGATGATGTACCTAATTTTGAACAACAAGCTAATAATGAAAACGAAAATCTAGATATCTTGAGTCAACACACCCAAAAAGAAGGTTTATTAACAAACTTCGAACAACAAGCTAATAATGAAAACGAATATTTAGATATTTTAAGCCAACATCTCCCAAAAGAGGATTTATTAAAGAACTTTGAACAACAAGCTAATAGCCAAAACGAAAACGTAGAAGAAATTAACCAATATACTCAAAAGGACGTATCAACTTTGGAACAACAACCTAGTGATCAAATTGAAAATTTGGATATTTCCAGCCAACATCTCCAAAAAGAAAATCCATTGACGGATTTTGAACAGCAAACTGACACTGATAAGGAAAATTTAGATATTTTAGCACAACACCTTCAAAAAGAAAATTCATTAACAAATTTTGAACAACAAGCTAATAGTCAAAACGAAAACGTAGAAGAGATTAACCAACATACCCAAAAGGACGTATTAACAAATTTCGAACAAAAAGCTAGTGACCAAATTGAACATTTTTATATTTCAAGCCCACACATCCAAAGTGAAAATCCAACAACAAATTTTGAGCCACTAATAAATATACCAAACGACAAAGTGGCTAGTTATAGTAACTGGGATCAAACAATTGGTTTTGTACCACAATCAAGTATACCAAATAATGCAGATTTTTTTAACCAACAATTTATGCCGGTAAACGCACCAATTCACAATCATCATGTATTCGATCAAAATCAATGGCATATGTATCATCAAAGTAATCCAAATGTTGACAAACATACAGTTTCATATGATTTTATGAAACCAATTTCTCAATGGACCGACAGTGCCATAAATTCGCAACAGCACGAATTTCAAAATAGTAATCCAAATCTTTTCCCAGTACCGCCTTCAAGAAGTATTGAATATAATAAATTTTGGCATCACAATAATGCGCAGAATACGTTTTGGAACACAAATGAAAACCATGAACATAAGTTTTGGCAAACAGATAACTTCAATAAGCAGTTTGAAAATGGCTTTTCTACAGGTTTTGTTTCAAGCAGTGATACAGGTAATCCTTTACAGGGTTTATGGAGTAAAATTGATACTATAGCTGGAGAAGTTCCTGCTAGTGGAAGTAATAATTTTTTTCCGGTAGATTCAAACCTTTACCAACAAAATGGTAACCAGATGCCTACCAACGACAATTCTAATTATATGCCTGGGAATACCAATGTTAATTTAGTTAGCACCAATATTGATACACAATTTACAGATACCCAATTAGGGCATAACAATCTATTTGATGAGCAAACAGATAGACAAACTACAACTGTTTTACCAACATCGTCTTCTTCAACTCCAACACCAGTAGAAAATACCAGTAAATCTGTTAAAATTCATGAACAACAACCTATTCATTCAAATGAAAATAAACATTCCAAAGACGAAGGCCGTGGTGACATTGAACCTGAAGAATTACCTTTTGATACTGAAACACCAGATAAACCATATAAAACTCCCCAGGAAATTGAAAGCTTAAGCCTTACAAATGAATCAAATGTCCCAAAAGCGGGTGATATTCAGCCAAGTTTAAATAAACATGAAAAAGAAAAGACTGGTAAGGAATTATCAGTTACAAATATAAGTGAACTAAAGAAGAGTAATGAAAATACGCAACATAAATTATTTAGCAACGCGCAATCAAGTCCGACGCCAAGGCCGACTGTAGATACTATTGTTAGTACAACTACTAAGAGTAATGTTAATTTTCTTCACCAATCAAATCAACCAACTGTAGGTGTAATAGATATAACTAGCCATACTGTACCTGATTTAGACGAAGTCATATCTCAACAGCAAATAGTACAAAATGTGGAAATACCGGAAGATGTTCAACAACAGAATTTAGAACAACAATTTGAAGATTTTGGCCAAGTGCAAAGTTCTTGGTTACCAACAGACAATTTGCAACAGGCATATGATCAAACCAATATGGAACAACAATTTGAAGATTTTCAACAACACGAAAATATCCCAGATAAATATGATCTTCAAGATTTTGGGCAACACATTCAAAGTCCCTTATCATCTTTTAGAGATGTACAAGATAAAGTGGCAGAACAGGGTAATCCTAGTCAAAATCATGATGCTTTAATTCTAAGCCAATCAAATAACCATGAACAACCTTTCCACCCATCTACTTACTCTAGAGTCACAATTGTAAGCACTCCAAAAATTATGGAACCCATACAAGTGAGTCACATTGAAGATGTTAATGCTAAGGAAATCCTAGAAAATCAAAAAGTTGAAAACACAAAACCAGAAAATGTTCAAGCTCCTGTAGAAACAATCACCGAAAAACCAGGTTTCTGGAAATCAGTTGGAAATAAACTAAGTAGTGCTAAAAGTAAAGTATATTCATGGTTTTCAAAAAGTTAATGTATGTAAGTCTTAAGTACAATAATATTGAAGATAAGTAAGATAACAAATCAATGTTGTTAAGTTATAAGAAGGTATAATGTTAAAAATAAATAAATTATAGAATATATTTTTTATGTATTATTCTAAAACTTACCTCAGGCAAGGTATTATAGTATTTTATAAAAATCTGTTGTTGGACCGAATCTGAAACAACAAATATTCAAGTTATATTCATTTACAAAGCAATATTATTGAGATATAATTATTATTATATTATTGAGATACACCTTTGCTAATAAAAGGGTATTATGATTTACAGTGCTTAGCAATGGCAATATTTTTTTTTAATCAATGGTCAACATAAAAGTTCAATTTATCTTGAAAACAAAACTTACTTAAGCCTTTCTTAATAATCACCGTCAATCTACAATGAACCAAAATTGCAGGGGAAAAAAGCTGATATTGGTGTGGATTGGTAACAAAACAAATTCTATATTGAATGCAGAGTACAGAGGGCTTCTATATCAAAATTAATTGTGAGGCCAACACCAAAACATTTTATGAGTTTTAGAATACACATCAGAACATGGCAGATCACAGATTATGGGCGCATTCGAAAAGAACGCTGGTTACCGGCGCCGATCTGTCAGCGCTTATCGGTATAGTCTAAGATCCGAATCTAAATCGACATTCATCGGTTTGATAAGAGAATCAAACACACTGATAGAAACTTTTTTTGATAGTTAAAAATATTTGTTAATATTTAACAAATAATTTATTAGAGACCACTTTTTAGTGCTTACTAAATATTTCTTAGTACTTATTTAAAAAGATTTATTAATATGTAATAAATGAATATCAAATTTATTAAACACAAAAAAAATCAGTTTAAATAGGTACTAAGAAATATTTGTTTTGTTTAATACTAAAGAGTGGTATAAACTAATACTTATATTCTGTCCAGGATTTTTGTTGTCTACCCATTTTTAATATATTTCTAATATACGAAATTTATTATAAAATAATTTTGATTCTCTTATCAACCCGATGAATGTCGATTTAGATTCGGATCTTAGACTATACCGATAAGTGCTGGCAGATAGGGACAGGGATGGGCAAATGGGAAAAACATATCAACATTTATCGTATCAATATTTTCCAAATGTATCTGAAATTAAATTAAATGTATATGATATTTCGATATATCGATATTTTTTCCCAATATACAATTATTTATAAAAATTGCCAAAATATTCGAAATTTTAAAGTACCTAAATACACATCTGGCTGTTATGACATCAGTTTTATTATTAAAAAACTGGTTTATGTACATGTAGCCAAGAAAAAATCAACATAGTATACAGTGCCACAAACTTATCTGGTCCGGTTGCCAAAATTGCAACTAATGCAAATGTTATACTAATGTCAGACAAAGACCAAGACAGTAGCGCCCCTCTTACCGGGTCAGATTAGTTTGTGGCACTTTACCAAACAAACCAACAAGCAGTGTCATTGTCATAGACAAGGAGGTCATAGACTGTAATTTTTGTTTGTGTTTGAAGCAAAGAAACTAAACCCATATAGCCTACTGCATACCTACTCTTTTTCTAAATTTAAGAAATCGGATTGGTCAAATAGGTACATGATGCGATCCATGAGCAGACAGCAGAGCTTTAAATAAATAAATATTAAATCTGAAAAAATGTCGATATTTTGATATATCAATATTTTTTACCCAAACGACCCAAACCTACTGGCAGATCAGCGCCGGTAACCAGCGTTCTTTTCGAATGCGCCCTATGGCAGTAGCTATATCCTTGTAGGAAACTTTTTGCATCTATTTACATTTACAGCATTAAGTCACAGTTCAATTTCAGGAAAGTCTAGTAGTTTTTATAGCACATAATTCAACATGACCATTAGGATTAAGTTGAATAAATAGGACAGGTTGATACTGATTATAATCATCTCATCGTAACCATCGTGCCGTTCTGCAGGATGTAAGTTTGGCTTAAGTTTGGAGATACTTGCTCCTCAAAACTGATGTATTCTATGAATAAAACTCAATGACCAACCAGAGCTGAAAACTTAACTAATATTATGAATCACTGCTTACCTAAACTCAATGCATGAATAGGCTGCAAAGAAGACATTCTTAAATTCTTCAAGTGATAATGTGGATATAAACAAAGCGTAGAACCAGAAGTATAGGTACTTTATATTTTTGTTCCTATTATAGATTAACTCGGATATGATTTACATAAGTACCTAACACTGTTCTCAATCAACATGTGTTCACTGACATAACTTTGAAATAATATTTATTTCACTGCTTTAACAATATCCTTTTATACTAATAATAGTCTTGATTTTTTACAAATTTAACAAACGGCGCGAAAATGTCAACTTACTTTCAAGCTGACAGCTGTAAAGTGTAAATTAAATAGGTACTTAAATGTCAAATCAAATGCCAGTTGGGCTGCGTTCCTTTACTAGCCCATAACGCTCATGACGTCTCATAAAAGCGTTCCATTACTGATTATAGGCATTATCAGCATTATGGTAGTGGCATTTGGTGTTAGTTTGAGCGGTTGTGACGTAATGGATTGCGTTATCATTTCCGATCACAACGACCCACCTAGATCGGTTGGGCGTTGTAATGTTAAAATCAATGCTCAAATTAGGGACAACACTTGAACGTCAAAACCTAATGAAACTCAAAATATAGGTAGGCGTTGAGGGCGAGATTGTTATGAGCTAGTTATGGAACGCCGCGCCGCCGATATGGGCGCATTCCAGAGTGAGTGATTACGGCTGGCCGCATTACATCTGGAATTTCAGATACGGAATGTCAGATTCTGAAACAAACTTTTCATTCAAAATGCTTGACAAGAACACGTCTGTTTTTTTTTCAGAACGGAAAGAACCTAACGTTCGTTCCGGACGTAGAGCAGTGCGTTCGGGTAGTCAGAACGGAAAAAACCGAATGACGTCATTCAGAATGCAGTGCTCGCATACTTTTTCTATGAACCGCCCGCCGCACACGTCCGGAAATTTCCATTCTGAATATTTCAGAAACGTGCCGAGTGGACGTGTATACGGTGTATGTTGTGTTTTTAAAAATGTGTGAATCTGAAAATTTAATAATGTTGTGCTCGTAATTGTGCTCTTTTAAGGTAGAACCGACTCTCCTTTAATTTTTGAGTATTGAATGGGTGTACCCAATAACGCTTTTTCTTGTTTAGCGCTTTCGTCGTCATCCATGTCAGGACGTGCTTTCACAAAAACGTCATTGTTACTACGGGCAGAAAAAAAACCTGATACGAAAAACCAGCGCTGTGCGCTAAGCACACAGAATTCAGAATCTGAATTCCTGATCTGAATTCAGAATCAGGGGCCTTAGTACGAGTTTTATGTGACATAACGCGCTCGCTACGTAACTGCGAATTACCTAAAATTTGTATGGGATCGTAGCAGAGCCACCTAGCGTACGTAAATGGCTCAGCTTCGATCCCATACAAATTTTAGCTAACTCGCAGTTACGTAGCGAGTGCGTTATGTCACTTAAAACTCGCACTAAGGTCCCTGGATTCCAGATGTATGCCACCAGCCTACAACTATCAAAATATTTTATAATCTGATTGATTAAAATAATGACGTCATGGAATTAAGTCACAAAGTAGTAATTTGTTCACGTTTTCAAATTTGACGTGCTTTTCTTACTTGTAGGACGCGCCGGAAAATATTATTTAACTATGATTCCAAAAAAGTTTTTATTTGTCATTGATTTAACCACACATTTAATTTCTATTCTTGTGATTAAGGATTGTGGATAGGCACAGGTTATATATTTAAGAGAGGAGTGGTAATTCCATATTCTCGGCGACACAAAAGTATAGGCTTTTGCGATGTAACACAGTAACAATGCAACACGGTGCGACGCTACGCGACAATAAATAAATATCCTTCGTGATGTTGGTCATGAAGTACTTCTCGAATCATGGTAAATTAAAATTAAAAGTAAAAATTAACATAAGCACAGAAAGAAAATAAATAGGTATAGTATTTTTTTGTGGAGTACTACCGGCTACTTACGATTATATTATTGCTGATATTAAGGTCTGAATATCAATAAAAAAAAATTAAAAACATATTTCCATTGAATATTATATTATCATATTAAGCTATTCTACCGCGATAATCAACGCTTCTGAATCAACCATTTCAATTAGTAGGTAAGTAAGTAGTTCCGTGGTGTCACGTTTGATCGCCCTCAAAACAACGCAAGGCTAAATAACGCAGGATACCGCGTTAACTGGGTACAAAATTGTAACGTGAAAAGCTTGTGGAATATGAAATACACACGTCGATCGAGTGTGATCGTTTTGAGTAGTTGATGGAATGCAGCACTTGTCTCTGATTTACTTTGACAATGACTTTGACTCACAGCACAACTCACAGTCAGTGTTGCCAACTTAACGGATTTCCCGTTAGATTTAACGGATTAGGGTCAGGTATTAACGGGAGAAAATATATTTTGACGGTTAACGGATTTTTTGACGGGAAAAATAGTTGAAAAAAAAATCAAGAATTTAGTTCTAGTGTTCTAGTAACGAACTGTAGAATTTTGGTCAGAGGTAAGAAATCTGAAGGTGCAATAAACATTAATCCATTCCAACACTTATATTGTGATTTTGCTTTTACAATGTTATTGCTACCTTGTTCAAACGCGGAGGTAGAAAGAGTTTTTAGTGTATTAAATGGAGTAAAATCAAAATTGAGAAATAAAATGAATGAAAAAATGATCAACGCAATTTTCAATATTCGTTCTGCATTAAAAAGAAATGGCAAGACATGTTACACTTTTGATTTACCTCTTATTGCTATGCTAGGATCAATGCTAAACATAAAATTAAAATCAGCCATCCACCTTACCAGCTGCTCCCATAGCGAGTATAATAACATCAACTGGAAGCGATGATGATGATTGTGATTTTTTGTTATAAAGTTATTTTTATTTTTTCTGTGTCTGATGACGATTGGGATTGTTTCTTTAAAACTTTTTTTATATATTGACTAGTAAACCCGCTCATGTTTCGCTTCAGGGAGCCAGCCACTTAGTAGAAGATAGCTCTCAGAAGGTGGATTTTGTTTTGACTGGTTTCGACTTTAAAGTTATAATTGTAGTATGACCAAATGAAAAAAAAATCTCTATAAATTTTAACTTATTACGTTATTCCGAGGTCTAAGCTATTTTACTGCAAAGTTTCATGAAAATCCGTTCAATAGTTTGTGCGTGAAAGTGTAACAAACACATATACAAATAAATCCTTACAAACTTTCGCATTTATAAAACGTATTTTTTATTTAACGGATTTTTTGACGGACACAAAAAAAATTTTGACGGATTTTTGACGGAATTCACCAACAGGTTTAACGGAATTTCGAAATTATAGTTGGCAACACTGCTCACAGTGACATATTTTGACTGACATGGCTTTTGATTTGACTTTTGTATTTTGTTAAATTGTGAATTGTGTCACAATCACAATGTCACAATTGAGATTGAAATATAAATAAATTTAGCTGTGTTAGTACCTACTTATTGCTCCGAAACGAGACGAAACACAGAAATCAGAAGTCAGTCAGATAAATGGAAGTAGATCAAACAGCGGCAGTGATGTATTTGTAAATTACTGTGCATTACAGAATTTACAATAACAAATAACAACTTTTAAGAATAATTATGTTGATTTTCAAGTGTGCTTCAATTGCCTTATCTTCAACGTATGTTTTCTCGTAAGTATTTATGAAATTGCCAAGTGGATTGTTATTGAAATTGTGTACAAAACCAAAAACAGTGTATATTATTGTGTATAATTAAACTTTACTAAATTTCTATGAAATTTGTGTCGATTGAGGTATTGTAAAAGTATATTGTGTTATGGTCAAAGCAATTACTGATATTGAAAGATTCCGCGCAGTAACTATTACTTTCACTTATAAAGGTTCGGGGAGTTTTTTGGAACTTAATCATTTTTTTCGTTTTTCAGCATTTGCCTTCAAATTATCAAAGAGACCAGCTCATTGGACACTGGTCTTGCTTTTTTGTATACAGCCAGTGCTGCATTAGGTGAGAGTAGTTTTTTAAGTATTATGAACACAATGGAGATGGTTTTAAATTCGTAATAATGAAAATATCTTAAAACTGAAAAATAAATCATACAATCTTAAGTTTTATTACTTATTTGATTATTTTTTGTTGAAAATTGGGTTGCAGTTTACAATTAAAATTTAATTAATAATACTAATTGCCTGGTGATATTTTAAAAATGGTTTCCATCTGCATGAAAGTATTTTTATTCATAAATTAACTTTTTGTTGATTTTTAGGGATAAAGTTTAGTATGTGGACCGTTGAATTGGGTAACCATATTTTTATATCTAAAAGACATCATCCTCGTTACGTCATCCTCGGTCAACTTGATTAGTCATACGACAGATAAGGGCGGGTTGGAAGGGTATAAAAGACGAGCACTCGGGCCGGCGCCTCACTTTGCGACTGACCATCGTAGAGTCTACTTACCCTGATGATGCCCTGTTTTGGGGCGAAACACGTGTTGGTGGAGGTACTATGTGTGTTGGTGTATACCATTATTTGTTTGTTGCATGTTCCTAAGTGGGAGGGAGGGAGGTGCTACTTGCATGAAAGTATACACCATCATACATACGAGTTTGTTCGCGGATTGTTGCAAAGTATATTAACCTTTAATCTGTAATAATGGAGTTCCGCAAAGTAACGCCTGAATCAATTAAATATCTAAAAGAGTTTAGTATAAGGAATATTTACGCAAAATTTCAGACTGCGGAAATCAGTAGTTTTTTTTTATCGAATTTTAAAGTCTGCGAATATTTACATCAGAAAAAATAAAAAATTAAATTGAAAATAATAAAAAAACCATTCATTTCATTTTTATCAAGAAAAAATAAATTCACTTTCAACTATACTTCGAAATTTACATGTTGATTGCTACATGCAGACCGCATTAGTAGCCCATTGCCGATAACTTTTGAAACAAAAATTAGGAACAGGATGAAACCGTGTGAAAAAGTGACAAAAATAAACGAAAAAAACAATTTACGGGCGATCTGAGGTCAGGAAGGCGTTAAGGGGGGCTTTTAAGGGTAAAAACTGTTAATCGCAATTTCCAGAAAAACTAAAAGTCCTATTAAAAAACATTAATAACAAAGTTATACTTAGGTAATAAATAATCTATACTTTTGTATCAACACTTCTTTCACTTCTTGTTACCATTTCTTTTATATTTGACCAATTTCAAAGGCTTCGGCACTAGTCTATTGGGGTATTATGTAAGCACTACGGGGGTTTTAACGGGGCAAGGAATGTATGCTTTGCTTAATTTTGATTAAATGAGAGGATCTGGTTGGTGATTACTTTAGTAAGCCAATATTTTTTAAAACTTTTCCGTATTTTCTACATAACTTTGTCTACTTTTTAACCGACTTCAAAAAAGAAGGAGATTTTCAATTAAGTATTCGTCTATAATCTTTTTTTTTCTTAAATATGTTACCCCGTAACTTCGTAACCGATTTCGATAATTCTTTTGACTTTCGAAAGCTAATGACTGCCGTCTGGTCGCATTTTAATTTGACACACATCTGATGGTCAGTTTTTGAGTTATTCTCAATGTGAATTTAAATCATGCTAACTCTTTACTGGGTGATCCAATTTTGATGATTCTTTTTTTGTTCGAAAAGTAGTGCTTGTCATGTGGTACCTTATAAATTGGAGCGACATCTGGCAAGTGGTTTTTGAGTTATCTCGACTTTGAAGTCGGTTATATTTTTTGTAAAAAGTTAGCTATATTTAAACGCATAGGGCAAACCCGCTTGTCTATGCTCGACCAAACGCTATTCCGGCGTTTCCCAAATTGTGATCAAGAGTCGGGCATCAACAATAATGAAATTCTAAGCGAGTAAACGCTTAAAACCGATTTTGAGATATCTACCGCTAATCTTCTGTTTCTTTTGGTGGGTGATTTTTTATAAAGGTGAAAATTAATACTTGAACAACCCACTAGCGGGGTGACACTTTAGTCAGGTAAGTTCTAATCAACTCGGTAGTTTTCGGAGAAAGATGCAAAGATGCAAATGAAAATTGAGTTCTAATAAAAAAAAAAACTGAATATTCGCATTCGCATTCGCATTCGCGAATATCGAAAGTAAATATTCGCATTCGCGAATGTTGTAAAAGTGACATTCGTTACATCACTAGTGTGCAGCACAATTACCTATGACTCACACATACTTGCAATTACCTACTAGGTCAATAATAGAGAGTAGGATGACGAAAAAATAGCGGTAAGAATGGGGGTAGCGGGGGGACGGGGGGGCCCGAGGCCCGCCGTAAAGGGGGGGTCGGGGGGCGAAGCCCCCCGCCATAAAAAAATATAACAAAAAGCCAACCACACTCTAGTTGGGTATAGGTTAGGTTCGACTGTAATAGAACCACGCAGAAAAAAGGGACCCCCGGAAGGGGGTCCCATCGACATATTTTTACAACACTCTGCCCTAATAGGTGGGGATTAGCTAGTAGTATATTAGCTACTTAGACCGTATTAGAAAACTGACCCCATGTATGTAGCTGTAGTGTACAGTGTTAATGTTAGCACTTTGAGGTTAGAATCGTTTTTTTTGTTTTTCTCATAAACTGTGCGTCGCAGAGCTTTGTGGGTGGCATCGATGTAACCGGAAATCAACCTCCTACATCCCCTTACCCTTTTCTTGTATTTCGAGGACCTACTTTTCGTGTTTTAGTCGTTTTAGTACTGTTTAGGTAAAGATTTCAAAATTCGATAAAAAAAAAACTATAAGGCTCCGCGTCTCAGGCTCTCAGGCTTCGCGGTGGAACTTCCCCTCATCCCCCCCTACCCCATCCCCACCCCCACACCCCTAAATTCGACGGTCCACATACTAAACTTTAACCATTTTTAGTGATCAACCATTGAGTAAAATTTGAATAATTTTAACTAAGTATATTGATATTTGTACTTTATACTCTATTCCATTCACAACTACTTTTTTATTTTGAATTGTTAGATTTTATAATTGATGAGATTATCATTATTATGGCCACATCATTATGGCCATATAATATACCAAAAGGATTGTATATGGACATACAATTCCATGCAATAAAAATTTATTCCAGAATAAATATATTATTATTGACTAAAATAAAATATAGTATTAATGGAAACAATACAGTCTGTTTTTTTTCGCTACGGACTAAATTGACACATGCAAATGTCAATTTTCGAAATAATGATACCAGCTTTTTAATAGTAGTGTTGTAATACAATACCGGTTTTACGAATCGTAACTTTTTACTTTTATCACATAATTTTATTTTTATTTGATAACAGACGAATATTTTAAAAATCATGGTAACATTGGTAACTATGGAGTATCACAGATAAAAAATGTATTTATTTTATTTTAAATACGTATTACACTAAGTAAATACGACAATAAAATTATTGATTTGTTTTTGAAGAATATGCAATAACAAGGTTAAGATACTATCAGCCAAATTGATTTGTACCCCACCATCAGCTCATTTTCTTATAACACATCAAGTGCAACTAAGTCGAAATTCGTTTAAATATTCGTTGCCTTGGAAACAAACTTGTTAATACTCTACATGACATTGACAATACATTATTTATATTTCGAGATTTGTGTTTCTGAATACTTTGACATATTATATAATACAATAATAAACATAAACATTAAACACATTGTCTGTCCATCATGAATTAAAGATATTCAAATCTGCAAAAACGATTTCTGATAAATAAAATTATTAAAAAGTGAAGGTAGCTTTGTTCGTGTATTGGCTTTTCACACTTAAACTGCTGAATCTGTTGAAACCACAGAACAGATAAAGGAGATTAGAACGGCCCTAACTCATATTTTGTATGAAAACCGCTGTCGCCGCTTGCCTCCCACCACTCAAACAACCGAAACGAATCTCAGGGCTGTGATTGGTTCGATCACCAGTGTAGTTAAAACTCGCATAAAGGATGGTGATGGGATAGTGATAGTCGATCGATATTGATATCGATACTGATTTTCTTCATATTATTTTAAAAATTACTATAAATATAACCCAAAAACATTGGGAACCTAATTTTTATATCTCAGGGGGATATTTGGACAACAAATAAAACAGCGTTTATATAATAAATGAATGCAATCATAGTATCATACTAAATATAAATCTATGTTACGGCTTGCAAAGGTCGATAATCTATACCTATCGATAAATATCGGTAAAATTACTGTAACTTTGTTTCTTAAAGTTTTGCAATACTTTCATTAATTCGAGAGGGCACGAATATTGTGGACTTTCCAAATACATATATTATCTATCTATACTTAATAATATAAAGCGGAAGAATTTGTTTGTTTGTTTGGTTGTTAAATAATAAAATAATAAACAATAATTAGTGGTAATAAATAAAGTTGTTTTAATTATAAATTTGTTTAAAATAATTTGCCGACATATTTATCGACATGGTACATCAGTCATCACTAACGCCACGTAAACTCGTTCCACCGATATACCAAAATTCAAGCTTCCTTTGGATGCGCGCGACTTTCGCAATGAAAGCAATACTTTGCAATACATTGCGTAATCACTTTCGTAGTACAAGATAGTACTCATGTGTTGGCGAGCAATGTATAATTTTGAATCTCTTTGCGATTGTGTCGTTTTTGTCTTAAACTACATAATACTATTGTAATAATTACAAATATCTATAAGGTTTTTAGACTTACTTGTGAAAAGAAATTCCTCCTCGGACTACATTACACACCTGGCTTCTTTTCCTACACGTTACAATTGCGCAAGACGGC
This sequence comes from Hesperia comma, assembly GCA_905404135.1. Taxonomy (NCBI): domain Eukaryota; kingdom Metazoa; phylum Arthropoda; class Insecta; order Lepidoptera; family Hesperiidae; genus Hesperia; species Hesperia comma. Next base: position 9,084,312 of record FR990025.1, on the reverse strand, counting down.
ATTATTCTTTTTTTTAGCGGAGCTCCGTTCGCTATCAAGGTATGAGCGCGCCTAATGACCGGTAAAACTAATTTCGGGGTTCAATGAGCGTTTGCTCAATTGTGCGGCGCGCCTGCCCCGCTCACAAGGCCGTTCTATCCTCCTTTATCTGTTCTGTGGTTGAAACAACTGAATGCTGAATTTATTGGAAATTATATGGAGGATGTTTGAGATTCTGAAAAAAACAAAGGATAATTTTACTCCTCTAAATAAATTCCCATGGAATAATTTTAACGGTATTTTTTTTGCTTAGCTGGTAAGCCGCGGGAAAAACTTGTATATAGTTAATACAAAAGACATAAGGATTCCTGTCAAATATATTTTGCAGTTATCAGATACTAGCTTTTGCCCGCGGCTTCGCCCGCGTGGAATTCGTTTATATCGCGAACCGGGGAAGTGGGGATGGGGGTACGTTATCAACTATCTTCCTGGGAAAATTCATCGAAATCGTTCAAGCGGTTTAGATTTTTCATACAAATTTTCATCCCCTAATGCAAGCCTTTAGGGGTTGATTTTTGAAAAAAAAGTAGCCTATGTGTGTCTCTGGGTCTTCAACCATTTTCATTCCGAATTTCATCCAAATTGGACCGGTGGTTTAGCCGTGAAAACGTCACAGACAGACAGACAGACAGACTTTCGCATTTATAATATTAGTATGGATTGTAAAAAGTAAATCATTGCACTTGACAAAAATTTAGAGCGACGTTTGACGATTTGACGGAATGAGCATTATAATAAGAAAGTCATATTATGCTATATACACATAAGTCTGCTGCAGACACGCTTGAAATGAAAACGAATTTGACATCCTCAAAAGTTCAAACGAACTGTTGACGAAGTGGGGTACGAATCAATTTTGCCGATTGTACATTATATAGGTATGCCTATAGGTTATTTTATTTAAAAGACACATTTTTTATTATTACCGAAAAACGATACTAGATTGAAAATTACGTAAAGTTACGGTAGAGGCACATCACTATTAATGATTCGCAAAAAAGTGGCAACACACCTTATGTCAATATAGTCCGTAGCAAAAAAAAAAAGGACTATAGGTAATATTACTAGTTTTAGGGCGGCCACATACATGCGGAATTCCGAAACGGAATCCCGAATCGAAATTTCGATTTGGAATTCCATAAATGCACCACACACTAGTGATGTGCCGAGTACGGATTGACTCGAGTCAGACTCGATTCCTGCTTTGAACTCGCCTACTCGAATACCAATTTATTTTGATTCGAGTACGCCGGACTCGATTCCGGTACTCGAGTCAGGAAGAATAGATTCATACTCGCTAACTCGATTCTATTTATGCGAGTCCAACTGATTCAAGTCTTGTATTCGAGTTTGGTTTACTCGCTCGTACTCGCAAACTATTTTCTTTAGCAATGAAGTAGCGCGGGCCTAATAATACAGATAAGTTTAAACCTGCATCTTTATGTTTTGATTTCTTTGTTTTGTGTCAGTTACCACTAGTTAGCAATTATTGTGAGTAATGAGTTTAATCCAGTCGGCTGGGAAAAATATCAAGTTTGCTTACGACTTCCAATGTAGACTCTCTAATTTGAAAATTTTTTTTTGGAATGGACTAGTTCTACTGGATGAGTTTATTTAATTGTTTATTAATACCGGAAGTGAAGTGATTAGATTGTTGTAATTAACTTTATTATAGAATAGCGCCGACAAAAACCTTATGTGTATGGAAGAGTTTTGAAAAAGTGGACGGTGGTAAAATAAAGTGCAAAAACTGTGACTCCGTTTTTAAAGATTTCAAAAACTCGTTCTGGACTAGAATTTTCAGACTCGAATTCCGGACTCTAATTTCTAGACTCGAGTCCAGCCGGACTCGAGTCCAGCTGGACTCGAGTCAATATTCGAATACCAAACATAGAATTCGAGTACTGGTCTCGAATCAGGGAATCGAGTCATGATTCGAATACCATATAAACTGATTCGAGTCGACTCGATCCATCAAAACAGCGACTCGGCACATCACTACCACACACATACGTGGTTTTTCCGTTCGGAATGACATAGACGAACGGCGCATGTAGACCAGAGAGTAAGTACATTTTTATTTTTACTGTCGACCATAGATTTGGTATATAACTATAGATTAGCAACTGAGTCACTTGAACCACAAAATAAAGATATTACAGAATTTAAGCTCATGTATGTACCTCGATTTAGGTTATGTATGTGTGCGTTAGCGTTAGGGTTAACGATTCCAGTATGGTCTTGGATTGGTTTTTGTTATTTAAATTATTGGTATGGATTAAACGGGTAACAAAATTGTAGTGAATATTAACTCAATATTTGCAACTAAACTCAGTGCGTTTTTGCGGCAGTTTCGGTAATATGTAATAATGCTAATATGATCATTTAAATTGGTTATTGCACCGCAGGGATCTCGTTTTAATCTATTTATTTCAATTTTTTTCTACTAAATAATATTTTTTTATCTTTATTAGGTACTTACTTGAAATAAAATAACAATAGGGTACTTTCGGTAGAGAAAAATAAACTTGATTTTCGTAATAAAAAGCAACAAAAATATATTTCGGCAAAATAAACACGCTTTCTCGCCTTAAAATAAAATAAAATATTAATTCTTTTTTATTTCCGGAAAAACTCCACAAACTTATCTGGACCGGTGGCCAAAATTGGAACTAATGCAAATGTTATACTGTTGTCACACAAAGACAAAGACAGTAGTGCCTCTCTTACCGGGTCAGATAAGTTTGTGGCGCTGTACCCTGTCACCCACACGTCATCCACGCGGCAAAAGACCTTTGTACAACTGTAGACAAACATGGAAGACGATTTTTTAAACGTACAAAGAACTTCCTACATCCTACGTTGACTTGTAATAAGTAACGAATCATTGAATTACAACCACGTAAGGACTTATTGTACCTCTCTGTCTCTGTAGCAACAGGATGTCAAAAAAATTACAATGTGCAATTTAACGTCGAATAAAAAAAACTCTAAGATAATAATTATAATAATTCCGTTTCTTATCCATTTTTTAGGAAAAGTATCTTATTTGTGTATTGTAAATGTCATACTGCTGGAAATAACAACCGCGGTCCGAGTGGTCCGATATGTTCCGATTTTTGGTGTATTTGAACCGTGTCTATGTGTGCGTTGTTTTTGGGCACTTTGTATGAAGCTTAACATCTGTATTATAGACCTACAACGATCTTTTGGCACATGACTGACTTGAGGGTGACAGAGACAGCGCCTCACAGTTTACCTTCCCTATAAGGCGCTGTCTCTGTCACCCTCACATCAGTCATGCATGTGCCAAAAGATCCTTGTGGGACTATATCTAATTTGTGGTGTCATTATATTATTATAAGCATCCCATCCTAGTCTTTTCATTTCATGTATGATTTTAAAAATTCTGACACTTTGAGGAAACTGAAATAATATAATAAATAAGAGCATTATTAAATATTACTGCATATTTTAATATATATAAATTTTGTTAAATGTAATTTTTAGGGAGATTTCTAAATATTTGAGGCAATTTTAAGGAGTTTTGACATTGGTTTGGGCATAAATATTTTATAGAGTTGGTAACACTGGTCCTTGACTGTCATTCCGTACGGAAATTTCCGAATGTGTGTTGTGACTCGTACTAAATGTATGGAGCAGTTGCGTCCGGAATTCCGAACGGATTGTCTATGATTCGGAATTCCGAATAAGAGACATTTCCGTCAGGAAAATCTACCGTTTGTGTGTGATAGGGCCATACATTTGTATAGATTTCACTGCGTCAGGAATCCCGAATCGAAATTCCGTTTCGGGATTCCGTTTCGGAATTCCGCATGTATGTGGCCGCCCTTAAGGGTGATGCCCTGTCTCATTAGATTTGAAATGGTGTTTTTGTAATTTTTTTAATATAACTTAAATACAAGGTAGACCAAAACTATAGACAGATCAGATTATAACAATACTTGTTTATTTCATGTCATATATTAATAATTGTCCTTTATTCATATCTTCAGTGTGTACTAACAATTTCTTTTTCAGCTGGCAAAATCATCTATGACCGATACCAGCAAATTCATGTGCTAGGTTCACTAACACCAAATCCAAATGTGACGTCCTTTGCAAATAGGATTTCTTCATTCTCAGCAGCTTTCTTGTCATTGGGCTTCCTGGTCTACCTCTTTTTATTCTTGTTTAAGGTAAAGTATTATAGATTAAAGTAAGATAGGTGACATTTTATAGCATGAAGGGTATATTGTGCTAAAATTGTTCATTATCATCGCAAACCGTAACTGTCGCACTGCTGGGCTCAGCTCTCACCATTTCGTTGGTAGAGTCCACCACACTGGCCAAGGTGGCAAACTTCACATACTTTTAAAAAGGTTAAAGAAAGCTTTTAGGTGTACATTTGTATTTTCACAATTTTTTCTTTCAACTAGCCAGTGATAAAAAATATTGTTTGCAGGATTCAAATGTTATACTGAACCTCAATGTTATTAAATCTTTGTTTTCATTACTTCATTATAAACAAAAGAAGGTCAAAAATACTGTAAGGGACGATTCACACATATCAGTGAAGTCACCGTTCCGTCACAGTACCGGCAAATCTTTCATACTAATAGCACTGACACTTCTCAGTGTCAGTGTTGACAATACCGAGAATGTATGAAAAATTTGCCGGTACTGTGTCGGAACTGAGACTTCACTGATATGTCTGAATCGACCCTAAAGCAACAGTAAAATATATTAACGAACTTTGGAACAATATGCTGTAATATGGCGAACATTAAATATGCAAGCCTTTTCCTTGAAATAAATTTACCAAGTTTTTGTTTTAATCTTATTGCATATTTTACATAACAAAACATAGATAATAATACCTGTTACGTTAAACAGATGTAATGATTGCACTGTAATTCATGTGTTAACATGACTCATTAAGGCCAATTGAAACACTGCTGGATATCTGGGTCACTTCTGTTTCATAACACATTTCAAAATTGATATTATAAATTATATATCCCAAATACCATAAAATTTGTGTACAATTAAGGGTCAATGTCAGCAATATTGTGTCAATGATAATATGACATGACATAGTAGTATGTAGAGGCGATGTGAATCATAGAAGTTTATTGTGCATAGCCTGGTATGGCACTTCAGATTTATTCGTAAATTAAAAACCATAATTGTTCTTTTTGAGGATTTAGTACCCATTGTATTCAATAGATTCTTAAATTTCATGAACTCTGTATTAAAAAAAACGTTATTAGGTTTTTTTTCATGGCCTAAATTTAATTGCATGCTGTGTTATTTGGTTTGTGTCATAACCCAATACTAACTGTTGTAAACATTCATTTTATGTTATTCTCTCAGTGGCCCTTTTGAATTAATAAAATGTTATGCCTATTCAGGTGGATGATCACTGTCTTACGGCATTAACAATATTCATATATGGATTTGGAACCTTGTACCTATGGGTCCAGGTAAGTTTAATATTATTTTTCTGACCAAACAAATGCTAATGATTATGCTTATCAATAAAAATGCACCACTTTTTATTCTTTTTTGTCCTGTCTGAAGTTTGGTTCCTATATCAAATGTTATTTTGATCAAATGTTATTTTGATATAGGAACTGGACATAAGTGTTTACAAGCTTGTATGTATAAATGATTCTATCAAGTGTGTTAAAAAGCAGTAGCTATTATCTTAATGTTTTCACGCTAGGGATGTCTATATAGCTTATATCTATTTTAATAAAATGTAGCCATTTTATCTATTTTACAATCACATGCTTTTCCTAATGTTTCAGTGCATCATTTCTACTTATATTTCTACGTTATATTATGAAAAAAATGTGTTAGTGCTTAGACAATGTCTTGCAAATGTGAGCTTCCTCGTCCTAGTTGTAATGGCAATATTCGGAATTGTTACATCCTTGTTGCCAGGAGGTAAATATGGTACCCCTTTGTTATTGTCAAATAATGATTTAAGTATATTACAGCTTGCTTTGACAATTTATGCTTAACAGCTTACAAAAATGTATGTTTTATTGTGCTTGCTACTACTTATTTAAAAATATTTTTGAAAGCTAATGTAGCCAGTACTGTGTGTTGTTTTTATTTTGTTAATTGCAATACTTTGGACGGCAAATAGAATTAATATGTTTAGCGTTGTCCTTTATTATCAATATTCAGTAAACAACAACTTTGATAGATATATTTTAATAATTAATTGTGGCTGTTAGTCTTCCTAGAACTATATTATTCGTATTAACTGATTTTCAGTCTATTTAGTACTCTTCTAAGTTACAATTTTAGGAAATTAAAAGTTACTTCAAAATAATTAATATTGAAAGTTAATTTTACAGATAGTTCTATCGGAGTGTACATATGCTTTGTCATCACGAGCTTATGTAGTTACATGTTAGCAGCTATGTTCTGCATATTTATCCTTACTTTTGAGAAGGACTACGTATATTTTTCCGAGGTAAGAGATTTGTGTAATAATATAAATTATTTTACCTTTAATATGCTCTACCGAATGACTATTTTGTAGTTTGGTGGATTTTTGTTAATTTAATTATGTGGTTTGTTTTTAGTTCTCATAGTACCTATTCCATATGTTGTGAAAGGTATGCCCAATACTCTTATTAAATCGAGCCTAAGCAAATATTATTTTGCACATAATTCTCTGCCCTAACTGGGGAATCGGAACGCGGGATATTTCATAAGGTAGCTAACAAGAAGATACAGGATTGTCTCCTTCCGACTGTTACTATAATACAAATCTTAAAAACAGTTGGAAATTCAATACCGAGTCGGTAGAAGTGTGGGTTCCACGTAATACTAATCGACAATCGATATCCAATTTCTATGTGGTTTTGAATCGTACCTATCCATTAATACATTCGTATAATTTATATAACGGAAATGCATGTTATTTATAAGGAAAAAATGACTTTAAATAACCAGCGTAACTGAAATGTTTTATTATTGCAGGGTTTACGCTCGGATATGATAATAGATGACGCCTGTTCATTGAACAATGCGCCAATCGAGAATGCGAACGATTTGTTCGGGGTACAAGAAGTAAGCTCGAATTCTAGAGTAAAAAAGGGCAATCTAAAGTATGCGAAGTACTCCTGACCCGCGGCCGTGCCCAGTCCGGGCACGGTACGCGATCGACCCACAAAAAGAGCTTCAAAATCATTCAAATATGGCAGCTTTGACAAGACCAATTTAAATGCTGTGACGAATTTACAAACTAATAATGATACACGTGACAACTTACTGATAATTAACGAAGAAGTGACAGTAGATAATGATAGCGGAATGTCGTCAGGAGAAAATGACGACTCGTTGAAATGCAGCAGAAATGCTTATAATAATAATGATGTAATTGTAAACGTAAGTTCAGTTGTAGAAGAACAGGATGTAATAAATAAGTGCCTAAGTAAAGAAAAACAGTGTGTTGTGTACTGGAATGAAATTCCAAGTTGTTCGAACGATTTTACTAATAATAATATTGTTGATGATGATGAAACACGGCTGCTTTTGGATGAAACCAGCGACGACGTCGACGGTAACCCTTTAACTAATTCAGAATATATTGTGATAGACCTGGCATGTAATGTCAATGATAGTAAATCGAACGTAAGGTGTGGTGAAGTTGGTACAAATGTGTATAGTGATGATTGTGATAATTCAAGCATTCTTAGCGTAGATTCGAGCCAATGTTTAGTTCCTGTGAGCAACGAAATTGTTAAATCAGAGAGTCAAAAGCTGGTTAGTTTGTCTCTCTCTATACTCCTCGCCGCGATACTACAAGCGATGCGCTGTTTCGCTCAGTTCTTAGAAGATATTGTCATTCCACAACGGTAATGATGAACAATTATTTAATAATAATTATTATTACTATATTGTGTTCCAATTGTATTTTTCGGTGCAGTATTCGCTAGTTTTAATAATTACTGAAATTTCAATATTATATTTAACTACTGTCTTGTAAACGTTGTTTTATTTCCTTATCAATTAGACGTGAAAAGACGTGAAATAAAAGCAATATTTTATATAAGTAATAATTTAATAAATTAAATTGAAACAGTACACAAATGTTCTACTATACACACACATCAAATAAATTATGAGGTTAAATAGGTCATGGTACACTAATCGAATTATTGGCTATTTATTGTCTCGGCTTCATTTCACTAGAAGTTTACAAGGACGCTTCATTGATCACTGTGATTAGTCTGTTGTTTGTGTTATGGCACTTTTTCTTCCACTTCGGCGAGTGGTTATCTGGAGAGTGAGGGTTCTCTGGAGATCTCTGCGGAGAATTCGAATGGGCCACCATTATGGACCAACGCCTTCCGCGACGCTCGTTCAAGTTGGGTAGTTCCGCTATTAAATTATTTTCATATTCACTGAGCACTAAGTAGTTTTCTACCTGTAACATAAAATAAGATTAGAAGCTCTTAATTTATAAGATTATTATTTGTAGTTGTCAAGTCACACAAAACTAAATAAACAAGACCCCTTTAACAACTTCGTAGGTTGGGGTATTGAACATTGCACCGTGGACTTTCTACCGACCGCATTTGTTATTAAATTGAATTAAGTGATACCTGTATTTACAGCATTGAGATGAGGTACTTTAATGGGACTAAATAGGATAAATAAACGTTCAACTGACGCGTGATCAGTGAAGTAGAAATCATATTATCGAACACCGAATCACTTTAAAAATATTCATATAAGTACATTCTCACATACATAATAAGTACACATGCAAATGTATATTGAGTGTCACAATTTTTGTTTCCTCCTTTTTCTTAACCGACAACGCGTTGATTAGGTATACTTTACCTTTGGGGTCACTGATAGGTAACCATTGTGACCACTTGTCATCAGTTTACTCGTTTGCTTGTTTGCCAGCTAATAACATAACTGCCGAATGGCCTAAAGGAATTCTACACCCATGGACCTTTGGAGATATTCCCTTCCATCGTCCCTTCCCATCGGCATTAAGCTACTTAACCACCGAAAACCCACCTTATTACAACTAGTGATACAGTCCCCACCGCAGTCCAAGTCCTCGAGCAGATGTTCGGGTATATCCAGCTCGAGGTCGAGGTCCAGCCCGCCCTCCTCGCTGATGCAGGTGAGCTCGGGCGGCACGGGCGGCGGGGAACCCAGGCTGCCCGGGCCTATGCTGTCCAGCAACAGATCTCGCCCTGCTCTGCCTGGTGCTACTAGTTCTGCGCCTAGAACTTTGAGGATGCAATAGTTGTTGATGGGTGTTGGCCGACTTAAACTGTTAGGTTGTGCTTTTTATATTTAGTAAGGTAGGTACTTAGGTAAATGAATCCAATGTCGTAATATCTACTTTGTCTAAGTAGAAGTAACATAACCGAGATATTTAATCTACTTATTGCTCCTGAAAATCGTTGCAAACAAAACAATAAGGTAACTTTTAAACTGAACTCCATCATAACTGATTATAGCTGAACTCTATTTTACTCTACGGCACTCTATTCATATACATAGGTACGTACAAATAGCTGAATAAAGTACCTACTATAAAATAACCATGTGACCGTGTAGCCCAGTTGGTAGTAAATCGGCTTGGGAGGCGCCAGTCCTCTATTTAAGACATTTATGTGACAGATAGGTAAATGTTTATTCTCTTAAGGGTTTGTGTTCGTCGCCAGGCTAATTGCATACCTACTCGGGAAATTCACAATCAGGTGGATTTGCTCTCAAGCAGGAAATTAATTAAAGAACCTCACTGTTCTTCAGGTATGTAAGTAACTCCCATTTACCTAATGCGGTGGCGGCGCCTGCAGCGGCGCGCGGCTCGCGCCCGCGCAGCGGCGGCCCGCACGCAGACTCGCATGTCGCGGTGCCGCCATTTTCTCTGCAACAGACACGCGTCAAATATATTATTTTGTTAATAAACTGTGAAAGTGAAATGCACAGGGTACTTTCGTACTACTATAAGATGTGAAAATAACAATTAAGTAAGTAGGTAAGTAAATCAGCTTTTGCTGAAGAAAGGACTCTGGAAACAGATTACTGAAATTCTTTGTCCTTTAAAAGTAGGTAGGTATATAGAATAGAATTATAGATCAACCTGCTTTGGTGCAACTGCAACTCATTGGGCGTAGATAAGTAAGTATCTGACCTTTTAACTGTAACGGTGTACGGACTGGTCGTAACTAAATGAGATTATTAAATAAAAGATAAAATACGAGATAAATCACTATATTAAACAAAACTTAAACTGAAATAATGATTATATGGAGTATGAAATTTGAGTATCGCGCGGTGATCTTGATGACCGAAATCGTACTGAATATTATTTGTTACAAAACTAATTAAACTGCATAATGAATTTTATAAAATGATGATGTTGTAATGCGAATGAAAAGTGCAATGTACGCGCTTGCCCGTACAAACGGGTACTCACGATATTTATTATTTATACCGATATTTCGACCCAATTGCATGGATCATGGTCAAGGCGAGACTAATAATAATAAATAAATATCGTGAGTACCCGTTACAGTTAAAATGTTCAGTGTCCGCGATGATAAAAATTTAAAATCTTATATCTGAACTTTGACTACTTAACTAGCAAAAAAAGCGACTGTATGTAGGTAACGTATTTACCTACCTAGCTATAGAGACGACGTTGATTGGACGACTTACCACAGCGAGGTCTGCTATTTAATTTTATCTGAATATTGCAAAAACAAAACAAAGTGAAGATCTAACTTGGTGTGTTTGTGTGCAACGCTCCGGCGATGTAGGTCGATGCAGAAAAGCGACAGTGAGCCGATCAGCGAGCACGTCGAGCTGAAGTAGTAGCCCGCTTTGCCGCCGCAGCCCACGTTTATGTACCCTGCGAATAGTTTATATACCCTGGAATTAGTATATGTACCCTAAAATTAGTTTAAATACCCTGAAATTATAATTTAGTACATAATGTCAAGGTTGTAGACGAGGGCTAAACGCGGTCCATCCAGGCCGGCCGCAAACGGTTGTGCAAGGCATGCACTTCACGTGGGTGACTGACATCCTCGGGGGGCGGCAAGCGGAGACTGATAACGTAGAATCCATAGGCCACAGTGTTTCGATTGCTGAGTCCAAGGAAGTGTTCTTCAATGTCGTCTCTTTGTATACCTACTAAGAATTCAAAGTAAATAAGTAGATACCAGAGAGCGGCACGCCAATAGCGATGGGTACAGCCTGCGAGCACTGCACGAAGCCCCAAGTGCGCGCGAAGTTCCGCGACCGCACCCGCTCGTACGTGTACATCTTCAGCGAGTAGTGGTAGCCGCCGCAGAATATTCCTGTAAATATTATTAAACGTCGATGAATCTCTTTTTTTCTATAGCCTGAGCAGGAAAACAAGCAGTCTGGTTACTTAATGGTAAGTGATCACCGTCGCCCATGGGCATAGGGCAACACCAGGGGCGTCAATGATGCTAAAATTTTTTAACAGTCCAACAGTCTAACTTAGTTAGTACTTTGAACTCACCGTAAACCCACGCGAACATCACGTATCCACTATAAGAGCCTTCAACCGCCGTGAGAGCCATGGTAGCTAAGGCACAAACGAAGACTGCGGCTTGGGTGAGGTATTGACGTGCAATACGGCATTCTGCAGAGTTCTGCCGAACGAGAAGACCGAAGGCCGCACATCCGACCGCCCACGCGAGGCCTAAGTATGCTTGGAGTAATTCTGCTGTATCGCCGAGACCTGAAAATAGAATGGAATTCAAATTCGAAATCGTTATTACGATCATTGCGATCAGGTGGTTCTTTAGGAGAAGAGAAGATAAAAAAATCTACAATATTACCAAGTAGGAAATATCTGTAAGCAAGTGAATATTATTGGGTACTTAGGTCTAACTATTAAACTCAAAACTTCTGTTACTAACCTTCTTCTTCAGCGTGGTAAGCCAAGTAAAATATCGGCGTGTTTATACCAAACGCTGATATACCAGTGGACATGAGCAAAATTCTAACAGTCTTCGATTTCAAAGTAGAGAAGTCAAAAAACGGCTGGCGGTCGTCTGCTTTGTTCCTGTCTTTCATCTTCCGCTTGATTTTGTTCTGGTTCTTAAGATGGAGAATTGCTCTTCGCTGAGGATGGTACAGAGATGCCGAGCGGTAGAACGTGCCGAGGATGAACGTTACGAATACCACTCCTGTTACTGCTTGTAGTCCTAAGCGCCAGCCAATAGCTCTGCAACATAAACAGTTACTGTTGTTAAAATGCAAATGTTTGTTAAGTACCTACGAGAATGCAAATGAGTTTCTCTAAAGTAAGATGTTACCTTTTCGAAATTCAAACTGCGCCATCATTGCGAATTGTACGATGGGTGGTCCCGAAAGAACTATTAAGTTAACTTAACTTAACGTAGGTACTTACATAAGTATTTAAATTATCCAAAATATAGATATTGTGAGATCGTGACATAACATTTAATAGTTATGTAAATTGATGAGAATTCCATGCCAGTAATAGGTACCTACCTATCTATAGATGATTGATACGCACTCAAATAAGCCACAACAATAGTTAATTGGACATACCTACTTAGACGTAAAACATTATGGTCGCATCAGCACTAGACTTTATGGAGACTTTAAATGGTTGTATAATTGGAGTTAATGGCTTACCGGACTTAATGACTTAACCGTAACGTAGCTTAATCGGGCGGACAGCACGCAACGCAACTCTTAACTGCACGCTAGCACTGAGATACTTCTATGTACCTACCTACTTAACATCTAAGTCACTGTTAGGTACCTAATAATAGCAAAAGAAGACAATATTAAACAGCAACACTCTACCTATAGGTACTGTTATCAGTAATAGCCTAGGCTATACATAGTAAGGCGGTAGGTATATTTAGAATTTTTGAGGGGTTCCCGCCTATTTTTGACCATCAACGCATCGTTGATGTGATGGTTTCAGAAGCTGAGATGCAGTATATGTTTATCTACGGTACTACTTAATCAGCTATTCTTAGTATAATTACTGCTCTTTTATTGGCTATTCAGTTAAAATAAAAACCTGGAACATTTAGATATTGGTTGCGTTGATAATGATAATGAGTTACTACCTTATAGCGCCTTTGATGAAAGTGGACATGACGGCAATTCCGAGGCCACTGCCGCTGACGATGAAGATCTCCACGAGCTCCCGTCTCCGCTTGAAGTACTGCGCCACCATTAACGTGGAGCAGTCTCGCGTCAGACCCACACCCACACCCACCACTGTGCCTGGAAAATTCAGGATAGTTGCATCAACGAAAGAATACGATAAGATGTACCTACGTTGTGCCTTTTCAAAAATAAATTAATTTTATGTTGTTTCAAATCACCCCCCGGACCACGGAAATAGAGGGGGTTGCAACCCTCGATTTTTTCCCCTTGTCGCATGATTTAAAGGAGATGTTTCAAAATGTATGTATAATGTATGTTTCAAAATGAGCCCCGGCCACCTCTTTGTACACCATACTCAAAAATGGAGAAACACAATTAAAACAGTTTCCAATCATCCAATTCCTTTAAATTGCTTAAGTTTGGTGGTATAACACAAAAATGTACACTTAAAATTGCAACACAAAAACTAAAATCCGTCATGACGGTAAGCTGTTATCACATGTCAGGTTGGTTGATTTGATTGAAGTTTGACATAAGTATGTACCTACATTTCTGTCATGTTAAAGTGACAGTAGACAGTTCGTGATCTATGATCAATGACAAATTGGCAAGACGCCATGTTGAAACTTGATAAAAATAAATGATAAATACAATTTTTGTACCAGAAAAGTATCCATTTAAGCAATTTATTTTTATTTTTCTCGAATTCCCTGGATTTTTCTCGATTTTTCGAGGTACTGTACATATTGTAGGCCGGATTTGAAACATCTTCTTTACCCTGGAATTGTCAAAAAATCAAAAAAATTTACCGACTTTGTGGCGCACCATTTTTTTACGGGACTGCGCGCTTTCTTATTACTTTTCATGGATCTATCGATGGTGTAAATGCCGTACAAAATCATATGACCAAAATGTACCTACTCCCTCTACCTGCACTTTTGAATTCTCACCAGCACTCAGTTGGACAGCTTACAAGTGACGGCATAGTGCTGAATCTTATTATTTTGTGCTCTTATATCGTCCTATACTTATACATCACCTGGTGGTTCGTATGACCCATCCATTTTTGACATGGGCCTGTAGTCTATAATATTGACAAAATAATTACAGATCATGTCGGACAGTGGTACGGAGCCGTTGTGGGTTGTCTTTTTCTTAGAAAATAAATACATCTAATAATTAGGTAGGTACCTACTCATCGTCGCTTTTCACAATTCTTTCAACAAATTATTTTCAGTTATTTTTTATATGCAAATTATAATTGCCTGCAAAGGCGGCCGTATTTCTTCTGTGCTGACAACTTTATTAATATCCTGGGAACATTCTAACTAGTCGTGTAAAAGGCAGCGCTGTCAACAGCAAAATAAACTGGATACGGGTCGTCCCGTGATATCTAGGTCTACCCTCGTTCTATCAATGCAAATAAATTCTATTAGGTACTATTAGGTAGACAGTAGACTAGTAGACTCGATGTTTTGGTAATTTTGTCATTATTTTCAGAAACAAATAATAGAACTTATCATGCTTATTTTTTATTTTTATTTAATAATGCACACATAGATACAGTTAACATAAACTTAATTCTAGTAAGGATGGTACAAAGGTAGATATCTACTGCTTATCTCTTGTGAAATTTCTTCCAGCAGACCTGAATTATTCTTATTTATTATTGTTTAGTCTGCAGAGTTATTATTCGTAGATCGTACATAAATAAAAAGGTAATCAATAAGGATAAGAATTTGTTGTAAGATTGTAAATTTACCTACCTACACCAGTTTGTTGGCGTTGAGTCTGTGTTTAATAAAAATACCTACTTTACTTTTCACCGACTTCAAAAGTAGGAAAGGATTCTCAATTCCACTGTATTTTTTTAAGCCTTAATTTTTTACTGAGCTATTTTGATAACTCTTTTTATATAAGTACCTACATGAATGCTAGTGCTTATCGTGAAATTGAGCGACAATGCGACATCTGTCGTGTAATTTTTGAATTGTCTCCGAAAACTGAAAATGAAAATAACCAACTTCAAATTCAATTTCAAAGTCATTTTTTAAAGTTAAATTAGATTAGGTAGGTACATCTTCTGTAATTATGTAGCTAGCTTATATAGATATACCTAATTACATAAATGACGATTTTATGCTCGCTGATTTTATGCCCAGACAAAAATCTTTTTTCAAAACATATTAAAAAAAATCAGTTTTGGAAATCGACAAATCTACATTACGTTGATGAAGGTATTCCTATGTATTCAATTTATAATAAAATTTAAATAACTATAATAATATCTATTATGTGATAGGTCAGTTCGTCGACCCTGCAGAACAAAGTTAAGTATATCGAGGCCAGCCTGATGGGAGTAGCATCTAAATGTTCCTGTCCTCAATTTCTCATGAAACTGACACCGATCATAAGACGGGAACGATTCAGGATCATTTATACGTCCATGTTCAGGATATATATGTATAACAGCTTAGCAAAATCTGTAAAGGAAGCTTGCATCTGTTTCATGTGTGACAAATGCCTAATTTGATAGCCACTGTCAAAATGGGACGCAAAGAGAATTTCAATGAAGTTACAATAAAATTGCTGGAGTGGAATGAAGGCACGTAAGATATGGCATAAATTCTATTCATACGCTGCGACGGACGATCGGGATTTCGTACCAACGGTTTATTGTAAATTATATTATTTATAAAAGGAGGAAATGTGGCAAAAGACTTTTCATGCACTACTGTTACTATACTTACTTACTGTTTCATTTAGGTATGTACCTATGTCGCTGAAACGGACCCAGAATTCGTATATTTAGAATATTTTTGAATAATAAATTAAGAAAAAGATAATTACTTATACGTTAATTCACGTTGAATAAACGTATAAGTATTCATAAATTATCGTTAATTCAACGTATTGATTTTAGTGCTTAGGTAATACTGTAACTCTTAAACCTAAAGAACCTGTGCCATTTCTGTATTCTCCTTACTCCGCAACTCTACTTAGTCCTTAAAAATATCTATACAGCTTTGATAATCCCGGTATATGTCGGTACACTGTTGGAAACAAAAGACATTGAAGCTAATGCTGATCCCAGATCACATGGAATGAGAGTTCTACATCTAATGCTTCCGTTTTGAAATGCATTGCGTTGTTTGCAATCGCATCGACCTAATAAAATATAACAGTTTATTGCGGGATCAATGTATTATTGTAGTATTGTTTGTATTATTATATTTATTACACATATTTGGTATGTTATAACTAGTAAACTCGCCCTCGTTTCGCTTCGGGAAACATGCCCCTTAGTAAGTAAGTGTACATAATTATCCATTATCCATGTTGGAAAATTGGAAAAAATTGTTATACGCGATTCTTTGAAGTGTTATAACTTTGTTATTTTTTGACCCGATTGAAATAAAACAAAAAATGTTAAGTGAAGCTTAGTAGGTATAATAATAAATGTAAAAACCACACCCAAATCGGTTAACCCCTTTTTGAAATCAGCCTGTACAAAATCACAGACTTAGAGACTAATAAAGAAACAGATAAAAAATCCAAAAATCATTGTTTTCGGTTCTATTGTAGTAATAAAGACGCCCTCCCAGTAATAGGTTTTCTCATGTATCTTTCATGTCCAGAGAGATGATGACGAACGATGTGTAGGTATGGGATGTATGTATCTACATACATATGTATAGGCAAATATCTACGCATAAATACGAGTTATGAAAATAGGTACCGATTACCTTGATGACAATGGAATTTTCTTTTATGAAGGTACCTATTTTCTATTGTAAACACGTGATAGTAATAATCACACGTCGACGCTCTGGCTCTTTAACCGACTTCAAAAAAGAAGGGGGTTCTCAATTCGACCGTATATATGTATGCTTTTTTATGTTTGTTAAGGCATTTTTTCGTTGTTTATGGGTAGAGTTTGATGATTCTTTTTTTGTTGGAAAGTAGATTCTCCCAGTGGGGTACGCTGATAAGGACACCAGGATCTGATGATGGCATCTCAGAGAAATCGAGGGGAACTTTCGAAAATTGTATGGGCGACTAGTGTGTTTGTTAATGTTTTCTTAAGCATATTAAAGCGCTACAATTTCATGAAGGTCTGGAATCGATCTGATGAAGCCGAAAGACAGTCGAGGGAACTCTTGCTTGAACGATTTACTGCAGTTATCTTGTGTTTGGGCTTGATTAATTCGTAGTGACGAGAGCTTTACATATAAATGGGTTGAATTGAGTGCCACCTGGCGAGTAGTTTGCAGTTATCTCTACTTGTCGACGTTGAAGTCGGTTATTTTTTTGTAAAAAGCAATAATTTAGGTCTGAAGTTTTCGCTACAATCCAAATTAATAACGTGTTATATCAGCTCTGCCGTCATTTTTATCTAGGTAGGCCGCCTGGATTCAAATTGAATTTATTTGATCCTAATAGGTAGATATACAAATACAATTACAGGTATATGTATAGTAGAACCTAAATAGGAAGTGTTGACCATTCTTGGCATGAAATATGTGTGTGTGAGTGGATACATACCTAATCATCTTATACTTATTACAATTCATTTGAGTACATTAATTAGTAGGACAATATTTTAAAAATATATTCTTTATCTGTCCCCGTTTTAAATCGCATCTAAATATGGCCCGATACCATGCCATACAGCCGTTCGATTGGTCCTGGGTTCGATTCTTAGCGATTCAGATTTTCGTTCTTGGTCTGGGAGTGTGTGTTGTTGACAGTTCTAAAGTCACAGAAAGCTTTGAGCTTAATTAAAATATTTCATCACTAAGATACTGAGCCCTCTTTCGATATCTTTCATATCTGTAAGCCCTTCAAAATTATTTATATTATCTTTAATCTTTATTCGAAACCGTGACTATTTTCGAATACGAGCGATGATTTATTTCGCGAGGGGTTTTTTCCCACAAGTGATGAAATCATCCAAACAAGGCGCCGGTAAATTATTTTTATTCGCCAGCAGTTATATTGAATATCCGTTTGTTTACTCTGAGGGCCAATTAACGGATACCTTTGATGTCCGTTAGGCTGAGGCTACATTAAGCCGCGACGCGAATTGCGACATATGAACGACTAAAACAACTTAACAAATGCTCACGTATACGGCTACACTGTATGTAGAGTATTACTAGCGAACTTTGATTTCTTTACGCGACAGAAACAAAATTATTGTGATCATGGCATCGGCTACATCAACATATCAGCGAAATAGAAGCGAATCTATTAGATTTTTTTCACTTGCACGACTAATTCAATGTGCTACTAAATATGGGAGTGGCTACATTAGGGTGCGTACAGATTATGTAACATGTTATATAACTTCTGTTTTATAACACGTCCACACTATCTAACATTGTTGTCTAACAATGAAACATGTAACAAGACCGTACACATTAAAATAACATTGTAATATAACATATTGTATAACAATTCAATGCGTGTCATTTCTTAAAATATAGCATACTTATAATATTATTGCACAAACTAATAACATGTTATATAACTTGTTTTTGTAACACATATCGTCCACATTAAAAAAACATGTTATTTAACTATGTTTTATAACATGTTTTGTTATATAGTCTGTACGCATCATTATACGTAAAATAACTTCTGCTGATTTGTTTCGAAGCATGAGTAGTGTAGCCACCTCATCGCCATATTATTGCCATATTATGAATTATCGCCATATTTACGCTTATAATGTAGCCATGCCAGGTTTATTTCGTTTCGCTCTTCCAGTCGCATCGCAAGTCGCTGCTTACTGTAGCCTCTGCCTTAAAACGAGCTGCGGATATGAATCGCATCGTATAAATTAAACTGTAATTTCGTGGTACGATTTAAGGCAAATTAACATTGCCTTGTTTGTTTATGGTAATGCATTACGCATATTTATTTCATGAATTTATTGTTCACACGAAATCAATTATGAGGGAGTTAACGTAGGATTTTAATGTCACTCACTCTTTTTACCGACTTGAAAATCCTCCCTTCGCTTAAGCTTTTAAATATTTTGATGGGTTAGTATATAATTTACTGTTTTTTTTTTATTAGATAACCGACTGTAAAAGTTAGATTTAATAAAAAACTAACGGGTGAATTTCCCGCGACCAAAAATTGCGTGGCATCGATGAAATCGATACTAAAAAACATAGTTGTAATGTTCAAATATTTTTTTCTGGTTAGGTGAATTGGTCATCTATGTGTGGCACTAAATATTTTATTAATAGGTATAATAGGTACTCTAAAAAAAATTTTTGAACCTCGATATCTTTCATTGCCGTGGCTGTCCACATGTCACCTCGATGTGTATTAAGCCTCATTGATAAAAATCTATTGATTATTTATATTTAAATTTAGTTTTATTTGATACGTGAATAGTTAAAGTATTGTTACGTAATACATGTATGCAAATATCTAAACAATACAACGAATGGCTAATAAAAATGTACTTGTCCCAGAAACACCTTTCATCGCCATGGCCTAAACATTTTGAAGAATATTGTTTTATCTAATGACTTGCGTCCCGCCCCTTGTGTACTAAACGTTGCATATTAGTACCATCTAAGTGCTCGACGCGGAAGGACATGCCTAAGTGCCTTAGTTTTCGCGCTATAAATATAAGTATTCCATTTTTCTGTTGGTGGACATTTTTTCTTTCATCGCCGTGGATAGGTATAACTTCTATTTGAATGAGTTTGACCTCTTGATTGATCATTCGATAGAATGCCATTTCTGTTACGTTTAATTATGAAGTGTTTATTACTTCGAATAACTAATAGATTTTTTGTTATTTTATATTTAAGCCTCGGTTTTCATCGCCATGCTTTCATTTCCGTGGTTTCCGTGGTCAAAATTTGCTATGGAAATGAAAAAAAATACACAGCAATGAAAAAAAATTCATTGCCGTGCCTTGTAATACACTTGAGTTTCATTGCCGTGTCCTTGTGTTTCATTTCCGTTGCTTATGTTTTCATCGCCGTGCACAGTGTGTTTTTGACTCTCAAAATCGGACATTTCCTTTTTACCCGACTGCGTCAGAAGGAGGGCAATGTTTTTAAAGTGTTTGTATGTACGTGTTGTATGTATGAATAAATGTTTGTATAATTATAATATGTTCTTTTCTTTGGCACGCTCTACAGCTCAAACGGCTGAACGGCTTTTGACACATAACGTGTCGTTGAATTTGTCATAATAGTGGTAGCATAATTGGCTAGCAGCCCCGGATCTTCATTTTTTTTTAGGCGGGGCAAAAACTGAAAAATGCCGCCCCGCCTAAGTACTTATGTTTATTTTCATCTTTATCATCCATATTATAATTCCAGCTATCAGATGTCCACAAATTGCTTGAAATTTGGACAAAGCCTACTTAGGCCTTCCGGAAACAATGCATCCATCATTGTTCATAGTTTCTGATAAATCTTGGATCACGCACAAAAAATTGCATTTTTTGTCTTAGAAAATAAAAGCCAAGATCTTTTAACCCTTTCGCAATTAGCCAATTTCGCAATTAGCCAATTTTGTACCACATAGGGTCAACTCACACCGAGACGAGACGCGACGCGACGCTGCGCGCAGTCTTTCAAAGAGCGGCTCAAAAAAGAACTTTATTTTCTACACGAAAAGATACACATTTCATTGTGAGAATTCAGAATACGTTGCTTCATGCAGCGCTGCGTCTCGTGACGCCTCGCGGCGTAGCGTGGTGCATCGCTACGCAGCCGTGCATCGTCGGTACGCGCGGCGTGCAAGAGCCGCGCTGCGCCTCCCAACGCCGCGCAACGCCGCGAGGCGCAGCCGAGGCCGCCGCCTTCCGTCCAGACTTCGTGGTGAATTGATGCGGTTCGGTCGAGTGTGCGAGTGAAAAAATGAAAATATAATGATAGACTGGGATCTTGGTATAATCTGACTTCCTGTAGAAGAGAAAGAGCACGTGGCGAATGAAGACACATTCCGCTGCGCCGCACGTCTTCTCGCTGCGTCGCGCGCGCGACGTCTCGCTGCGCAGCGAGGCGTCGTGTTGCCAACGATTTTACGATGCACCTCGCGCCATTGAGATGCGTCTCGCGGCGGCGCGCGGCGCAGCGCGAAATCACTGGCCTGGCTCAGGTTGCTCTTCGCACATCGATAAAGATGGTGAAGTTGGCACTGTAAAATCTTGATCCATTTGATCGAGTAAAGTGCCAGAAACATCCTCTAACTCAATATCAACTTCGGAAGTTGCAGCAGATACTGACGGGTTACCCCTCTGCGAAGCCAATTTTTCATATTATCTGCACATTGTTTTCCCTGCAACTCCTTATTTCCACTCCTTATAGATTTTTTCTTTTCACACTCATAATTACAACCTGTAAACAAAAATACCTAATGATACAGAAGACCGAGGATTATAATCAGCCGCTATGTGTTGCCTTTGTGGACTATGAGAAAGCCTTCGATTCTATCGAGACCTGGGCGGTACTAAATTCTCTCCAGTGGTGCCGAATCGACTACCGGTATATCGAGGTGTTGAAGTATTTATACACATCAGCCACTATATCCGTCAGAGTACACGACACAGCAACGAACCCCATTCAGCTGCAGAGAGGTGTCAGACAAGGGGACATTATATCCCCAAAACTGTTCACCACTGCGCTGGAAGACATGTTCAAGCTGATGGAGTGGAAACGACGTGGCATTAATATCAATGGCGAATACATCACATACCTGCGGTATGCCGACGATATAGTAATTTTGGCGAGATTCATGGAAGAACTTAGTACAATGCTCGGGGACTTGAACAGCGCCTTACAACGGGTGGGTCTTAAGATGAACATGGACAAGACGAAAATCATGTCGAATGCCCATGTCACGCCCGTACCGGTCGTTGTTGATGGCGCTGCACTCGAAGTTGTAGACGAATATATTTACCTGGGACAAGTGATCCAAATGGGTAAGTCAAACTTCGAGAAAGAAGTCACTCGTAGAATGCAACTCGGATGGGCTGCGTTCGGGAAATTACGTCACATCTTGTCGTCCAAAATACCTCAGTGCCTGAAGTCGAAGATGTTCGAGCAGTGTGTGTTGCCAGTGATGACATACAGCTCCGAGACGTGGTGCTTTACGATTGGTCTAATCCACAAGCTCAAAGTCGCGCAGCGGGCTATGGTGAGAGCTATGCTTGGTATTTCTCTACGTGATCGAATCAGAAATGGGGAGATCCGTAGACGAACGAGGGTAACCAACATAGCTCAAATAATTAGCCGGCTGAAGTGGCAATGGGCCGGCCATATAGCTGGAAGGACCGATAACCGTTGGGGAAGAAAGGCCCTCGAGTGGAGGCCCTGTCTCGGAAAAAGGAGCGTAGGACGCCCCCCGACCAGGTCTGACGACCTGAAGAGGACAGCGGGCATCCGCTGGCTTCAGAAGGCGCAGGACCGGTTAGAGTGACGCAAATTAGGGGAGGGCTATGTCCAGCAGTGGACGCAAAAACGCTGATGGATGGATGGGTGGATGGATTTAGGCATATTGTTTGGCTGAACCGATTTTGATACGGTTTTCAGTATCGTGTTTATCAGACTAAGGAGAAGGATTTAGGAATATTAACCGCGTTTAACTGAACCGATTTTTACTTTTCGGCGTTAAAGTCGGTTCTATTTTGCTAAAAGTTATGAACTATGCCTACGCGCGTCGCGAATAATAAAATGTTCGTGCAGCACGTCTCACTCCACGCTCAGGGTGTCGGTCAAGTTGATATGGGCATGAAATTCCTGTGCTTGTACTATTATTTATTCCGTGGTCAAAGTTAAATAAATGAAGGGTTGTCCATTGGTCCGTGAAGTGTGAATTTGGCCGCCCCCTGAATTTGCCGCCCGGGGCATGGGCCCCGGCTTGCCCCCCCCTAGATCCGGCCCTGTTGGCTAGTTACATTTTCAAAATGGCGCCCGCAAATGTAAAAAAGGGATAGGTTTGTTTTTACCTTAGCAATATGGGTATCAAATGAAAGATCGTGAAAAGGCCATTTCAAAAAAAGTTATACCATATAACGTCCAACACTGATTTCACACAAATTATTTAAAAGTGTACCAATTTATACAGTCGAATTTTTGTTTTTGTAAATACCACTAGTTTAGATTAGAACTATTTGAATTACAAGATTAGGACAAACGGAGCTCCAATTTATACAGAAAAACAATTATGCCTTCTTCTATATAATATTATCCTTCTATCTATCAAAATTACTTATTTGCGATGAGTTATTCTCATTTCTGTTGCTTTAAGGTACTAAACAGACATGCTTATTTTTAGCATACTCTTAAGCATGCTTGTAACTAGCATGCTTTTTATCTGTTTACATTTGCCAGCAATTGTGCACACTCCTAAATAAAATCAGTGCGAGTAGCACTCGCACCTATAGTATTTATTTATTCAGTGATAAGACGGATGCCAAATTAATGTAAAACACCAGAAGAGCCTTACTTTATTATTATTATTATATTATTATTTGTTACTTTTTTATATGGAAGAATTTAAATAAATGATCGTTTATTTCTATTAACTTTTTGTGTAATTTTAATCCATTTGCAGATTTTACGACTAATATTAGAAGTATAGTAAAAATTGAGAAGAATATTAGGAGTATAGTAAAAATTGAGAATCAAGTGTAGGAGGCCGTGTATTTTGTAATGAGTAGCAAGAATTGGTCTAAAAGGAATCAAAACTGCTGTTCATAAGATGTTGATTCCACCACTTGTATGAGAATGAAATTTGGGCAAGGAGATATTATAAAAAATTAATGAGAGTGAATGAAGTAAATAATATGGATTTTCATTTCCGTGGATGTGTTCATTCCCGTGGCACAGTTCTTTCATTGCCGTGGATCCTTTTTTCATTGCCGTGCACGCATGTTTCATCGCCGTGGAACAAAATTTTTAAGTCTCGATATCTCGTTAGTTTTTTAAGTTATCTGCTAGACATTAAGCAAGGATACATACATTATCAAGATCTATAAAAAATGCCCAAATTTTCTTTAAAAATCTTCAAGATAAAAAAGTCCACGGAAATGAGAATTTTTACGGGCTTGTTGAAATTGACCCCTTTTCAAAATAGCTGGAAACAAATAACCGATAAACTGACAAAATTTTAACTAACAGTGTTTTGGGATATTTTGTGCGTTTTCAAGGTTTTTTAAAAAAATATTGTAACTGTACGAAATGAAATGTTATGAAGCAACAATGAAGTATTTATTTTATGGAATTAAGATAGCAAATGAGCATGCAGCAGTAGAACTAGAATCAAAGGGACTAGGATGGTTAGTCCAGTTAGTAGATGGTGATATGATGGTGATAGAATATTTTTAGTTGGTTAGTTTATTAATAAGTGTGAGGACAGGGATTGTTAGTGATAATTAGTCCTGTTAGTTATTTATTTATTTATTTCTTTATTCGGCAATCCAACAGCGTATTCTTAACTTAAATACAACTAATGCAACAATAGAGTAATTAATAAGGCCAAAAACGGATTACACCAGTAAACAGTTGAATTTGTTAACAATTCAATACATACTTATTATGTTAGCGTGTGTGTGAGTGTGTGCGTATGTGCGTGCGTGTGTATGTGTGTGTGCGTGTGTGATATTTAACACAAGTTTTTAATTTCAAATTTTAATTTATTTTTTGTTATATTGAAAATATCAATGCTAGAGTACTGTGCATTGTAAATGCGGGCAGCACGACAAAGAACTGAATTCTCTGCATATTTAGTTTTTACTTGTGGAACGTGTAATAAAGGTGTATGTCTGGTACGATAGGATGGTGCCCGCAGTTCAATGTTAGATAAAAGTTCACTGCAGTCAATTTTTCCCGTTAGGAGATCATGAAGTAATACGATGTCATACTGATTACGCCTCTGTTCCAGAGAATCGAGACCAAAGTGTTTGCGTGCCTCTTCATACGAGTTGAAATCTCTGAAATCTTTATATTGTAAAAATTTGACAAAATTCTTTTGAATTGTTTCCAGCCTATTAATGTGAACATTATACTGAGGAGACCAAATGCTGCAAGCGTATTCTAAAATGCTTCTGACGTAGCAGTAATATAAAACCTTGATGCAAGCTATATTAGTAAAGGGATTGCAGACACGTCTGATGAATCCAAGTTGTTTATAAGCTTTCGTGATTATGGCATTAATATGTTCGATGAAAGTCATTTTAGTATCTAATGTTACACCTAAGTCACATACGGAATTGACTCTTTTAATAGGAATGTTATTCATTTGGTAAGTATATAATATTGGTTTTAGTTTACGAGTAAAAGTAATTTGAAGGCATTTATTAGTGTTTACGGATATTCTATTTTTCACATAGTAATCAAATAAATTGTTTAGGTCGTGTTGAATTTTGTAACAGTCTGAGAGATTATTAATTTTTAAGAAGATTTTTTTGTCATCCGCAAACATTATATATTTGGAATAAGACAAACATGTACCTATATCAAATAGATATGCATTGTACAACAAAGGACCCAAAATTGATCCTTGGGGGACTCCAGAACAAATTGATACAAAGTCACTTCTCGCACTTCCTAATACTACTGCTTGCCTTCTGTTGGAAATATATGAGGTTATCCATCTCAGAAGATCACCTCGTATCCCCAAAGCATGCAACTTATGAAGAAGAATTACGTGATCTACTCTATCGAACGCTTTTTCAAAATCAGTATATATGACGTCGACTTGTGCCCCGCCATCTATGGACCGAAAGACGTAGTTGGTAAAAATCGCTAAATTAGTGACAGTAGAACGCTGCTTCATGAATCCGTGTTGCTCATCGGGAATCGAGGAGAAAATTATGGGACTTATTGATTGATATATTACCTTTTCAAACAATTTACTAAAAATATTTAATTTAGAAATGGGGCGATAATTTTCAATGCATCCACGTGGTCCTTTTTTATGGATGGGAACTACCAACGCTTCTTTCCAAATATTAGGATAGGTTCCATATATATTAACGGATAAGTTGAAAATAATTGTTAGAGGTTTTGTAAGAGAGTAAGCACAGTTTTTTATAAATATTGGAGAGATATCATCACTACCAGGCCCCTTATGAATATCTATTGCGTTTAATAATTTATAGACCAAGTTTTCAGTAATATTTAGACTATTTATTATATCAGATGACTCTGCCAATACGGGGAGGCTATACGTTGTTGCTGGCTTTTGGAATACGCTATTAAAGAAACTACTAAAACCTTTACAGGCATCCAAATGATTTTTGTAAGTATTGTCACCTAAGGTTAATACATTCGGATAGCCCGTATTGTTTGTACGCAATGTTTTTAAGTAAGTCCATAAATATTTCGGGTTTTTTTGTAGACACGATTGTATATGTTCTTGATAAGAGGTATAACATTTATGTTGAATCTTTTTTTGTCTAGCTCGTAGGATTGAAAATTCATCATAGTCCCTAGGATTACTATGAAGAATCCACCGCCTGTGTATGACGAGTTTGTCCTTTATAATATGTATCAATGACCTCGAATACCAAATAGGAAAACGCTCTGAACAGTAATGTTGTTTTTTTGGAACATATTCATTGATTACTTTGTAAACCTGTGAATAAAATTTTTGGGTGATATCATCAATCGAATTACCCTGCAGCAAAATATCCCAATCAGTATTAAGAAGGCATTCATTGATTTTGCTGTAATCAGCTTTACGAAAATTGTGTTTTAGTGATGGTTTACACTTAAGACAGGATGTCATTAAATCTGGAGAGTCTAACTCTAAGCTTGGGTGATAGACATCTTCTGAAACCAAAGGAAGCATGGATCGAGATATGTTAATCGGCGTATCGCTAAATATTAAGTCTAGAACGTTATCACAATTATTTTTATGAAAATTAAACTGGGCAAGCCCTGACAGACTGCATGCGTCTATTAAACATTCTGCCGACAACTGTAGATCTGTACCATTGGTTTTATTAAACTTGGGTCCCGAAGACGACCATGTGATATTGGGAAGGTTAAAGTCACCCGCTATTATAAAATGGTCGTTAGGGTGCGATGAGATTATGTTCATTAGATGAGCAGCGAAACTAGTAAGTCGCATTGACTGGTTGTTATCGGGTGGTATGTATACTACGCATAGGTGTAGGTTGCGTTTGCCGCGAGCTCCCAGCGCTGCCGCAGTCACAGTGGCCCAGACGCATTCAACGCCTGCGCACGTCCAGTCCAACCGTTCCTGAGCGTGCAGTACATGCTTTATACATAACATAACACCGCCACCGTGTACCTTACATGACGTATTCTTATTACGATCACACCTAAACACGTCGTAGCGGTCGTCACATAGTTCTCCCTTATAAAAACCAGCCGTTAGCCACGTTTCTGTAATCAGTATGACATCGAAATTATTTGTAAGTATATTTTGCCTAAATTGCAATGTTTTCGTGCGCAATCCTCTCACATTCTGGTAAAATAATTTCAGGTTACCCATTATTGAGTATCTGTTCGTGAGTACCAACATGTAAATAAACAAATATATTATACCAATTACAGTTGACGTTAAGAGATCTCGTTACTGCCGAATTAAATAACAGTAAATAATATCCTGCAGTTAAGAATTTGTTACTTTGATATTGAAAGTACATGTATATAGTTGTAAATAAGTTTTTATTGTAGTTATAGGTGGTGATAAATGATAGATATGTGTGGTGATTATTTGTGTGACAGTGTGTGTAATTGAATTGTGATTTAATTGTCTGTTTAGTTGTGTGTACTTGGAGGTAATTTATGTGGTATATTGTGTAGATAATTCGATGTGCGGTCTGTAGGTATGAGAGTAAATGCGATGAACAGTATGTTTGGAGTATTAATGAAATATACAGAAAATTGAGCATAATCAAGAAACAAACTTTTAGATATATGTTAAGTATTAAGTTATTTTTTGCAAGTCTTTCACTGATGTTACTGCTAGCACAGGAGATTCCTCGTTTTTCCTTAAAAAAATGTTACAATTTCTTACCCAAACAAATTTATAAGAGTTATTTTTAGCTCGAGATTTCACCGCACTAAGAAGTTGTTTATTTTCAAGGGTAAGGTGCTCATTCACAAAGAATCTCCTGCTAGGTCCGCCCAGGTTTAGATCTCCTGTATTGATTCCTCTGGCCCTTCGTAGTCCTGAGATAATTTCGACGGCCGCAAAGAACATAAAGACATCTGCAATTTTGCCAAAATCGTTTTTTTGCATATTTCAACTCAGAATTCTTTGTTCTATCTTGTGATATTTTTTTTTCTCGAAAAATGTTGTTTTTTACACCAATTTTTCAACGTACAAAAAGACATCTGCACTACTTATTTAAAATTCGACAAAGTACAAACGGACATATACCATTTGTCATTGTGTACGTCGCGCAATGCGGCGGGCCAGCTGTCCTTACGAAAATAACCTGCGAAGTCTCGAGGCTCTTCAGCAAGAAAAAATGTCTGATGATGACTGCTTGCAATTGGAATAATAAAATAATTGAAAATTGAATCCGGAAGTAACATTCAACCAAGCCACAAATGTAAAAAATATTTATACCTTTTTTTCCTATCTTTGTTGGTATGTTTGTTACCCCATAACTTCGTGTTGGCTTAACCGATTTTAATGATTCTTTATTTCCTTGAAAACTGGTACTTTTTTTGAGGTCTCATATAAATTTGAGCGACATCTGATGAGTAATTTTGAATTTACTTGAATAATGTGTAAGGATTTTTGAAAGTGTGTATTTATGGTTTTTTCCTAATAACTTTTTATTGAGTGTTCAGATTTTTATGATTCTCTTTTTATTTGAAAGCTGGTATTTGCATTGTGGTCTCATATAAGTTTAAGCGGCATCTGACCAATGGTTTTTGAATTATCCTTAATAATTTTTATATATGTATGTTACCTCATATTTTACTACTTAGAGTTCCGATTTTAATCATTCTTCTTTTAATCAAAAGCTGAGGCTTTAGGTTAGGTCCCGTAAAAATTTGAGTTTCGTCAAACGAGTAGTTATTGAGTTACTTATGATACTGATACAAAGATGATGATTATGATACAAAGTACTGTTAAAATATAATTATTATTAGTAGTTATTTCTTTGAAATTATAATGTTTAGTTACTTTATATTACAAATACAATTATTAACAAGAATCACAAAACTTTTTTTTTATAAGACACCCTAAAACTCAAAATAGTTTAGGTATATCTGCAATTATCCAATAGCTTCAACGTAAGAATGCCGAAGTAATGTGAGACAACTACAGTATTTTAGTGACAATAATAATTATATTTGTTGTTTTGATGAAATTGGTTTTATATGATCAATAAAAATAAAAATCAATCATTAAATTAATAAAATAGTTACAGAATAAATAATTATCAGGTCCCAAGTAGAAACGAATATATGGCAGTTGACTCAATTTGCTTGTTTTCTTGATCGAAGTAGAAAAAGATATCTGCCGTAATTTTAAAAATTAAAGAATTATTAATAATTTACCTATACCAAATAATAGTTAATATTGTAATAATTAACTATTCCAAAATCGACGAAGATATCTTTGTAATTGTAGAAGTTATACCATTTTTGAACTAAAAACGCTCTCCTGAAAACTAACGTTTTTGTAGATGACCGTTTGTTCTTTGCGGCCGTCGATTTGGTCTTTTAACATCCGTGATTGAAGTGTCACAACGATAGGTTTAGGTCGGCCTTCTATTTTACGCATAGGTTGTACGCGGTGAGCTGACTGGATGTGTGCCGGTTGAAGCTGGACGCCGGCGTGGCTGGCAATCTTCATCACTAGTTCTACGGGAGATTCATTTGAGGTCTCAGGAAGTCCCACTATTTCGATATTTGACATTCTAGCTCTTTGTTGCTGTTTGTTGTACAGGGATAACAAATCGGTTACTTGTTCTTCATTCCGGGACATTTTGTTTTGTAGTATAGCAAAATCACTTCTCAGGTTGTCATGTTCCTCAATTAGCTTTGTGTGCGATTCTTCAAGCTCATTGTACTTAGCTGTGATTGATGTAATTTCCTTTCGAAACTCCATAATTAGCGAGCTCTTCAGTTCTTCAATTATCTGGCTTTTGAGTAGGTTAAGTTTTAAGTCTAACATACTGTCAATCTGTGAAACGATGTTTTGTCCGTCCAAGGGTGAGGAGACGCGTTCATCCAGTGGCCTGGGGTGGGTTATTGTTGTAGCTGACGAAGTCGCTTGCGGCTCGGGCGGTGCGGGCTGGGAAGCCGTTCCTCCGGCGCCGTCGACATAACTGGATATTGGTTTTGTCACTGGGCGCACTGGAGTATTGCTGTTGTCACCTCCTTTACGACTACTTGATACACAGAAAGGGCACTTCCACTGTGATCTTGACAGATCGTTACTAAAACCGATGCATTCTGAGTGAAACAGGCGCGCGCATTGTGCACATTTGATACGCTTTTGCGTCACTGTTATTGTATGTTTGCAAGCTTCACAGGTTCCAGCCATCGTTATGATTGAGTATAATCCAAATTTAACTGTCTACACTCACTTAAAACTTAAATATTGATTTATTTTACAGAGCTGCTAACAAACACAACCGTTCATTTAAAGGTGGGTAGGAGAAAAAAGTTAATGTTAGTAATAGTCCAGTTAGTTATTGTTAATATGAGTCTTGTTCTAATTCGGTCACAGATGCATTGCTACCCCTGAGGACTGAGATGGTCGCCTCTAAAAAAGTGTAACCGGCTCCACACCTTCCTATCCGGAACACAATATTGTACTTAAAACAATTATTACGCGGTAGGAATGGTACTAAGTACCGTGGCGGGCGGTGGTACTTCCTCGGGTGAGCTCTAGGCCCTTACCACCTGTATTCAGAAGCTTTCAAAATTGGCCACAAAGAAGAACAGTTAGGTGATTTGAACGGACTCCTGAATATCGGGGGGGGGGGGGGGGGGCAGGGTTCGAATCCTGTAGGTACGCACTTTTAACAAAACGCATATACTTATGTATGTGCGTTTTGTTAAAATGAGATTAGATAATTATTACTTACTTGTTTGTAAGTATGTAATTCAGTTATTATACCTACATCCAAAAGTAATTAGCAGCAGCTTCAATCAACCGAGTAAAGCTCAATTAGGCTGAAATCTGATAATGACGCGCGGGCGCTGTGCAAATAGGTACCTAGTAGAAATTTTGATAAAAGTGTGATATGCGAAACATTAATTACATAGCCTGACATTTATTAAATGTGGTTGTTAAATCTATTAAATATAGTGTGTATTTACTTATTGTTTGATAGAGAAGATTGGTTATTGTACATACTTTTATTACTAGTATAACTAGCTGTGCCCGCGGCTCCGCCCGCGTGGAACTCAGTGTGTCACTAATATTTTCCTGCGTGAATCTAGCGAGAATTCTAGGATAAATAGTGGCCTATATACGTAGGTCACACTAAAAGTTTTGCATAACTTAAAAAAAAACATGTTATTACCTAAATATTATGTTTATTGCTTTTCAAAATACTCTTCTTTGCATTTTAAACATTTTTTCATGCGATCGAACCATTTTTTAAAACAGGAGGGCCACAGATCTGAAGGCATGTTATCTACGTGCTGGGCCCCAATTCTGCTAATTTATAACGCTTCAACAGTGTCTCGATTGAATTGTTTGCCAATTTCTGTATACGAAATTGAAGAGTTTGACACATTTTTGGCACATTTCGTTTACAGAATTGAATAGATCGACACATTTAAGTACGTTATATGTACAAAATTTAATAGTTTTCGACGTTATTTCGGCACATTCTTTATTCAAAATGTGGCAGACAATTCAATCGAGACACTATTGAACCGTTATAAATTAGCAGAATTGGGGCCATTGAACGCTATCATCACTACCTCTTTGGAGTTGGTAAAAGTGAAACCTCTCATCAAATCTTTGATTTTGGGGAAAATACAGAAATCACAGGGTGCTAGGTCGGGGCTATGTGCAGGATGGGTAACGAGTTTACTTTTTTGGAGACTAAAAATGACTTGGTTGACCGTGTATGAAGAAGCGTTGTCATGATGTAGGAGAACGCGGCTTTTTGGTCGTCTTTCGCGAACTTTTTGTAACATCCTGGTTAAACAAATGGTAGAATACCACTCGGCGTTAACACCCTTTTGATCTTCAAGTGGAATTGTGCAGATGGGACCCGTGGCTGAGAAGAAAAACGCGATCATTTTTTTACCAACGTTTCTCGCCTGCCTCTCTTTTGTTGGCCCTGTTCTCATTTTCAAACACCCATTCACAAGATTGCTGTTTTTTCTCGGGTTCAAAACAATAAATCCACGTTTCGTCTCCTGTGACAATGTCATAATAGTACATTATGATACAAGTGTGCGAAGTTGGTCATTACAGTCGAGGCGGTATTGAGCCCGAGCCGCAAGGCGAGGGCTGTAATAGAGCCAAGACTGTAATGAACAAAGCACACGCGTATCATACGACGTTTTTCAACACACTTGCGAGGAAAAAAACAATTAGGTATCGACATTTTTCAGTCACAAATCAGCAAATTATAAACGAACAAATGTTTGCACAAAATGGCGCGGTTTATTTTTTCGCGCGCCGTATCTTTGGTTGAATAACTATGCGCGCGCAGGTTAAGTCCAAGGCACCGAACATTCAGCCACAATATATTAAACTAAATAATTATGTATTTCGAATGAATTTACGGTAATTAATGATTTAAAATATTGTATTTTTTAAATGCTTTAATAGATAATTAGATGAAGTATAATCTTATCTTATCAGATTTTGACTAAGTACAACAAGTTTATTTATTTACAAAATAACAAATCTTTTGGTAACAACCTCTTTACGGATATTAAAAAAAAAGTGGAATAAGAAAAACACTAGTGCGGTAATGAAAAGTAAAACGCACTAGTGTGTAATAAACCGCATTCCGGGCGTAAGACTAAAGAAAAAATATCAACTTTACGAGCAAGTGTGTTGAAAACAGCATTAGAATGTCCGTGGTCGTACTTCAGTAGAATCTGTGAGCACCATTCCACGCGAGCCCGCTTCTGCTCCGCTGTCATTTCATGAGGGATCCAACGACAACAAAGTTTCTGACTTTTAATTCTTTGTGTAAAATTTTCTGAATTTGGCCCATACCAATCCCCAATAGCCCTCGAATTATCTCATAGGTAATCCGCAGGTTTTCTTCAATTAGCCGCTTAACAGTAGCCACATTATTTTCGTTGACGGCATTTGAAGGCCGCCCTTCACGAAATTCGTCATGTAAAGAAACCCGATCTCTCTCAAATTCAGCAAACCATCGCCTCACGGTGCTCAAACAAGGTGCTTCTCTCCCAAAAGCATTTTGAAGACGAGCTGCGCAGTCTTGCGCGGAGAGAGAACTTTTAAAATCATGAAAAATCATCGCTCTAAAATCTAAACTTTACGACTTTAGTACATTATGATATAAGTGCGCGAAGTTGGTCATTACAGTCGAGGCGGTATTGCACAGCCCGAGCCGCTAGGCGAGGGCTGTAATAGAGCCAAGACTGTAGTGAACAAAGCGCACGTGTATCATACGACGTTTTTCAACACACTTGCGAGGAAAAAAACAATTAGGTATCGACATTTTTCAGTCACAAATCAGCAAATTATAAACGAACAAATGTTTGCACAAAATGGCGCCGAGGTTTATTTTATTTTTTCGCGCGCCGTATCTTTGGTTGAATAACTATGCGCGCGCAGGCGCGCAGGTTAAGTCCAGAGGCAAAGAGCACCGCTATTCAGCCACAATATATTAAACTAAATAATTATGTATTTCTAATAGGAATTTACGGTAATTAATGATTTAAAATATTGTATTTTTTAAATGCTTTAATAGATAATTAGATGAAGTATAATCTTATCTTATCAGATTTTGACTAAGTACAACAAGTTTATTTATTTACAAAATAATAAATCTTTTGGTAACAACCTCTTTACGGATATTAAAAAAAAAGTGGAATAAGAAAAACACTAGTGCGGCAATGAAAAGTAAAACGCACTACTGTGTAATAAACCGCATTCCGGGCGTAAGACTAAAGAAAAAATAGCAACTTTACGAGCAAGTGTGTTGAAAAATTCCATTTTCGTTGCGTACGTAGAACTTTGATGTGTGATATAAAACAATTGACATATGATTTCCAGCCAATTTTTTATTTTTATTACCAAGGAGGTTGCAACGTTTTAAAAAATATAACATTCGAAATTTAAATAGCTTCAATTAGCTAGAAGTGCAAAACTTTTAGTGTGCCCCATGTACTTATAACATCCCACAAGTTCCTCCACCTCCCAGTAAAAGCCCCATAAAAATCTGAGCTCGCGAGTTCATTCGCGAATAAGAGCTTTTCCCACGTGAATCCTGATCCCGCGGGAGTTGCGGGATAAAAAGTAGCCTATAGGTATGTTGGTCCACAATCTCCTCTACCTCCCAATGAAAGTCCACAATCTCCTCTATCTCCAGTAAAGTCCCATAAAAATATAAGCCCGCGAATTGGCGCATAACAGTTTTTCCCGCGGGAATTTCAGGATAAAAAGAAGTCTAGATGTTGCTTCAAAACCTCCTGTATCTCTCAGTGAAAGTCCCATGAATCCGTTTTGCCGATCCGGAGATTAGCGTGTACAAAGAGACAAACTTTTTTATAACCTTTCAACCCCTATTTTACCCATTTAGGGGATGATTTTAAAAAAACTTTGATACAGGTTTTTCATTATTTTTTATCATAATTCTAAACACCAATTTTCATAATACCTGGTTTACAATTGACGGACTTTCATACAAACTTTGTACCCCTATTAGACCCCCTTAGGGGTGAAATATCAAAAAAACCGTTCTTAGTGGATACCATCTAACTATAAAATACTTCCCTGCCAAATTTCGGCTTATTCCACAAATCCCCTTCGAAGATCCCCTTCGAAGGGGAATTGTGTTACATTGGTTAATTGTGGGACATGTTAGCGAGTTTTAATTTAAAATATGGCTGGTAGTTCGTTTTTTTTGTCTTACGTGAATAGCGATGGATCCAGTGCATTCAGATTTCTTTCGTTGTGTGCATTCCCAAAGAATTGAATTCTTCTTGTTCTTTGTTTTAACACAGTACTTATGCCCAGCATGTAGAAGTACTGTAGATTTATTTTTCTTTATGTACTCTAGTTCACCACCAGCACCACTTGAACTACCAGCCATATTTTAGATTAAAACTCGCTAACATGTAACAACAAACTGATAAAAAAATGCAAATTGCAATAGGTCTTATATAACATTCATTGATTGAGTTTTCAAAGATGAATGTGTCAAAAGGAAATATTATTTATAATAAAACAATAAAACTAAAAAGGAGGTATTGATATGAACTTCGATACAAAATAACTACTAAAAAAATCTTTACCTTTTTAACTCTGTTAGGCGATTAGTTTCAATGAAATATGAAATGAATCTTCCATTAATT
This sequence comes from Hesperia comma, assembly GCA_905404135.1. Lineage (NCBI taxonomy): Eukaryota > Metazoa > Arthropoda > Insecta > Lepidoptera > Hesperiidae > Hesperia > Hesperia comma. Next base: position 9,048,580 of record FR990025.1, on the reverse strand, counting down.
ATCTTAAAGAATGGTTATACAAAATTGAACCATATCTGACCAAGGAATCACGTTGTAAAGGATTTTAATTCATAATATAATATTGGTTAAGGGGATTTGTAGACTTCTAGTCCAGAAATTCCCTGCCCCTTTGCGAAGGGGATTTGTGGACAAAATTTCCACAATTCCCCTTCGAAGGGGATCTTCGAAGGGGATTTGTGGAATAAGCCCAAATTTCATCTTAATACGTTCAGCGGTTTCTGAGATTTCGTGATGAGTGAGTCAGTGACCTGACGCTTTTATATACTTTGATTTTAAATATCTAGATTGAGCGTCGCCCTACAATGAAAACAATGAAAACAAAAAAACAAGGCAACAATATCAAACATGTGTGCGTGCAGGCGATGTTACACGTTCGTCTATTGTCTATGTGTACGTAATGTGTGCGTAATGATATAAAAATTGTGGCTAACAGTTAGCCACAATTTTTTGACACGTTTGCGCGGATTCGATGTTCCATCTAGACATTTAAAACATCAAAGGACTTACGAGTATATAACGTCAAAACATACTGCGTAAGATAGATTGATTTTTAATTTGTTCTAGCAAACTGATGGCCGTGGGCTATCACTTATGATTATCACTTTGTGAAATAATGTCCAGCATTCCAATAACAGTGATTAGTGAAATTAAAATGAAGATCTTTTATTTTCATATTTATTACTACGGCCACAATAACCCTAGTAGAATCGTCCCCACCTTACCCTAGTGGATTATAAAGACGGAAATAAGGGTAAAATGAGGAGTAGTTGGCAACTTGAAAGTGGCCAATTACTTGGGTTATTCCGGTATGATCCACACTACAAGATCCATGATAGGTATTTTGTCCGGTTAGATCCATTGTAATTTGACCATTCCGGATCGATCCATTTCCTGTTTATAATGGGTAAGTACAGTCAAACAAAAAACAGTTGATGAAATAAAAATATGTACTTTTTATTCGTATAAGAATCATCACATACTTATGTTACGCTACCTAAGTCATTTGAAATCATCTTTTCATAGTTATGTTAAATTATATTTAGTCCTTGGATTTGGATAAATCTAAATAATAAAAATAACAATTTGTAAGAGACTAAAGATTAATGAAATTATGAAAATAAAATTTAAAATACAATTTAAAATTGTCATAGTATTCACAATCACATTAAGTTATATTTTCTCCTTGGATTTGGAAAAATCTTAATTAAGTATAAAAAAAACAATTTGTAAATAAGTGGCTGAAGATAATTATTCAAATAACAAAATCAAAGTCAAATTATCACAGTAAAAACAATCATACGGTTAAGAGACCCCAAACACTTCTTTCGCCAGTTGACACATCTCCACTGACTCCATCCGTTTTTATATTCTACCTTCTTGGTGTACTGATAACCAGCTTTTAGTAAAACAACACCACCGTTTCTATTTATATATGTATATTAACTCATTAGGATGCCTAGAAGAAGTTGACGGCAGACTGTGATCTTCAGACATTCTAAAAAAAAGGAAATAAATGGTGAATATTCGTAATATCGTATGTAAATTTACAGCACAAAATCTATATACATATTTATACCTCTTTTAAAGTACAATTTATTGCACCTTTTCTGTAAAGTTTTGCGAAATGAAAACCATAAAAATGAAACAAATTACATTTACATTGTTTTTGACAAAATGAATACCTGTAATATTTCAATTTCCAACAACATTTAAAATTCCAAGATAATCATTATAAAACGTTTAAGATCGCATTACATATAGGTATATAGTTTAATATAGCTTATCTATCTATAAACACTTACTTTTATAAACAGTTTTCACTTCACTTTGATCATCTATTTATTGTAAAAGTATATCAAGAACCAACACTTCACCTTCACTTTACTTCACTTCGTCAACTCAGTACAGAATTAAGATAGAGACTAAGACCGTGTCATTGTCGTTAAAACCCATTTATCATGTAAGAACACAACATCACAAACTAAACTCATCAATGAGGTTACCGTGGTTAAGAAGACCTACCCATCTCGACCCATTTTTTACAGGTAAAAATATTACAAAAACTTCGAATTTCTTCCAAACCCTTGCCGAACCGATAACAATTGTTTTGTTCATTGCTTGCCAAACGCACAATTTTTTCAGTATTTACAAATAAATATTACATCTTGAAATGTTCTTTATAAATACTAACAAACGAACTTACGATAAATAATATATATTTTGCAAACAACTAATAAAACCTGTATGCATATTTCTTGCTGACTGTACTAAAATGTGATAACAGATAGTCAATGGACCAGACCGGAATAGAAAATAATTTAAAATATTATGATCCACGTAGGTATTACTCGTTAGGTATCAAACCGGAATAAAAAATAATTAAAAGTATATCGATCCACTCTCGGGATCTATTTTCAAGTATCAAACCGGAATAACCCAATTACTTAAGGGTGGTCAATTACTCCTCAGTTTCCCCTATATTTTTACTGGACTACAGACCAGGAGAACCGCCTTTGTGTATAAGGTAAAAGGTCCGTAGGAAAGCCTTAAATAAGGATGGCGTCATTGTAGCCAGAAATAAAATTAAATATTTTAGACAGACAGACAATTTTAGCCTCCACGGTTTTTTCATAACTGAAGTCCACAGGCGAAGATGACCACTCATCGTTAGTCGGCTTTCTGTCGGATATTAAAAACAATTAAACAATATGACAGATTCATAATGTCACTTGCATTTCTTTAGTCTGTGCACGCCAGCTTCGAATTTCAAACAGAGCAATCAACTGACCGTAGCTGAAGAACAGCTGATGAAACTGCGTCGCAAAAGAGGTAAATAGGCATCCTTCCGTACCGTGCGATAAGAAAGTTCATTCCAAAACAATATGACAGATTGTATGTCAGTTGCATAACTATAGTCTGTGGACACCAGCTTCGAATTTCAACAGAGCAATCAACTGACCGTAGCTGAAGAATAGCTGATGAAACTGCGTCGCGAAGGAGGTGAAGAGGCATCCCAACGCTGCTATCAGACCGCCTACCACCGCAGTGACGCGGGTAGATTTCCGAACACATAGCGCTACCGTCACCGGCGACAGAGCGAGCGCCACGCCCACTGAGAGTGCGCCCAGGCAACCTGAAACAGAGGAGAGTGGTCAATTTTTTTTTCAGTATGTGAGATGATAAAGTGGGGAAATGGGGGGAAGTGTGTTTTATTTTTGTGAGCCCCGATGAATTTCCGTTGGTCGTGATTCGTGATGCACTTAGGTATTATCTAAATTATTTTACATTAATTAAGCAGGTACCTATGTAGAAGGTCTATAAATAGAAAAAAAGTATGAAAATAAAATAGAATACGAATTAATTCAGATAATTTTGTTTTCCTTGAATAGAAATGTCTGTTTTTGAATCTTGAATCTTGAATAGAAATGTGTGTTTTTCATTAATTTCCCAAAGGAAAACATGATTAACAACTCATGCTTACAATAGTTTTTATTTCATTTTGTTTTGTTATCAACATAAACAAGGTAAGCACGAAATTAGGTAAGATTTTAGGGCAAACCATTTTTTAAGCCATTAAAAGTGGTGAGGCGGCAAAACTTCTTTGCGTCGAAATGACTGACAAGTTTTCACTTGATATTTATCAAGGAACCTGTCCTTTCCGAGAGGTATAATTAAACTAAAGTGTAATTCGTTTAAGCGAATGCTAATCATACTTGTAGCACTTACGAATGACACATTAATATATCACGCGGTACACCTCTGGACAAGTTACAAAAATTAAGTGGCCATTAGCCGAGGAAATCTCTTTTAATTATAGCATAAGGTGCATGAAGGTATGTTGTGTATGGCGTCACGTATTCATTTTACTTTTCGGATGCTGACGGAAGGCAAAAAGATCTTCATATTTTATTGTAATCTGTCGTCGTAAAGATTCGCGTGTGAGCACGCCACAACACTTGTACGTACTACATAGCGTACCATCAGATATTTTACACTGTTTTAATGTAGATAAGGTTATCTCTGACAGTGTTTTCGTGGTAACTTTAATACTAAACCCAAAGACTAAACCATATAAATTATGTGCGCGAGTTGTTACTTAAAGTGAGAACAATGAAAAAAATTATAAATTTAAAGCTTATCTTTCACCGCGACGCCGGTTACTAAGTAGGTAGGGGAGACCGGGGCAAGATGAAGTTCGGGGCAGGATAGGAAATAAGCTTTTGTGTGTGAATGGTAATCGTGTTCGGACCAGCGACGCCGCTATTTGCACGAACTTTCCTCTCCGCCTCTGCGTCCGAGCAGAGCGAAGAGGTTAGAACACGTTTTTGCATGACCGAGAGAAAAAAGTGAAATTGCAAGTTTTTTATGCGATACCTAGTTCAAAACCTGATGTGTCGACATGTATGTATTTGACTTAATGTATTGTTTTAATCCTAAGCTTATTGTAGTTGTTCAAAACATTAAATTGAGACTAGATTTTTTCGCTGGTAACGTTTTCGGTTAGAATCGCTTCATCTTATTTGCCTACATGTGGATCGGGGCAAGATGATCGGGGCATAATGGGATACCGTTTTGCTAAATAATAAAAATAACATATATTATTTTCTTGTAATTTAAATTTAATGCAGAGTCAGAAAAGCTCGTGAAACTGATGATGTCTGAAATTGATGATGATGGAACTAAAAACGCATTTGAGACGACTTTAAACTGTTTTCACAGCAGAGCAAGACGATGAGCTGGCGAAGTACGTGAAATCTATGGAAGCAAGACTTTTTGGCAAAACAGGAAAAGAGCTTCGTATTATTTACTTATCAGTAAGCTCAGCGGAATCACATAGTTAATCTATTTAACATAATTATGAAGATGAAGAGGCACATATTTGTGAACGCTGTCTATCCGATTTAAATGTGTACTCGTTTTGCCCCCACAGCGTTTCCCATCTTACCCCAGTTATGGGGCAAAACGGGAAATTTTCTGGGTTTATTTTTTTCATTATTTGCCAAAAAAGTTCTGAGATTTTTCGTGCTACAATGTGTAATTATAAAAGACCAATGTATAATTGATCCCTCTATTGTTAATTAATTTTAATTTTATTAAAGACTTTAATTTTTCTAGTATAACGAGTTTTGTCTTAGCTATCTCATCTTGCCCCGGTCTCCCCTAGGTATTATACAAGTTCTGTTGTTTTGTTCTTCACAGTACGAAATTATTTAAAACTGGATCGCAGAGCAACTTTTGAATATCGGGTGCTGTTAAACACAGCCTTAAAATAACACAGTCTTAAAATTTTATTTTATGCTGTAATTTTATTAATCTTGATGATCTACTTTTAAAAAATAGGACGGAAAAGATCTAGCCGGCAGGAAAAGTTGTATGAAAATTCATTCCGGCCCGCTGAATAGAAAACAGCAACTTTGGAACCCCGTAAGTCCGAACCAAGTCGTCTTTTTCGAATAGGTGTGATGAAAAACATATTTAACTTATTTAAGTGTTAATGGCACAGCTTGGAGGTAAAGCAAAAAATCAAGGGTTTGATTCCCAGCCATTGGTTTTGAGTTTGATTGATAGGTGTTTCTATTACCTTGTATAAGGTAGTGCTTGACCTGATATGGTGAGTGGCCGATGAAATTTTGAGCACAGTAACTTACATACCTAGAGCCTATTTGATCTCGTCTTGTAGCTTCACACGCCCTTGGATAGGTAGGTATACAACGTGGTACCATATACCACATACATACATACCATATACAACATATACCACCTTACAACAATAAATTTAATTTTATGTACCTAATGATTACCTAAGCCCCCAAAAAAATTTTCAATCAAATACCTCCTTTACTTTAGCCACATAAATTTTTTTTCAATATTCAAAACTTCAACACGCTGTATCTCTATTATTATTGTAATAGCAGAAGATTGTTGCCGCTCTTGTCAAAGATGAGTGACCGATGTTTAGATAGGCTGTTCTATTTTTTCTGTATTTTTGTGCTATTTAGTTTGTTTGAAAAAACATTTTTGTAAATAAGATGTTAGGCGTTTTTTACTAAATGTAATAATATGTTCCTTGCATGAAGCAGGGCTCGTGGTTTCATTTATTGTTGAATGGTGGTATCTACCTTGTAGGGTAGACTGGGTACGGTTAAAACACAGGACGGTTGAAACAAGTCGAATATCTCGCCAATGGTTGAGTCTGTAGTAATGGGTTCAAGGGGAAAAAGAAGCAGGTAACAGGTCCAAACCCGAATCTAAGTGTTGCATTGGTCACCGGGTGCTATGTATTTTTATAAATAGGCATATTGTATTTTGATACCCAAAAGTAAGTATTTTTCTCTCAAGTTTTATGCTATTATTATGTTAATCTGTTCAAGAGTAAATATTGAGTGTTCATTTATGATTTAGGTGAAGTTTATAGAATACAGAATGATGACTAGTTTTAATAATTTATTAATATTACCATTACTATAAACTTTCTTTTACCAAAATTGTAGTTGGGGACGGTTGAAACAATACGTGTGGGTACAGGTGAAAAAAAACCGTATAATTTTGTCTTGTTTACTCGATGCCGAGTTCGCATAATAAAGACTTTTAGATGGCAGATTGAGTTATCTTGAGACAAATACGCGTATGCGGAGGTAAAAGTTGGAGATAAACTATACACTGTCAACAAATTACTCGTCGAAGACTGATTACGTATATTATAGGCCTATTAAAACATTGAAGACCGATTAATATTGTCATACGATTATTAAACAATTAGAACTAATGGAAAATATAGCAAGTTGCAATATATTTTTATGTATATTTCGTGTGCGTTTCAACTGACCCCAGTCACTGTTCCAACCGCCCCTGACATGGGGACGTTAGAAACAAATCGGAATTTATTTTCAATGGTGAATATCTCTAAAAATATCACTCGCCAGAACTAAATACTATTGCCCTTTTGTAGATAACGATCCACTCTTCAATTTAACATGTCATCATCATCGTTCTGTTGATAAACAAAAATATTACGAACAATTAAAGCCAAATCGTTTCAACCGTACCCAGTCTACCCTACTATATTATGTTCCTTGTTCACACGTCTGACTGTTGTGTATGGGTAGGTATAATCTACTCCTTGGAAAAATAATCATAATATGACGGTTACATATGATAAAAAATTTAAACTGACGCAGGTTCGCTTCAATCCATTAGTGCACTTCAGGGCATTGTCATTTTTCCTCAATCGTCGTATCGTTCTTTGGGAATACAATACCTACTTGCCAATCCCACAAATAATCACAGAAGGTATTTCACCACGTTTTACAGTGTGAATGGGCGTCTTACCTCTTTAGCCTTACAAGTCGGAAATATTTTTTTAGGACCTACCTATTATTTAATTGAACAATATCTCAACTGGCCAATACAACGCAAAGAAAATCTAACATTATAAAGGTTTCATTGTTTTTTTTAATATTAATTAACTAGACACATTTAAAAATAACTCCCGATGTAACCAAAAAGCAAAGTTACTAAAAATAAGGTACGTTGTGGTTTTCAGTTATTGTTAAACCTGAATTTACATAAAACGTATCATTCCATAGAATCTTTTGTACCGAAATCGATAGTGTGCAAGATTCGCCAGACAAACAAACAGCCGTAGTTTAGTTCCAGTCCGCCGGATCGGAGGTTCGACGACATTGGCTGATAGGTCACACGGCACACCACTCACCATCATCGCCAGGATAAATGCACAAGACGTTGCTTAATCCGACTGTGATTGATCGTTCGTGAGCTTTGTTTCATCGCCAAACATGTCCGTAAAATTTAATCAAAGTCCGTTTTAAGTAAATAGATATTATTTTCTTTCAACATTTGTACTAGTCGTGTGATTTTTACGTGTTTTTCGTTTTCTGTATTCACTTTAATATATTATCTGAGTAAAAAAGAGTTTAAGTAAAACTTTGTATGACAAGGAATTATGGTGTAGGAGCTATTAATAGAGTGAAATGTAGAAACGACATATTATGAACACATACGATTGAACTAATTATGTTTAATAAAGCCATTTTGCATTTTAATAAGAAAGATAAGAGCGCTTTTAACGCCGTAGACGGCATTTAGGTACGCATTGTAGAATTTGTAGAAGAATACAACTAAAGTCCAATAATGATCCAAGAACAGAGAAATAGATAAAACAAAAATCATAGGCCAGAAAAACTAAAAAAAAACAGAAGCTTTAAACACTCATCAAGTCCCGCTTTACAAAAACTGCAAAAATTTATGAACTTAAATGTGTACTAAACTTAGAACCAGGGCTGCAGAAAAATTCAAATATCCAATTCTAAATAATTCTCCGTACTCGTAAGAATAGGTTTTATGAAACAACAGTAGTAAATATAAAATATAACGCTGTAAATAAAATAAAGGCAAAATTTATTCTTGAACCGCAAAGCAGTTGAACTCCCCTAGTGGTCTCAATCGAATCGAAATAAAGATGCGCTGCCTCATCGTCTTGTAAATAGTAGCAAATTGTCTGTCTTTATATCGATATTGACTGGCGTTAGAAACGTCGGTTAAATGTGTAGCTGATAGAATGGAAATCGTTTATTTTTTTGCTCTTATTAGAAGTACATTTTTTCTTACTTTACTTCTAGTATATTTTTTCTTACTTTGATCTTGATATGAGACAATTACTTGACTTAAGGACTAAGTTGGATATGTTATATTTTAAGTTGAAATCCTATTTACCCGACTATTTGAGCCTAAAATAAATAAAGGGAATATGTCGTGAAACGGAAACTTCATCCTGCGTAGATAGAATATTATACGTGGCAAAAGAACATTATCTAAAACAATATCTCATAAAATTATAAAGTTTCGAAAATAGGCAAACTTTATATTAATTACTATTCAACGGATTTAATCCACCCAAACCGGTCGAAACTAAATTGAAAGTAAGAAGTTCCTATGTCATCCGAATGACAAGGTTTAACAGTTGTCTCAAATAACGATTTGTTCTTATATTATGTATACAAACAAAAACAACAGTTATTCAAGGAAGTAGGTATAGGTACCTACCGAAGCTCACTGAATTACGAAGTGATCTTATTTTCTTTTGTACTTGAACCTCAGTCAATCACTTAAGAAAGACAAAAGTAGCATTTATGTGTGAATGTGAAGACAACATAGTCAAACTTATTAAGGTCGACTCTATAGTATACAAACTCAAGGAGATTAGAGGCCTTACTTATAAACGTTGCTTAAAATTTAAGTAATACTTAGTAAGTTTAAGAATATTTCTTACTCATAATCGTTGATTAACTTTAAGCAGTTTCTTAGCAACGTCTTAATTAGCTGTCAAGTTAATCAATGGCGAACCCATGTTTAGGGATTGTTTAAGGCCCTAAGTAGCAAAATGGCGGTTTTCTATCAGCTGCTGTATGACGTATGTCTAAGTTTAGTAGGTATTGTGAACTTTCGTTTCGTGTCGTTTTAAAGTTTTGTCATTAGAGTTTATTTTTTCTGCGTTGTGGCTTGAAAATTATTTAATAAAATGGATGTTCTTGATGAAGGCAATGTATTAAGTATTTTCCGTAATGAAATAGAACAAATACGGAGCATTAGAAGAGGAAGAACACGGACGATTAGGACACAAAAACAATATAATGCAAGAAGAGATCCTATGCTAGATTTGAGCGATAAAGATCACACTCTTTTTTTATTGTATTTTCCATGTAAGTATAAGTAATATCTTGAAATCACAGATCAAGTAACATTTAAATAAAGTATAGGTTTATTGAAAAAGAACTGTCTACAATGAAGTGAAGTGAACTTTAGGACTGACATCCCAGTCGGTTCCTTAAAATTATAATACGTCGTTGGGTTTCTCACCCCACTCGGTCATATTGTCTACATAACGGACTGCACAAAAACAATCACTCAATATTCCCACGCATTTCCAATCTTTACAAATACTTTACAAAACATAATTACCTATCAGTAAAACATCTGCACACAGTCTGCACAATATTTACTCCAATCTATAATTTTAAGTAAATTGATGGAATGTTGCTAATATAAACGTTAGCGTTGACGCGATAAATTTTTAATACTGTCAACATTTGACAGTGTTTACAGGGTAAAATAAATTTTGGGATCTTAACGGTTCATTAGTTAAGTTACGCTTAAGTGACGTTTATGAGTAGAAAATATTTAATCATTACTTAAGGAGTTAATTACTAATTAACTAATTTGTTGCTAAGAAGATGATTAGTAGATTTTTATAAGTAAGGCAGTAAATGTTGAGTGTTATTAAGTCTGTACAGACTTTAAGTTTATGACTCGAAACACATGCGCCTTGGGGCGGCGGTGCGGTGGGATCGCCTGCACGGAAGGGACAGTTTCACATTTTTACTGTTTTCTTTACGATTCATAAGTTATTGAAATATAAACTTTCATGTCTTCCAAAAAATTTTGTAATTTCTTTTTGTAACGCACAATTCTTTGCACGAGGGATGAGAGTTTGAATTCTGAATGCACTTCTAAGTTTTCAAAGTTAAGGAGTTCATTAGGAATAATAATTAATATCATTGTTGAAGTTATCCTTTTCATAGGTGAAAAACTACTACTACTACTTACCTACTACCTAGTTTCTCCTAATGTTCTTAATGGTTAAGTCGGCTACTTTGCCATTTACCAACGTAATAACTATGGCTTTTACCAGTCACATTGTAGGACCCAAAATGGGGCATTTATAGGTTGCGGTGTGATTAATATGTTATGAAAATGTCGCAATGTGATGAAGGAGACGCGATTTCTTAATATCTTTCGGCCTCGCCACTCAAAGGGATTTCTGATTTATAGTGTCGCGCTTGTTATTATGCCCCAATGACTCGCGTTCTTTTCATTTCCATTGAACTGACATTATTGATTGGTGGATCCTCAGATGTGGGCGCTCGTAAATCCAGAATAAGGAAGTAATGGCGGACAGGAACATCCGTGACGCCATGTTTGTTTTATTTTCGAAAACACGACGCTTGTTAAGGAGCCATTGTTTTATTGTTTTTTTGATTTTGCATTTTGGGTATAATTAGGTGTCATTTTGGTACTATGTACGAGTAGTAATGGATTAATAATGTTTGTGAAAATTATCCTCTAATTATGCAAAGGTAAGTATATAATACAGCAAGGATAAAAGAGGTGTGAGGAGATGATAAAAAGGTGAGAGTTTTGGAGCGCTCATAGCCCGGCGGCTTGCGTCAATCGTAAGTGATCGACAAAGTTCAGCAACTGCGGGCGCGGTCGGTAGTCGGATGGGTAACCGCTAGTGGTTTTATGTTTTAATTCATAATTGCTTTCTCTAAAAATAAACTTGTTTCCGAAGTTCGGTATGATTAGATACTAATTTATCTGCTCTGTAAATAATGGGTTCCGTGTAAATAGAAAACGAGATGATTGATATCAGGTTACCTCGGCGTACCTAATAAATTATGAGCACAATTAACAAGATACAGCAAATGGTTCTATTACGAAAATGTTCGAATCATAAACGTCCAGGCCATGACGTGCAAATTATAAACGTCGTGGTCGGGTAAACGTGCGAATAAACGTCCCGTGGGTTTAAACGAGCCGCTTATCGTATTGCTGTCAGCAGCCGAAACATATTAAATGTCCATTGAGATGATAAATGTGACGAGGACACACGTCGTCGAGTTCGCGCCTCGCGTCGATCAAAATAAACGATTGTCGATGATTGGCAGTTAGGTGGCTACCCGGCCTTGGATGGCCTTTTTTGGCTAAACGATTTTCAAAATATCATACAAATTGATAATTAATAATACTTATTTGAAATTTTAATCCCATAGTTTTAATAGCTCTTGATAGTGAAATCGAGAAAGGGCTAAAATAGCGATAAATAAACATACTTACGCCACACGTCTTTGCCATTTAAATAAGGAACGAAATTAATTTTTCATTCAACGTAGCGCTATAAAATAATAATTCGTAGATACATTCAATAAAAAGAACAATAAAAGTTCATGAAATAAGTGTTTAATACCTATCACTTGAGCATTTTCTCTGTCAGTAACAACTGAAACAAGTGACCATTTAATCGCTGTCCGAAAAATATTTATTGCATACAATGTATCAAGTACAAGCGATTGTGAGGATGAAACAACTTGTAGCAAGTGTACCTACGCGCCGTCTTCGACAATAAATCAGTAAACTTCACGCACATAAAGGGTCCTTGCTAAGGAAAAGACGTAAATATTTAATCAAAAACACGTCTCGGTGCTGAGAGTTGAGACTTGAACCTCTTCAAAAAAAGTCAACGTTTCCTATCTTACGAGGTCGTAAAATTGGCAACTGCTTTGATGTTCGTGTACAAAGATTACCTACTGAGTTAAGTTTACTGTTGGTTGTTTAACGCTATAAAAATATTATTTTACCACAGTTGACACTTATCTACTGCACATTGAAGGCAGTTCATATTATCGTTCGATATGGAATTAGTTTGGAAGTAGTACGTAAAGGTCCATTGTAGAGCGAGGACGAGAATTTAAAATGCCTTATGTAAATTTTGCTTATAAGCTAAATTTAACTTTGAGCACAGTGTTTTTAGCTAAGAGTGGTAAATAATTTCATATGCTCAGTGATTTAGATATATACTGACTATTGAGACAACTGAACTATTCAAATTTTAACATATTCAGGCTTATACCTGAATATCCATTCACCAAGTATCCATGGGTAATGCACTAGGATTTAGACCGCATTACTTATACCGCAATAATTATGGATAGTCGCAATCACGGTTAGTGCGTCTGTTCCCTGTCATCTCTTGTAAACGTAGACTCATTAAGGGTTGAAAGGAGATAGTCAAACATTTTTTTTATAAATATGGTATTTCTAAGCAATTCCTCGACTTTATAGATGGCACTGCAGTTAACTTGTCAACTCATACAACAGCCGAATAGTATTGTGACAACCCTGGCGCATCGACTTCGCTACGCCGAAAACAATAAACAATAGGGGCCATAAATATTATGTCGTGCAACAATAGAAACAATAGGAGCGCGGCTCTCTCAAAAGGACGCACGACGCTTCGACCATTACGGCAATAGTCATACGGGCGAGAGTCGGTTGCAAGGAACGTTCTCGAACTTTATTTCGACGCGGGTCCGGACTTCGCGGGAATATTCTCGATTGCCATGAATGGTGCGTGAGTGGTATAAAAAGGGGCGATCGTTCAAGTGCGGACATTCTAGTTTCGGAAGCGAAACCAGGAAGATACCAGCGATACCTACGAGCGATACCAGTGAGAAGTGAAGTGATTTCTACGAGTGATATAGTGTTCGACGAGTGTGTTTACGAGTACCTACGTGCATAGTGTTGTGGTGTGTACTGTGCACAGTGTTGTAATTGTGTATCTACGAGTACAATAAAGTCTTTGTGGTACATTTTGGCATTTTCTCGAACCCATTACTCCTGACACGTAACAGTATATTAAATTTAAACGTAAGTATACAAATTAATTATCGACGTTTCTAAACAGGTATGTTGGTACAATCGCAGTATTTTTGGGGTAAGTTAAACATTACAAGTAGTCAAAGTATACTGAAATATATTATGGGATTAATGAAAGGGTTGTTTTGTAAGCAATGGTTAAGCTGTGAGTGGCAAGTGGCGGTGTTCAGTCACCAGATACAAAGATAACGGCTCTATTAAAACTGTAATTGGTTCTTGACGACACAACGCACATTATGTTATATTTATCGACTGTTGTATGTTGCGTGGAATAAAATACTAACCCCTGCTTCGTAAAAGTTGCGGAATTTTCGGTCAATAAAGTTACGCAACTCTCCTGTGTCTTTATTTGTAATTTAGGGAATTTCGGGCAACGTAGGTAGTTTAGAAACCAATCCTTATTTATACTTAACTATTATAATTATCTAGTGATTGAAAACACGGCTTAGTCGCCATCTCGCACGACAAAATCTCGCACGATCGTACGACTTGGCACCTTTCAAATTTACCTAATAATTCAGTCATCAACTCGCACGCTCATACAAAGTACAGTCAGGTAAAAAATATTTAAAGTAATTTTTTAAAAAGACTTCAATAAAACGAGCTTATAATCTTATATTAAAAACTCAAAAAAGGATAGCGCTATCTCCTTCTTTTTATCTAACCCTTTATCTCCATCGAAATAGTCCCGCATGGTGACGTCAGTCAGTCTTCCCTTAAACGTACTTTACTGTGCCCGCGCATATTTTGCTGCGACATGAAATTATTTTATTAAAATGTGGGTGTTTTGTAAATTGCTTTTTGTGTACGCTGGAGGTAAATTTATTTTAATAGTGTTAGTGTTAGTAATGTCGAAAAAAGTGCCTAATTTTTCTCATCTGCCTATTTTCATATTAAGTAGTCAAAGTAAAGTAAATAATTATCATTATAATGAAGTACCTTTACATTTTATTAATACTAGTCTTATTTAAGAACTGTCCTAATAGAGCAGGGTTAAAATAAAAATATGGCTTTTGTAGCCGGCATCTTGTTTTATCCTATATGAATATACTATGAGACAAATGAAACATTATAAATTATTTTAATATTTATTATGACCATAAGTAATAATATATACGAAATTTATAAAAAAATGGTTTGCTTTGCCTACGATTTTATTGAAAAACCGGTTTCAATCATAACAATTTTTTTAGGAGCTGAATCACAATTTGGTCCAACTAATTCTGAAAGTGATGTGAAGACAATTATTTCACAATGAGGAAAGCCAGTACTTCTTCGAACGGGGCATAAATATATGTAATTTACAAAGAAAAAATAAAGGTTCCTGTATTTGGTTGGAGATGCTCCAAAAGTAGTATATGTAAAGGAAAGCTGGTTAAAAAATACTGAAACAAGCCATGTGCTTTTAAGAATAATTATATTTTATTATTATTTTTGACTTTGATTATTATTCGGGTTAACATGATCATAATCATCATAGTTTTAGTCTGCACTTAACATGGACTAAGTGAAATTCGGCCCAACAATAGAACAGTAATGAGTTTATGATAAAAAAAATGTTTCGTAGACAATAATAATCACACCTGTGTCATTTATCTCCAGAAAGTTGCTTCTACGAAATATCTAAGCGTGTGTTGCCATAAGAGAGGTGTTCTGGACAGCGTCAACAAATAAGTACCTCAGGATGCGCAAATATGAAGGAAATTCATACTTAAACATGACATTGCGGTGGAAAATAGTTATGCCCTATAGTTATGATAATATTAATATCCCTAATCGAGAAAAAATAATTAATTAAGCTAACGTCCTGAATATTTTGGCACAGTTCCAAGTTTTAAGTATCCTAAGTTCGCCGACAAAAACATAAAATTTGGGTATGAAGATTGAGTTTTTGAAGAATAAAAATACCAGAAGGAAAAAAATTTGGAAGCGTTCGATATGTTTTAATTGCTTGGTTATTTCGCTTTTAATTTTATTTTGTGGTCAATAGATACTATTCAAAAAGTCATTTATTCCCATGGATAAAATTGGGCCCTTTCTATCTCTTTGCAAAATTGTTTTAAAATGATTTAAAATGGAGAAGAAACTACGGGAGAAACCCTCCAACATATCTTTTAAAACAAAAATCACGCCATAATTTATCTGCTGAAAATGCAAAATTACCATAAAGAGTTGTTATATTGCATTTAATTATAACAAATTGTTTCGAAAGATTAATAGGTTAGGGGAAGGGCCGTATAAAAATGTTTTTGTTCGCTTAACGTCGTAACTTTCAATTTGTCCTGGCATTAACCGGATATGTGCACAATAATAAAACCGGTGCAAGTGATCTATGTCTACATTTTTCTTCCCGTAAAGTGAACCCTCGTATTGTTGAAAGTGTCTTTGTATGCTATAATTCACTTATTCGAGTCAAGAATGCTACGTTTACACACATGCTTCATGATGCGTCTAATGTTACAGAAAATGTTATTATTTCAAGTTTTTTTAAGCGTAAAGTCATTTTGAAAACTGGAATAAATCGACAGCGTCGGTGGCTTCGTTCCATCCAAGATCCAAGAAGAATCAAGATCCAAGACTATATCTTATTATCATCATTTAAACAATAAAACTAGTAGGTAAATAAATGCGTTTTTGAATGAAAAGTTATCACTTTGTCAAGTTTTCCCAAAGTTACAATTGTATATTGAATTCAAACAAATATACGATTCGCTGACACATCAGTCTAAGTTAACAAATAAAAACAACGAAAGTGCAAGTTCGAAATATATTTTCTTAAAGTTTCTTCGAAGATATTGTTTTTTAGTATCAGAAGGTTATTAAATCAATCAATACAACCCAAAGCTGATACATTGATGTTCTGGGCGTTTTTATCAAGAAAGTAACATTTCACCACCTTGATGGTCAACAGAGATTAATCGACTTCGCACTCTTGTTGAGAAAATTATGGGAGTCTGAGACTCTGTGGAGACTCCGAGGTATATTTAGGTCGTTTCACTAACTAAGTACTGCTAAGTTTAAAATATGCGTATAACTTAAAAATATTATAGATACTTGCAGAATTTCAACTTTGTTCCCCCGAGCGATAGTACGACATTGAAATTTTTGATATCACTTTAAATATTCTAATATTTTTATAGCTTCAGCTGGCAAACGAGCAGACGGGTCACCTGATGTTAAGTGATCATCGTCGTATGGATATTGGCAACACCAAGGGCGTCACCAATGCATTATTAGCCAAGAAGGAAACAAAGGATCCGCTTTTTGAAGGACCCCATGTGGGAACATCGATGAAGGAAATTCAGAACACAGTTTAAATGTACGTGGGAGGAACATATTATATCATCCGTATCTCTGATTTCTCAAACCTATAACATATCACCAACCTGCTTGCATTCGTACTTCTGGTCCAAAGCGTCTGACGGCTTCCACGGCGAGAACTGCTGCAGCCTGATGCAGGCCGTGCGCCAAGATCTGGGCTATCGTCGCCGCGGCCGCCACACCCCATCCCCAGCCTCCCTCGGGGTAATAGTGGCGAGTGAGGGTCAGGAGCTGTCTTGGGTCGAGTTTGGCCTGGCGCGCGGGTGCTCCGCCTCCGCTTGCCTCCAGCACTAGGGGCAGCGACCGTGTGCGCAGCAGCGGCGCGCCGCCCGACGACCAGGACTCTTCCATCAAAGCGCGCGCGCATCGTGCGCTGACTGCATCACCGCTTCGAGTCACTCATGTCCGCTCACACCTCATCTCAATACGCTTTACCCCCTCTCAGTTCGTTCTCTCCTTTCTACACTAATTCACGCGCACACGCCCGATGCTTATTTTAGTAATTATACCAATTAAAAAGTTCGATAATTCAGTGGATGACCACGGCTGAGCTTAACTAGTTTTGTCGTCTTACTGGAGGCTCACTGTTCAATAACCCAATCGAGATTAAGGGACACAGACGAGTAATGAGACAAAATCCCGTTTATAGATAACATCGTATTTTCGGATTTGTCCGCCCACTCGAAATATGGCAAGTTCGATCCACTTCAAGTCAAAAGTGGAGAAATAAAGACTCTATAAATAGCCATTTGACATATCTATGAGTGGAGTGTAATAACGCACTGTAAGCATCGTCGAGACCGCGTCTGACTGTGGTCGGTTGAAAATGTCTAATTTTACTTAATATAAAGACACTCCTCGAGCACACTCTAAACGCAAAATCTTTACTAAGACTTCTATCGGTAAGTATTAGAATGTACTTCATTTGGAATGAACACAATATGTTTTGCTTTATAACGAGAGATCTTTTTCATCAAGTAACCTTATCTGTTATCTTAAGGAATTTATTTCTAGAAGTAGTTCATTGTAACATACGAGTACTGCTGTCTCGTTGTTTTCATGAAATATTAATTAACATTTTTATTTTTCAAAAACTAAAGATACCTAACATGAAAAAAATAATTCCAGAAATAAACGAGTAGTAAAAAAAATATCCAAAAAGGGTGCAGAAATCTCTTTTTCGGAAGCAAGGAAGAAGAAATAACATAAATATCACGCAGGTTTAAAATTAGGAACATGACCAAGTAAAAGTAAGTATGTGTAACATGGTTATATGCCAAATATAACTTCTTTAATGGAGTGGAAATTATTTATGAAAAGATCTGTGATACAGGGCCGACTCGTAATCGCCCCGGGGGGGTAGTGTTGCGTCACCAGATTGACAAAATGATAAACCTACGTGACTTTGCAGATCTCAAAACACGATCGGTTTGATACGAACACCAGAACTTTAAGTTAAACACGAACATGTAAAAAGACATGAAGAGTAAATTAAAGCTAAATTGTGCATTGTACAAAGACAAAAAGTATATGCCACATCATTATCTTGAAGTAAAAGTTTGAGTGGCGCGAAAAAAAAGTCGATTTATCGAAAAGGAAGTATCGGAAAGGAAGCAGGACCTATTGAAAAATTTCGTAGCCGAAGTTTGGTTTTTGGTTAGAACTTTATGTTTTGGTTTTATTTGATGTCATAATCCCGGAAATTATTAAACAAATCAATAAATTTCAAATATGAATATGTTTTTGTTTCTATAATGATTGAATATTTATTAGTTTGCTGTTTGTGAAGTCTGTTATTTCCATGCCACCTCGCTCTAGAATAACAGGGATGTTTATTACTCATTTTCATTAAATCTTTTGAATAATTTAAAAAAACCTTAAGCGGTTGCATGACAAATGCATAAATGATTTTGTATTTTGATTGCACCTACATTTCGTATAATACACATTTCAAGTTTGATTTAGATGTTAGACCCCTTAATTTAAACTGTTAAGAAGCCTGGTAGAGTACGCTAATGGGTTGGAGTCATTTATTAACATTAAGCAACATCATTAGACAACCAACCTGTCAACAAGTTAATCTATAAATAGACTTCGTAATCTCCGGGGACAGAAAGGGGACTTGTTTGTTGTTTATAATTTATTGCTAAACATTCCCATGACTACGTAAAAACTTGTTTCAGAGTATTTGTTACGAAGTTTTCTATTGACAAAGGAGGTTAAGTATTGTTTTTCCAATGAACTATCGTTAATTTGAGACATCTACCGTAAAATACTCTGTGTAAAGTTTTGGGAAAAGTGTATTTACATTTTTTCAAGCAGCAAGAATATCGGTATAATATTTTACCCTAAATAACGCATGTTCGTGACAGCGATGTGACAGCGTAAAGAAAGCCTACATGTTAAGTTTGTGACAAAGGACGGACCGACGACTATCTTTAAAACTTGTTCTTTAACTTTATGGACATATTTTTATCATACTATAATATTATTCTCTTTTAAAAGTAATATTCTACTTAAAAACTTCGAGTACAATATTTTTGTTACATCTCCTAACAACATTTTTTCGAAAAAGGTGTACAAAAATAAATATAAAAAAACAAATTTTAGATGGAGATACAAGTGATTCTCTAAAGAGTTTTTAACGAACTTAGTTTCCCTTGTTGGACGTCATTGGGATCTGTACAATCTAGGTACTTGAATAACGGATGATCCTTGTTATCTGCTTAACAAAATACCTACAAACAAAATACGCTTTCGGACGCAGTATAGAAGAGCCCGTATTAAGGGACCGGTTGCTTTTTTACACTGGTTCGTGTGGGTGAAGCCTTTGGCTTTGCAAATATTCATGTATAGTGGTCACTACATTTCCAGGTAATTGGCAGAAAAATTAACTTGGTACAGAGAATAAATAACCTTTCTTTTCTTTTTCTATGGGCAAGAAGAATAATTCAGTATTTATTCATACTACGGAATTATTTTGTCGAGCTCTTGTAAAACTCGATTCCATAAATTATTAAGAAAATGTACAAATTGATTCGTTCATAACTACAGGAAAAACAATCTTATTCTAATTCGTAGACATGCATATTAAGTAGTATTTATTCAAATTCAAAACACACAGAAAGATTTTTTTATCAATATCAAAGGTTTTCGAGCAGCTAAGATAAAATTTATTAGAATGTAACCGCTGCCCCTCCCGAACTAATCAATTCCACAAATTGTTAAGATAAACTCGTAACCATCCCGCTACGTGACATCTTTGAAAGATAACTGTGAGGGTTTGTTACTTGATTAATTCGAAAGCAAGTCGGAAAACTGATCTCTCTGGTATATTTCTGGTGAATTCCGACTTCGAAATAGTCGTATTTCTGGAGTAAAGATTAATTAAGAAGACGATAGCGTCACCCATTAACGTCACTTTTATTGCACACTTATCATTCGCACAATTACGTAAGAACAGAATAGCATGCTGTAGGTACATTATTTTATTTTTATTAGTTTTTCTAGAAACACAATTTAAAAAAACACGTCTTTCATTTTTTTGTATTCATGTTTATTCATTAGATGTTTTTTTTCTTTTAATGTGAGTCTCCTTAAATTAATTATTATTTTACTTCCCTTTTACTCATTTCAAATAAGTGTTAATTGCTGGAGGTTGTGACTGCTCTGGTATTCCTTCATAAAGTTATTCCTTATTTCTATCCAGCAATACCGATCTTCAGCATGTCGGATGCAATCCGTGTCATTTCAAATAGATAAATATAAAATGTGCGGTTTTTTCTACAATTCTGTACAATCTTCCAATGACACATTTTCCACCTGTTATTTCCAAGTTAAGCTTCTCTCAATTATTGTTCCATCGTCATGTTTACATAAACATTTCCTTTGTCCAGCAAGCAACATGTGGTTCATGATATTTTTTCTATTGTCAGATATTGTAGGGCGGTGGACGAGTCGACGATACAAGATATTGTAGCGACTCGTAACAATTGTTGTTCATTTTATTACACGTATGTATTTTCCTTCCAGATGTGCCTACTTTACGAGCATTTATACAATTTGAAGGGTTGTTGAAAAAATAGGTGTACGTGTCTTAGCATTTGAAGAATACTTCAGAAAGTATTATTGCTCTGTTAGAATGTATGCGTCAAAATAATCCAGGGAATACTGAACAGATTTTCTCTGCATCCAACTTTAAGGATTTGTCAGATAACAAAAAACTGACAAAAAGATTGTAATCCTCCGACGGACTTAAAACGACGACATGGACTACTAATTTTCCTTGTAATTTAATACTTACTTCATCATGACGTATCTGTTAGACTTAATTGAAGTAAGTGATTTTGTAGATTCTAGTTTTTTGGTAATAACGCATCAGTTATTGCTTTGATGTTACTTATATCCTTAGGGAGAAGTCGTTTACAGGTGGTCTGTCTTCATATTTTTTTAGGTTCGTTACCTATATCCGTTCGTACGTCCGCGAGTCCTTCTGTTATTTCAGAGACTCAGTACTTATCAGCTGTAACGTGATATAGGTTTATAACGTGGGCAATTAGCATTTCCTATCATTGCATGAGTAGGGTCTGAATTTTGAACCTGGCTCCCAGGGTTGACAAATATCGAGTAGGCTATAGCCTCGTCCATTTGTCTACTGAGTGCATCATAAGGAGAGGTTGGTTTGATCTCAACTGTGGATGAAGTTTTTTCTTTCACTTTCTAAACTTCGCATTCTTGTTATTAAAATATTTATTAGAAAAAGTTGCTTAAGTTTCTTCATTACTTATCAAAACACAATGTAAGATGCAGACGCACACATTTTTATTTGATTTTGGTACCTAAGTGCTAAGATTATCATTACGTAATATTTATGACGTAACAAATTAAGTCTTAGAAGATCAAGAATTGCTACTGAAATAGGTACTGTGAATGGTGCGTGCGAACCGCTAATTTGTTAAGCTTTAGGATAAGGCCTCTTTGATGTACGATTAATGGTTAGCGTTATATTGATGACGTAAATAATGAGACTGAGCTTACAATCTGGAGTTCAATTCAAATGACCTTTCGTTACTCAACGATACCTGTCATGCTGGTTAGTTAAACGAAATTTATAGTTTTAAAAATGTAATTCGTCTGTCAATTATTTTTTATTCTATTTTCGTTTTATCTACTCGTAATATCATGTGCTGTTATACATTGGTAACTGTGTTCTAAAAATGTTGTTGGGGTAATTCGTTAATATTACGGCAACACATATAAACTTTAAATGTCCTGTCACCAATAATAAAATTGATTGGGTTAGATTAAAATGTTATTGAAATTGCTGAATGTTAGCATAGCTTACAATCTCTACAAAATAAAAGCGAAAAATTTTAAATTTTTTATATTGATATGTTTTTTATGGAATGAAAGTAGCAGACGAGCAGGCAGCACCTTCCTTCCGTTGCCAAACATGACAAGTGTGACCGAGCCCAATACAAGACTCAAGAGTCTCGTTAGTACGAGAGTCTTGACTCTTGTTCTGGGTCCGTCAGGAAAAGTTTCGTTAGGACGAGATTCTTATTAGGATTCGGTCACAGATGCGTTGCTATTCTTGAGGACTATCCATGAGGATGGTCGCTTCTAAAAAAGTGTAACTTTCTGCACAAATTTCCAGATGCATTGAAAGCTTCTCAAACTGTAAATCATGATCAGCTAGCGTTTGAAAATAACGAAGCTCAATGAGATAATACATATAGTAGAAGATCCGAATCTATATCGACATTCACCGGGTTGATAATAGAATCAAACTTATTTTATAATAAATTTCGTATATTAGAAAATATATTAAAAATGGGTTGACAACAAAAATCCTGGACAGAATATTTTTAATTATTTAAAAAAAAATGTTTTTCATAAAAAATGTTGCATGATGAAGATAATAATAAAATTTTATACTGGACTTAAAGTATAGAACATATAGAATGTATATAGCCATTAACGTGTTTTATGTGGCGCTACGAATTTGTACGTCGTTCCGTTGACGTTTAAAACAACTGTTTAGTTAATTATATATGTCCGTTTGGCGTCATAAATGTCAGTTTTACATCTCGCATAACTCTTTCCGAAGCATTTCATTCCCGTAAAATATCAATTTCTACAAGCGAAGGGAAGTCTTCTTTTATCTTCCCAACATTGTTGAGTTATATTCTGTGATTTCAGTGTGTTAGTATGATATCTTTTATTTCACGAAAGCTATCTCCAGTCTACATCTTTAATTTATAAATGTTTTTCAAGTGGTTTATTTTCCGTTTATACTTTGCATGCCATTCGTAATAATTTAAATATTTTTATCATAGGTATATCTATGGTATCTAAAGTTATACAGTTTAAGTTTTGAATATATAATGAAGTAAACAGTATAATGATTGACATAAATAATAAGGTACACCGCATCATGTAGTAAGTAACACCGAATTTAAAAGTCTTCATTCATTGTCAGACTCAGCGGAGAAGCGTGCTGATAGGCTTATTGGTGACCCTAATATAGTGCAATCCTATAAAACCTTGAATTAAAGAATCTTCCTATTGTATTTTTCCTTGCATGATTTTGCTTGGAGAGTAAGGAGGAATTGTATGACGTTATGATGTTTGTCGTTACTCAACATCATAATATCCTTTCTTGTGAATATTTCTCCTTAGACGCTCTTTTACCGAGAGCATGTACGTACCAATCCAATATTTAAGTATTAGCATTCCATTACAATATTGCCTCAGTGGCTGACGAGCATTTCCTATGATGTAACAATCCGACTTGGTTCTTGATTTTATTCCTGGTAAAAGAGCGACTTGAATTATAGTGTTTCTAGACCTAAGTAGTGTGCATAAAATGGAGCAACGAAAATATCGCTTACACAAAGGTGTAATAGTTTCTAAATTCAATGTGTGGAAACAAAGGGCACACATTAATCTTTCCCTTACAAAGTAGTGTACAATAATCCGGTTTATGTGGAAACAATGCGACGGAACTTCATTAAATAACTTTATTATCTGCAAGGCGATCTGGTTGACGAGACGAACCATTAAATGCTATCTGAAACGAGCTTTCGAACAACCCAGATTAGGACTTATTATTTAGGTCTGTCTTTTGAATTTATCGACATTAATATACAAAAATGTCGCATCAAACCAACTTTGTAATTTTATGGGCCTTTTATACCGATATAATAAAATAGGAGGAGTACTTACGAGTTTTGAATTTTGTATCACTTTTTGTGTTTTGTTAAACTAAAATTGTAACTCGTTACATTATAAATCACATAAATGTAATGCTTATAGACGAGCGGAATATCGTCAATGAGTTTAATGGTATCAATTAATTAAATTCACAGGAAAGCTGAAGTAGAATTTAATAAGTCTCATTAACTATTAAAAACACATCCCATAATAGGGGTAAACAATTAAAATTACACATTAAATTCGCATGATAACGCGAAATATGAAAATTGTATTCAAAGGATCAATAATAAGTTATTCATTAGATTAGCAATAAAGTAAGATACAAAAGATGATCAGATAAATTTTAATTGAAGTTTATATCGCATGCGTTAATTGATTTAAGATTGAAGTGATGTGAACGGTAAAACATGCAAGTGGGTCAAATGCAGCCAGATTGTAGTTAGCCACACTGGCCAGAATGTGATCAACACTGACAGGGCCAGCACTGTAGCATGAAATAGCTCTTCCATCTAACAGGCAATTTATTTTTTCCAGTAATTAAACTTGATTTGATTGTAGTACTTACAATTACTGAGAGTTATCTAAGTAATTCATGAGGACTTTTCTCAAATGTGGATGAGGTCGTAGCCTCTTATAAGCTAGGATGTTTTTAGACCTTCTAAATAAAAAATATTTCCCTTTCATTCTCATTTTATTAGAAAACCTTATTACTGAGGACTTAAGAAAGGCTAGAAGACTTTTATTTTTTTCTTTTTAGAATTTCTTCATTTCCGTATTATCCGCCTTGAGTATTTGTAATTTGATGTTTTGATAATACTTGTACACGTGACGACGTCAGTGAAAGTAGGTATTAATTTTATCTCATTAAGCTTTAACATTTTTCTAACCCTTCTGTATCGATTTAAAAAAATCTGTAGAACTTAATTTTTAATAAAAAAATCAAAACTGAATTCCAAATTCAAAGTATCTATTGATTTTTTTATTTACCACAATTATTATCCTTTCATAAATCTTAGTGCTAATACTGCTAGTAGTTTTCATATTTTCATATTCGAAACGTGCCATGATAACTTCTCCGAAAAATTGTACAGTTTGTGTTTGTTAGTAGACGCCGGTTATTGTTTAAATTAATTTATTTTGGTATAAGTTCAGCTAGATAGCCGGCCAAGTTTGTCGGCGACCTCTCCGTCATCAATCTCCCGGCTCTTAAATGTCCAAACTTCGAGGCAACAGTATTATTCTCTTCCAAACATAATTCTAATGCCGTGATATTACACTCTACACGCAGCTGAGTAGTACAAAAAATATTTGGCAAACTTTCTCAGTGTACAAGGATTGACGAGAGGTCAAAAAACTTTATACACGATCACTGTGTAAACAACTAAGGTAAGTACTATCCTTTGCTGCTGTAGTGCGAAATTAATGTTTTAAGATAATTAATAGTAGGCATCTAATAACTGTTAGAAAACCTACACCTGCGCTTGTATGTCTTTGTCGTATGTAGGTAGGTATGTCTTTTTCATTTGTGAACCGTTTGCAATGAAACAGACTAAAAAAGTAGGTAATTAAACACGCATACCGTCATGTCAAAATACCGATAAACAAATAAAGAGATGAACGAGCTTTTAGTTGTACAACGATATCAGATGCATCAATGTTTTGAAGACATAGAAGTGGGTAAGTATTTTTTTTCTTCTTTTTTTTGGGCTGGCGTCACATTGGTGAATTTTTTGGTGTAACTAAAATCAATCCATACTTATTCATGGGTGACGCTGACTACATACTACAAAGCGGCTCGTCTATTTGTTTGTTGAATGTTTAGTTTACTTACTTAAAAAGTCATCGTTAACCATATTTTTGAAACATCTCATGTCCTGACTTACCTAATATTAAATAATTACCAATCTCCCGTTCAAATACCTCAGTCATCTGTTGTTGACAATCCAAATTGCCTCTTCAAGAAACAAATCCCGTAATAACTAACTATCAAGTATGGTATTACATTGAAATAGCGGAACTAGGAATATACTTACTAGAGTTAGGGTGTTTAAGGACACTTGGCTTTGGTGCCACTGATTCGCTTTGGAGAAATAGGTACGGTGAACCGTTCTCAGCCAAGGGAAACGTTTCCTTTAGTAGACCACTATCGGGTTGAATTCGTAAATACGTAGGTACATTAAATATTATTTGGAAACGCTCTGTTTCATATTTGCGTTGAAAGCACTCACGACAAAGATTTACAGAATGCGTGCTAGATACGACATGGCTTTTTTGCAAAGTTAAAATGTTTAAATCGCCTCTACATTGTACTTTACAAAACCTAAATTGTAGTTTTTTGGCTTCATATAAGTTTGTCATTTTGAATGGGATAAAGACGTCTTTATCACTAACGGATTGTTTAGTAGGATCTAACTTAGAAAAGGGTGAGTTTATAGCGCTATAAAAGGGTTGGATGTTTTTGAAAATCCAATCGCAAAAGGGAAATAGAGCTTGAATATTGGTGTTTTGCTTTTTATTGATATGTTTTCAATACAAATGAAACTGTTTAAAAACAATAAATAACATCCTTAGGTATACTCGTACTTACCATTTACCTCTATCGACAACAAATTCAAAGATAAAAGAGTATGTTACTTCATTAAGTTATAAAAATCACTTTTCTAGAGTTGGTAACATCCTTAACCTTTTTGGTCCTAGGGTTGCGAATGGGCATTAGAAATAACTTACCAATAAGCCCGCCAATATAAGAACAACATATTTTTTCTGACCATAACAAATTAATTGCAAGTATTAGGTACTAAATTAAGTCCACTTACTCGCTTTCACACTAGTTTAGTGGCGGTAAGTAATTTAAATTTAATCACGTTTTACTTCAGTTATTTTGTAACAAAATATTTTAGAGTTAAGCTAAAATACCTACATGTATGTATATCGAACAGTTTCAAGAGTAAATTTTATACGGTATCAGGACATAAAATCTTAGAACATGTTCAATTTGCGCCAATGTTCGTGTCATACGTTAACTAGTATTGTGCAAATAATAACATAACATAAATCCACCGGCTTTATGTTGCAACATGAAACATGTATCTTCTGCGTATCAGCCGCACCTCGCCCCAATGTACAAGTTCTATTAATTTCGTACTTATCATCTCTCAAACACTTAAACGATTATTGCGACAGCACTTTTAATTTATAAAATTGGAACATTCATAATTTTCGATGAATGCTTGTAAATAACCTTAGGGCTTATTCAAATATAAAGACAATATCATCAGAAATTAATGAGTTGAAATTCATTACTTCCTTTATCATTTGAAAGCGGTTCTCTTTGTAAATTGCGTTCATTATTTGTCCTCATTTTGTTTCTTTATTTTCTGTATTGAAATTATACTTCATTAAGCAATAGATTGCCTCCGAAACGATTTATTTAAAGAATCATGTAAAGTAATACATTTTTAAAGTCCTACTTTAATTACAAAAACATAAAAAAAGGCATTATTTTGCAACTGACTTAAATACACTCATAATTTTATACCGTACAATAAGCAATATGAATATGACATGTCATATCCATTTTGGTTACAGTGCAAGTCACAAGTAGGTCCGAATCCGTACATGTCAAAGCAGTAAAACTTTCATAGTAACATGAAACCAAACTTTTTGAGAAAGTGTTTGGACTTAGCCCAAAGGACGAAACGTGATCAGAAAATCTCAGGATTGCCTATTCATGATTTGCTCCAATATGGTGAACAATTGGAGACGGTTTGTGGGGGAGTATTAGAAAAAGTTTTGGAGCCTTTTTTAGAATGAACTCTTGCAATAATTTTTGGAATGAACTTTTGCAATAAACTAGTTTTTGCTCGCAGGTGTGCGGTATTAGAAGACGTCAAAATATTGCTAAAATTATTTATAGTGAATTAATTAACGGGATAAAAATTATCTTATGTCCTTTTCCAGGCCTTAAAATATCTTAATACCTTTCAATTAAGTTTAATAAAAAAGCAAACTTGAACAGAGAGAGGTAATTTTGTATGGACATAGAGCCTTAGATTTTTGGTAGGTTCTGATATTCTATATTACGTTTTATATTAAATTAAAACTCGATTTACAATTGCCTCATTATATCAGGAGTTTTAAGTACTTATATATATACCGCACCCATGTATCTCATATACCAAGTCCTTTGTTGCAACCATAGATTTATCGTCAGTGTATGCTACATCTATGGTTGCAACCAAGTCTATATTTGGTAAAACCTCGTTAAAATCCGCGCAATAAATACCGAACTTGTAAAATATCGCAAAATTAATATAATTTTAGACAGACAACTTCAACAGTATTTTGCAATACCTACTTTCATTTTATTTTATATATTTATTTATTTATTTATTTATACTTTATTGACCACAATAAAATATTACGGCACAAATGGCGAGCTTAATGCTTAAATGCATTCTCTGCCAGCTAACCATTGGACCAAACAGAAATGCGCGAAGAGCGGTTATATGATATAAATAAAGTATAAGTTATACATAGATATACATACTTATAAACTATATAGATATATAGAATTAATACTGTATAAACATAAATACATACATATATAAATACATACATAAACCTATAAATATATACAATTATAATATATGGATACATACTTGTAAGATATCCTGATTACAAGTTTAGTGGTTATGTTTATTATCTTAATAAATATAATAAGAGCGTAGAAAAGTCGTGTCTGTTTTTTTACGAAATTGACAAAACAAAATATATAGGAAGGATAAGAAACAGTACTAGAACATGAATCTAATTATTTTTTTATTAAAAAAAAGTTTGTCTGTTTGTGCGCGCTAAACTCCGGATCGGCTGAACGGATTTTTATGGAACTTTCACTGGAAGATAGCGGAGATTCCTGAGCAACATTTAGGCTATTTATTATCCCGGAATTCCCGCGGGATCCGGATTCATACGGAAAAAGCTCCTATGCGCGAAGTTGCGGGCTAAGATTTTTATGGGACTTTCACTGGGAGATAGAGAAGGTTCTAGAGCAACACACAGGCTACTTATTATCCCGGAATTTCAGCAGGATCAGGTTTCACGCGGGAAAACCTCTTATGCGCGAAGGCGCGGGCTTGAATTTTTATGGGACTTTCAATGGTAGATAGAGGAGGTTCTGGAGCAACATATAGGCTATTTTTATCCCGGAATTTCCGTGGGATCAGGATTCATGCGGGAAAAACTCCGTTGCGCCAAGTCGCGAGCTTACATTTAATGGGACTTTCACTGAGAGATAGAGGAAGTTATGGAGCAATTACAGGCTACTTTTTATGCCGGAATTCCCGCAGTATCAGGATTCACGCGGGAATATCTCATATGCGGGAACGAAGTCGCGGGTTCAGATGTTTATGGGACTTTCAATGGGAGGTAAAGGAGGTTATGGAGCATTATATAGACTACTTCGTTCCTGACTTCTCTCAGGATCGGGATTTACGCGGGAAAAACTCCTATGAGGACCAAATTATTATTTTCTAAATCTACGACGATTAAGATGTAATTTGTGACACACTGAGTTCCACGCGGGCGGAGCCGCGGGCACAGCTAGTAATGTAATAAGTTCGCAAAAATTAACGAATTAGTTATTAGAGTATATTGATTTTGAATGTACAAATGGATGGATACTAAATTATAACTGACACAAACACCGAAAAACGTTCTTACTGCATTTATGACTTATTCACAAAAGAATATAAACATTTTGTTTTTGAGATAAAGCTCTATTCATAGACCGTTTCGGATTCATACGAAAAGTTGCTGGTTCCGCACAATAGAAACTTGGCTTGCAATTATATTTGGCCTAGCTCACAACACTTTTGCATAAGCGTAAAGCTTTGTACTAGATACAACTTTAAGTGAACTGCAAAGTATGCATCCTAGTTTTTACTTTAATGTAAAGTCGAAGCTATTAACCCGATTTCAAATGTGCGTACCTATACCTAAACTTCATTCGAAGGTGAAAATTTGAAAACTTGAAAATAAGTAGTCTAGCTGTCATGATAAGTGGTCACTAACGCTGAACCGAAAGGAATAGACAGACCTTTAATATTCCGACTCTTAGAAACCGCGATTTAATATGTGTAAAATGTTCGTGAGTGCCTAGACTACTTTGTTGATACGAAGTTATATTGTTTTATTTTTACTCTGTCACTTGAACATGCGGCATACCTCACCTGACAGGTAACTTATGTGACTTGTCAACTGGTACCTTATTCGCTGCACTTAATAAAACTGTTTGACCAATAAACGGGCATCTATGACTGACTCTGTAGACAGTAGTGCGAATGTATGCATCATACATTCCCATTATTGTCACACAAAAATCTTACACTTTTCATTTCCTAGCATCCATTCGTATTGCGATAAGTGTAGCTAGGGACCTAGCTATCTTACCAACTTACAAGTAATGTCGGAAATTAAACTGGGTGGCAGAGAGTGACTAGAGAGACTTGGTACCATGGCTTCGTCCATTATTCTACAGGGAGCACCATGAACAATTTGATCTCGTATTGGACTCAGCTTGGAAACAGCATTTAAGTATATTGAAATAAACTCTTTGTGCGATTTGCGCAATCAAAATATATACCTAACCTCGAGCTGTTTTACGCCTGCAAAAAAAGAACACATCTCGATATAGGTAATAGGGGAAACTATGTTACTCTAAACGTATTTCTATAACAGTCATCAGAATGGGGCCAATACATGATGATAATTATTTTCACTTGCAGATTAGCATTGCCAGATAGGTACAGATGGGTTTACTTTCCAATATTTACTCGTTCTTAATTCCACCTTCAAGGTTGGTTCGTAAACATAAATCTCGTTACATACATATACTAATAAACATTAGTTGTCCAAACGCATTTCACAATTATACTAGCCACTTTGAAACCGCTTCACTTGATATGTCGTATTGGATAATTAGGTACAGCTATGAATCGTCTTGATGTTGAAAATGTGAAAATAGGCTTAACGTTGGCTGATATCTTAAAGGACAATAGTTATTTTAGGATGTGGATTTTATTTAAACTTCCTTAAAATTTCATAATGTACAAATCTTAAAAGGCGGAGCTAAGGATCGTATGTTAATACGTAGGTAACTAACAATGGTAACTAAGTATAATTTGCAACAATCTAATTGACTAGAAATATTTTTGTAGCTCTAGAATTAATCATACGGTTAAGATTAAACGGATGTTGTGATTGAGAATCGAAAGAATTAGTTTATTTTATTTACGAGTAGTTTATTATTTTGATTTATTATCTAGTATCAACATATAAGTTAAGCAATCAGATATTTTAGACGTTATTTTTTTTGAGTTGTTTAAGGTTGAGAATCTATTAGTTTTTGTTTGCAATGAGTGATTTTCCTCAGCGAATGTTAATGACATCAATAGCATCTAAGACTCTTAGTTCTTACAATAAAGGTTCGCTAAATCAGGAATGGTTAATGATCGGCTGACAGACATTTGCTACAACAGATGCGTTTCTAAATGTGATTAATGATTTAAAAGTATATTTTGAAATTTGTGTATTCTACTTTGATTCTTAATTTATTATGTTTTTAAATTAGTGTTTTTCTATGAGTTTAATGCCATCGTTATACAAATGTGCAATTACTGCAAGTTGCGCTTATCGAATCCATAACTTAGAATAGATCTTTAATAAACATTTAGCTTATTCGTTGGCTTTATACGATGTGTGGCATATGTTCGGTGTGCGAGTATATATTTCTATTTGAGGATTAAATTGCATTTTGGATCTATTACTGGAAGAGTTGTGATTTTAACAGAGTGGAGATTTTACCCGCAGTAGAGACAACATGTAATATGTTTATTCTTCGAACTGTGGCTACAGATAGTCTGTATGTTTATCACCAGACGGCGAGTTATATGCGGAGTTTTTGTGATTGTAGTCCTAGTTTAAAAGTTGTTTATGGTATCGTGACTCATAGTTGTATGTACGGTTTCGAAAATAATCCGCACTAAGCAAGTGAACCGATAAATGAGTGAGGTGAACGGTGAGCCTCCAGACGTAATAGGAACACACGTGCCCGACTATCGTGATTCTATCATCGAGTCGGCACGACCGATCAGCTTGATTAACGGCCGGACCTCGGCTCTGAGCCATATGTTGCTAACTTACATACCAACTACGAATAGGACACTTTTCACTTTTGATTTTCCGCCGACGGTCCGTTTTCGAAAGGTTGCGATATTGCAAGTAACGAGTTCGAATGAACTTTTTTTAAATTTGATTGAAAGTTAGCGAAGTTGCGCGGCGTTTCGAACCCGCGTGTGAATCGGCGTCTTTGGGAGCGCGCGCGACCGTAGCGCCTTCGTGTAGAATTTACACTGATTTTTTGTAGGAGGCATCGCCGCTAGCCCGCCGCATGCTCTACATTCGAGACTGGTGTAAACTTACGCGATACGTTCGACTATTACCCGCCCCGACAACGCGCACTCGCTAGTACTTGAGCCACTTTGCGGGTTTATCGCTCCTCTAGTTACCTGGATTACTTCACTTACCTGCGATACGTGTTCGCCACAATTACGTACCATTAATGTTTCACAACGTGTGTGCACAACGTCAACGCACAATATTTGCTCCTATTAGTTTTCTAACTTATGCTGCTTAGAAAATAACTTTTGTTATTGGAATAGGTTCGGTGTATTTATTGGAGGTAACGAAAACTATAGCTACACCTAACATTGAAATGTGGCTGTTACATTCATTTATTAGATATATAATTTTATATCGTACAAACCTACATAATGTATTTATAAAATATAAACGTTTAAAAATGTAGTGCTTTCAATGTAGGTAGATGTCAATAGATTTTTGTTTTTAGGGTTTCTGAATGAGTGCCAGGCTTCTGTATTCTAAATAAGGGGACTCCGGTTTGATTCCCGATAGACGTTCCCGAGACGTATTTGAGATATGGTTGCCAGTAATATGTTTACGGACTATTCAGCTACGACACAAAATAAATAGGCCCAAAATGGGAGTATGTACGTACCTACCTACCTTAGTCTGTTGTGCGAAACATGATGATCTTATTCGATCGTGTTACGTAAATTAGATTTTTGATTTGTGTCGATTGTGGAGCTTTCAAAGCCAACCAATTTGACACCAATTTGATGCCCGTTAAAATAAGACTAGAAAATAAAAGAAGAAAAAATGTCTACTTGTAGTGATTTAACTACTAAACTACTCCTAATCGGTTTAAAGAACTTTATTGTCTCAAGAAATTACAAAATTTCACTTAAAAGACAACTTAAAATTTTACATTGTAAAATAAGTAACAGTGAGTATGCAAGCAAACTAAATACAGTTCATATTTTGCAAAGCAGCTAAATTACACATCAATATTTTGGATTACATATTTCAAGGCTTCCTTTTTAAATTTATTTATATCTTTTTGATTTTTAATTGGTTTTGGTAAACTGTTATATATTTTGGCACCTTCATACATTATATTTTTTAATCCATAGTTAGTCCTAATAGTGATTTAAACCCAAGAGTTTGTAGTTATAAGTTACATATTTAAGGAGTAAAATTTGTTTCGATTTCATTATTAAAATGTTATTTAGAAGTGACCTATATTTGTTTTATCGAATTAGTTTTGGTTAAGGAGTCTTCGTTATGAACGGATGTTAAAAGGAAAATTAATAAGTTTGATATAAAAAAGTAAATCTCACTTTCATATACTTAATTATATATTATATATACTTTCATATACTTTATTATATTTCATATATTTAATTCAACTTTCATATAAAAAACTCATTTTCATATAAAATATTGTCAAGAAAAGACCATATTATGGCTTGTACTGTCAAAAAATTATCAAATCTCATGTAGAGCCAAGTTTCGAACTCTATACGCTTTAACTCTACAATGCCTAACTTCACAAACTCTACTCTACACTAGTCAATTTGCTTGTCGGTTTACGGCCACCCTGCGTGTGTTCGGGTCAACTTTTGCAAGAGAACTACCTACTTGCTCTTATTCTACGGATTTAAATTCCTGCCTGCTTTCTATTTTTTCCTTCTATTCCTGCCGCTTACAACTCTTCAAGAAAGAGTGAATAGGTTAGTGCGCTTTACCATACACGGCTACATCGCTGCTTTCCATCAGGTGGGATTGTAGTCAAGCATTAACTTATCCATTGTAAAAAGGTACAATTTCTATTCAGGATTGGCTCCAGAAAAAGGAATTCTTCAATGGTTTACAGCTCAGTGTTTGAATTTAGTGCTTTATGTATAGAAAGTGTGTTTTGAAATTGTGTTTTGAGTTTGAAAGATATCATGCACATTAAAAAGGCTTATTACCTTGGCTAATTTATTGTTTGTAGTCAGCAAAATAATTATTTATACAAGTAAATTTCGTAAGCTAAATATAAAAGGAGTGATTCGCCTATATGGGTACTAAATAGATACCTATTAGATACAATGTAAAGAAAAACCGCATACTTCATTAACATTGGAAAAATGACATGAATTATCCTTGCCATCCATCATCCAGTCTATGAAACTTTAGTATACTGGACAGAGGCCATTAGCCATGAATTGGTCTAAAAGGCTTCGTGTCGGTCGCTTGTGCGACCTCTGAAATGTAAATCGGGGCGTTTGCCTGCAGATCAATTGAAATTAAATATTAACACGTAACATAACTATTATTTTAATTTAAGTTTTTTAATCGACTTCAAAAAAGAAGGAGGTTCTCAATTCGACCGTATACTTAGTTATATGCTTTTTTATGGGTGTTCAGCGATTTTTTCGTCGTTTATGGGCCGATTACCGATTTTGATAATTCTTTTTTTGTTGTAAAGTAGATATGCACAGTGTGGTCCCCTGATAAGGACACCAGGATCTGATGATGGCATCTCAGAGAAATCGAGGGGAACTTTTGTATGGACGACTAGTGTGTTTGTTCATGTTATCATAAGTACATTAAAGCGCTACCATTTCACGTAGGTCTGGAGTCGATCTGATGAAGCCGAAAGACAGTCGAGGGAACTCCTCAACGATTTACTGCAGTTATCTAGTGTTTGGGCTTGATTAATTTGTAGTGACGAGAACTTTACACTTCCATGTTGAATTGAGCGCCATCTGGCGAGTAGTGTTTGAGTTATCTCTGCTTATGAAGGTTGAAGTCGGTTATTTTTTTTTGTAAAAAGCAATTACCTATATTTAGTTTTGGAGCACCTGGCGGTAATGTACCTCCTGAGGATACTCCAGGATGAAGAAAAAGAAGATGAGACACATATGATTTACACGTATTATAGGTAACCGAATACTTGATTATAATCCTATTTGAAGGTAAGAGGTGTCGTATTCTTGGGTAGTAATGGTAGAGCGCACTAAATTTTGACTTGAAAATTAGTAGAAAGTGATGGGTCTCGACGTCCAAAATAAATGGTATTATTATTATTATTTCAAGATACATTTACAAGTGGAACATTGACAAGGCAAAGCTCTTACAACTCCTCATGGTAAGCACTGGAAGAGATAACTACATTTGATTGGTGTATATCAAATACATCCATAGCAACGTAGCATAGCACAACTCTGATGTAAAGGCACTCTTACAGGGTGTAACTTGTAACGATACAAGTTCTCTAGGATTTAATTTTGCACAATGTAACAGTTCAGATTCAACCATAACATCAGCAAAGGATAAAAACCGAGCGTAGGTTACAACCTACGCTCGGTTTATATTTACATTTGTTTACTTGTCATTAATTAATACTCTCGGTTTAATTAAAGTGAAGTGAAGTGATACTTAATAATGTGAATAAAGAAGTCAAAAATCACTTAACGTTAATTACTCAGGGCAGTTGTCTGTAACTGAACAACATATAACTTAGATCTTATAACAGGACTACTAGTTGATTGTTGAAATTCAGCCACGGAAAATTCAATCATCGAGTGATCGATATGGTAACATAATACGAATTCAAATTGCTCATCATTACATTGCAGCCGAATACTCTCGATAGGAAAACGCCTTAATGTTAGAACATTAAATGTCTCATTTAATTAAATCCAGATTTATAATTAAATTACGTTTCAGACTTGTAGTCATTTCCGTTACGCGAAAGATTAAGATTATTTAGTAAACTTGTGAAACTCGAATCCCTTCTGAGAGATGGAATCATGTTTTAATGTATGTGACACGTTGTCAAACAACCGGCGAACGAGGTTAAAATTTAATTATTTACATTTATTGGATTCATCAAAATAAACAGGCATTCCGGTTAAAAGATTATATTTACAAATAATAAAACTAACTGATCGATGTCCGAAAGATATTTGACGCAGTCAAAAGTTATGAAGTAATGAGTATAAATTAAATTCACATTATTGAAAATAACTCAAAATCTAACCGTCAAATGCTGTCCAAATTTATTATGGGACTAATAGACGGCAGTCATTGCCTTTCGAATGGGGAAAGTATTACCGAAATCGGTTCACCAAGTACGAAGTTCTGAGGTAACACAAATAAGAAAAAAAAATACAGACGACTTGAGCACTTCCTCCTTTTTTGTAGGTACCTAGTCGGTTAATAAAAATACACGTCAACTTAAATGATTTAAATCTTATATTTTAAAATACAAACATCAGGCCGTAAAAGTTAGGACTGATCATGCTTACAGAACGAATAATAAGCTCCAGATTCCAAAACCGGGTATTAGTTAGGTGAAAGATAAATGTCTGTTCTCGGGGTAGGGTCATTTGTAATGTGCCATCTGAGACACAGGAATACATACCTAAGACCGGATGGATGTGCGTGTGAATGTGTGTCTAATTATTTTGCTTTCTTTACTAATGTAAAGAAAGCAAAAAACATATTTTAAAGATATGACAACAGTGACGTCATATCTTTAAAATATGTTTGAGACGGGACGGTATTTCCTCTCAGGAAATAGCGATTTAATAATGTAGACAGAAACCGGTTTAAACAACATTTGTTTACTTGTCGTTAATTAATACTCTCGGTTTAATTAAAGTGAAGTGATACTTAATTATGTGAATAAAGAAGTCAAAAATCACTTTGAACACGAAATTTATGTATTGTGGAAGTTATTAAAATTACAACAAAATATCTTGCATTACGTACTTTGCTCACGAGTAAGACATTTAATTAAATTGAATACTCCCAGTGGATAAACAATATTTTATTTAAAAAGTCCCCTCGCTTCGCTTATAACTGAAATCTCATCAATATATTTAATGTCTTACAAGAAATAACATATGGTCTATGTCATTACTATTAATGCTCTGTCGATTGGATGTCTAAACATAATATTGTTTAAGAAAACAATCTATATTTGAACACATTCCAATTTAGTCTACTACCTATACCTACCTATCTTCAGTCTACATGATCTACAATGTTTGATTCACGTATATACGTAAAATGTATTTATTATTAATTCACGATGGAAAAATGTATTTCATCCCAGCTATTCGAAAAAGACGACTTGTTCGCGTTTGAAAAGATCTTTTCAACACACTTGCTCGTAAAGTTGCTATTTTTTCTTTAGTCTTACGCCCGGAATGCGGTTTATTACACACTAGTGCGTTTTACTTTTCATTGCCGCACTAGTGTTTTTCTTATTCCACTTTTTTTAATATCCGTAAAGAGGTTGTTACCGCAAGAATTATTATTTTGTAAATAAATAAACTTGTTGTACTTAGTCAAAATCTGATAAGATAAGATTATACTTCATCTAATTATCTATTAAAGCATTTAAAAAATACAATATTTTAAATCATTAATTACCGTAAATTCCTATTAGAAATACATAATTATTTAGTTTAATATATTGTGGCTGAATGGCGGTGTTCTTTGCCTCTGGACTTAACCTGCGCGCCTGCGCGCGCATAGTTATTCAACCAAAGATACGGCGCGCAAAAAAATAAACCTCCGCGCCATTTTGTGCAAACATTTGTTCGTTTATAATTTGCTGATTTGTAACTGAAAAATGTCGATACCTAATTGTTTTTTTCCTCGCAAGTGTGTTGAAAAACGTCGTATGATACGCGTGTGCTTTGTTCATTACAGTCTTGGCTCTATTACAGCCCTCGCCTTGCGGCTCGGGCTGTGCAATACCGCCTCGACTGTAATGACCAACTTCGCGCACTTGTATCATAATGTACTATTTCCGCGCACTTTTTGAATTAAGTGCGCCGCAATTATCTTTTCCGCGCACTTTTTGAATTCAGTT
The DNA here is from genome assembly GCA_905404135.1 of Hesperia comma. Classification (NCBI taxonomy): domain Eukaryota; kingdom Metazoa; phylum Arthropoda; class Insecta; order Lepidoptera; family Hesperiidae; genus Hesperia; species Hesperia comma. The sequence goes on along the minus strand of FR990025.1, from coordinate 9,010,215 downwards.
CAGATTGTTAGAAATTCATGGTTTTATTTTGAAAAATGAGTTCTTAAGTGACTGTGAAAGTATAATTCCTGAATTTGAGGCGCCTTTTATTTACTAAAGAATCCATTCCGTAAGGAAAAGATCTTTTCCGCACAGTTTTTGAATTAAGTGCGCTGCAATTAACTTTTCCGCGCACTTTTTGAATTCAGTTCTGATTGTTAGAAATTCATGGTTTTATTTTGAAATATTCTGGGTATAGCCTACTATACCCAGAATATTTATACCTACCTACCTATATCTACTAGCTTCTGCCTACGGCTTCGCTCGCGTGGATTTCGTTTAAATTTCACCTACATAACTTCTTTATTTGCAATCTCATTTAAATGAAAAAACACTAAATGTTAAGTGAAACCCGTCACAATCAAATCCTGAAAACTGCATTTAACTCAAATATGCTGTTTCTGAGATCAGCATTCTGCACATACAGACAAAATGAAAAAAAAACATTGTTTTGGGGATTCGATGGGGTCCCCCATCATGGCTTTTTTTATGCTTTGCATGCTTTGACCACATACCATCAAGAAATTATTAAATTTTACACGTTTGTCAGCTATCTCTATAATCTCTATATCGAGAAAGAAATTAAGTTATTTCTTTGTACTTTTTACAAGTTTATGTTTGAACCATCCAATCATTTGTGTGGCAACGAAACCCGAAGAAACGAGCTAGTTTTCTAACCGAGTTTCATAATTATGTGCCTAATTATCTATTGTTTGTAACAATATCAACAGTAATGTTGTAACGTTATAAGAGAAGAGATTAAATAAAAGAATTTAAAAGGTAATAAAAGATATACTTGTCTTTCTTAGTGGGTCACAATAGCAATAAAAAAATAAACTAGATAAGGCACAGTCACAAAGGGAAAAGTCACTAAAGCAAGAGAGGGGAGACGACCTGGAATGTTCTTGCAGGCGGAGGCGGAGGGTCGGAAACACCGACTCGAACGGTGGAGGCCGGCGTGTCTCTCAACAAGATGAGGTCGGGAGGCGTAGGGGATGGCGCGCTACCAAGCGCACAAGACGGTAGCGCGACCCTGGCGCACAGCACTGCGCGCAGAGCCTCCCGACGTAGTAGACGGCAGCAGGTCCCAGGGCGCTCCAAGCAACGCGCCCGACCGGAACGATATGAGAGACGAGAAGTAGATGCACGCGTCCGCGAAACAGGGACACGGGTCGGCCCTGTGTACACCACCGAATCCGAAAGACCTCGCCCGAAGAAGTGTTCCGAACACTTCAATGTCTGTCTCCACACTGCCCTATTGACCCGATTCCTTCAATCTTCTAGAGCCGGCGTTCCTTTTCTAAATCTGTTCAGTATTTGAATTTTTAAAATAATAAGTAAGTCTAAAAAGATTACATGTGGTGATAATGTTGTTAAAAAGCAAAGACCAAAGAGACGTCAGAATTACATTGACAATAATGTCATCAAAGTAAACAAACATGAAATCATCTATACTATAATAAAACTGTAGGAGCACGTGTTCTGTACATTGAATATTTTTTTGAAATTTCGACTAAGGGGCACTTATATATCGAGATAGAACTCAAAATTATATTTTATTTATTTATTGTCTGTCTGTCTGTCTGTCTGTCTGACCGATCATCACGCTTAAACCACTGGATGGATTTCATTGAAACTTGGTAAAGTTATTACCTATATACTGGTGTCTATTATAGGCTACTTTTTTTTTCGAATAATATTTAGGTTCCCTAGGGATAGGTGACTAAAGTTTGTATGGAATTTTTTTATAACGTCGTCCGATTTACTTCAAATTTGCAACAAAGGGTTATCACTTAAATTAATAGAATACGTGTTTCTCAGTTTTTCGATATTTTGTAAGGAAAAGAAAAAAAACACAAAAGAATGCGGGAATTTGTAAATTTTTAAGGTAACTTTCTGACTAAACTGAAAATGATTTTAACCCCATGTTTAAAAATTATTACAGTGAAATAAGTAATTTTCAATGTAAAATCAGTATTTAAAAAATAGCCAGCAAAGGATGCAAAAATGGGGATAAAGTTGGTACAATTAGAGGTGCAGTGTTTATTCGAGTTGACTTAAGTTTTGTCATTTTTGTTGCGGGCTTAGATTTTTGTGAGACTTTCACTGAGAGATAGAGAAGGTTCTGGAGCAAAACATAGGCCACTTATTATCCTGGAATTCCAGCGGAATCAGGATTCACGCTGGAAAAACTACTATGCGCGAAGGTGCGAGTTTCATTTTTATAGGACTTTCACTGGGAGATAGAGGCAGTTTTGGAGCAATATGCAGGATAATTTTATCCCGGAATTCCGTGGAATCCTTATTCACGCGGGAAAAACTCATATTCGGGAAATAGGTCGCGGGTTCAGATATTTATGGGACTTTCAGTGGAAGGTAGAGAAGGTTATGGAGCAGTATATAGGCTACTTTTTGTTCCGGACTTCCCGCGAGATCGAGATTTACACGGGAAAAACTCCCTCCACTCAACTGCTCTGTAGAAGTTGTGAAAAAATTCATTAAACATTTTCGCGCGCCAAAAATACTCGCACAATGCGAATTCTGTGGCATCCTACTAATATTATAAATGTGAAGATTTGTATGTTTGGTCCTCAATCACGAAAAAACGGATGAATGGCTTTGGATGAAATTTGGTACACGGATAGTTTATAACCCAGAATAACACAGGACACTTTTTATCCCGGAAATCCCGCGGGATCCGATTTTACGCGGGAAAAACTTCGACGAGTATGGGTATAGCTTCATAACAAACATATTAATATAAATGTAACAAGGCTGTCTTTCCGAAAATCCCGCGGGATCGGGAGCTTATCCCGAAATTCCTACGGGAGCGAGACCTACGCGGCTGATACTTACGGGTCCCGAAGCGAAGCGAGGGCGGTTCGCTAGTATTATATAAAATTACAGAAATTTATCAAAATAAGAAGGAATAAGCACTAAAACATTAAAGAAGGTAACATTTACAATTTATAAATAGTCCTAGAAGGGAATAGCCAAAGGAATAATTACATAAAGGTGTACAAAATATGCAGATCTAAAATGATTTTACAATTTCAGTTATAAAAACATTACAAGTAATATAAAAGAATAAAGTAAGATAAAAGGATCACAAGGAATACACAAAGGCGAGGATATAAAAGGAAATAAAGAAGAAGATAAAGAGGATAAGTGATAAAGCAGAGAGACAAGGAAGTAAAGAAATAAATAAAGTAAATATATTACATATACTACAATGTTTCCTATCTTAAAGAAAAATATTGACTCCATACGAAATTCTTATTAGCACCACGCTCTAAATTTTGCCGACTACCTTAATAAATTCAACATTATCAACATTGAACATAAACACAATAATTCAACGTTCCATTCTTCCTAATTCAAATCATGTAGTAATATTTCATAAAAAATCACGCATCGTAAATATTACATCAAAGTTTCATTCTTAAAGTGTTATAAATAACAGCAAAACACTTCGCCGACATCATTTATAAGGAACACTAGAAGAGTTGTTATTTATGTCCATCGTATCGTTAGGCGCAAGCTTATGGTTTCAAAGCTTAGCTACGAACGCCGTAATGCTGCGTGTGTAGTTTCAAAGGCAATTTAATACGGGACATCCGTGCGACATGGGTTACGTCTTACGTTACTTACTCGTACGTCTAAATGCCTGAAGGTGTATTAATCATAAGGAAATTTAATATTACTTAGTGTCGACATGGAATATATAATTGTCGTGTCAATCTACAGGGTGTAATTGTCATGTAGGTATTTCGTTGATGAATAATTATCGTCCTGTAGCAGAAAATATTTTGCTATCGAATGATCTATTTTGGTATACAATTTGACAATAATAGAGTATTTTAAAGGTTACTAATGGAATATTACTAAGAAAACTTTCTTCATTTTAATTTAACCCTTCTTTCTGATAACAAAGTCATTGGAAATAGTTGTGCAAAATCAGATAAAAAAAAGAATAAGTAGGTCATGTGTTTGTGTACGTAAGTATTTTTAATGTAGTTTTTTTGAACAAAAATTAAAGATTTTTACGTTTATATTCACTAAATGATTTCTTACTTGGAATTTATGTTTTGTTCCGATGAAACGATTACAATTTTTTTTTTAGATTTTAAGTAAAATAATCTATGGTCATACTGTTTATAATTCTATACGATTTTCTTACATTTATTATCTCTGTATATAAAAAACTTTATTTCTATTTAGAGTCTTTAACACAATTACGAGTTATTGTTTCTGAAGGGCAACTCCTATTTAGATGCGTAGGGAAATTATTCTTGAGAGAAAAATAAAAGTTGGCTCGGCGCAATGTTTTATGAGACTCGTTTTTAGGACATAAAGTTTAATGTAAATCTAAGTTCTCGAATTAGGCTGAAACAATCTACAGCTTCAGAACCAAATCCCTTACTGGAACATGACTGGTCGGATGGTGGATGACAGTGTCAATATTCAAGGCCAACCAATACAAACAAAACGGTAAAGAAACGCTGTGTGTATGACTGTATGTCTGTCACTTTTACACCATTAAACCGCGGAATCGATTAACTTATTACAACTGTAACAAGATACAGATTAAAGGTAACAATCATTCATCTATTAGCAGACTGTAGGATAATATAAAATGGAGATGAAGAAGATTAGAAAAATAAAAAACCTTTAGAATAAAACAAAAACTAAAATGAGCACCGCAATACGGCCTGAGTGCGCCGTAATTAAGTCAACGTTGGCCAAAAGCCTGTGTGAAGAAAATTTATTCTCGTTAACTCGTTTTTATAGCGCTCAGCTGTCCTAATTGGGACAAACTTTCGACAGGGTAGATATTTTAATTTTTGTTTGATTTTTGTTATAAGAATGTTGTCTTGCTAAGCTAATGATAGTCAAAATAATTAGGGATATAAAAAGAACATTCATTTTTGTCCCATTACAAATAACTTTCTCCAAAATATGAACAAATCGATAAGGAGAGGTAACTCAAAAATTTTCCATCAGATGTTGCACCAGATTTCAATTACAGAAAATCTATACTAATAATATAAAGCGGAAGGGTTTGTTTGTTCGTTTGAACGCAGTAATCTCAGGAACTATACTGATCTGATTTGAAAAATTATTTTTGGTTTTGAATAGTTCATTTATTGAGGAATGCTATAGGCTACATATTATGTATACTTAATATCACGCTACGACCAAAAGGAGCGGCGATACGAATGGCGAAATATGTATGCGTTATCAAGAATAACTCAAAATACCCGTTAGATATTTAATTTAGATGTTTGGAAGTGGAGCACTTCTTTCTAAATACAAAAAGAGTTATCAAAATCGGTTCAGGCAAGTGTGAAGTTATAGGATAACCCAAAAAACAATCTTATGGAAAATGTTATTTAAGGAAATTCTCTTTTGTACTTATCAGTTTTGTTGCTCCTCTCAATAATTTAAAATTATTATCATGATATATAAATGGCCCACTGAGGTTAAGATTAACATTTTGGTCAGCACTACTTTTTCAGAAGCTATTCAGAAATTATGAAAATTACACTCATAAGTATTGATGCCACGTATGTATAATTGCGCATACGAATAGGTACTTGGTTGAAATGACTTCTTCTAGCGTAATGTCATTACCAACCAAATTGAGTGGCTACGAAATTAGATGCCATTCTTAGTTATTAACTTTAGCGAATTTCTATTTAATTTTGGCCATTTGGTTTGATTCTACGGCTTGATTCAACGCTGACTGTAACCAACACATTTCGCGATGTAGGGTAAGCATGTAAAAAATGCAAAATATTTTTTATCTCTGCATTGCCAGCAGGAGAGATTTAGTTCCTCTTAGCTGAGCCGAACTGATATGAAAAATCCCACATTCAATTTATACGACTCCACAAAAAAGGATTGCAATGTTTTCAGGGTTCATATTGTTTAATATTGAACGCTCTCGATTCGTTTTGGGAAACTTAAATATTTTATAGCACAGCGTGACTTAAACCCGCATTTACGCCACACGTGACTTAAATACCCCATTTTTTCATTGCATATGACGCTAACTTCACACCGTGCAAAAATGAATCTATATTCATAATTTCGTGCAGTTCTTGCCTGAATAATAAAACATAAAAAAACAAAGATTTTGAGTCGACAACATATAACTGCAAAATTCTTATTGTCCAGTTTTGTTAAATTGTAATTTTTCTGAGAGACAAATCGCAGTCGCCATATTTGACACTAGCGAAACGTCACTGACACCTGATTGCTGTGTTGCCAACTTAGCGCTTACTGCTAATTTTGTGTGAACTTGTAGAAAACTTTAAATTTAAATATTAATAAATTCGTGATACTTAATTCCTTTCGTATTTTTTATCTGACTCTTCATGTTACACTTTATAATTCTCTTTTGCACCATAAAACAAAAATAACATCATAGCTACTTAAAAAGTGTTTTAACTCTGTAACAACTTAAAAAGATATGTTATCTATATGAAATTAAAGTATTAAATCATAACTATAATGAAAAAACCTGTTTATACTTTAATCATATTACACATTTATTATTTCCCAACCTGTGTTCCCAAAATTACAATCGCTATAATAATTTACATTCATGCCATTACCCAATGTCATCTTTTTCTTCTTTTCTTGCTAACCTGCCAGTTACTCATATGTCAATACCTCCTTTCATACAAAATCAGATACTTTTATCAAAATTAATAAATTAAATTAGAAAATCATGACATAACTATTATCTATTGTAACTACAATTATGCGGGTTTATGTCACTCGTGCTATAAAATATTATACGATACTCGTTCGTAATGTTGCATTTTTGAACGGCGTATATCGCACTCGCTTCGCTCGTGCGCTAACTTCACGCCGTTCAAAAATGGGCAACTTTACGCACCGTATCGTAATGTACTATTTCGTTTTTTGCAATTTGTTTTATCGTAGTTCCGCTCCTATTATATCGCGCGATATTAATAGTCTAAACTTTAGGCTATAAAGCTTTTCTCAATAAATATAAAATCAAACACAAAAATATTTTTTTATTCGTTCCTGTGACAAGCCCGTTCAAACAAATATCCTTTTCAGCTTTTAATATTAGTAAATATCTAAGTAGGTAGGTATGGTAACAGAATCCTAACGTCAACCCTAATGATTTAATATGAACATAACTGTTGAAAAGACTTTATGATTGGTGAAAAAAAACTTCCAAAATTACAAAGCGGGGCAGTCGTTTTTTTGTTTTTCGTACATTTGACAACAGAAATAAGTTACAAGTATTTGTTTTTGTTCATTGATAGCTAGTAGTTCATTGATAGTTCGTCTGGGGCACTCTTTGTCATGGGCTCCTGGATTCAATCGCTGTGATGAATAAACTATTGTGATATAAGGTCTCAATTTTGTAGGAATTTTGTAGATATGACTTAATATTTTCTTTGATTTAACTCCTGCAAGCACCCAGAGACATCTGTTGCTATATTTTTTAAACCGAAACAATACAATGAATGTGTTAGACTAGACCTAGTAGTAGTAGGAGTAGCTCTCTAGTTCTGTTAACTATATTTGGTTAATGATTTTCGAGTAATTTCGTTTTTAGTAATCCGAACTCGATAGATCTTTGTTATATTCAGTATTTGGAAAATTATGTAAAATAATATTAAAGCTTAAAATCGCCTCTTTTTTGCTTGCTGTGTGATACTAAAAATTGCACCGTGAAATAGAAATACAAATACCTAATTTATATAGTTCGGTTTCGGTTTAAAGATTCTTTATTTCTCATAAGATACAATGATCACTTAAAATGAGAAACTTAAAATTAAAACAATGAAAAGTTTTTGTCCAGTGTGCGTGTGTAGGTACGGCTGTGTGTATATGCACGTGTGTGTGTGTGCTGTGCTGTGTGTGTGTGTGTGTGTGTGTGTGTGTGTGTGTGTGTGTGTGTAGAAGATAGTTAGATGTTTGTAGAATGCATGCAGGTAAAGTGTTTATTTATATATAAATATTATGTATATAATTATTTATTTATTCCGGTGTGGGTGTTAATCTTTTTTGGTCTTTTAATTGTTTATATAATGAATAGACTTTACAGGTATGAATATTTTTTTTTTATTTATAGATTAATTTTCGGTTTATGAGTAGGTAACGGATATCGGTATATTGTAAAGATTATTTGTACATTTTTGGGTTTATTTATTTAGCATTTTCTGGTAAAATATATTTGTAGTTATATGTTCCTTTAGTAATTTCTTAAATTTAATTATAGACGTCGTTTTAGTTATATTTTCTGGCAAATTATTGTATAACTTCGCTCCTTCATATTTAATATTTCTCCTGCCATATGACGTTCTGGGTGTTGGTAATCTTAGTAAGTTCGTGTTTTTGCGTCGCTTAATATACTCACTTGGAACTAATGTTTTAAATTGTATTTGCGTATGAATTGTTTTATTGAGAATTTTTCTGACTAGTAAACATGTATTGTAGATATAGGTTTGGTGGATATTTAGAAGTTTAGTTTTTATGTATACATAATGGTATTTTGTTGGTGTAAAGTAATCTAATTTAAACAGTACTTTTATCAATTTGTTTTGGGCTCTTTGTAGTGGCAACAGGTTAGTTGTAGCAGCACAGCCCCATATCTCGATCAAATATTCAAGGTGAGGTTTTACTAGTGCGTTATATATTAACGACCGCGTTTCAGGTGGAATACAATTTGAGAGATTTCTTACACAATGCAACAAAGAAGATAACTTTTTTCTAATTTTAGTAATGTGAGATTTCCAGGTAAGTTGACTATCCATTATAATCCCTAAATATTTTTCCTCACTGGATTTACGTAGTACGGTATTGTTTATTGTAAGAGGCTCATGTGTGCCAATTTTTTTATTTTTTGCAGCAAAAACCATGTATGAAGTCTTGCTGGTGTTGACCGTCAGAAGATTTTGGTTAAACCAAGCGTTTAATGTATTAAGATCTGTTTGGGCTTGTGCAAAGATTTCTTGAGCATTACTACCATAATAAAATAAGCAGGTATCGTCCGCGTACAATGTTATATCACCCAAGAGGTTTATTTTACCTAAGTCATTGATATAGATCAAAAACAGCAAAGGGCCGAGGATAAAAGTTAAAAATACTTACTTATCAACGCAAATGATCATTTGATTGCTTTGTTTGGTTGCTGAAACTAACATTTTTAAGGGGTTTAAGTATTAAGTAGGTAATGAAGTAAATTAAGCTCAAATCTCTTAAATTAGAGCACATGTTTTGTTCTCTTGACAAATAAGGGGCAGTCAAGTGAATTTTGATGGTTTTGAAGCTTATTAAGCTAACAAACCAAATTTTGGTATTAACTTGTAGTATCATAAAAATGGGATCTATCTCGTTTTAAAAGAAAATAATTTAAAATCTAAAGGTGGATTATACCCTGTAACATACCATTTCAGAATCTGGGTGAAATGGGCAAGTTTTTTTTGAAATTGGCATTCAAGCCACCATACATTTTTTTTTAACCACGGCAGAGTAAAAATAATTGATAACATTCGATAGCACATCTATCCAGGAATACTTATCCAAAAAACAGATACAAAAAATGTCTTCATTTGTAGTCCTGGCGTCAAAAAGAATGGCGAAGGGTGGAATAATTTTAAAATTTCGAAAATGTCGAATATCTCAGAAACGGAAAGACTTTTACTGAACATAACATTTATTTATCTGAACCGGCATGATGTCCTCTACACGCAGGTGCTGTATTATCCATTCATAACGGAACACCCTGTATAATAAGAGATGACGAGCTTACGACTTATGACTAACAAAATATCAATCCATTAAGTGAGTCCGGAGTCTTCTTTTAAAAGTTAACTTACTAGCCGGTCTTCTGATATCAGCTGGGAGCAAATTCCAGGAGCGTGCGGCCTGGAAAGCGAAGGAGTTGGAAAGGAAATCTGAGCGATGCAGTGGAATAGAAAGGAGGTAGGATTCAGCAGAGTGAAGTGGCCGATCATGCAAAGAAGAAAGGTATTGGAATTTGGATTTTAAATATTCAGGTGAGAGGGGTTCAAAAAGAATAGAAGAGAGTACACTGAGAATCCTGATTTGCCGTCGCTTACGGATAGGGAGCCATTTAAGCTTGGAACGATAGGAAGAGATGTGGTCATACTTACGTAGACAGAAAACAAAGCGAACGGCATTATTGATGAGACGATCCAGCTTGTTTAAGAGAGACTCACTCAAGTCCAAATAACACACATCACCATAATCAATGATTGGGAAAATGAGCGCTTGAATAAGGTAGGCCTTTGTCTCAGTTGGTAAAAAGTGTCTTAGCCGATTCAAAGAAGACAAAGAGGCAGTTACAGTTCGGCAGACTTCAGCAACCTGCGTACGCCAACTGAGAGTGCTGTCAATGTAGATGCCAAGGTCTTTAACACTGGAGCAATACGTGATGACGTGTCCTTCAAACATGACAGGTGCAACTGAGTCAATGTCGAATTTAGCCATCTGGCGTGGACTACCTACAATAATGGCCTGGCATTTGCCCGGGTTGATTTTTATACCAAATTTTAGAGACCAATTACTGACGACATTTAAGTCAGCATTGACCTTATTAACCGCGTTGTCTATATCGGTTACAGCCGCATGAGTGTAGATTTCTAAATCATCCGCGTAAAGATGGTAAGAGCATCCAAGCAGGTGTGTAAGAGAGTTAATAAAAATTGAAAAGAGAATTGGCGATAAGATACCACCCTGTGGCACGCCAGAGCTTAGGTTGCACCAACTAGACAACACATTGTCCAACTAAACAGCTTGCTGACGGCCACGAAGATATGAGGAAAACCATTCCTGGGCTGTGGAAGAGAACCGCAGTCGCGCAAGAAGAGAAAGGAGGATATCATGGTCAACCATGTTAAAAGCATTTGAAAAATCTATTAATAGTAAAATGGTGACCATTCTATCCTCCAAGCTCTCCCGGATATCCTCTGTTACCTTAAGAAGGTAACTTATAAATTAAGAAGATTATCTTATAAATTTGCATAGAGCTCAAGTGCCGATGTCAATGCAACGTTTTGACAAACATGACCAAATAGCACGCTCAGAATGAGTTCCAGATAAAGGAACTCTACAGCGATTAATATAACAGTGACTACATTTATTGCTTTGCATTTATACTTCAGTTAACAAAAAGTATTTGGAACTAATTTTTGTAATTTAAGCAGAAAACGCTCGATGACGTAACAGCACGTACATACGTAGGTGGTAGGGGCTAGAGCTCACCCGGGGAAGTACCACCGCCCGCCACAGTACTTAGTACCATTCCTACCGTGTAATAATTGTTTTAAGAACAATTGTGTTCCGGATAGGAAGGTGTGGAGCCGGTTATACTTTTTTAGAGGCCACCATCTCAGTCCTCAGGGGTAGCAACGCATCTGTGAACGAATTAGAACGAGACTCATTGAGCCTAGTTCGCAGTCGCAGTTGTCATGGGCGGCAGCGGAAGGTGGTGCTGCATGCTCGTTTGCTATCTTAATTCCATAAAAAAGCACAGTTTTGATAAATTTTCGTGTTCACTCTACTCACCGCGCTCATTCTTCTGAATTAAAACTAAAGCGGACAAAATAAATTGGTTCATCGACACCACTGGGACCGCGAGAACAAAGTAACACATGTGATGTTTTTTTAATTAACTCATGTTTATACATGACGATGAGAAGACTGTACATATATTATCTTGTCGAGAGTATGCAAGGTACGATTGCGTTTGCATGCATGCATAATAATATGCAAGATTGTTGACATTTTAATTTGAATTATAATAACATCTGAATTAGTGTATGTCAGAGTATTCTGTCTTTGTTTAGTGTAATACAAGTAATGTTTGTTTATTTCGTATTGTGTCACTGTTTGTATGGCTGTGAAGTACTTAGAGTAATATTGACACACAAATTCACTCCTTTATTAGATTTTATACATTACTTACATTTTGAATATTAAATATTATGTGGCCTGCTTGTTTGTCTACCATTGCTTTAAAGAAATAATAAATTAGTTTCATCTTAAAACGATACAGATAAAAAGTCTGTGTCGTTTTTTATGCATTAACTATAGAAAAAACCTGAAAAATGTCAATATTATGCCACCTAAAAATTATAGTGAAAAAAGTCCCTTATACGTGAACCTCCTTCAACTTAAAAAGAAACATTTGAAGGTTGAATTTAAGTGGCGTGTGGTGGCTAACTGGGCAGTTAAGAAGAACATACCTAATTATTAACAGTGCCGTTGGGAATGGCTGGCTGTTCGTTTAAAAGGATTTAACGTCATTGCCTCATTCGTGAACTCTTCATGTGATAAACGCACTAAAGTAGTTCGTTTTGACCAAATAGATAGTTTCTTTTCAGTTCAATTTCATATTTTTTAGAAGTTCATACTTAATTTTTTCTTCTTTACTTAATACGAATAGATAAAACATTGTATGTATTGACGTTGATGTGTTATCTACACAAAGGTATAAGATATAAGGTAATTGCATGTAGATTTAAGTAGTTAAATATACTAGTTTTATGTAGGTATAAAGTATGTAAAATAAATGCTAACACTCATACTTTCGTATTTGGAATTCCTAAATTGCGAGTGATGTGGATCATGTAAGACATGAGTATGTGTTCCGGTTCGGAACATAAAAACAATGCTTGATTGATAAAACTGTTTATTGCTAGTAACTTAAACTAAAGATGATAATGATTGCTGAATGATATGGAATGCACCCGATCGCGACGGTAATTGATTGTGCACTGATTTTATTAATTAATCCGAATGAATGCTCGCGATGCGCTCGGTAACACGTCATAGTGACGTCGATACCTATACCTACGGTGTTCGGTAAAGTGCAATGAACCGAACAGTATGAGTATGACCACGACCCGAGAACAAACGTTGATGTGCTACCTACATAAATACTTGCCTCGGTCGGGAATCGTTTCCTGGACCTTTCGCTTCGCAGGCAGGGCCGCTACCAAATAAGCTAAGGGGTCGACGTCAATCATTAGTTTTATTCAATACTAGTTTTATAAATTTTAGGGCATCTGGAATAAGTAATGTGAATTACAAACATTATGGAAGTCGGTTAATATCCATCAGAGAACATCTTAAACGGTTTATCTCACACATAATCAATTTGAAAACGGCTCCCAACGTTTATTGCCGGTAACCTCACGATGAGAACGATAACGAAGTGTTAAACATGGTTTTGTAAACACCTTTAATGAATCTTCATTTAAATGAAAATTCAGATGGCGCTTTATTTAAAGTCATTCAGGGGAAAGAAATATTTAATGACTTGTCGTTTACATCTTAATTATCTTTGGGGGGATTCTGTGGTCTCATTTCTTTGAAAGCTTTGTAAAAATTGTAGTTCAAATCATAAGTAGGTACCTAATAATTGAAATTGTGGACAGATTTGCATTATTTGAAGATATCAGTAACACCAAAACTATCATGATAAAATATCCTCATGAAAAAATGTACTAATACTTACGTGAAGTTTGCCAATTTACGGCCGCCGCATTTTTTGCGAGGATTGTAGCAAGGAATCTGCGGGTACCAAAGGAGACCAGCAACTTATGTACTTAAGGACCTTGGGCCTGGAATATGAACATGCATGAGACATCGCTTTTTAGATCGAAGATATTGTTACCACATATTCCGTTTTTGCGGAAAATGCTGGGAATAATGAAATATAGTCGTCTTACGCAGCGCGCACACATAGTATCTACATAAGTCGTTTAATATTTTAATGATATGATTAATAACTAGATTTTTAAATATGAAATGGATGTATTAAAATATGCAAGATAATTTGAGGGTATTGAACAAGCTCTTCGCTCCAGGCCCAAATCTGATGTTCTCCTTTCCTACCCGTACATCACCGTGCACATCGGGGGGTGTTGCGACGTCCCAAGATCTGTGGGTACCAAGGATATTTAGGTACCTACCTGGATATGATCTTATGATAAATAGGGTGGAGAGGCAGATCTCGCTGATGTGTTCTATCAGGGTAGATGTTGTTTCCGATCAGGAAAAGAGAAGGAGGATGCCTACGTCCTTAAACATCGAAACCTTAGTTTTTTATCCTTACTTAACTCTTTTTTGAATAGCTTAATGAAAACAAAACGTGTAAACGATTTGTGATGATTAAATATGGCTGTAATGTAATGTTCGCTAAGCCTAACCACACGACCATAACGATGAATAATGACAATATATGTAGTTCTCAGAAGCCTCGTGAAGTGGTTGGTACCTGTGACGAATAAATAGATACATCACGGATCTAAATAGCAAAAAACATTAAAATACTGTTAGTAAACTATGCTGATTTCATATAATATATAATAACCGAGTTGTCATGAATTTGTTATAAAATTGTGGCCTATTATATAGAAATTTTCATAATATTTAGCACCTACTTGTTTTTACAACAGCTATAAACAGAGTGTATTTTATCGAAATAAAATATGATTTTTGTTAATTTTACGAAGAAAACGTCGAATCAACACATTTTGACTAAGAGACTAGGTAATTATAATATAATAGAGTTTGTAAGGTAGTTGAGGAACGTGTAGAGTTAGAAGCTTGACTCTACATGAGATCTGATAACTTTTGACATTGCAAACCATATATTTTCGTTTTCGTAACGTTTTAAATTATTTTCTTTGGTGGGATAACCTTATTTTTAATTTTGTAAATTCCTTGTAGTTATAACTGTTACTATGTATCTGCGGTGTTCTTGTTATCTTGTTTAAAATAATTACTTAATAAGTAATAAATATGAAAATAAATAAACACAAAAATGTAATAAATAAAAAATTGTGATATACCTACGACCACTTTAAAAATTTTCACGCATAAACATTTCAGGTTTCCAAGGGCAATTTTGAAAGTGGCATTGTGAGGTGCTTGTAATGATAAGTAAGTTAAGTAGCTAGTTCCTACGTTCAAAAATCTAAATTAAGGTACGTGAAATGAATCCTTATAACATTAAGTTTTATTTATTCAGTATCAGATCAAAACAAATCTGGAATTGCTAGATCAATTCAATGCTTCTTAATTTTTTTTATATTTTATTCAACGGGGATTAGTTAAATTGAGTGTTGAAGTTTTGAAATAAGAAAACGCAATCTTATTTTAATGATATAAATAAAAATTGTCTTTTTTTTACTTCAATTTTTGCGGCCGTTATTATATCCATGGGGTAGGTGATAATAGGTACTCGTATGTTTTATTTTGCATGTGTGTACAGTGGGCCAAGAAAGTGGTGTACCAGTTTTCATTTAGTTTCCTAGTTATCAAAAGTTACATCAAAGTTCATAGGCAATATCACTGAAAGAGACGCATAATAATGACGTAAGCCTAATTGTTAAGAATACGTGCATCATAACGTCACATTATAGGTGCAAGACATTTTAATCTTTATTAGAAACGGATAATGCATTAATTTGTGCAAAGAAGATTTAAATATTCTGAACAAAAGCATAAGAACTATTTCAGTTGACAAAATAATTATTTTTAAAAAGAAAATTGACATTTGACATTTAAGTCCTACAACGATCTTTTGGCGCGTGAATGACGTGTGGGTGACAGAGACAGTGCCTTACAGTTTGCCTTGCCTGTATGGCGCTGTCTCTATCACCCTCAAGTCAGCCACGTGCCTAAAGATCCTTGTCCCTGTATATGCAAGTAATGTAATAGAAATTGGCTAAGTGCGAGTCGGACTCGCCCATGAAGGGTTCCGTAGCAGCAAGTAACATAATATAAAAAATTATTCGAGTAAGTAGATTGAATGAAAGGTAAGTTGCGGTTTACGATTTATGACGTATTAAAAAAAATGCTTACTAGATCTCATTTAAACCAATTTTCGGTGGAAGTTTACATGGCAATGCACATCATATTATGTTTTTTAGTTTTATCATTCTCTTATTTTGGAAGTTACAGAGAGGGGGGCACATATTACTTATACCACTTTGGGAGTGCCTCTCGCGCAAAGTATTCAGTTCAGAAAAAAATGATATCAGAAACCTCAATATCATTTTTGACGACACATTCATAGATATTCCACACGTATGGGTTTGATGAAAAAAAATTTTTAGGGTTTCAGTTCTAAGTATGGGGAACCCCCACGGTTTATTATTTTTGTGTGAAAATCTTAAAGGTTCACAAAATATACTCTACTTACCAAGTTTCGCCAATGGTTCTATCAAGTTTAAACTAAGAACAAAACAAATGTCACGTATTTATAATCGGATAAAGATGGCAATAAAAGTTGTCAGATCGATCTGCAAGCGAAACTAACCTTTATCACCTATGAATCTGCAAACGGCATTCAACCTTAGGGTGGTAAACCAATTCTTTGGCCGACCGTACTACTAAACTTTGTGTGGTTTTTATGAACACCAAGGTTATTTATTATGGATGTAACTCTGTTACTTATTACCTTAAGTTATGTACCTATTTTTGAGAGCAAATAAATAAAGAATTATTATTATTATTTTATTATTACGTCGCACCCATTTGAAATAAAATATGAAAACGGTTTGACTCTGTGACGACTTACGTGAAAGACAAACCAATTTTATGGTAATAGTTATGTTATTTAACTCCCCCTAATATACTAATTCCAGATCACCGCATTTCAATAACATTTAAGTGTGGTAATAACGTTAAAATTGTAGGGATAGTCCTTGAAATTCCATTTCGGCGATAACACTAAAACTATATTTGTTTTCATCGTGTATGGAATTTAAAATGCTATTTGGCTTCCCCTAGGTACGTGATCTTGTGATGTGACATATTGTACTAACTAGTACTACATATATACCTAAACAAAGATTTTCTCATTGATCTACATAATAATAACATCATACACTGCGAAATTTTTTAAGTTTTATAATTTTTATTTCTTGAATACCCAGTGAATCCATTTGCTAATTGGACAAAGTAACCTATTCCCGATGTGAATCGAATCAATCAAAATTGAGAATTTAAGCACATTTAAAAACACAGGTACAAATTACAACAGGTTTCTGGATCCCTTTATCACGTCCTGACCTTTAAATAATATTGTTGACAAAAACAATCACTATAAATAATACTCTCTGTATAAATGAAAGCGTCATGATTAATTATGCACAGTTTCAATTCCCCGCTCAACGTCGAGGAACTAATGTGATAATCGTCGTTGTGTCCGAAGTTGTGACATAATCATAATTTGTGGGGACGAACAGTATGAGCATATATTATAAGTAAACTTCATTACCAACGACCTGATACCTAAGTATTTCCCTACCCGGTTTACTTACGCTTGGTTAATTCACGAAACCAAGTATGATTAAGGTTTGCGAACATTTCATCGACTTAACTACAATTCAGCTCAGAGAAAAGTATTGGCGTATGTGCTTTATTACACAGATTGGGAACATTTTATACCAAAAGCTCGTAGTTCCATGTTTCGGACTAAAGTTTAACGTAATGTCTGCGGACCTTCCTGTTCTGTAAAGCTGCTTTGTCCAAATTTTGGAAACAAGTACCTACCTATCTTTTTAATAATTTTGGCAATTACTTAAAAAATATTTCCTTATTTCCTCTTGCCGACTGTGGTTTTGATGTAATTAGATTGGTTTGTCCACCAATCGGCGCTAGACTAGAGCGTGGTGGAGCATCAATGATGAGGAGAGACCCGTGCTCAGTAGAGGCACCGTGTAGAGGGCACAAATGAACTGAAGCCAAGATTGTAATGTAATCAATTTTTAATGCGTAAAAGCGTGGTGTGTTATGACGTCAAATCTTACAAATAGCTCATAATTTTCTTAGTAGAAAAGCGTTTAACAGCCTTTTTATATATAATAAATACGGGTTCCTACTTTTGCTATTGTAAGTTTTATTGCCACCGCTATAAAATTTTGAATTACAAATTCTGCTTAAACCCGATTTTTCTAAAAAATGATCAAAAAGTAACATGCTTACCTCGCTGAAATATAATATACTTCCGATCTACAAATGTTCTCGCGGAGCAAACTTTACAATGAGTTAGAAGTGTTGACACTTCGTTTTCTAAGATTTCTGTTTAGTGTCTATAAAGTTTTACCTTTTATTTCAAAATTTAAACGTATTCCGTTTAATAAAAGTAGGTGTTATTTTTGAAGTGGAACTATAGTGCAGTTTGTTATTTATTCTTCTTTATCACGGAATTAATTCAAAACGACGAATATAAAATGATGGAGCGGACATACACAGTGTAAAAGAGCTTATGTAAGAAAAATTAAAACGGAAGCTCTTGAGTGTTAAAGAAAACGAGGATAGCAACGAATTAGTGATTTTTGATTTGGCTTATCAACAACATTTTGAACCATATTTTTTGGTATATTTTAAGTACAGATGGATTGTGTGAAAAGTGACATTCCCGTTGTTGTGTTCAACCAACTAATCTATTCATTGCTATCAATCATGACTGTATCTTTGAGTATGTCATTCCTCCCACACTTTCAGGAATATGGATTGTTGCTAATAATCTAACGTGTTATTTGAATTGGCGCTTAATATCTACGAGAGGGATTTAAATAAAATGAGAATAAAAAGGCTAACATCGCGCAAGGGTTGATCCCCGATAGAGCTCAAAAGCGATGATGAATGGCCGAATGTTTATTACCACTGAATAACTGTATCAATGGTCAAAAATGGTTTTCCATTTAAACAACTATTACATGTATCTAGACTATAAGTATTGTAGTATATGTAATATTATAAGCAATTACCCCCATTGACGACACAACTAGTCCTGCCACTGCTTATAAATAGGACAGGTAGACCGCCGGGCGCTCACTTAGATCCGAGCGTTCGTGGCGTACACATCGGTCGTATTGCTTTATTACGTTTATTTATTACGTTTTGCATTAGGCTATAGGTAGATTCTGTTCCTCTGATTTTCGTTTTTGTATTTGTTTGTGATATTTAAAATTTTGTAAAACTAATTAAATAAATAACGATAATTAACTTCTTTTTTTTTAAGTATTTCTGCTTCTGATTCCCAAAATCAGAAGTGGGATTAGTAACTTCTGGCCCACAGAAAGGAGGAACAGAGTCTTTCTTAGTAAATATGACTGGTAGATCCAGTCTTAGATCGCGACGTCGTTCACGCAGCCGCTCTAGTAATAGGTCGCGGTATCGGTCACGTAGCCGATCGAGAGTTTCAACACGGAATGGTCGATCACGGCGTCGTTCCCGTGGTGAAACACACGATGCGGGTAGCACGCGGCCTCGTAGTACGTCGCGGCGCGATCGGTCGCGCCGTCGTTGTCGTAACGATTCAAGATCACGTTCTCGCGTCGCGGATGCGTCAATCCATAATACATTGAGCGAAATTATGAACCGTTTGACGTCAATCGAAAACAGTCGCGTAATGAGTGAACCCAATAGAACAGTAGTGCGATGCGATCTTAGTAACGTGCGTGATACCACTGAGGACGAGTCGATACCTCAACTGAACGTGTCCAGACGCTGCACACCGGAACTTCAAGCAAATGATACCCATGAGACACGAACAATAAACTCTTTGCAGAATACCCACATTTCAACACCGAAAATAAATAGTTCAGAATTAAACACGTCAGACCCGACGAAAGCCCTTGTTGATGCTCTTAGATCATTGCAACCAACTAGAACTCAAAATTATTTTGTTTCAAACTTTGATCCCTCTATTCATAATATAGACGCCTGGTGCGACGAAGTTGATCGTGCACAAGAGTCCAATGGTTGGAGCGACTATGAATGTCTTTCGCGCATTGGTTCGTGTCTCAAGGGTGATTCAAAAATTTGGCTAAATGAGTGGGTTACCACCGAGCGTACTTGGACAAATTTCAAACGCGAGTTTAAACCGTTATGCCCGCGAAAATTGGATTATGCGAACATACTGCTTGACACAATGAACACCACGTCCGATAAATACGTCACGTACGCAGAATACGCGCGTCGTACATTATTGCGCTTACGGATAGTTGAGGGTTTGAGCGACGAACTTATGACTTTAATAATAATTCGTGGCATTGATAACCCTCAAATAAGAGCAGCCGCGGCCAACGCTAATCTAAGCCCCGAGACAATAGTTTCGTTCTTATCTATTTACACTAAGCCGGTTCGTACGAAGTCTGACTTTCAGGCTTCCACGTCAAGCAAGCGGTCTTCTCAACCTACCTTAAATCGAAGCGAGCAAAAGTGTTTTTCGTGCGGTCGGAAGGGGCACATCAGTCGTTATTGTCGCTCTAAACCTAACCCTAACAAAAATTCTAATTCTACCGGCGCGAGCAGTATCATTTGCACCTTTTGTAAGAAGTCAGGTCATTTAGAAGATCAGTGTTTTGCCAAAAGCCGATCTCAACCGCGAAACGAACGAAATGTAAACCTTTGTGCGGAGATCAAATCGGATAAAACAGGTGCCAATGATATTGTCGTTGCCGTGGTTGATGGCATTCCCATGGATGCCATTATTGATAGTGGTGCGTTTAATGTGTCACTTATTTCGTCAGACGTGTTGAGGTACCTTTCATGCCAACCGAAACCCACCCATTGCATATTGAAAGGTATCAGCAATACGGAGATAATAGCCAGGTCTTACGTTACCGTTACTCTTGAGTTCAGCCAGGTTTCAATTGAAGCGGACTTGATCGTGATTCCTTCGTCATGCATGAACGCACCCATCATCGTAGGGACTGATATACTCAATCGGGACGATATCATGTACGTTCGTACTAAAGACAAGCAGTACTTGACTAGGTCTGATGGCTCCTCGGTCCAAGTTAACGCGGTTCAGTGCCAGCAACCGTTCGAAATTAACACACCCCTTAAGGGAGTCGATTATGAGTCCTTAATGAAAGTCATTAAAGAGTTCTCGGAGTTTTTCATCGCAGGCACGGCTACAACCACGGTAAACACGGGCAGGATGGACATAAAGTTAACGAGTCCGACGCCGGTTGTATACCGCCCTTATAAACTTTCATACGATGAAAAGCTTCGGGTCCGTAAAATTATTAACGACCTCTTGGACAAGGGAATTATTCGGGAGTCAGAGTCGGAGTATGCGAGTCCGATCATACTCGTAAAGAAAAAGGATGGCTCGGATCGCTTATGCGTCGACTACAGAGCGCTGAATCGGCTGACTGTCAAGGATCGGTATCCACTGCCCTTAATCGATGACCATATCGATCGGCTGGGGAACTATAAATATTTCACCAGTCTCGATATGGCCACTGGTTTCCACCAGATCCCGATAGATGAGCGGTCGGTGCACCTCACTGGGTTCGTTACGCCGGAGGGGCATTATGAATACGTCAAGATGCCCTATGGATTAACGAACTCCCCTATTGTGTACCAGCGCATAATCAATAAAACCTTGCAACGCTTCGTAGAGGCAGGCCAGGTGCTGGTCTACGTTGATGACGTATTGATAATGAGCTTCACGGTGTCCGATGGCATCTCTCTTCTAAAAGAAGTCCTGCAAACACTTACTTCAGCCGGGTTTTCTATAAACCTTCGGAAGTGCTCATTTCTAGTAACTGAGGTCGAATACTTGGGACGGGTCGTGAGTCAGGGTCAGGTGAGGCCGAGCCCACATAAGGTTGAGGCCCTCGTAAATTCACCGGTGCCCGAGAACGTTCGGCAAGTGCGTCAGTTCTTAGGGCTCGCCGGATACTTTAGGCGCTACATTAAAAATTACGCCACGCTTACTGCAAGCATTGCCCGTCTTACTAAAAAGGACGTTGCATTTAATTGGGGCCCTGAGCAGGAAAAAGTCCGCCAAACTCTAATCGAACACCTTACTAACAAACCAGTCCTTTCCGTTTTCGACCGTAAGCTCCCCACCGAAGTCCATACAGACGCAAGTAGCGCCGGGTACGGTGCAGTTTTACTGCAAACACACGGTGATGGTAGCAAGCACGTGGTAGCATACTACAGTAAGGCGACCCACGGCGCTGAACCCAAATATCACTCATATGAGTTAGAAACGCTGGCGGTTGTCAGGGCACTGCAGCATTTTCGACACTATCTCGTGGGTTTACAGTTTAAAGTGGTTACCGACTGCAATGCCTTGAAATCCACTGAGCGCAAAAAGAATTTGCTTCCACGTGTTGCACGTTGGTGGATTTACCTCCAAGACTTTCATTTTTCAATTGAATATCGAAAAGGGGCGATGATGCCACACGCCGACTACCTTAGTCGCAACCCTCCGGTTGTTGTGGCTAACCAAGTTTCAAGACCGCGTAATTGGGCTCAGATAGCTCAGTCCGCGGATGGTGAAACGCAAGGGTTGCTACAGCAGCTGAGGGACGGCGAACTAGACTCGACGCGTTATGTTTCTCAAAACGACCTCTTGTATTACAAATACTCGCCAGTAGGTGAGGATGCTCGCCTGCTCTGCTACATACCTAAGGGGCATAGGCTTAGTCTATTAAGAATATTCCATGACGAACATGAGCACATTAACGCCGATAAAACTCTTGACTTGATCCTTAAACACTTTTGGTTCCCGGGGTTACGTCAGTTCGTTAACAAGTATGTAGCACACTGCTTAGTCTGCATCTCAAAAAAGAGGGTACCGCGAGCACCAAATCAGACTATAACGTCGTGGGAAAAACCAGATTCCCCGTTTCATACGGTACATATGGACGTTTTGGGTCCTCTTCCCATGTCGAACGGGTACAAATTTATATTGGTCATAGTCGACGCGTCTACTAAATTTTGTCTGTTGTACCCAATCTACCGACAAGACGTTAGCGAACTAAAACGGGCTTTTATGCAAGCGGTTTCACTATTCGGAGTCCCAAAATTAATAGTTACCGACAGGGGACGAATGTTCGAGTCGGGGGAGTTTGTTAGTTGGATAACGGAATTAGGAAGTGATTTACATCATATCACACCGGAAATGCACCATGCGAATGGTCAAGCGGAACGATATATCCGCACCATCCTTAACATGTTGCGGATCGAAGTAAACCACAAATCCTCCTCCTGGTCGGAAGCCGTATGGAAACTGCAGTTGGTGCTCAATATGACCAAGCAGAAGACTACACAAGCTTCGCCTCTCAATTTGATGATTGGTACGGACGTGACTACGCCATTAATCCGAAACCTCATTCGTGACGTTGCCATCTGTTCGCGCCCAAAGTGGCATTATATTTAAATGCATTTGCATTCCCGCCAAAATTGGCATCATCCATGAATACGCGGCTCTGATCATTCATTCATACTGATCATTCATATCCTCTCTCTTTCTGGCAAGCGCACATTTATATATCGCATCCTACTCGCACCCTTGACTGAATGAGGCGAGGAGCAATATTGAAGAAGAAGTCTCTCTGCCTGCCGACGTGTAACGCACCGCACGCTAATTCTAATAATTTAATAATTAAATAAACCCGCACCGCAAATGCAAACGTCGTGTAGTGGAGAGCTCTCACCGCAAAACCGCATCCGCGAGTGTAATTCTTTGACAGAGGTACTTAATTGGTGAAGTGTACTAGTGTAACCCACGAGATACTGCTGCAAGGAAGATTGGAGCTGTCTACGCCGCTGGTCTGCGCGAGAGTACACCTACGAGTAGCCAGGTCAGTGCGCTTGCTAAATATCCAGCCATACCGATCCCTTCATCAATATCCCAACTCCCCGCAATTTACAGTCCACTGCTATAATTCCTTATAACAAACCGCCGCAGCCAGCCCGGCCTTCTAAAGGTTCGCACCCGCACCACCAGAGGAATCTGGGCCTTACAAGCCCGGTTCCCACCCCAAAAGTCTGGTCACTCGCGCCGGATCCTAACCTCAATTAAATTTGGTCACTTAGAACCACACGCATAAGTTTTGGTCAATACCATTTAATTTGGTCAATTCTAATTGAATACCATTTAGATTGGTCACCACCGGATACCTTGTTGGCCACTTAACCGGTTATTTATCCTATATATTTCATTAAATTATTTATTTTTGCAAATAAAGTATCTATCTGTCTAGTTTATTACGCACATATTACACACACACCGCTCACTAAACATTATAATTCTTTCATTTGCAAACGCACCGCACCGCTATACTGGTACATTCACTATTTTATTTACCTATTGTCGAAATTACTTCTCATACGCATTCCATTGTAATTACTTCGCATTCGCCATTTTGTATTACGAACGACAAAATATCTTCGTACTACACGTAACCCGGTCCTTACAAGTCATCGCCGCACCGCGACATTTTTTCGTTTCACCCGCATTATTCTTATACCTACCCGCGTATTCGCATATTCTAGAACCGCTTAACGTAACTACTTAATATTATTACGATGACTTCTAAGGCAAAATATCACGACGCTAAGACGATTTCAGACGATGAAATTAGTTTGAAAATATTGATGGCAAAACGGAATTCCTTATATTCACGTATGCAATCAATTTATGATATGTCAATTAATTCATATGACGCCGACTCGCAAAGTTCGTTCCTTAGTACCGCCGCTGACCTTGAATATTTACTCAATGAGTTCAAGGACACATTACAAGAATATAATATTAAAAATTTAAAATTAAATCCACACGCAGAAATTGATTTCGAACCTATGAATTCCTTTCACGATTTATATAGCCGCGTTAAAAGTAAAATACAACAATTAACCGCTCCGCATTCTTCTTCTAAATTAAATAATAATTTACCGCATAAATTTAAACCATCGCTTCCTCCCATGGAATTACTTTCATTCAATGGAGACATACGACACTGGTCTATGTTCTACCAGCAATTTAAAACATTAGTTCATGAAAATCCTCAATTGACAGACGCTGAACGTATTTATTATTTAGTTAGCAAACTATCAGACAAAGCCTTATCTGTCTGCGCAGGTCTTATGCCTACAGCTGAGAACTATTCAGTCATTTGGGACGCACTCATACATCGATATAACGATGAGCGTGCGCTCGCTGCAGCTTACGTTAATCAGCTGTTCGACTTGAAGAATGTTAACGCTAACACCGCCGCTGGTTATCAGACTTTTATGGACAAGTTTGACGCTTCTATTAACGCACTTAAACAGCTTAAAATTGAGGATATTTCTGATTTCCTATTCTTAAATATCGCGCTCAGAAAATTAGATTCAGAAACAGTTAAAAATTTCGAAATGTCATGTCGCAAAGTTGATATACCTAAATACTCAACGTTAATTGAATTTTTATTTGAACAAAATAGGGCATTGAGCCATACGTTTCATACACATCCGCATACATCGTCTACTAATAATAAAAATAATCATAATAAATTTATTCCCGCGCCTGCTAAAAATATTAGTAAAACGTTTAATATTACTGATCCGCGTTCATGTATTCTTTGCAAATCAAATGAGCATGAACATTTGTATGTCTGTCCACGCTTTTTAAAAATGACAACGCAAGATAAATTTAATTTCATTACTAAAAATAAATGTTGCATTAATTGTTTGAGTAATAAACACGCATTGTCAATGTGTAAATCACAGCGCAGGTGTACACATTGTTCCCGCTCGCATCATACTTTACTTCATAGATTTGAAAATCAAAATAAAAATTATAAAATAAATATTAATTCTTCGCACCGCTTTCAATCTGTTCAAGACGCTCCGCACAGTAGTAATAAGGTCGAGGTTACTTCGCAACGCAGTACATCGAACCGTCCGCACTCCTTTGAACGGCCTTCAAGCAGTAACAATAAGGTCGATTCTTCTTCACCGCAAATAAGTAGGTATGAACAACATGCCTCTTCCTCTTGTAATATATCACGCGAATTAGTTAATACGCCGCATTGTTTCACAACTTTATTAGGAACTGCAAAAATTAAAATATTAAATAAATACGGGCACGCATATTACCTTCGCTGTTTAGTGGACCCCGGTTCACAGAGTGATTACATAACAAAGGATTGTTGTAAACGTCTAGGTTTAACAATTTCGAATAAAACCCGCTATACCGCAGTTCATGGAATCGCTGGAATGTCACAACGGATTTTAGGTATTACTTCTTTGCAGTTTACTTCCCGCTTTGATGATAATAAAATTTATCGCATTCAACCATTGGTTGTACCGAACTTAACGGGACAGTTACCCGAGTCGCCAGTGGATATTTCTAAAATTAAGTTCATTAATAACTTACGCTTAGCCGACGACTCATTCCATCAACCTGGTGATATAGACGTTTTATTGGGGGTTAACACATATTTACAAATTTTATTATCTGATAAAATTATTTGTCCGCAATCTCCCAGCGCCATTGAAACGACACTCGGTTATATAATCATGGGTGACGCGGATACCGATACTCGTTCTTGTAAACCGCACTCCTTTTGTTCCTACGCTTACACTGATATTTTAAATCACACCGCACAGTTAAATACTTTATTAGAAAAATTTTGGAAGTTAGAGGAACTGCCGCAAAAATGTTATTTAAGCCCCGATGAACAAGAGTGTGAAAATATTTATACCTCCACCACTCGCCGCGATTCTAACGGACGGTATATCGTTGCACTTCCCTTTAAAGATACACCAAATAAATTAGGTGATTCTTTCATGACCGCTAAAAAACGCTTCGCTCTTTTAGAAAAACGCTTTATTAAATATCCAGAACTTCGCTCCCGCTATGATGATGTCATTCGCGAGTACATCGATAAAGGTTTTTTATCACTAGTCGCTCCTAGTTCTAACACCTGTTCAGAACCGTGTTTCTACCTACCGCACCATCCTGTCATACGTAATGATAAAAGCACTACAAAATTGCGTATTGTACTGGACGCAAGCGCTAAGTCAGATAACGACATTTCGCTTAATGATATTTTACATACCGGACGTAATTTACAGTCGGATATTTTTTACATTTTATTAAATTTACGTGTATACCGCATCGCTTTCTTTGCCGACGTTAGGCAAATGTACTTATGCATTGAAGTACAACAACCGCACCGCGCGTTTCAACGCATTATTTATCGCTTCCCTAATGAAGCAACCGCACAAATATACGAATTTAATCGCGTAACTTTTGGCATGCGCTCTTCGCCTTTTCTTGCGCTCCGCACTTTACGTCAGCTAGCGTCTGACGAAAGGGAGTCCTACCCTCTAGCTGCTTCGGTGGTTGAAAGGGACATTTATATTTAGGTGGCTTTGAATTAGTTAAGTGGACAAGCAACAGTTCAGAGTTGTTGCAAAATATACCCGCAACGCATCGTCAATCTGAAGCCGTGTCTTTCGATGACGATAATATTTTTAAAATATTAGGACTGCGTTGGCACAATGCTAACGATAGTTTTTGTTTTCTCGTTTCCCCGCCGCCCGCTCCGCTCGTGTGCACTAAACGTGCAATCTTATCCGCAACCGCTCGCTTATATGACGTTTTAGGACTTGTTGGTCCAGTCATTCTTTTCGCTAAACTTTTAATTAAAGCCTTATGGGTTTTCAAATTAGATTGGGACGAGGCCCCGCCCGCTGATGTTGTCAATACGTGGCAACGATTCATATCAGAGTTGCCTCTGATATCGCGTTTACAATTTCCCCGTCACATGGGTGTTGATAAAAATTGTAAAGTTTCGCTACTCGCTTTTGCTGATGCCAGTGAGAAGGCATACGGCTGCGTAATATATTCGCACGTTGATAATGGTGACGGTTCACCAGTAGTCACGTTACTCTGTTCTAAATCTAGAGTCTCGCCTTTACGAGTAGAAACGTTAGCCAGACTCGAAATATGCGCATTATTATTACTCAGTAAATTATTAAAAACCGCTTATGATACGCTATCCGCAAGACATCCTATTGACAATTTAATATTTACGCATTTTCGGATTCGGAAGTCGCGCTTTGTTGGGCGTGCTCTTCACCGCATCGATTCAACACCTTCGTTGCTAATCGTATTTCGCAGATACAGTCATTTTTGTCACCTGCACAATTATGTCACATCGCCGGTTCGGAAAACCCCGCTGATCATATTTCTCGCGGCTTATTACCATCGCAAATAATTAATTGCGATCTTTGGCTTAATGGGCCCGCGTGGATTACCTCACCTAAAAGTGAGTGGCCAATAGAACCGTTTTCTCCGCGTTCTTCTCGTATCAATTTACCTGAAGAAAAAACTGTTTCTCATACAGTTAGCAACATTGAAGAGCATCCGTTAATTACGCTTAGTTTAAAATTTTCTAAATGGAACAAATTTATCCGATCCGTCGCTTATGTCTTAAAATTTATAAAAAAATTACCGCGCAAAAAAAAAAAATTTATAACCGCTTCAGATTTGGAACTCGCTGACAATACAGTTCTTAGGGCTGTACAACAAACCGCTTTCGCTCATGAATTAAAAAATATTCAAAAGGGGCTACCTTGCTCTTCCGCTTTACGAAAATTATCTCCGTTTATTTCAGACGAGCTAATCCATGTAGGTGGCCGTCTTCAATATTCATCGCTTCCAGAATCGCAAAAACATCCAATATTGTTACCGAAGAAAGGGCACATTATAGATCTTTTAATTGATTATTATCACGCTAAAAACTTTCACGCAGGCCCACAGTATTTGCTCGCTGTTCTAAGGGAAAAATATTGGATACTATCCGCACGTCGCATTATTAGATACCGCGTTCATAAATGTAACATTTGTTTTAGGCACAAACCGCAAGCGACGTACCCAATGATGTCTGCGCTGCCTGCTTGTCGATTAGAGCAGAGCAAAGCATTCACGCACACTGGGGTAGACTATGCTGGCCCTCTTTACATAACGTTGACCCGCAAACGTGGCGTGCGCAGCCAAAAGGCATACCTGTGCTTATTTGTGTGCCTCGTCACTAAGGCAGTACATTTAGAACTGGCCTCAGATCTTACTTCTGCTAGTTTCTTAGATGCCTTCAAGAGATTTATTTCACGCAGAGGTCCATGCAAGTTTATCTACAGCGATAATGCAACAAATTTTATCGCATCGCGCTCATATTTAAATGAGTTACATTCATTTTTAAAATCTGACGCATATTTTAAATTATTTAATCAGATTCTAACTGATAACCGCATTACTTGGAGGCATAATCCTCCAAATGCTCCCCATATGGGTGGCATATGGGAATCCAATATAAAGGTCGTTAAGACTCATTTATTCCGCGTAATAGGCAAGCAAATCCTTACGTATGAGGAGATGCTTACTGTACTTATTCAGATCGAGTGCATATTAAACTCACGCCCGCTTTATGTGCTAAGTAGCGATCCATCGGAACCTACTGCACTTACGCCCGCACATTTTCTCGCTTTAAAACCGCTTGAATATTTTCCCGCCGCGGATCTAAGTAACGAACGCACTAATCTTTTATCTCGCTTTTCATTACTTGATTCGCTTGTTCAATCGTTCTGGAAACGTTTTAGGTCTGAATACCTACACACCCTTCAAGCAAGGGAAAAGTGGAATAAACATTCCACTCCTATATCTGTGGGAACCGTTGTTCTCATAGATATGGACAATGTTCCACCGCTACAGTGGCCGCTAGGCGTTGTCACTGAATTGTTTCCCGGTAGAGACGGTGTGGTGCGCATTGCACAAGTGAAAACTAAGAATTCCACTTTGCAGCGCCCAGTCGTTCGACTGTGCCCTCTACCAACGCAATAACACACTCATACTTTATTTTTATTTAGTTATAGTTTAAGTTTATTCGCTCGCTATTATTATAATTTGTATTATATTTTTATCGCACCGCACTTCCGCAATCGCATTATCGCACCGCACTTTCAATCGCATTCTCGCCTCATTACATGGATACCGCTATATTTATATTTATATATATATATATTTTTTTTCTTGCCGGTTGAGGAGACCTCAAGGCCGGGGGGATGTTCGCGCCCAAAGTGGCATTATATTTAAATGCATTTGCATTCCCGCCAAAATTGGCATCATCCATGAATACGCGGCTCTGATCATTCATTCATACTGATCATTCATATCCTCTCTCTTTCTGGCAAGCGCACATTTATATATCGCATCCTACTCGCACCCTTGACTGAATGAGGCGAGGAGCAATATTGAAGAAGAAGTCTCTCTGCCTGCCGACGTGTAACGCACCGCACGCTAATTCTAATAATTTAATAATTAAATAAACCCGCACCGCAAATGCAAACGTCGTGTAGTGGAGAGCTCTCACCGCAAAACCGCATCCGCGAGTGTAATTCTTTGACAGAGGTACTTAATTGGTGAAGTGTACTAGTGTAACCCACGAGATACTGCTGCAAGGAAGATTGGAGCTGTCTACGCCGCTGGTCTGCGCGAGAGTACACCTACGAGTAGCCAGGTCAGTGCGCTTGCTAAATATCCAGCCATACCGATCCCTTCATCAATATCCCAACTCCCCGCAATTTACAGTCCACTGCTATAATTCCTTATAACAAACCGCCGCAGCCAGCCCGGCCTTCTAAAGGTTCGCACCCGCACCACCAGAGGAATCTGGGCCTTACAAGCCCGGTTCCCACCCCACCATCGAAGGGACCAATCCTAATAGAGAAGCGTGGCGCGAGATGCGTCGTAGCCGGGCAAACGAGCTGATGACCACGAACAAACAACGGCAAGATGACTACGCCAACCGATTTAGACGCTCACCTCGCCAGTTTAAAGTCGATGACCTGGTATTTGTTATCAAATACTCGCAATCCACCGGAAAACTTGATCCAGGCATGCGAGGTCCCTACAGAGTCGTGAAGGTTCTACCAAATGGACGATATGAGCTTAAACTGCTTAGCGGCAGTTATGGGAAGACTACGCAAGCAGCGGCGCAGTATATGGTGCCCTGGCGTGGTGAGTGGTGCCCTGAGTCATGTGCAGCCTTCTTTGAGGGTACGTATAAGCTTTTGTTATCTGAACTACAGGTTTATCTGGCCTTGGCGTTCACTATATGGACTTCAGGCGTAAAGCCTTGGCGTTCCATTATCTGAACTTCAGGTCTAAGACCTTGGCGTTGTATTATCGAACTTCGGGCGAATTGCCCTGGCGTTCATTGAACTACAGACTTAACACAGTCTTGGCGTTCATTAAACTTCAGGCGTGTCTGCCTTGGCGTTTTACTTTTATAGTCAGCCTAGATGACGACAACGACTAGAAGCTCAGCCAGAGTAGAAGCACTGAATCTACGAGGGAAAATACCTAGGCTTGGTTTGTTGGTTAAGAGACGTCTCTGTTTTCATTTATAGAATGATGTATGTATGTGCGATTTTAAGGACGTGTGATAGATGATCTTTGAATTGATTGTAAGGCGATGTGAAAGATATTCGTGAGGTCTATTGACTTAATTCTAGGCCACACTAGAAGAGTTTTAACAGAATCAAATTTTCAGGCGAAAATACGGATGCACACGAGCCACAGAATAGCGCACCACCCTCCGAGGCCGGTCTCACTACGTCTTCGCCGAATGCGGACCAAGATCATGGAGCTGCTGGTGTTGCTGGTCCTAGTGATTTGACCCCAGGCTTAGGAGTCGGACTGTCAATGCCTCTACTGGATGCAGACATGGACGCTGATGAAGACGGCGCCGGACCAAGCGACTTCAACCACGGAGCTCGTGTCGAGGGCGACACTTAGTCAGGAGAGGCCGTATAAGCAATTACCCCCATTGACGACACAACTAGTCCTGCCACTGCTTATAAATAGGACAGGTAGACCGCCGGGCGCTCACTTAGATCCGAGCGTTCGTGGCGTACACATCGGTCGTATTGCTTTATTACGTTTATTTATTACGTTTTGCATTAGGCTATAGGTAGATTCTGTTCCTCTGATTTTCGTTTTTGTATTTGTTTGTGATATTTAAAATTTTGTAAAACTAATTAAATAAATAACGATAATTAACTTCTTTTTTTTTAAGTATTTCTGCTTCTGATTCCCAAAAATATATTTACTTTATTTATTTCTTAACTTCCTTGTCTATCACTTATCCTCTTTATCTTCTTCTTTATTTCCTTTTATATCCTCGCCTTTGTCTACTCCTTGTGATTCTTTTATCTTGCTTTATTCTTTTATAATACTTGTAATGTTTTTATAACTGAAATTGTAAAATCATTTAGTATTGTTACATCTACAACGTATGTAATGATATCACTATTTTGCACTTCTCATTTGTAACTTTCCTGCTCGTCTTCAAAATTATTACCTTGTTTAATGTTTTAGTACTTATTCCTTCTTTATTTTGATGAATTTCGGTAACTTTAAATATGATTTCATGTTTATTTACTTAGATGACATTATGTCAATGTAACTGTGACGTCTCTTTGGTCTTTGCTTTTTCTAAATTAAATATATTCTGTATGTCTTTGTATAATCTACCAACCTTTTTAGACTTACTTATTATTTTAAAAATTCAAATAGAGATGCAATTTGAAAGAAGAACGCCGGGCTCGAGAAAATTCAAGCGATCGGGTCAATAGGGCAGTGTGGAGACAGACATCGCGGTGTTCGGAAGACTTCTTCCGAGGAGGTCTTTCTGATTCGGTGGCGTACACAGGGCCGTCCCGTGGCTCTGTTTCGCGGACGCGTGCATCTATTCTCGACTCCGACATCGTTCCGGACGGGCGCGCTGTTGGAGCGCCCTGGGACCTGCCGCCTCCTACTACGTCGGGAGGCTTGCCGCGTGGGACGCTTCTGCGCGCAGGGTTGCGCGCCAGGGTGGCGCTACCTCTTGTGCGCTTGGTAGCGCGCCATCCCCTACGCCTCCCGACCTCATCCTGTCGAGAGACACGCCGGCCTCCGCCGTCCGAGTCGGAACTTCGGACCTCCGCCTCCGCTTACAAGAGAACCCCAGGTCGTCTCCCCTCCCTCTCTTGACTTACTGACTTTTCTTAGTGTCTGTGCCTTGTTATCTCACTTATTTTCTTATTTTTTATACCGTGTTATTAGTATTGTGACCCACTAGGAAAGATAAGTACATTTTTTATTTCCTTCAAAATTTTTTTATTTATCCTTCCCTTTATAACGTTACAGTTTGGCGCCCAACTAAAATCTTTTTCTAAATTCTAAAATAACACTTACACAAGTGACACCATTTTGGATTTCTTTCGGCTTTACTCTTTTAAGATCTTCCTTTGTAACTTTTCTAAATTCTAAAACAACACTTACACAAGTGACACCCTTTTGGATTTCTTTCGGCTTTAGTCTTTTAAGATCTTCCTTTGTAACTTTTCTAAATTCTAAAATAACACTAGCTCTAGTGAAAATTTTGGTTCTATTTTTGGCTTGCTCTCTTTTGGCTAACTTCCCCTTTTTATTATAACGACCCTGAGATTCTTTTCCCTAGCTTTTAAATCTTTCTTAGTGGGACATGCTTTTTACTAAAATGTCTTTTTTATAATCTTGTTTCTTTGTTTTATATTTACCTTTGAAATGTATTTTCTTTTTCAGGATATAAAAGGAAAGGACTCTCAATCTAATATTATAATATTTGTTTATGTCTATTATACAATTCTAACTGTAATATTTATTTATTCCTTTTATCTTATGCTATATATTTTCTTTCTTCTTTTCTTTCTCCTTTTCTACCTTCATCGACTTGATGACTTCGAATTTTGGCTTACTCGAAGTCCATTTTTATATTCATCTTGTAGTTGTAGGTGTTATTTCTTTTCCTCTTTCTGAAAAGAAATGCTTTTTTTTTAATCTGAGTAGCTAAGCTCGGTTACTTCCTTAATTCTCTCTTATAGAATTAGGAACTCTTTCTTTGTCAGACCTCTTATTCTGACTCTTAATAACTGTCTTGGTTATTTCTTACAGAGCGGACTACAACTCTATAAAAAAGCCTACGGTACGAGCGGGTTGTGACTCGTAAAATAAGCCTCCACTAACCTTTTCTACTAGGTTTTCAGCGCGAGCGGATCACAACTCCTAAAATAAGCCTATGTGATTGTCTAGTGTTACCATTGGAGTAGGCGTCATTGAATGTGAACCCTAGCCCCTAACTCTGCAAGATTGAAGTATGATAGAGAGGTATGGACAGGATAATGAATGTGGATGGTAATCACTATTTTTACCTCAAAATTTTTTGTTACAGCCAAAAAATTTTTACTTGGGTGGGGGAAATATGTAGTATATGTAATATATTTACTTTATTTATTTCTTAACTTCCTTGTCTATCACTTATCCTCTTTATCTTCTTCTTTATTTCCTTTTATATCCTCGCCTTTGTCTACTCCTTGTGATTCTTTTATCTTGCTTTATTCTTTTATAATACTTGTAATGTTTTTATAACTGAAATTGTAAAATCATTTAGTATTGTTACATCTACAACGTATGTAATGATATCACTATTTTGCACTTCTCATTTGTAACTTTCCTGCTCGTCTTCAAAATTATTACCTTGTTTAATGTTTTAGTACTTATTCCTTCTTTATTTTGATGAATTTCGGTAACTTTAAATATGATTTCATGTTTATTTACTTAGATGACATTATGTCAATGTAACTGTGACGTCTCTTTGGTCTTTGCTTTTTCTAAATTAAATATATTCTGTATGTCTTTGTATAATCTACCAACCTTTTTAGACTTACTTATTATTTTAAAAATTCAAATAGAGATGCAATTTGAAAGAAGAACGCCGGGCTCGAGAAAATTCAAGCGATCGGGTCAATAGGGCAGTGTGGAGACAGACATCGCGGTGTTCGGAAGACTTCTTCCGAGGAGGTCTTTCTGATTCGGTGGCGTACACAGGGCCGTCCCGTGGCTCTGTTTCGCGGACGCGTGCATCTATTCTCGACTCCGACATCGTTCCGGACGGGCGCGCTGTTGGAGCGCCCTGGGACCTGCCGCCTCCTACTACGTCGGGAGGCTTGCCGCGTGGGACGCTTCTGCGCGCAGGGTTGCGCGCCAGGGTGGCGCTACCTCTTGTGCGCTTGGTAGCGCGCCATCCCCTACGCCTCCCGACCTCATCCTGTCGAGAGACACGCCGGCCTCCGCCGTCCGAGTCGGAACTTCGGACCTCCGCCTCCGCTTACAAGAGAACCCCAGGTCGTCTCCCCTCCCTCTCTTGACTTACTGACTTTTCTTAGTGTCTGTGCCTTGTTATCTCACTTATTTTCTTATTTTTTATACCGTGTTATTAGTATTGTGACCCACTAGGAAAGATAAGTACATTTTTTATTTCCTTCAAAATTCTTTTATTTCAATCTTTCCCTTATAACGTTACAGTATTTTATTTATTATGTATTTTTTCTACACGAGAAGTTTGGTTATTTTAAATAGTGATCATTTTAAATTTCTGTTCTTGGACTGGGCGAGTTTGTCTTTATGTCCTTTCAAGAACAGTATGAATGTACTGCGTTATTAGTTACTATTACTATTTTATCGGAAGTTGTCACGGGGTGTGTCCTTTTTTACTAGAATAAGTGTAGAAATGAGTGTGTAAGTCTACTTCCAGAACAAAAAATACCCAGACTTAAAGAACACTTGATGTGTATTGTCTTTAAAGTTTCAGTTCAAACAGCATTTAATTGTGGACTCTATTTTAAATTTCTGTTACAAGATAAATGCTGTAATTTGTATCTTGCGGAGTCGTAGCAAAAGCTTCGGTTGGCACTGCGCTATTTGTTCAGAGATCACTGGCTGTTGTCTGCAGTTGACACGACAATACGCTTCTCATGGTTGTATTTCTTACCAAAATCTTGCGGATTGTTTTTTGACTTTATTTACTCTCAATGTTATGTATACAGATCATTGCAAATTCGTACTAACTTTGTAGTTTTGTATTTTAAGTTAGTCATTGTCGAACTTCAAGTTCTGGATCAGTGTGAGGCAAAATATTCTCCAGATTAGAAAGATTAGAAAGTGTAAGTAAAATGTATTATCTTCAAAATGACGACCCACTGCGCATGAGTTTATCAGGATGACCTGACCACTAACAGGTAACAATGACAAAAGATCGTGACGTTAGCAACTGACCGGAACCACGTGAAGACTTTGAACGCTCTGCTAGAGCGTACCGGCTGAAAAGAACTTTAATATCGAAAGTGTAATATGGATAATTAAGCTATCAATTCATCGTATATACCTAACCTAGATCATGGTATTATTTATGATTGTATGTTTCTATGTTTTACGATTTGTTTAGCGATGCTTGGTAAATCAAAAAAAATCCCTACGTCGATCCTAAATAAATTTGTGTAAAAAAAATTGGAAGGCAAAGAAGCGCTTTTGAGGATTGATGATGAAACTTTATAATTAATTTAACGAGAGTGAGTAATGAAGTTTCATATAAAGAAATTAATCTAAAACGCTGTAATACCATTTTTATTACAAATATTGAGACATAAATTCAGTGTAGCGAAATTAATAATACCTGTAATCATGTAACCAATTGTTCATTTAACTTGTTAACAAGATTACCTGCTCAAATTAAGATTTATTGTACCTACTCTTTATTAATAGACCAGGGTAGAAAGCCTTTAAAAATAATAAAAAGTGAAAAAAAATAATAGTAGGATGAAAC
The DNA here is from genome assembly GCA_905404135.1 of Hesperia comma. Classification (NCBI taxonomy): domain Eukaryota; kingdom Metazoa; phylum Arthropoda; class Insecta; order Lepidoptera; family Hesperiidae; genus Hesperia; species Hesperia comma. The sequence goes on along the minus strand of FR990025.1, from coordinate 8,973,661 downwards.
TCATTAGAAAAGGTTTTAAATAGATTAATTAGAATTAGAACATTTTAAATAGATTTTTAATATATTTATAATATATTTTTTATACATTTTGGCATTTATTTCTTTAATTTTTTTTTCATGGGGGTATATTCACGATAAAATAGTGAAGGCATTATTAATTCGATTTTGTCTTTTCAGATTATCAGTATGGATGAATCTGTTTGTATTTTGTATTTGTATTTTTGCATTTTCTGAGAAGATTTACTATAGTAACATATATTTTTCACCATCGGAAAGTAGACATTTCAACGAACAGAAAACATACCAACTTTTTGAAAAATGTTGATATTTTGACGGGTGAGTTTTCGATTGAAAATTAGGGTGTTTTTTCGATATTAATTCAAAATAAGGTGAAAAAATAAATATTTTTAATCAAATAAATTACAGCGTATTTGGGACATAAAAAGGTAAGTTTTCACCAAATTTCGTTAAAAAAAAAACAATTTTTGTAAAAGATAAAAATAAAAAACCAAAAACTTGGTTTTTTGAATTTTTCACATAAATTTTGAGGTTATGTGAAAAAAGTGTAAATACAAAAGTTTTAGATCTTTTTATTAACTACAACTTTGCCATTTGACTTTTTTCGATAGGACTTTTAGTTTTGCCGGAAATCGAGAAAAACCGTTTTTTACCCTTTAAAACTCACCCCCATCCCCTTCCCGACCTCAGATCGCCCGTAAATTATGTTTCCTTTCATTTTTATAATATTCCCCTCCTTTTCTAATGGGTTTCATCCTACTATTATTTTTTTTGGTTTTAAAAATTATCGACCCTGGTCTATAAAGCGTTACTGGCCGCATAGCTTGTTATTAACTTAAAAAATAAGTTCTGAGTTCGACCCAAGTCAGCTAATTTATATGTGTAAGTTGGACTTGCATCGTGCGTGTATTTTGATAAAATATTGTTATACGAAATGAGTCACAGAAAACTACCCCGATACGACGAATTGAAGCATTTATAAATAAGCAATCTTGTCCCTCTGTTTGTTTGTCTTGTTTGATTTACCTGGGATTGTACCCGGAAAACACGGTCTCAATACTTCATACGTCATCCGGTAGAAAATTGATTCTCTGTTCTGCAACATCGTAACTTTAGCAATTTGTTGAAGCTGCATGAAAGTGAATTATTAGAAAAGACGAGCCTCCCATATCGCGAACACAAAGAACCTGGGAGATTTATGTGTGTTTACACTTAGTGCAAATACACATATTATGCTCATTTATTAGCGGGGGGAATGCATGTTACAATTCAGGACTTTTAATATCCGCACTTTGAGAAATTGCTAGGTTCAATTTATCTTACACCACATATTATGTTACTTTATCGAAAATGCTACAGCTATTTTGTCACTGCCACCCATGAAAACTGTGGTCTGTGAGTGACCTAGAACAATACTGAAATCCAGATTAGGATGATTGGCCCAGTTAACCAGTTACAGAACTTTCATTATAACCTAGGTCTAGGTATAGGTACTTTTTTCCGCGAGATCGATTTCCTGGGAAAAAAATATAATCACAAAGAATTGTGTACAGTTGTGGCCGTATGAAACTTGCACAAAAAATATTATGATAATGGCTTCTTTATAAATTACCGTGTATAGTTATTTTTTGTTACTAATCGGTTCCTTTTCTATTGACTAGATGTTTTATTAATAAACGAGATAAGATATCTAGTTTATTAATAACTATTAATAAATTAGATGTTTTATTAATAAATCGTAGTCAAGGGCTAACTTACATAAGATAAAAAGACATCACGTGTTCAACATGTTGAGCTTAAGACGCCTCGACGCGTATGGATAAAAACGATTAATCTCATTGCAGCGTTCGCGTGCTCACCGGCGAATGTCATTACGATTTGTGTGTGTGCTGTGGATGCGTTCCACGAATTTGTCGCTCGCGGTGTTATTTATTTTAATTTTAACACGTCGTGAAGGCTGTACGACGCGTGTTCGGATCTTGTTCTGTTAAACAAAATTTTTGGCAATTAACTTACTCGTCCAAACGCCTGTTCTAGGTATTTTTATAGTACACTGGCCACTGTCTCTGCATTCGCGCAGGTAGTAAATAGAGCATGTTTACAATAGACATGTTGCTCTAAGATAATTACCCATTCTAATGGTGAATTTTGGAATCGATACTATAGTTTTCGAGTGTTTTCGTTACACACCTCTAAAACACGAATATTTCTTTTTTATATAAATAATAGGCAGGTATAATATGTGCCGATTCGCGTTCCCCAAAGAAGCACCACAGTACCATAGCCGCCAATAGTGGTTGTTGGTGGCCAATTTTTGCCGACACTTAAGACTCAAGTCTTGATAGCATACGGTGTTAAATGTTAGCGGCTCAGTTCGTTAGTACGCATAAGAGTACTAGGAGAAGGAACTATTATTGATCGTAACTTCTTAAAGTTGTTGTTAGTAATAGTCCAGAGTAAGCGTCTCGTTCTAATTAGGTCACAGATGTGTTGCTATCTTTAAGAACTAAGGTGGTAGCGATTTTAAAATGTCTAATTGAACCATGCCTTCTTAACTAAAGGATGACACAATTACATTTACAAGGTAGAATTGGTACTAGATACCTACCTAACGGCGATGGAGGTAGTAGGTATTACAACGGGAAAATTGTAAATTGTACCATTTCTTATAATAATATACTTAGTTATTATTTCGTTTATCACGCTTAAAAATATTTAAAAACAGATAAAATTACATATAGAAAAAGCTAGGATTGTTTAAGATTATTTATCTTGACACAAGTTAAGTTATAAATAGAAAGAAGATTACAGAATTTTGCTCGTAAAAATCCATAAAACTGATGTATCAAGTCACGCGTTGTACAATAAAACCGTGCTTATATCGTAACAAAGTCAGTTTAAAGAAGTAAACAAGCGTAGAATACGTGCTAAGTTCGTAACCAAGTGTAATATTGCATTTTACGATACTAGCACGGTTCGTATGGCAATGTCGCAAATTTTCTTTACTGCTCACACCCCACTTCATAGCTCTCAAGATTGAATTTTAAATCGTAAGCTGAGAAGTTATAGAGGTGACTTTAGAAACAATAAAATCAACACTTTTCTCATTCAAACAATTACAGTAATTTTTAATGTCTTTATTGTAAGGTTCGTAGCGCTTTAGTCATATTAAATGAACTCTAGTAAGATGTGGACAGTGACTCTTTTGAAGAGACAAAGCGGCAACTGCCGTAATCATCTCGGGTCTTCACGCTTCATCCATGTCAAGGATTGGTTATGATTTATAAATGAAGGCACTTTTCTTATGAAATTAATTTTGTTTATGTTCGTTTATTGTTATTCCTTGCCATATTTGAGTAAGGTTACAACTGTAATGTGAGAAGATCGATCGTTTTGGACCCTCTCAAGGTCCGTGACGGATGTGTTGCGTGTGTAATTCTGCAATTATGTCTCTTCGTGTCAAGTCATGACACTCATCCTTTTATTATTGTAATTTTGAAATATCTTTTTTGAATGAAGGGATTACACTTACAACTTCAAAATTACAATTTATGGTACTTTATACTGTACCTATAGTGTACAATAAAATTATATGTTATGTGTAGTTCTTTTTCATCTACTGAACATTGAAATTTAAGCAACCAAGGAAAATGTTTTTTTTTGCATTTTCTAGTAGGTATAGGTATAGAATCTGTCTGGTCTACATTACGAGAAGGCATAATATAATTATGTAAACCATTCATTGGATGGCAACATTTGGATCAAATAAAATTTTCTGTAGACTTAATATTTATTTAGACTTAATATTTGTTTCTTAATTTTATTGATTGTCCACATCTCAACTAGTTTTAAAAGCATGCTAAATATGTAGGGTCCTATGATTGTAGTCTCTACATAACTGTTAGTTCAAACAATTACCAATTATCATGGACGTACATGCCAATTATAGTAGGGCCATTTTAATAGGCCACATTTGACAGTTCGTCAAAATTTCACAAAGTAACCTTGTAAGGGAGGCACTCCATATTATTTAATATTCCCTACTAGATATTGTTAAAATTTTTACACTTTTAAGTAAAGAACTGACGTCGTTACAAAGTTACGTCAGTGAACTCTTTTTCTTTTTAAACATGAGGGATGGTACCAAAAGAAACAGATCAGTAGATAAGTTGAATTCGAGAAGTCGAACTAATCGTCAAAAAGTATTTCACGATTACAAAATAAAATATATTTTAATGGGAACAGAATTAATTTTCTTACATTTTAGGCCAAAAAATATGTAATCATTCATTTAAATATATAACGTCTGGCTCAAAAGCCAGTATCCAGAAACGTGAAATGTTACAAAAAAGTCATGATTTCATTTCGCGCCATTATTAGACGCCATTGATGTATAAGTATCTAGATGGATAATCGAATCCGCGAAGACGTGTCAAAAAAGCTGCGCCAACTATTGGCGCAGAAGTACTTTCCCGCCAATTAGTGCCGATCGCGCCGCTTTCGTGTCACTACGTATTACGCGCGCAATTTAAATAAACAAATAAGAGGGATAACATGACGAAATGTGCTATTAAACTGTGCCGGAATTATACAGGAAGGGTAAAAAACTCAAAAAACATCACATATCATAAGCAAGTAACCAATAAACATATTTTTAATTAAATTTCAATTTAGATTTTTATTGAAACCAAATTACGTCATTTTTTTGTCAGTGTTGTCAGTTTCTATTTTTATGCTCCCGAATTAACATAATTTTTGTGGGTATATAAATTGGTTTATAGTTACATGTATATTATTTAGTTCAAGTACTTTTATCAATCGGTTTCAAACAGATGGAGTTTATCAATACCTACGTTTGCACTTATTTACAGTAATATACTTAATGCTCGCGTTTTTTTGTTAATGAACCCATTTTAATGATTATTTTTGCATTGGGTCGAACAAACCAGTTTTAAAGGTACCAAGAGTAATGTGAAAAGGAGACGGTCCAAAATTGTATGGAGTCTGGGCCTGGTTTTGTACCAGTGATAAAATAAAATAAAAAAGAAAAATAAACCATTTTTGACTAATCAAATCCACGAACTCATCTTTATTTCAGTGCAAAAATTATTTATTAACTCCACGTGACGCAATTATTCTACATAATGGCGGGCAGCAGAACAGAGGATTCATAATTTTTGACGTATGACGTTAGCTGTCAATATGCCTTCTCTATGCTTGAACAATGGCTCGAACTCAGAGTGAAGGACGCCATCTTGCAAGTGTTGCAAGTAGTACCTACCGAATAACTCGAAATTAATTTTATTTTAGCAAGTCATTTATTGCGATTTGTGAATTTATTATATTTTTAATGAACTTTCTGTATTTTTTTGTTTTTCATGGTTTAGTGTACAAGATCAGGCCCAAAATGGACCATCTCCTTTTCTAAAATTGTAAAGTTACCGTCTCAGATTAAGGTGAAAATTTGAGGGGAGGACGGGTTCTACACTCTCATTCGTCCCCCTAAATTAAATATTGCTCTCATAAAGTACTTACTTTTTTAAAATTATTTTTCTAAATCTCTAAAAATTTTAAGGTTATGTGGTCTCATTGGTTAATGTGTAAGCGCTCGAAGTCTTAAGTGTATGTATATGTGTGTGTGGACGTGTGTGTGTGTGTGTGTGTGTGTGTGTGTGTGTGTGTGTGTGCTACATTATAAAAAATAAATAACTTAAGTAGATCTAATTATTGATTTTTGGGCCTAATTTTGAATCGTGACATCTCCGGCGCTGTGCGGAAGATGCAGCCAAACAGGCAAACAGGACTAATAATAGCGAAAAAGTAGTTTCGAACTAACCTTATTATATTGGTAGCACTGTCAAACTAAGCCAAGAGTCAATAATCCATCCGCAAATCGCGTGTTTAAAAAACACCTCAAAGAATAAAACAAGTCAACGCACTATGGATTGGTAGGTATAGGTTAGTTTGGATTGTATAATAACCAAGCGGAAAAAGGGACGCCCAAAGGGGGTCCCTTCGACATTTATTTACAACACTTCCTGCCTTAAAAGGTAGCAATTATCTAAATAATTTAGATAAGATAAAAGAACCTTGAACCTTGTACAGTATTTTAGTTCCGTCATAACCTTAAAAATTTTGAAACTTAAAAGAATAATTAAAAAAAAAGTATGCACTTCTTTACAGCCATATTTGGGGGGAAAGTTGGGGGAGTCACCAACCTCTCCTCCAAAAAATTTCAGCTTAATTTGAGGTAGTCACTTTATAATTTTTGGAAACTTGATTTTTTTATAATAAAAAAAGTATGCATTTCCTAGATTCAAAAATGTTGGGGGGAAGGTGTGAGCGTCGGCCCCCTCCCCCCCTCAAATTTTTTGCTTAATTTGATGTGGTAACTTAATTAAAGAAGAGCCAATTATTTATTTACGTTACCTAGCTAATTTAATAAAAAAAATTACTTGGAAAGTTAATTACATGCATATCAATAAAAAAAACCTCAATAAATAAAGGAGATGGTCCATTTTGGGCCTGATCTTGTACACTAAACCATGAAAAACCAAAAAATACAGAAAGTTCATTAAAAATATAATAAATGAATCCTCTGTTCTGCTGCCCGCCATTATGTAGAATAATTGCGTCACGTGGAGTTAATAAATAATTTTTGCACTGAAATAAAGATGAGTTCGTGGATTTGATTAGTCAAAAATGGTTTATTTTTCTTTTTTATTTTATTTTATCACTGGTACAAAACCAGGCCCAGACTCCATACAATTTTGGACCGTCTCCTTTCCAACTACAAACTGCGTAACAAAATATTAATTTAATTAACTTAACTGCTTTATTACAACATTAACATAAACAACTGTAATTAAATTAAGTAGGGTTTTTTATTTATTCATGAAAATAACCACTCCATAAATTAAGTTTAATGTGTGATTTATGGGAAAATTTTAGTAACTGGTATCATTGATCACGCAACATAGACAATAGACGAACGTGTAAAACATCGCCTGCACGCACACATGCTTGATATTGTTGCCTTGTTTTTTTTGTCTTCATTGTAGGGCGACGCTCAATCTAGGTATTTATACATCAATGTTAGACGCATTATTTTTGTCGTTTTTTTGTCATTGTTTGAACTGTGCGGTCATTAAAATAGTTTTTATAACAATCACATTCAATTTACAGATGTTTGAAGTCCTCATCGATTAATTAAATTAATCGATGTTTTTCAGCAGGTTACCCTCACTATAAAGCAAAGACAAACAGTTGTCAAATATGGCCTATTAAAATGGCCTTACTTTATAATATTTAAATATTTTTTGACGTGACAACGTTACGTTTTATAAATCGATATACATACGGCTGCACGCACGAAAAACATGACGTCTATGCGTTGTTACCGTCGTTACCTCGCTCCAGGTTGATTACTTTGGAGGTAGATATTTTGGTAATGTATCCAATTATTACTTTGTTATTGACTTCTGGGACTATTTATAAATTTTAAATGTTACCTTTTTTAATGTTTCCTGTATTCCTTCTTTATGTTTTTATTGATAAATTTCTGTAACTTTAAATACGATTTCATGACGTTTATTTACTTTGATGACATTATTTGTCAATGTAACTCTGACGTTTTGCTTTTGCTTTTTATCGAAATTATTTATAACCAGCCAGGTTTGTTTTGACTTGTTTGTGGCACATTGACATGACATAATATGCACAGACTAGCTAAAGATTAATGTTTCGTTATACGGTATGCAACGACTAGTCTTTTTGTTAAAATATTTAATAAAGGTTTTTAACTGCAATATAACAGTAAATAAATTATAACTAAGTATTCAAAGATAGTTTAGGATGACTATTAGTGATTATGCTACCATTCCATCAGTATTTTCTTAAGACGTTGTCACGTTCAACTATCGTCAGTAAACCGACTTTACAGACAACCAATTTTATTTTATTTTATTAGTGATAAAACAAGAAAATAAGCCATCTGATAATAATAAGTGTTCTCCAACAGCCATGGACATCAGTAACACCGTTTTAGATATGTATATAAATATAAACCGTAGGCCGACATAAAAGCATTTCGTTTAGGCAATCGAGATAAACGACAGCCGATACGGGAGGTAATTCATAAGTTGACTGATAGAGATTTGACATTCGTATTCCACCCGTGCAGTAGCCGAAACCCATTAAGACATTATCGTTTTCTTATCTGCGATATTCAAACACACCTCCACGGTTTAAATGTAACGGTTTATTCACCTTTCTTATTTTTGTATGTTCCTAAAAGGACAGTTAATTCGCTTTTTTATTCTTGTAACTTCGTTGGTACACAGCGACAATTGCTCAAGTCACGTGAGATGGGGTTTAGATAAAGCAATTTATTGTTTTGCACATATTTTGCGGTAAATTTTTATATGTGATTTTTTTATCATGTCATGGCACACGAAAAATGTTATTTTAGTAGAATGTATCAGTATATTTACCAAATTATTATTAATCTGTTATTACGTAGAAACTCTCGGTATTTTAAATGAAAATAATATGGAAGAAGAATAAGAATAGTGGTTATTTCAAATGTGGAATATTCATTTATTATATGTATCATTCATTTCTCGATATCATCAATATCATTAATTGCTTTTCTTTCATTTTGTTTTTCTTTTCATTTCTAGTCTGGAGGCTTCTATAAAGTAAAATTTAACCAGACCTTCAATGAAAGCGTAATACGACGTACGTTCTATATACCTAATACTCGTACGACGTAATAACATAATAATATATCTACTAGTTACCTATCATCGTTTCCCTTCGCGTCTAAACATTTATGGGACGTACACGTGCCCAAAATGTGCCATTCTTGATGCCAATTCTTTTTCACAAAAACTACTAACTAACTCGGGAATAAATCGATTTCCGGAACGAGAAGTAGGTATTATAAATATTATGATATAGGCAAATAGGTACAAATATACGAAAATCTAATAAAGTAAAAAATGTTTTGGATTTCTGTATCGGAAACCAAGTCTACCTACTACTTTAACAAAAAAATGTTCAATATTATGCAGATTTAAGAGTACAATATAATTAGTTATTTTTTTTTAGATTTAGAACCTACAAAATAATTAGTTATTTTTATACCAGCAACAGAAAACATTTTACTGCACATCTTTCAAGCGCTAATGGTACCTACATCTGGTCACAAGGTGACGCTAAAATCATCACAGTAATAGAAGAAGTTGAAAATACTCATAATGTTATTTTAGTACAAGTTTTCTTGTTAAAAGTTTTCAGTTGTAACTGTTGTAAGTTAGAGCGGACAAGTGGATGCAATCTACCGATTTTATCCCCCGATACTTTGCGCTGCGATTTTATTTGTGTCTTCCGAACGCTCCAACGATCGGAAATCCAATAAATTTCCCAAGTTGATCGCCTTTACGTATAAGAGTTTCGATTTTCGAATTTGAAATTTTTCGTATAAAAAGAGTGCGTTGGCCGGGAATCGAACCTGGATCAACTGCTTGGAAGGCAACTATGCTCACCATTACACCACCAACGCACACACTCGTACTTGCAGGCTAAATAGAGCAGATGGCTGGTTATTGTTTAAAAAAACATTTGTTTAATCAAGTGTCTCAACTTAAATTTAGTCAATATCAATAGGTATAGGTTCCTACATTAGATATTTTACATTACCTTTTATTCAACTAAGTTTAATGAATATGTTGATAAGTTTCATATTATAATTGTTTGCTGCGATAATTTTGTATTGTTTTTTGATATAGTTAAACAGGTAACATGGAGATGAAAGTTTCTATGAGAAAGATTTCGTCCGATTTACTTGAAAATTACAGAAACAGAACTGCTATTTCCGCGATGAAGTCAGGGTCATCAGGTACGCATTAGTTTAGCGTTATAAATTATTGTAACATTTTCATAATTAGGTATTTGTCAGTTTGTAATATGAAGATATTAAAAACTAACGGTGTTGACTATTCTATGTTGATATACATCTAACTGGTGGTAAGTAAGTAGTGCTTATCAATATTCAATATCTTGTTATAATATACTTCCACTTATTCGTTTTTAAACACAAAAAACTTTAACGAATTCCACTACCCAAAGTTGTCTTTGATTGAAGGATGACGCCTTATCCCAAAAATACTTTTTAGAGCCAAGTAAATGCGGATAAAAAAATATCTGCACGTAATAAATATCCAGTTGAACGACGATGTCATTATTATGGCATGTGAGAAGGTTTCAATCAGCGGCACGTGATTTATTGCAATGTAAGAACTTAATTTTATGGCGAAATTATACAGGCCCATCTGCCTAAAGCAAGGCCCTCGGACTCGAATTGCAGGTCGAAAATATTTCTCAGCTCGTTTGCTGGTCGTTAAAATATGTTTTTACTGTTGAACACTTTATTATATTACTTCCCCTGTGCCATACCAAATTTTTTATTATATTATCCCGAAAACCGATTTGTAGTAATTCCATATATTTCTTATTGAACAAAAACAGTTGTACGAAGTAAAATTTATTGTAAGTTACTGTCGTGTTTTGAAAACGGTTAATGACTGGCTACAGATCAAAGGAGGGTCTTGGATTCGATTGTTGAGATAAAAATTTGCGCCTTCTTATTTTGTTTCAAGATGGCAACACTTCATTTCATAAAGTGATGTCTTTGTAATGGCAACTCGCTCTCTCTGCCACGTTCGCTCGCTGTCAAGGTGTTGTATTTTCAGAGGTTAAATAAAACTGCTAATTTATTATTATAAATTCGTTTAATTCTCATCAGGTTATGGGCCCAGACAGCTCCAACCTGCCGCGAAAAGTATTATCAGTTAGTATTTATCCGTGAAAATAGTTCAAAAGCGCCGCGTACATAACATAAAATTTTTCAGTTACCGGTTCGCGAGTCTTTTGTTTTTCATTTCAGCTATTTTCAGATTAAATCTAAATAAGATAATATGAGTAATAATTCACTTATCGCTATCCCGAAACTTACGGGTCGGGACAACTGGTCCAGCTGGAGTTTTGCTATCAAAGCATACCTTCAACATGAAGATCTGTATGACTATATATTGTCGGAACCCGAACTCACTGATCTTAAAGCAAGGAAGCAAGATGTAAAAGCTAAATCAAAACTCATATTGTTGATTGACCCGATTCTATATGTGCATGTACAAGATGCCACAACTACAAAACAAGTTTGGGATAATTTAACCAAGGCATTTGAAGACAGTGGTTTAATGCGAAAAGTAGGACTATTAAAAGACCTAATAAATACCACATTAGAAACGAGCGAAAGTGTAGAAGCATATGTAAACAAAATAATGTCATCGGCTCATAAACTCAGAAACATTCACTTTAATGTTGATGACGAATGGCTGGGAACATTAATGTTGGCTGGATTACCAGATTCATACAAGCCGATGATCATGGGAATCGAGAGCTCCGGTGTAAAGATTAGTGCTGACTTGATCAAAACAAAATTGATACAAGAAATAAATAGTGATTCAGCAGACACTACCGCAGCACTTTACACGAAAAATTCTAAACCTAAATACAATAAGCAAGGCCAAAAGAAGGGGCCGAGGTGCTTCAACTGCAACCGTTATGGCCACATAGGCAAAAATTGCAGGTTGAAACGAAAAGAACAACATAATAAAGATTCAGGGTATGTAGCAGTATTCTCTGCAGCTACAAAGAATGATGATGGGTGGTACATTGACTCAGGTGCATCTATGCACATGTCAATGAGGCAGGACTGGCTTTATGATGAAATACCCCCTCCGATCACAAGTATTAAAATAGCGAATAATAAAATGCTATCAGTTAAAAGTTGCGGCAAGATTGATTTGAATGTTTTTACTAAAAATGGAAAGAAGCAATCCATTCAAATTACAAATGTTCTCTACGTACCTGAACTGGCTACTAATCTACTTTCTGTAAGTCAAATAATTAAAAATGGATGTTCTGTACAGTTTGAGGATAATGGCTGTAAAATATTCAACCAAAAGAATACAGAAGTAGCAGCTGCAAATCTCATTGACAACATGTACCGGCTGAAGACAGAAACTATCTCAGCATACAATTTTAAGGCAAGTGAGAATAATATTTTATTATGGCATCAAAGGATGGCACATTTAAATTTCACAGACTTAAATAAACTAGTACAATGCACTAATGGAGTAAATTTAGTTGCATGTAAAGATAAAATGATATGTGAATTATGTCAAAAGGGCAAGCAGTCCAGGCTGCCTTTTCCGGCTGAAGGTTCCCGTGCTAAGAAACCTTTAGAAATAGTACACTCTGACATCTGTGGGCCGCTAGAGGTAAAGTCACTTGGAGGAGCCAGATATTTCCTCACCTTCACAGATGATTATACCAGAAAAGTGTATGTATATTTATTAAATAATAAATCAGATGCATTTGCAAAATTCAAAGAATATAAAGCATTAGTAGAAAATCAGCTTAATTTAAAAATTAAATGTTTACGTTCTGATAATGGAAAAGAATATTTAAGCAAAGATTTCTCAGATTATTTAAAGAAATCAGGCATAATTCATCAAACTTCCAACACATATACTCCTCAACAGAATGGGCTAGCAGAGCGTATGAATCGCACACTCATGGAAAGAGCTCGCTGTTTACTAATTAATTCAAACTTACAGAAGCAATATTGGGCAGAAGCTGTGGTTACGGCAGCTTACATCACCAACCGCTGTCCAACACGTGCACTGTCCTATGCTACGCCTGAGGAGAAATGGTCGGGGAAGAAACCTGATGTAAGTCACCTTAAAGTTTTTGGTTGTGAGGCGATGGTAAAAATACCTAAAGAAAAACTACAAAAGTTGGACCCCAAGGCCATCAAGATGATTTTTATTGGCTATTGCGAAACTACTAAGGGGTATAGGTTAATAAATCCAAAAACACGACAAGTGGTAATCAGTAGGGATGTTGTATTTATGGAAAATTCTAAACAAAACCATGTTGTGGTACCCCTGTCTACTGTTGAAAATTGTGGCACCACAAGTGAAGCTGAGTCTTTAATGCATAGTTCTGAAAAACATGAAAGTTCACTGAATAGTTCTCAATTGAATGATGCAACTTCTGACAGTGATGATACTTTCAACTCCGGCGAAGACTCTCTGTATATACCTGAAAAAGAAATTGATTTAGCATTACCAAAAAGTAATATTATGACTAGATCTAAGAAAACAAAACAAGAAAATAATACTTATCTTTGTCAAGGTGAAGACCTGGAACATCATGACGTACCGCAGACATACACTGAAGCTATATCTTCGAGTTACAGAGACAAATGGATACAGTCAATAAAGGAAGAACTACAAGCACACGAGCAAAACGGTACCTGGGAGCTGATGGAGAAACCAGAAGGTGTCAAGACTATAGGCAGTAAGTGGGTCTTCCACATAAAACATGAGCCAACTGGTGTGATCTACAAATCCAGACTCTGTGCTAAGGGCTGTTCTCAAAAGTATCAAATTGACTATACAGAAACATTTTCTCCAACTGTAAGATACGATTCTGTTAGAATATTACTCTCAGAAGTATGTCAATATGACCTAGAGATGATACAGTTTGATGTAAAGACAGCTTTTCTTTATGGAGATATTACAGAAGATATATATTTAAATCCTCCTGAGGGGATAGATGCCCCACCAAACTATGTTTGTAAACTGAGGAGATCTCTATATGGTTTGAAACAAGCCCCGCGCTGTTGGAACAACAAATTCAAATCTGTATTAAACAAGTTTGGTTTTGTCAGTAGTCATTCTGATCAATGTGTATATTTGGGTAATGTTAATGGGACCAAGGTATGTCTTTTATTATATGTTGATGATGGATTAATAATTTGCAAAGAAAAAGGTATAATAGATAAAATTGTAAATGACTTAAAAGAGAACTTTCAAATAAAAACAATGGAGGCCAAGAGTTATGTAGGATTACAAATAGAACGGTCTGAGGGACATCTATTTATTCATCAGAAGAAATATATTGATAAGTTACTTACCAAATTTAATATGGAAAACTCCAATGGAAATAGTATTCCTATAGATCCACATACTTCCTTAGAAAAGGCGAGAATAGCACCTGAAGAGAAGATACCTTATAGAGAAGCAGTAGGATCTCTAATGCACCTCGCCATTGTGAGCAGACCAGATATAATGTTTGGTATCAGCTTAATAAGTCGTTATTTAGATTCCTATGATCAGACACACTGGGCAGTTGTCAAGAAAATATTAAGATACTTAAAAGAGACCAAAGACTATGGTTTATGTTATACTAAAATGAAGAATAATTTTGTAGAAGGCTACAGTGACTCTGATTATGCCGTTGATGGTGAAACAAGAAGATCTACCACGGGCTATGTCTTTATCAAAAATGGTGCAGCCATTACATGGGCAACTCAACGACAGCAGAGCATAGCGCTATCTACAACAGAAGCTGAATTTATGGCTGCGTGTTCTGCCACTAAAGAAGCTTTATGGATTAAGAAATTACTTCTTGATATTAATTCCTATAATCAGAACACAATTTGTTTGAATATTGATAATCAAAGCGCAATTTCAGTGATTAAAAATGTAGTATTTCATAAGAGATGTAAACATATTGATGTCAAGTATAAGTTTGTAAAAGAAAAGTATCAAGAACAGGAAATAGATGTAAAATATTTATGTACAAACGAACAGTGTGCAGATATATTCACAAAAGCTTTGCCTAGAGTTAAATTTCAATACTTGAGAGACAAAATAGGAGTATGTAAAGTATGAAGTTATTAATTATTATTGTTGTTGTTGTGTTTATTGTAAAGAAGGCTCTAATTTGGTGGGTGTGTTGAGATAAAAATTTGCGCCTTCTTATTTTGTTTCAAGATGGCAACACTTCATTTCATAAAGTGATGTCTTTGTAATGGCAACTCGCTCTCTCTGCCACGTTCGCTCGCTGTCAAGGTGTTGTATTTTCAGAGGTTAAATAAAACTGCTAATTTATTATTATAAATTCGTTTAATTCTCATCATCGATTTTAGGGAAAAAAAAGGCCGAATTCCCCCCCCCCCCCCCGAAGGTAAGAGCATACATTTCTTGTTTCACAAAACGATTTGTATTTGACTTGTACTTAGTTATTTTCGAAATGTTAATGACCCCCGTTAACTGCGAAACGTAACTAAAATTCTAGTGAGTTGTACATGATAAGGTAAAGTTTTTGACATCCTTTAAACTAATGTGAGGTCTATTTCTCTTGGACAGCGAAAGTAATACATTCACTATGTATTCAAATTTTCATTTATCGGATTTCAAACATTTGAATGTCTTCTTGTCTGAGATCTGATAACGTCAGTCTGTTACAAATGATAGCGACTAGAAAAAAATGAGTTTAAAACGTGTTACAGTTTAAACGTTGATAAACGTTGAGATATTTTCGACCTCACGCATACCGTAAGTGAATGGTAAATGTGTAGAATTTAAAAATTACTGTTATTAACTGAATTATCATGATATTTAAGTAATTTTATTGAGAACGCATCGGACACAGAGTTTAAGTTACTTTCATCACTGGTATCAAGTGTTCCGGCACATTAACCTTTAAATCCTTTAACTTTAGGAAATTACTACTTATACTGGCCTGTTTACTTTCTTTATAGCTATGTATTTCATTTTCTCGTAAATATTGCCTTGGGTTAATACCAGTGGGTAGACGTTTATTGAACGCGTTCATTTCGTGAAAGTAAATGTGGTTAAATCAACGGTGCTCCGAATTTAATGATATGATTATCAATTTAATAAACAATGGGAAGGCAAAGTATTTATTTCTTTCTGTCCATATGTAACTCCTAATTCAAAGACATTATTGATATTGATGAGCCATGTCAACAACGTAGAATACCTATACTATATAAAATTTTACTGAAATTAATGTACATAATGCATGTATTGTATCTGGATAAAATATTTTCTCACTAACACTATAACGACGAAGCCGTGTACCATTTTGTATCTTAGATAGATTTTGACGTAATTTTGATCGGCGAGCACATAGAAAATATGGGAATAGGAAGACGGTTATAGGTAAGCGGGGACGACCTTTTTACCATGAAACGTAATTCCGCTAGGAAAGCCATTAAGCCCCGGAACGTACACAGCCTAATGTATTTCAGGATATCTTATTGCTACTTACAGGATAAAATGATGTTTGACAAACTCACTGGCAGGTTATTGAACTTGGTGTAACTAGGCCGCGTTTGAGTTAAGGATTTGTACACAGTCCCGATTTCAGAGCTTAGTTAAGTGAATTGGGCAACGACATTTTTCATAGAGTTTGACTTTAAGACGATACGGAATAATTCTAGAACCTCTTGCAATACCTAATTACCTGATAGAATATTTTAATACTGAGGTAGGTGTACGTAATAAATATGATCGCTAAATTAATTAAGTTTTTACGGTATTTATAACTTTTATATACTTGTGTTTTTTTGTATGTATTTTGTAGGTACGATATTTTTGCGATGTATAGACCGTAGATTGACAGTACTTTGCAATATTGATTTTATAATTAGCGAGGTTTTATAACACAGCAGGCGATTGCGTTTGTCGCCAGTAGTTTGCAATCGTACGTCAGAATTGGTGTCTCACAAAATAAAACTGCAGGTGCAAAGTAATGCAGTTAATTGTCTGTCAACCATGCAATTTCGTTAATCAAGCTTCGGTGAAGCGTCATATTTAATTTCAGTAGGTAATTATTAATGCTTAATTATAGATTAATATTGCTTTTGCGAACCTTTTTACTTGCTTCATCCAAAGTCAACCATTATGAAACAAACCAATAAAGAGCCGTGATAAATCATATTTTCGTTATCAACTTATATCTTTGTATAAAATGGGTTCAGCTCATTATATTGACATATCTTGATTACAATTTATATGTTTTTGTACGTAGGCGTTCATGATTAATCGCTACGTTATTTTCAAGAGCGTTTGGAATTACACCAACATGTTTTAGATCACAGATTAGTATTTTTGCATTGGCCCCTAAAATGAAGTGATTGATAATCACCGTGGTATGCCATTTATTTTCAGGTAGGTATATGTTATGGTCCTATTGTCTATACGAAAACAACTAAAACAAATAGGAAGACTAATTCAAAAAAGGAGATTATCAATTCGACTCTATGTTCTTTTTTTCTTATGTGTGTAAGTTACTTCATAATTTTGCACTGGGTAATAATCAAAATCTTTTCTTATGAGGTAACACCGATTTTGATTATTCTTTTTTAAATCGAGAGGTAGTCCTTCACGTCTCTTCCTGTAGGTATGAATTGGAGCAACATCTGACGGGAAGTTTTTGAGTTATTCTTAATAATGCGAATTTTATTTATGGTCTTTATCACGTAAATGTTGAGTGGGTGTTCTAATTTGTACCTATAAATTCTTATTTTAATAGAAAGCTGGTGACAGACTTCTGATCCCATATAAATTTTAGCGACATCTAAAGGGTAATTTTTTAGATATACCTAGAGATATTATTGATTTTGAAGTCATCGTTTAACACGCTGTCATTGTTTTGGCTGCTTACGAGTACATTACTTAGTTACTTACATACTGTGTTGACAGTCTCACTTGGTCTCAATCGTGCGATGTTTTTTTTAATTCACACAAGGTTTTCTTATAATCAAATGGTAATGGTAGGTAAGTTAAGCTGTTAAGGACCAACTCATAGAATAAATTAATAGTATATTTAATAAGCACATGGTATGGATTGGCGCCCAATAAATAAGATGAGAAACCGCCGCGCCGGTTTAAAAAATCCAGTTTTGCTTTCAAGTTGTCCCTAAGTTAGAGCTTTATTTGTCGAAATAAGCAAACAATATCGTAGGTACTTAATCGCAATATAACCACTTATAATACCTATACATAGTACCGATTTTGTGTATCAACAATTTACAAATATTTCAGTTTAAAAGCAATAATATTCTGCAGGTTAATTTTACTAAGTTTAGTTATAATAATATTTATTACCATAGATCGAAAATTTTTCTGCTTTTATAAGAAACCGAACTGCAAGTGTTCAGAACTGGTAGACATAATAACAAATCTTCCAGTAGCTATAGCTTAAACCTCATTCAATCCAAAACTTGCGATGTTTTTCGTAGCGTTCGGTGATTTTGACTATCATTCAATTTAAATTTGAGAGAACTTTTGTCTGGGTGAATAGAAACTTGTCCGTCATTTGTCGTTTACCCTTCTAAAGTTTACATACCGATACATAATACTCCCGAAGGCCTACAAAGCTTCCAATATCTTTTAAAGAACACTTTTAAACATTCCATATAAATGTTGAGAGGGTAGGTAGGTAGGTAATCCTGTGTAACGTAAGAGAAAATCTACAGCAAAGGTTTTACAGCATTTATGTTTTAAAAGAAAATACTTATTTAGATGAAATTACAAAATGATACTGTAAAGCCACAAATAATAAATATGCACCGAGCCACAATGTAATCTAAAGTGACGAATAAGTCATTTCCTCATTAGTGATCGTCATTGATCGAGCATTAGCTAAAATTGTATGTCCAAAGGGCCTTATTATCCTTTATTAGGTTGCACTCTGTCACCTTGCACTCTGTCTTTACAGTTTACTTTAACACTATGTATAATGTAATCCACTGATGAAAAAAAATGATTTGAGGTAACATAAAAAGCCTTGTAACCACAAACTTTTACCAACTCCACAAAATCCTCACATTAAATTACGCCCAAGACGGTACATCAAATTTCACAGCGTAATAATTTAGCGAAAGAAAATAAAACTTTTCGTTTAGAAAACCCCTGAGTTCAGCACTCGTTCGGCTCACCAGAGGACAGCCACATGATTCAGAGATAATGGCGAAAAGAAAACGCCCATTAGCCGGCGTGCGTTAAAGTGGCACTGCTACAACAAATTATGCTAAAAGAAGCGCATATATCCAAACTGCTCGTTATCTCGCTGACGATACAAAAACTCCACAAGAAAATGTATTAAAAACGCGAGGGCGGTCGTCGCCCCACCGCAGCCGCCTCGCTTATTTTGATAAATAACCTTCCAAATAATAAATCAGGACGGGAGCGAGGATGCTGAAGTGTTTTGACCCGAATCGAAATCTCTGTTCGACTGACCAAGTGCAGTGCCGGTGTCGCGACAGGAAGCCTAACGATACTTTTCGTCGCCTCTTTATTGCTTCGGTTTCCTTGTTTTCGCGCTTCAGACGTAATGGGAGATTGTTTTTATGTTCGTCTCTCAACCCTCGATAGGAAGTACCTGATGGGGTCAATGAGGCACTAAAGTGAGTTACTGCTGACGAATTTCTGTACTAAAGATATTATCTTATAATTAAGTTTGGGTACGAATTACAGATAAATGTGCGGGTAATCATATAAACACCAGCATAATAATTAATTCAAGGAAAAAAGAATAGCTTGATAGGTTGTGGCAGGAGTGTGCTAAAGCTAAAGTTAAACTCCATCAAGAGTTTTAATTAACAAAACAATTTTCATTAACAGTAACTAACTTTTTATAAAACAATAACCGACTTCAAAATCGATAAGTGCAAAAAACTCAAAATATACCCTTCAGATGTCGCTCAAATTTAAATGGGACCACACAACAAGCATAAGCTTTTTAATTCAAAAATCAAAATTGGTTCACCCAGTACAAAGTTACGAGGTAACATTCATAAAAAGTGAAGTCGAATTAAGAATGCAATTTTTGTGAAATGTAACCGGATAAATTCTAAGTACGCTCTGGATTGCCACAAGACAAGGGAACTCCTCAATGTTTAACAGCGAGGTGACTATAATTATAATTTTATTAATTATTTGGACTAATCATAAAATAGACCTTTCTGTACTTTTTTTATTCATTTTGATTTACGTTTATTCATTTTTAGTTATTAAAGAAAAGCCGTGCCGACGTAAATATTCATAAAAATAAAATGAATCCTATCTAAGCTTGCCTTACATTGACTTATGGCAATCCCGTATTCATAACCGGGAACGGAATAGGATTATTCATTTTTGTATTAAGAAGGGTGTATGCCACGTATCTTTTCTTTCCGCGTTTCTTTCCGCATAAAAAGATCTTCCTGTAAGTACCTATATTATGTTGCTTCACGAACGACGGTTGTTGCTCAGATATGAAACCTATAAACGCTGGTGTACCCCAAGGGTCTGTGCTGTCTCCTACCCTGTTAATTCTGCATATCAATGACATGCTGGAGCGTGCAAACGGCATTCATTGCTATGCAGATGACAGCACGGAAGATGCCTATTATACAGGCCCTGCAAATGCCTCTCGGTCACATGTGGAGGATAGCAGAATCAAACTTGTGTCTGAAGTCGAGAACTCTCTGGATCAAGTCTCGGAATGGGGTCGACTCAATTTAGTCGAGTTGAACCCCACGAAGACACAAGTTTGCGCGTTTTCCGCTAAGAAAACCCCATTTGTTAAAGCGCCACAATTCCAGGGTACCGCGCTCACCGTTAGTAAAAGTGTAGGGATTCTTGGTGTTGATATTTCGAGCGACGTGCAGTATCGGTGTCACTTGGATACTAAGGCCAAGTTGGCCTTCAAAAAGCTTGATGTCCTAAACCGGGGCACTTGTTGATGCTGTATGAAGCTCAAGTCAGGCCTCACATGGAATACTGTTTTCACCTGTGGGCAGGGGCGCTACAATACCAGCTTGGCCCATTTGACGCCATACAAAGGCGCGCAGTCCGAAACCACGAATCACTCACAAGTTAGAACACCTGAGTCTTAGGAGAGACATTGGATGTCTCTGTGTGTTCTACCGACTTTACAACGGTGAGTGCTCCGAGGATTTGTCTGATTTGGTGCCAACTTCCCCCTTCCACCATCGCACCACTCGCCGAAGATTGAAGTTTCATCCACATTGCTTGGATTCGTGGCGAACGACTACAGTCCTTTTTTCTCGGTCGTTTTTTCCGCGAACTTGCAAGCTGTGGAATGAGCTTCCTTCTGAGGTATTCCCAGAGCGACTTGACATGGGGCTCTTCAAGGTGTAAAAAGTTATTTTAAATGACAGTTAGACACTTTAATTTTATTTATATGTATGTATAGAAGAAGGTAGTTGCTTATTGTGCCTGGCATAATGAACATAGTACTTATCCCTGGAGAAGTCTCTTTTCCGATATTATTAAAATTTATTATGCTGTAATAAATATAGCTGACCTAGCAGATGCTGCCCTGCCTCGGTTTCTAAGTGGCGTATTAAGATGAAACATGATTAGTTTTGAAATTACACTAAACCGCATCACATTTAATTCAGTAGTTTATGCGTTTTGCGCGTAACAATATCCTGACCGCACAAATTCGAAAACTTTTAGCTTCTATTGGCTCTATGATCTGTGTACAGATGCAGACATAAATCAGATACATATTTTATATATGTATACACTATCGTGAATTTATTGCGGGATGTTATTTATTTTTCCGTACACACAAGTGTACCACGATATCTA
Organism: Hesperia comma; assembly: GCA_905404135.1. Taxonomy (NCBI): domain Eukaryota; kingdom Metazoa; phylum Arthropoda; class Insecta; order Lepidoptera; family Hesperiidae; genus Hesperia; species Hesperia comma. The sequence goes on along the minus strand of FR990025.1, from coordinate 8,952,092 downwards.
ATGAGAGTAACGTGTGAGTGATGGCATTAGTTGTAGCTTTTCTGATTAATGTGCACCCTGATAACAAAGTTAGCAATTCTGCTACAGAGTTTCTTAACGGATTCTACGATAATATAATATGGGGGGATTATTCTGAAAGCATGACTATGTAAACACAATCCTCTTTTTACCCGACTGCGTCAGAAGGAGGGTTATGTTTTTCGAGTGTATGTATGTATGTATGTATGTAGGCATGTATGTATGTATGTATGTATGTTTGAATGTATGTCCATTTATTTGTGGTGCCCCACAGCCCAAACGGTTGAACGGATTTAGACATATGAGGTATCGTTGAATTCGTCAGAATTGTGAAAGTGTCAAGGGCTATATGAATTTTCAAAATGGTGCCCGAAAGTGGAAGAAAAAGAGGGGATAATCTTGAGTTTTTTTCTTATCTTAGCAATATGGGTATCAAATGAAAGATCGTAAAAAGACCTTTTCAAATATATATATATATATCATATAACGTTTAGGCACACGTTTTAACACAAATTGTCAAAAACCATCCCAAAAAGTAGAATTTTTCGGTGAAAACACTAAAAAGTCTGAAATAAAAATATTATTATAAAAACAAAAAACCCGACTGCTTACAAAAGAACTCAAAAGAAAAAAACAAGTGTCACAGTATCAACATAAAATACTTACTTTATGGTGCTGCAGGCGGGGACAAACAATACTGTTACCTACGGGTAAAAAAAGATTTATCACAAGTACTACGTTTGTCACCGCATGCTGCAGCATGAAGTATTTTATGTTGATATTGTGACACTTGGTTTTTTCTTTTGAGTTCTTTTGTAAGCAGTCGGGTTTTTTGTTTTTATAATAATATTTTTTGCTTTGATATTTTGATATAAACTGTAAACACATTGACACATAAAACTGAAAACACGTACGATATAAAAAAAAACAAGAACACTCTTTTTTGATAAAAAACGGTTTGTGACACGTACGTAGAATATTCAGAGAATAGTTAATTTAGGCAGGTGTCCGACCGCCGGCTAGCAGCGAGAAGTTACGGGCTATTGTATCGCCCAAGAGAGGAACTTAAATATGACATTCCGTGTAAGAAAAGAGATTCATGCGAGCGAGTAGGAGTCGCTGGCGTGGGTTGGTGTCCCACCGCCGCGCCGGCGAGTTGACGAGTGAATACCGGCTATTTATTCGCTCAAGACACGTACAAAAAATACGATATTCCGTATAAACAAAAGAGACGAATTTGTCAGCGAGTAATCGCTGACTGTTCACAACGCAGGCGAGTACTCGCCGGCATGTGCATCTCTTTTGTTTATGGTGCGTACAGACTATATAACAAAACATGTTTTAAAACACAGTTATATAACATGTTTTATAAATGTGGACGATATGTCATTAAAAACACATTGTGTCTTGTTATATGTTTCATTGTTAGACAACAATGTTAGATAGTGTGGACGTGTTATAAAACAGAAGTTATATAACATGTTACATAATCTGTACGCGCCCTTACACGAAATGTCATCATATTATAATTATCTTCCGTCGCTGGCTTGGGCGAGTAAGCGAGAAAACAGCCGAGTTTTACTCGCTGCTCGTTGCCGGTGGGACACCTGCCTTAGTTACTATTGATCATAAATTATGTGACATCTGATGTGATTGAAAATGATGAAATAAAGTATGTACCTACCATAGAGATAGGAATATACTTAGATAGAGACGCCCTAATCCTAAACGTCAAACATTACAATAGTGACGTGAAATATGTTTATTAAGTATCGATAAAAATATGGTCAAGTGCGAATCGCATGAATACCTTTTTGTAATCATGATAAGTAAGAACGAATTAAAAGTTTGTATATCATATACAATGTGTCTGGTCACCGGTGTCGGAGACTTAAGGGTGATAAAATATAGTATTTTTTATCGACAGATCACTATCCAAACTTTCTCTTACCCCCTCCATGATAAAATGGCAGCCATTTTGTTTAGAGAGCACACAGCAGAAGTTATTGTGTTTGTAACAATTTAATTTTTAATTCTTCCTAAAGACATTCCTACAAAACCCAAATTGTTACATCCAAAATTCAGAGTCAGTTTTTAAAGGAATTAAAAAAAAGACGAACGACATGTATTTTTGCTGTTGTAACGTAAGTCATTAAACTAAATATCGATACTGTTCCCGTACACGTAGTGCGCACAACACTAGTAGAAGCAGCCATGTTTTCTTTCACTAAAATTTTGACAGGCACCGTCAGGCTACTTACTTACTTACTGGATATTTTAAAATGACTAACTGTCATAACAAACAAAGCTCGAAACGGTATAGAGGTAAATCTCAGATTATAGAACCAAAAGGCAGATGTAGTCGTTCTAGTATAAAGTGAAGCTACCAAAGCAAATACAAAATAAAAAGCTAATACAATCTCGTGTCAGTACTACGGAAAGCGTCAAATAGCATAAACGTCGCAAGTGTCAAATTTTTTAAAATAATTTTATCAGTTATAATGCCGTCTTGCATTATTAAATTCTCTAAAAGTTGTTCGCAAAAACAAAGAAAAGAAGACGGAATATCTTTTCACAGGTTATTGTTCATTATTTTATTATTTATTTATAATAATATTTTTTCGGTTCGCTCGGAACACAAAACCTCAACAATCATTCATTTGTACACCAGTTTAAATGAAAATCGGTTACCCTAAATTTGGGGAAATATGCATGGACTATTTGGACATTGGTCGATTTATAAATTTATATCGAAAAAAAATATTTTGAAAGTAAATAGTTTTATTTATTTAAACCTAAAAGTCAGGCAATACCTACAGCCAATAAAATTAGCATTTATTTTATATATTTATATTATATAATATTTTAGTTTCTGCTTAGCCTACTAATAACTAATAACTATAATTTTTGCAGATTTCCGACAGATGCTGTAACAAGAGAAAAATGGGTTCATATTATTCGAAAAAGCAGGCAAGATATTAATTGGCTAATTAATTTTGCGTGGTTCGCTCATTACATTTTAGTGAGGATGACGTGTACCTATCTCACTAAAAAAGGACACTGGTTGATTAAAAAATCATCAAAACCGAATTTTTGTTATAATAAATAAGTATATTAATATTTTGATGTTTTTTTTGATTAAAAATATCTACCCAAAGAGACAAAAATCCATAGGTTAATTAAAACAATTAAACATATTTAAAATATTAAATTAAATAGGTATATTAAAAGAACATTTACACATAATTATTATATAATACTTTTTGATAACTAGTGATATGGCTACAACCCATTAATGTCCCACTACTGAGGGTCTCTCCTCATTATTCAGGAGGCCTAGAGCATACTCCACCACGCTGCTCCAGTGCGGATTGGTGGAGGGGTTAGTGGCCAACACATTGTCGAAAGTTTTCAAGCCGCCCGAAGGCCTCCGACACGGCTTAACGACTGCTATCTATCGATGTATCGATATCAACCGGGACCGACGCCGGCTTTACGTGCCTTCCGAAGCTCGGAGGCGCTCAAGAAATTATTATCAGAAGAAATTAAAATCAATTATTATTATTACATACAATAAAACTTTAATTTTTGACGTGACAACGTCTTATAAATTGGTTTGCCGGGTGGCACTTCAAGAAACTGCGTTAGTAGCTCCGCTCACGTTACTTATGGTAGCTACGGCGTACACACGTTGGCGTGTTTCAGAAAATGGTACAGCGCCATCTCTGGATAAGTAGAGTAATCTCACTTAGTTGTGACTAATGGTTAATGGTCTAACGGTTAGCAGCGCTAGATGGCGGATGGTGTTACAATGTTTTAAATATAATTCTTGTATAAATAAATGTTTTAAATTGTTACTATTATTTCATCCTTCTTCCTACTATACGAATGAATATTCACATTAAAATTATTTTACCACTCAAAGTCGTTGTCACGTAAAACTTTCGCCCGTATACCGACTTTACAGGCAACCAATATTTTTATTTTTGTCCATGGTATCGTCGTACAAGGATCTTTTTTTGTCTGTTTTTCTGTGCATTTGTTCAGCCTAATCTCAGGAACGGCTTAACAAATTTAGATGCAGTTTTCACTGACGTATTCAAATGAGCTTGGGTTAACATTTAGTTAGAATCGGTACACAAATAAGAAATCACGTCAATTTAAAGAATACCATCCCTCATTTATCGATTATGGGCTTACCGAAGCGAAACAAGGGCGTTCACTAGTAATAAATAATTTGCCAATTTAATTGTGCATAATGTTTTAAGCTGAAAATATGGCGAACAATGTTTACAAAATTGCGGGAGATTATGACTTTTCACTTGGCAACCTCACACACACAAAGAATTACGTATCCATACGGTGCAATTGCTAGTTGACATTAAGGTTGTCATGCACACATAGGGAAAAAGCGGCTTCACATTATTCGTCGCTTTTCTTTGCGAATGTTCTATCTGCCTTTTGGTTCTATAATCTGAGAGGTAAATATGCAAACCCTGTAACTTCTCTTCATAATATTTATAATATTTTTTGCCTTCTCGATGAGTTAAAAAAGTTTGCCCTCCTTTATTTCTTTATCATTACAACCCATAATAGTTTGAGCACTGCTTATATTAAATTTAGTTGCACGTCATGTCATTAAAAAATTGGCTTCACGAATTTTAACCAGTCGATATCAGATGAGACCAGGGCACATAAGTTTTCAATTCCATTTATTCTCGTATGACATTTTCACTATGTACCTACATAGGTAGGTACTACTTGTAAAACGTGTTAAAGTAAGTTACTCAAAAATTATAACAAGACGTGCCTACTAAAGAAACTTGCGATAAAACAAGATAAACAGCGCCATCTACAAATAATGCTACGAATTAAGGAAAAGAAAAGTGGAAACGAACGGTTTTCGTAGAGATGCCCTCTTCCAGTGACAGTGGCCCTAAATGTTGCAAGAAAGTTTTCATAGATGGCACTATCAAGTTTACTATCAAGTACAAATGCCTTTTTAAATTAACTAGTGGGTTTCAGTCGTTTCAGCTCAGCGACCAGATAACTAGGTAAGTATTAAATATTTTTTAATGTAATAGAGAGTACTAAATTGTTATCAGTTAAAAATGACTATTAGCCACATAGCAACAATATTTCGTTTATGTCATCGATGGTTTATGCCATTTAATATCCGTTCAGAAAGCGATACCTATTACCTACCTTACACCATTACAATAATGAACACGAGTTGCTTATCTATTCCGGTATATAGTGTATTTTCTATGCCTTACTTTTCAAAGAGTTGAGAGTGTCTTCCAACGTATGTACTAAGTATATTCTTTGTTAAAGAGATAAACGAAATTTTAGTTGTACAATGAGTGGTCAAAGTCACGATATCAGATGCATTGTATATAGCCGTCAATAGAGCCTATGGTTCAAGCGGGGTAGAAATTATGCCACTGTACCTGTGTAATTTATTTCAACCTTTTTCATGATACGACCCCCTGGCATAAAAAAATATTTCGCGAATCCCGGCCCCCGACTCTTCGCTTTTTTATCATGTAGATAATTATAATGTTCCTGTAAAAGCCCGAACTACAGTAAATCCTAAGATTAACCGGTAAATCCTAAGATTCACCACCATCCTACTAATATTATAAATGCGAAAGTTTGTAAGGATGTATGTGAGTGAGTGTGTGTGTGTGTTTGTTGCTCTTTAACGCAAAAACAACTGAACGGATTTTCATGAAACTTTGCAGTAATATAGCTTAGACATCGGAATAACATAATCTGTTATACATATAAACCTTCCTCTTGAATCACTCTATCTATTAAAAAAAACCGCATCGAAATCCGTTGCGTAGTTTTAAAGATTTAAGGACACAAAGGGACAGAGAAATCTACTTTGTTTTATACTATGTAGTGATATTAATTTTAAAAACAATTTTCATGATAATATATTATTTAAAGTTTTCGTGTTAAACATTAAATTACAAAGCGGAATGTACCTACCTATTCCACTCGATTGCATAAAACCATTTATTTTGCTGTCGTAAAACGCACCTACTACCGTGTATTTTTCTGTTCATTGAACAAAATAAAACAGATTCGGAAAATATTACTGAAATTTCGACCAAAAATTAAGCTCCTCATATTATATTGAAACGTGAATGTATGTTTATGTAGGATACTTATCTCGTCTCTTGGTTTTTTTTTATGGAATTAAGATAGCAAACGAGCATGCAGTACCACCCTTCCCCTGCCGCCCATAACAACTGCGACCGATCTAGAACTAGACTCAAAGGGACTAGGATGGTTAGTCCAGTTAGTAGATGGTGTTAGAATATTAGTTGGTTAGTTTGTTAATAAGTGTGAGGACAGGGACTGTTAGTGATAGTTAGTCCTGTTAGTTAATGTTAGTAATAGTCCAGTTAGTTATTGTTAGTATGAGTCTTGTTCCAATTCGGTCACAGATGCGTTGCTACCCCTGAGGTCTGAGATGGTCGCCTCTAAAAAAGTGAAACCGAAACGTAATTGTCATAGTGGTGGCAACACGGTGATAGGGGTGACAGCTTAGTGGTTCAGGATTCGGCCTTCTATTTTGGAGGTTCCGGGTTTCGAACACCTGGGCATACATCTCTGACTTTTCGGAGTTATGTGCGTTTTAAGCATTTAAATGTCACTTGCTACAAGCGGTGAAGGAAAACATCGTTAGGAAACCTGCATGCCGGAGAGTTCGCAAAACTCAAAGGTGTGTGAAGTCCGTCAATTCGCACTTGACCAGAGCGGTGGACCAGTGGCGGATTAACGTATAAGCACTACAAGCACGTGCTTGGGGCCCCTGTTCTCCAGGGGCCTCCATTCTCTGCTGGCGTTACATTTTATACCTACATTTTATCGAGATTCACCCACAAGTCCGAGATCACAAGGCGCGGGCAGTCTGGGAGTGACCCCTCATACTGTTAGTGAAAATGATAATTACGTTTTGATATTACCTGTTTTCGGTTTGTCTAAGTTGTTTACTTCATTATAAAAATTTCCACGTAAACACCACTTTAGTATTTTTATTTAGCTTCCAATATAGCAAGATCATTCCAGGATCACCGACTTCGCCGGGAGAACTGCTTTCGACTTCTCCCTGGCCTACGGTCTCACTCAGGTAGTTACTGGCTTCATCAGAGTCCCTGACGTTGAGACCCATACTGCTTCTTTACTAGACCTACTGCTGACTTCTCACCCAACGGACTACCGAGTGGTGGTCGGGGCTCCTTTTGGATCTTCTGACCACTGCTTGATAAGGACAACTGTGCCCTTGACGCGGCAAGAGGGCTCTCGGCCCACTGGCACGCGTCAAGTTTGGCACTATAAGTCAGCAGACTGGGACGGACTTAGGCTTCCTGTACATGATGCCGGATACGCACCGGCGCCGCACCGGCGCGGCGCCGCACCGCAGCCGCACCGGCGGCGCCGCGTAGAAACCGTATTGTCTCCGCGTTAAATAATAAAGCAGCGATCACAATTCAGTATAGCTCTGTCAGTATAACCGTACAGACTTCACTGTCTTGATATTTCGTATCTATTCAAAAGTTAATATTAAGCAAAAAAAAGAAAGTGTTACTGACTTATCTAATCTACAAACAGTGGCTGGAACAAATTAACAAACGTAGAAGAAGATTTTGGGTACACCCTGTTTTATCCTGTAGGGAAAACAAGGGAGAATTTCATGTTCTTTTTGAAGAATTGAGAAATTATGAAGATAAATTTTTTGAATATCTTAGAATGAGTGTAAGAACTTTTGATGCACTGCTGAACATTTTACGAGCTAAACTTCAACTTCAGAATACCAACATGCGTCTAAATTAATCAATAACTCATAATCGAACTCTTCCATGTTGAAATATGGTGAAATGACACACGTGTGAACAACGCTGGCGCTGTGGCGGTCCGGCGCCGACGCGGCTCCGGTGCGGCGCCGGTGCGGCGCCGGTGCGGCTCAGGAACGATTTTCATTCATGTACATAAACTTGCGGTCCGGCACCGGTCCGGTTGCGGCGTCATGTACAGGAAGCCTTAGGGAATTCCTGAGTTCGTACCCTTGGAGGCAGCTCTGCTTCGCTTCCGGGGACCCGAACGTGTGCGCTGATTCAGTAGCTGTTGTGATACGACAGGGTATGGAATGTTTCATTCCTAATTCTGTCGTATCCATCGGTGGGAAAAAGCAGCCCTGGTACAGTGGTTCATGTGCTGCGGCATCTAACCGCAAGCGGGCCGCATACCAGGCCTGGGCATCAGCGTACACTTCGAAGAACCCATCAGCCCCACCCCCAGAGCTTAAGAAAAAGCTCAACGCTGCCTCCCGGTCGACTAAGAAGCAAATGTCCAGGGCGAAGGCCCAATTCATCGGCAGAATTGGCGAGCGACTAGTAAATCCGTTGTCCACACGGCAAAGGGGAAAGCCGAACTCCTTGGTACCCTATTTGCCACCAACTCGACTCTTGACGATAGAGGGGCCGTACCGCCTAACAGGGGCCGTACCGCCTAACATCCCGCGGTATGAGAGCTCGCTGAATGACATATTTTTTACTCAAAAGGCTGTCAGGCGAGCTCTACTGTCTCTCGACACCAAGAAGTCGAGTGGGCCGGATGGTATTCCCGCAATGGTGTTAAAGACGTGTGCTCCCGAGTTGACTCCCGTCTTAACGCGCTTATTCTCGCTATCCTGGAACCACTGGTATAGTACCGTCTTCGTGGAAAGTAGCCCTAGTTCATCCTATCCCCAAAAAGGGCGATCTCAGTGCTACAGGCTTATAGCGATAACTTCCCTGCTTGCGAAGGTGATGGAGCGTAAAATAAATAGACAGCTCCTAGGATATCTCGAAGATCGCCAGCTGATCAATGATCGGCAATACGGTTTCCGTCGCGGTCGTTCAGCTGGCGATCTGTTAGTTTATCTCACGCACCGGTGGGCTCAAGCCCTAGACAGCAATGGGGAAGCACTGGCAGTCAGCCTAGACATCGCTAAGGCCTTCGACCGGGTCTGTCACAGGGCTCTTCTTGCGAAGTTACCATCTTACGGTCTCCCTGAGAGGTTATGCAGTTAGGTAGCCAGCTTTCTGTCTGAGCGACATATAAAGGTCGTAGTCGACGGTTGTAGCTCAGATACCCATAAACGCTGGTGTTCCCCAAGGGTCTGTGCTGTCTCCTACCCTGTTCATTCTGCATATCAATGACATGCTGGAGCGTGCTAACGGCATTCATTGCTATGCAGATGACAGCACGGGAGATGCCTATTATACAGGCCCTGCAAATGCCTCTCGTTCACAAGTGGAGGATAGCAGAATCAAACTTGTGTCTGAAGTCGAGACCTCTCTGGAGCAAGTTTCGGAATGGGGCCGACTCAATTTATTTATTTAATAATTTTATATGTACTTTCATCCAGCAAAAGAGGGCCTACACAGCCTCTGTGCTTAGGGCCTCGGAAAGTCTTAATCCGCCACTGCGGTGGACTATGCCTTATCCCTCATTCTGAGAAGAGTCCTGTGCTCAATAGAGGGCCATGATGAGTTGAGATGATGATAATGATGAAACTAATCGGTAAACATGCCATTAGTACCGTAGTACCACAAATAGAAAACGTACCGAATCAAAGTTATTACGCTTTCCTTTTGGGTAGATCTTCGCCGTAGAATCCATGCAATACTTTAAAAGATTATACAGATGCAGAGCCCTATATTTTTATTTTTTCTAAAGCAAGGCTGTACGTTGACAAAATAACGAGTAACAGGAAATTAAACAGAACAGTACCCGTAAAACCTATGGTAAAACGATAGCTCGTAGCTTTTTTGCTCATGGAAAGGCAGACTGAATTTCAGTCACTGAAAAAATGTAACCATTGTTCAGAAATATTATTTTTGAACCTTTATTTTCTATAACGTTCAATGCCATCTATTGCTGGCATTTGTGTGGGATGCAATTAACAAACACAAATGCCAACTTTCCAATCTGATGAAAAGCAGCGATGTAGTTTTGGGTAGGTAATGCGCACTAACTTAGAAGTCTATTCACTCTTTACAGTTCCTACTCGTTTGATGGCGGGAAGAGGATGAGGGAATTAAATCGTGTTACTCCTGTGTACACTCTCCAAAACCTATCCTAGACCAAGAGGCTGTCAAAACACGGTTATAAAAATGAAAAACATATAACCAAATTAAATTAATGGGATTAGTTTTATCGTGGTAAAAGAATTTATCCGTCGGTAAACATCTGGTGGATAAATATGTATAATATTATTAATAGTTTAGCTGTTAAAATTTGTTTGTTTGTCGCTGCGGTTTCACAATTAAATAAAATCTTTGTCCTATGCTCCACACTTAAGGTTGTCTGGAAGAGATCGTTATGTATAAGACCGCCTTTTGCACTTTGTAACGTATATTTGTCATTTTGTTTAATATCCTTTTTTGGTGTATAAAAAAGAATTAAATAAATAAAGAAAACAAAATTATATTAAAATAGTACCTAGTCAAAATACTTCAAAGCTACGTAGAAATAAAAAAACCGGCCAAGTGCGAGTCGGACTCGCGCACGAAGGGTTCCGTACCATTATGCATAAAAACGCCAAAAAAATCTAGTCTGTTGTATGAAAGCCTCACTTAAATATTTGTTTTATTGTAGCCACATATTACGCACAACGCCATCTCTTGGACCGAAATAAATAAATAAATAAATAAATAAACGCTAACACACTCATACCCCCGCAGTAGGTTACTAGGTACCTGTGTCGCGGGTGGCATGGACTACACATATAACACATCACAATTACACCCATGACCCGAGTACAAATATTTATCTGCCACATAAATATCTGCCCCGGCCGGGAATCGAACCCGGGACCCCTCGCGTCGCAGGCAGTGTCGCTACCAACTAGGCTACAGGGTCGCCAAGGTCGAAAGGTAACTAAACTATCGCATATCGTATGGGCGCCCACAAATATTTATTTTGTTCTGTTTTTTAGTATTTGTTGTTGTAGCGGCAACAGAAATACATCATCTGTGAAAATTTCAACTGTGTAACTATTACGGTTCATGAGATACAGCCTGGTGACAGACGGACGGACGGACGGACGGATGGACAGCGAAGTCTCAGTAATAGGGTCCCGTTTTACCCTTTGGGTCTTCTTCTTAGTCGTTTCGCTCTTGACAGAGCGGTCGTGGTCGTCATGCAGTCGCATTCTTGGCAGATGTACTCGTAATTCGCCTCACTGTCTCTCGCCATTTTTCTCTGTTGGTCGTCATTTTGGTGCACTCGTGCAATGGGCCGCCCACAGCAGACTTAATTTGGTCGGTCCATCGCATGGGTGATCTTTGGGTACGGAACCCTAATTATACTACTTTGATAAAACTCAAACTCAAACTCGTTTATTTCACGTAGGTATTTACAAATACGCTTGTGAATGTCATTATTTGATTCTACCGCCTATATTTGATAGGAATCAAAAACCAAATAAATTTTTTGATTGTGCTCCATCTGCCCTCATGTTTCAAAATAATATCCGGCAATTCAGGAATAATACTAATTGATTTCGAATCCAGTTTATTAAACCTCAATAAAGTTACGTGGGTTTCATAAAGTTCTTTCCATAAAGTTTTAAATTAATACCAACTTTTCATAAAGTTTTAAAGTAATACCAACATTAAAATATTCATACAGAATAATTAACTTAGAATTATTGATATAATATTCATAGGACATAGGTACTGAGAACTTCGCGAAATTGTAATAACAAAATTATAAGTTTGAAATTCAACAACTGTTGTAAGTACGAGTATATGTAGATACTCAGCGGCACAAAATGTGGTCCAAACGCACTACATATATTATGTGAGTTACTATCAAAACGAACAAAGACCCGGTTGTTTTTGTGCAAACCCTTTATTGCAAACGTAAAACTCACTAACGTAAATTCAAAATTAAAACAAATAAATCATCTCTCATTAAATCTCTATTATCAGTAATTATCACAACGAACTTCACCGGTATCTGTTAAAATTAATATTCATATTGTCTACTCTATACGTACCCATACATAAAAATGTTCCATTATATAATCATCAGATATGATTTTAACTTGCAATAAAGAAGCACTGCGTTTACTAAAAGACCCAGAAGAAGCACAATGTGTATCTGATAAGGGTCAAATACCTATTATGTATATACATTGATCAATGTCCACATCAAAGCCGTATAAGAAATCCCACAAAACATTCCCTAGGCAATAACGTTTTATCGGAAATTTATAAACGTTGACCTCAAATGTAATTCGAGGGAACTGGAATGTGTCATAAACTGACAGTTTAGAAAGGTCGCGTATGAGAAGGTCTATCAGGTGTAAAATATGTAGACGTCTAGAGGTCAATTACCGACATGTGAGTCGGTGCCATGTAAACAGGACTTATGACGCCTCTATTCCCTCAAGTCCTTAGGACGCCGCAAATGTTTTGCGGTCATTTTCAAGATCATACACTCGTAGCTATGCTCGTATTATATACGTGTCGGAGCGCACTCAAGTCCTGCGCTGGTCTTTCAACGCCATCTGTGGAGAATCGCTGAAACTACTTGTCGGAGTGCAGTAAAGTCCTGCGCTGATCTTTCAACGCCATCTGTGGAGAATCGCTTTAACTATTTGTGGAAACGTCAAACAGTTATTGTTTGGGCATGGTTGGCATGGAGTGGGAGTTAGAGGTGACAATATAAAGAACCAGAGCTGTTATGAGAGGGGGCTTTTTCGGAATTGAGCGCTTAGACCGAGTAGACGTGTAGAACCCACTGCCATACCAAACTTGCCGCGTTTCCATGTTTAATCCGAAGTAATCTTGCTGATCCTTTGCTACTTTGCTATTATTTTGTCGTAAAGCTTTATTTCTAAGTTTAATTTAATGTAATCTGTATTAATTTTGGAAATAGTTCATTATTTGTTATAAAACTGTATTGAAGTGATGTAATAGACCTCTAAACTCTGTGTACTGACTATTATTTCTGACCTCCAGCCACGTATAACCCAAATTATATCGACCGCTCTGGCCTTAGCGCCGTTATCAGAAGTTGGATGTAACTTCACGTCCCACACATGGCTGGCTAGGTTATTTCCAGGTTTTCAGGTTGCAATTGTCAAGTGATAATATTGTGAGGCACGGATGGCAAGTGAAGAGATATGACCACCATGCCACGGTAAAACAGGATTTTGAAATAAAATGGCAAGTATCGATGTAAAGGATTTTCAAGTAAGACGGCAAGTATTGGTATGGTTTATTTTAATTTCATTAGTCATGACAGAATGTGGTAACAGAATTTCATTTCTTGAGTTTTAATTTTTGTGTAAACTATGTTGTGTGTGTAAACTGGTTTGCTAATAATCGGGAGTGAAAAAAAAACATTATTCGGTAATAAAATCATTTAAGGCAGTTACGTAATTAAAACAAATCACTTCTCATCGTAATCTAATTTTGATGTTTAATCGCTGAAAAAAAAAATCATTTTTATTATGACCTATGTTTTTATTATGAAGGGAAAGTTACACCCTTTGATTTTAGTGTAATTTAACCAAGTATTATAACATCGGAACACACTTTTATCATGCGATCATTTTGTTGAAGTTTAATGTGGGTAGATTTGTGGTTAGTTTGCTAGAATGCCCAAGGGCCAAGTATCATTTGAAGTGTTGTGATATAAAAAGTGAATTTGAGTCGAGTAATAGTGATGAATCTTAGTTCAGCTGGTCGGGTCTTGCTGAGACCGTGGAAGAGTCCGTGTGACTTGTTAACTTTGTTTGTTGTGCTTAGTGAAAAGCCACATGCCACGAATAAGATTCATGCTTCGTTTTGAGTATTCCTTGATGATAATAGTTGATGAAAGTTATTGGATAATATTGGTACTTGGTTGAGTAAGCATTTTTGTTCAATTAATTTAATCGAAATGTAACGTAACTCAAGTCATTTTAAAGTAAAATTATTATGTTCCGAAGTGACAATAATAATCTACGTTCATAAAATTCTTAGAGATAAAGGGGGTGGATAAGATTTTGTAGTCTGGTCGAAAAAAGAAAAACAAACGTTTTAAAGTCAGATATTTTATTATGCATTCCGTGTTGGTACAATTTTTAATTGATAACGAGATATGACGTACAGTGCAGTGACTTTTATCAAACGTGAAATGTTCGTGATAGTTATTTTGGTTTTTTGGTTATTTGGTGCGCCGCTTAACGCTGAAAAGGATTAGTTGGAGAAAGATAAACACACACAATAGTTTTTGTGCTCAACTTGACGAAGTATTTATTCCATTTATCGAGTACCTACAACGATAATAAAAGCCTACAACAATAATAACAATAAAAGCGTAAGCTAGTTTTTTTAAAAAGTGAACGGTTTGGTTTTTCATTGGTGACGTCGATCGAATTAGTTACTCATTAGTTCACGTTGTTTTAAAAGTGAAACACAATACAATTTTTATAGGGTTTATTTACTATGTGACAAAATCTTTTCGAGTAATCTCACTATAGTGACGTTTATCGAGCCATTATAATTTTAAAAAAAGTGTTCGATTTCAGCTTACTTTGTTGCATCGTTTTAAAAATAAAGCACATTTTATTGTCTTGTGTAGTATTCTAAATACCCGCGTAGTTCATTGTTAATTTTAAATATTGTGTAAGCGTTATCTAATGATCCAAAACATTGTCGTTAGAGTTATTACAGACGAATTAGTCGGATTCTTACCCGCTTTAGTCACTATATTTTCGAAATAAATAAAGTCGGCATAAGTGTTTACGTCGGATTTATGATGCGTTTAGGAAGCGTTTCTAGGTTATAAGGAACTGGAGACCAAGGCCTTTTCAGGTTCCTATCTGCAACCAAGGGTGACATTACCTAGAATATAGTAACGGCTAGACGAGGTAAAAGTGAAACGGCGTTTTTGGTATGACAGTTTTATTTGGTTACATCTGGTGTTGGAGTTTTATAACTTCCATTTTTATTTCATTCCTTGTGAAAATTTTAATTTAAAATCTTTCGTCATTTTCTATTTGCTGAATTAATTAAGTAGCAGTTGGATACAATCAGTTCCCCAATTATTTTATTTACAAGTGCAGCACACTTCGATTAGTTTTAATTTACTTTGTGAAACCAATGAGTTTAAAAGTAATCTCACATGTGACGATGCAATGTGCATCGTTCTGTTTTCAGATAAGTTTTCGAGGATGCACAGGCAGCAGCATACGCAGGTTACACATGTGTTGTCTGGAGCTGAATCGACGGCTGCGTGCGTGCACTCGTGGGCTTCCTGGAGTTCATTCGTGTGACATTGAAGAAGGAAGCTCTGGCAACTGGCAGCCTCAGATCGGACGCAACATAACAGGTGATCTGTATTGTTCAGACTATTTTGTGGTAGCTTAAAGAAGTAGTAAATTAACTTTTCTTTTCGAGACGTCGTTCACTTGGTAAAAGTCTATTTTTGAGAGATTTAGTTTTCGGTCAACTTGTCGAACGGAACTTTTGGAATTGTAATTGAATGGTGTTGTTACTTTGAAAAATGCATAGCCCTTATATGATCACTGGATAGAAGTGTTCTGTGCTGTTATTGGTGGGTGCCAAGACAGTTTTGCATCGGGACGGACGTTGCAATGCAGATGAGAGCTATGTATACGGTCGTTATTTTTCAGAGAAGTACATGATTGTACTTGAGTGCCGTTCGATAAGTCAACTTGTTTGAAGATTGATAACTTTTGAGAAAAGTAACTTTTATGAGAAATGTAAAGTTTGTTTTGGATTAATCTGTAATGTGATAGGATAAATAAAGCGACATGTTGAACAAACCTTTTTAAGATTATTTTTGACAAAAGCTCGAAATGATCATCTGGGTGGTGTAGTGTTTGTAACTGGATGGAGGTTACATGCGCAGGTGACTGGATAGAGGTTGCCTATTGGGTTGATGCTTATGACCGGATGGAGGTTATAAGTGTGATGATCAGGACCGGATGGAGGTCAGGGTACGAGCACTGCAATATTTCAATGAGTTTCCTATTATTTCACTGAGTATGGGTGTTGATCGACATGTCAGCTTTGGCCTTTGAGAGAAATAATCTGTTATGATATTCAAAATTTGTAATGATTTGATAAAGTTGTTTTTTTTATTCCCTGCCCACTTGGGTCAGGAATGGCCGAACGACTAGAACCAGTACTGTTCGAGAATTTTCTTTCATTCCAGTTACTTCACACGAGGACTTGTGATACTCAGGATGGCCGTGTCGGAGCGCACTCAAGTCCTGCGCTGGTCTTTCAACGCCATCTGTGGAGAATCGCTGAAACTACTTGTCGGAGTGCAGTAAAGTCCTGCGCTGATCTTTCAACGCCATCTGTGGAGAATCGCTTTAACTATTTGTGGAAACGTCAAACAGTTATTGTTTGGGCATGGTTGGCATGGAGTGGGAGTTAGAGGTGACAATATAAAGAACCAGAGCTGTTATGAGAGGGGGCTTTTTCGGAATTGAGCGCTTAGACCGAGTAGACGTGTAGAACCCACTGCCATACCAAACTTGCCGCGTTTCCATGTTTAATCCGAAGTAATCTTGCTGATCCTTTGCTACTTTGCTATTATTTTGTCGTAAAGCTTTATTTCTAAGTTTAATTTAATGTAATCTGTATTAATTTTGGAAATAGTTCATTATCTATACTTATAATAATTTGTTATAAAACTGTATTGAAGTGATGTAATAGACCTCTAAACTCTGTGTACTGACTATTATTTCTGACCTCCAGCCACGTATAACCCAAATTATATCGACCGCTCTGGCCTTAGCGCCGTTATACGTATAATATGTCACATTCTAAAAGCTCATGAACCTATCTATCAGAGTGTATGGAGCTCTATTTATCTGGAGATCAAGTCAACTTCCCCTCC
This sequence comes from Hesperia comma, assembly GCA_905404135.1. Lineage (NCBI taxonomy): Eukaryota > Metazoa > Arthropoda > Insecta > Lepidoptera > Hesperiidae > Hesperia > Hesperia comma. The sequence continues at coordinate 8,935,145 of FR990025.1, read as the reverse complement.
TTGTGGTGCACTTTGCTAAAAAATTGAAGAGATAACAAACATCCAGTTTCATCCCAAAGGTACTACAGGCTTCCGTAGCAGGCTGTGAGAAGTTACCACCACTATACTTGATAGCTAGTTACTTGCTTGAGTTAGCGATACGTCTTGTAGTACTGTTCCGGCTGTAGTCTTGAGTGCTAGTATTTTCTTTTTTCCCTCTTTCTTATTTTTTTGACCGACAGCGCATACATGATGCCTTTACCGATGGCCATGATCGTCGATGATACACACACAAAGACACCATCAGAAGGGTTCGCTTCTATTCGTCAAACTCGCTGTTCGTCAAGTCCCAGATACCTATGTCTGGCTGTTGGTCAAGTTGTAGTTTCGTTATGTCTCTTTTTCGTCAATATGTAATATAATTTAAAAAGAGACTGATCACGCGACTTAGTATGCGTTGAACTTAGAAAGCTTTGCAGAAACGAATTACTTGCCGACACTCTTGGGAGCGCATATTTATATCTTGTGTGGGAATTTTTTTTGTTGTTGTTTATTTTAGTATTTCTATATATTAATGCAAGACATTAAGTTTATGGTAACATTAAAAGTTTCGTTCCTTGAATTTTTATAATTAGTATAATTTATGATTATTTTTTACTCAGAAAGAATTACGAAGAAGTACAATTTTGCCAAAACAAATTGACAAATAGGTATGTGCTTAGCAGAACAAAATTAAACGAGATGCATTACTCCTATCTCCTATGCCTGTTCTTTTTAAGGCTATACAAAAATCGGATGGCCGAACAAACATTCCTAAAGGTTAAGTCTAAATTTTTCGCAAACACAGTTTGAAAGTGACTGCGAAGACGTGTGGGTCTCAGTAAGCGTACTTGATGGCAATAAGAACTATAAATTATATATATGTGGCGTCTATTTACCACCACCGGTACAAAAACAACTCCTCGATACCTTCATTGACACTATAAATTCAAATTTACACGGTCTCAAATACACATTGATAGTCAATATAATTATGTTGTAAATTACAGAAAGAAAATTTTAGATAGAACTAGAGTTCTCGCAAATTTTAATATTAATAATTTGTGTAATAGTACGTTAGAATTAAGCACAATAGACCCACTTCATCCTCCCTTAGAATTTGAGATCAATTCTCTATTTCAATTACATACAATAAAACCATGCTCAACTCCAAGATATAATTTGTTAAGGCTGACTACGATAAAATTAACGAACTACTAAGTCAAATTCTTTGGGACGAGGAACTGGAGTCTTGTCAATCGGTCGATGATATGGTGGACGTCTTGTACGCTACGATTAAGCTTTGGTTTCCTAGGAAAGCGGTGCCGTCATGTAGCGGCGGTAATATTACGGACGCAAGTAGACGGCCGTCTTGACGGTGATGACATGTGGAAAGTTCCACGGCCGTTTTAACACACCGTCAGTCATTTTAATAATTAATAATTCTTCAGAATTTAATATTTCTCCACTTTCACGCCACCAATTCTGTTTTAGTTGACTTTTTTCTTTACTTTTTATTTTTTTGACGTTGTTCCGAAAAAAACACAAATACATATTAAAAATAGCTTCACCGCTATCAATAAAACGTTGACCAAACCATCGGACACCGACAAGACGGCCGTCATGCAAATGGCGGCACCGCTTTTTACGTTACACGGTGTCAGTTACCGCTCTCTAGGAAACCGCGCCATTTCGTTTACATAGACAACGTTCTAATGACGTCATTCACCGCTGTATTAAGGCCGCTACATGACGGCACCGCTTTCCTAAGAAACCAAAGCTTTAGGGACTTGATTCACAAATTCTTCCCTTGAAAATTTCTAAAGTCAATAAACACCCAGTGTGGTTGTCAAAGTCACTGATTAAGGTCATACGCGAAAAAGAAAAATACAGAAAACGCTTTATTAAATATGGCAATCCTCTTGACAAAATATCATATACGACTTTAAAGAAGAGATGTATTGAAATTTCCGCCAAATGCTACAACGATTATCTTCTAAGCCTAGAATCATCAATCAAGAGCAACCCTAAGCTATTTTGGACTTTCATGAAACAAAAAAGACAAAATAGCAGCACCTATCCTGCAGTTATGAAACTTAACAACCAAATACTCGTGGCTAGTATTACGAGAGTTGACAACTTTATAAAAATAGTTTTAAGCGCTTCAGGTGTTTACAATAATACCCGTAAAATAATATTTTATTGATTATTACGCCCGTGAATGTGATAAAAAAAGATTTTTAATATTGAATTCAAAATATGTCACAAAAACGCGCCATTATGGTCACGTGATCACGTATGACGTCATTGTTCATCAAACAAACAAAGTGAGCTGTGCAAAGTGATTTCGCTATTCGCTTAAAATTTAATTATGAACGTGAAAAATTACTACCAATGTTGTGCTGTGCCGTATTGTGGGAACACTACTATCAAAACACCCACAAAGCTGTTTATTCATGTCCCTGCTAAAACAGATATTCGAAATAAGTGGTTAGAACTTGCCCGATTGAATCCAAAACATGTTTCAGCAAAATCAAATTTATTTTTCTGTGAAGATCATTTCGATGTAAGTAACAAATTATTGCAATAGGTACCTACAACATTACTTAAATAATTTTCTTCAGTCATCGGGATACTGTCTTCAGTAAACATAACCGTGTTTATGTCAAGCATCATTATCATTACTCTATTTAGGTAATATGAATGTTACAATAAGTATATACTTTTTTTCAGCTCCCTAATGATATGTTAAATTACATGGAATACCATTTGTTAGGTTCTGTTAAGAGGATCTTAATGAAACCCATGTGTTTTCCATCAAAATTTACATGCCAACCTGATCGAAAAAAACGAACGACTACCACTCCTCGAGATGTTTTTTTAAAAAGACAAAGAAAGGAACTCATTGACCAACTATTACATGATGTTAAAGAAAATGAACCGGAAGAAGTTAGCATGAACGTTACACACATGGCAGAATCTTCATGTTCAGGTATTAAATAATCAGTTGACGATCCTGTAGCCTAGTTGGTAGCGACCCTGCCTGCGACGCGAGGGGTCCCGGGTTCGATTCCCGGCCGGGGCAGATATTTATGTGGCAGATAAATATTTGTACTCGGGTCATGGGTGTAATTGTAATGTGTTGTAATATGTGTAGTCCATGCCACCCGCGACACAGGTACCTGGTAACCTACTGCGGGGGTATGAGTGTGTTAGCGTTTAGTTAACTTTGAGATTTATAGAACTCAATAATATAATGTGTAGGAAGGCAGAATATTAGTCATATAGTCCAAAGTCCATAATGGCAACATGGCAAACTGCAATCTTACTTTGGTTTTAAATTGATTTTACATGTCTTTAGCTAATACACTAAAATGTGTGTATGACTATGTTGTAACTGCTTTACTATATAAAGCTGAAAAAGTTAGGATCTATGTAATTTATTTTTACAGATCTACAGTCTTCTGAACAAATGGTGGTCCAAGTTGCATCTGGAGTTAATCAACCAGATCAGGTTCACAAAATCCCTCCAGTTTTACCGAAATCAGCAGATAAATCAACACAAGCATATATTGCTAAAAAATACAGAAGTAAAGGTAGTCAAACTCACATTAGGAAACGGAATGCTGTGACCTCGCCACTAAAATTTGAGAAAGTCAATATTGCTATATCTCCTATCAAAAATATAGCTCCCTCAAAATCAGGTGCTATGAGGAAGTTAACTTTTATAGAGGAAGAAGCATCTGAAAGTGAAATTTCTATTGTTCCGTTTGTGCCAGATTCTTCTCCATCCTTGAAATCTGTAAAACTTACATCTGACAGCAGTAGCAATGAAGAAAAAATTAAAGCAGAGGAAAAATATAGAAAACAATTAAATTTACAGAATACCTTAACTAAAATTAAAAATAAACCACGATTTTACATTGGTGTACCAAAATCTTGTTACTTTTTAATTAACATTATAGAGGAACATTCAGGTATCCCAAAAAAAATTATTTTACTCTGTTTAAAGAAAATAAGATTGAATACAAAATTTGAAGAACTTGCAGATGAGTTTGGTGTAACGAAATCTTATGCAAGTAAAATTTTTATTAAAAATATACCAATCATAGCCCATTTCTTGTCACCATTTATTGTTAAATTAGATCCTAAAGCGATAAAATTAAATCTTCCCATAGCCTTCAGGCAAAAGTATCACAAAGTTCTTTGTATTATAGATTGCTTAGAGATAGAAATTGAAAAGCCATCAAAAGCAATACATCAAGCTCTCACGTGGTCACAATATAAAAAAGTAATACTGTGAAATACCAATTAGTTGCACACCCAATGGCCTCATCAACTATATTTCACCTGGGTTTGGTGGTAGAATATCGGATATTGAATTAGTTGAAAATTGTAATTTTTTGGATGGTCTACCACCTGCTGCTAACATCCTAGCCGACAGAGGGTTTAAACATTTAGAACCATTGTTATCAAGTAAAGGATTTAATTTATTCAGACCACCTAGTGTTTCCAGTGGATCGAAATTAACAAAAAAAGAAGCCAAACAAACAAAAGAAATAGCAAGCTTAAGGATCCATGTGGAAAGAGTAATTCGCAGACTGCGAGAATTTACTTTTTTTTAAACCACATGCAGGAATAAATATAAAGTTAATTAATAATTTAGATGAAGCTATAACAATAGCTTGTGCTCTGATCAATTTACAAGATTCGATTATTAAAAAGTAGGTAATAACATTCTAACATCAAATTAAAATACACTACAGTTGGTCCACTGTGTTTAAATATATTGATCTTTTGATCTTGTATGAGAAATTATTGTGATTGTTCTGTGATTATTATAAAATAAAAGAACTAGAATTGATTGTATAGTTTTATTTATTAATATGTAACTCTAACGCTTTGATGTAGTAAAGGGTATATATTTTCAAAAGCGGTTCCTATGGAACTTATCTTACCAATGCAATTTGGCAAAACGTCTTCCATCTTATCAAGACCGATTAAAACATTTTAAACTGTGTAGCCTTAAGAAGCGTATGGACGTACAAGATTTATTGTTTTTATTTAAATTATTAAAAGGGGACATAGATTACCCAGACTTACTAAAAAGAATTAAACTAAACGCACCTCTTAAGCGACCTAGACCATCAAAGCATCTACCTTTTGCGGCAAATTTGGCCAAGAGTAACCTGGGCCATCACTCCACCTTGAACAGAATCCAACGTCATTACAACGCTCTCTCTAGAGATCCAGATTTAGATTTATATTCAGCAACAACAGCCGTAAATTTAAGAAATTATTATACAAATTATTATTGTAATTACTTAACTACTCTAAAAGCCTTTTTACTTTTACACAATTATTTTTCTTTTATTCAAGTTTATTTTTTTACTATAAATAACAATAGTATCTTTGTATGTAAATTAAAACTTAGTTATCATTCTTCTTAACAAAATAATTAATTGTAATTTCAGCTCGACCACTGTGCATGCCGTGGTAGCCTGTAATTAAGACTGCATTAAATTCCTAGTTCAAGATAGATTTAGTTGTAAACACAATGTATTGTCTTGTTGGTTACCCAAAATAAATAAATAAATAAATGCCGGTTTACTTTTTTCCGCAACAGTTTCATTAAAATTTGATGTATTTACTTTGTATACGTAAAGTTTGTAAAATTTGCCATTTTCGTTTTATGAAACTGAAATCTAATAAGAAGCACAGAAAATTAATACCAGACTCCAAAATAGGTGGCACGTTTCATCTCGAACTCGACAAATAAGTAAAGTGTGTCAAGCGCTTTGTACTAAGACAATTGGCAAAGAAAATATATTTTTATTTCACGTACACTGGATCTACGAGGAAGCGAAGTAAAATAATTTTTTTTAATGGACTTTCTGTGGACAGTCTATGGATATTGTAAGCAAATTTGAACCTTATTGCTCGTGTGCATTTAAAGGTATTGTATATTAGTCTAAGATCCAGCCCTACATCGTCCTTCACCGAGGTGATTAATGAACGAAACATATTTTAAGTGAAATTTAAAATATTAAAAAATAAATAAACAATGGGTTCCCTGAAAAAAATCCTGGACAGGCTACGTTAAATTATTATTTAAAAAATATTTTTTTATTAAAAACTGTACTGGTGAGATTAATAGGAAAATCTCATACCAGCTGAAAGTATGAAACTTGCAGAATGTGCAATTGATAGGTTCTTTATTTTTTCCTGGATGGACTACAAGGTTCACAGGTAGGTAACTCGGATTTCTTTGTCAGCCTGTTCCCAGTCGGACTAAAATTCCAATTTTTAAAATTCGCGAACCGCACTTAGGACCAACATTTTTGCAGTGAACATTATATCAATGTGTTTGCAATAAAACAGCGCTCACGTTGATATAAAGTTTATTGATTAATCATTAAAAGTGTAAGAACCTATTTTTAACCCCCGACGCAAAAAGAGGGGTGTTATAAGTTTGACGTGTCTGTGTGTGTGTGTGTGTGTGTGTCTGTCTGTCTGTCTGTCTGTGGCATCGTAGCTCCCGAACGGATGAAGCGATTTCAATTTAGTATTTTTTGTATTAAAGGGGACTTACGGGCGCGTGTTTTTAGATATGTTTGATGAAAATCGGTTGAGCCGTTTAAAAGTTATTGGGGTTGAAAGGGGGGAAGAATTTTCATTCTGTCTCTTTGTGGCATCATAGCTCCCGAACGGATGAAGCGATTTCAATTTAGTTTTTTTTGTATTAAAGGGAACTTACGGGCGCATATTTTAAAATATGTTTGATGAAAATCGGTTGAGCCGTTTAATAGTTGTGGGGGGTGAAAGCGGGGAAAAATAGCCTTATGTATGCAAATAATATATATTCGTGTGGGGTCTCAAATGAAAGCGTAATAGTAAGAGAATATTTATAACTTAATCCAAAATGTTTTTACCTATAAAAAGTATAAAATAAAAAATTAAATTAAAAATTAAAAAAACCCCCGACACAAACATTTAAAAAGTAAAAAATAATATCTTTAAAATAATAAGTCGCGTTGGGGGACCGCTCCATTTACTTCTAACTTTAACATAAAAAAATATTGATAAATGATAAGTCTTGGGTAAAATTAAGACTAAGTAGGTAGGCAAGTGATACTCATGAAAAAAATCGTACTTACGTACTTAGATAATGAATAGTTAGAAGCGGTCCCCCAACGCGACGTATTATTTTAAAGATATTATTTTTTACTTTTTAAATGTTTGTGTCGGGGGTTTTTTTAATTTTTAATTTAATTTTTTATCAATATACCTGTGTATACCTGTGAACCTTGTAGTCCGTCCAGGAAAAAAATAAAGAACCTATCAATTGCACATTCTGCAAGTTTCATACTTTCAGCTGGTATGAGATTTTATTATTAATCTCACCAGTACAATTTTTAATAAATTTTTTTTTATTAATAATTTAACATAGCCTGTCCAGGATTTTTTCAGCGAACCCATTGTTTATTTATTTTTTTAATATTTTAAATTTCACTTAAAATATGTTTCGTTCATTAATCACCTCGGTGAAGGACGATGTAGGGCTGGATCTTCTGCTATATGTGTAATATGGCGGTGCAGCATCGGGCAATTTTTTTCCTTTCGGGCCCATAGCACCACCGGCTTGCACCACCGGTAGTGTAATGGGAACTTTTTTATACCCATGGCACTACCAAGGGGATGTTACTATCATAATTGGTCCCGTAATATCTGGAAAAAAGCCAAGGCCTTTGGTTGTTCTCAAACAATGTCTGACAGAAGAATTGTAGCTATGACAGCAGTTTTGCCACTTATTCCGGGAGATAAAATTCTGCAAGGTTTTGATTACATAAAACAGGAGTCAAATGATGATTGTGGAATTAAAAAATTTCTTAAATACGTTGAAAACTATTGGCTTAAAGTGCATAATAAATGATGAGATCACTGTAGATCGTGCATTAGATAAATTGCGTTATTAATTACTATTATTGTCTAGATATTTTTAGAATTTCGTTTATACTCGACGTTTCGGTTAATCCCGTACCTGTCAGTTAATTTAGTTAAGAAAGTAAGAAACGTAAGAAAAAAAATGTTTAGGAACGCATAAGTTTAAAAGTGTGTATTTACGTTTGTTTTGCTTTTTTGTTTACTATTTAGTTCACTTGGTTAATCCCGTACCTGTCACTTAATTTAGTTAAGAAACGTAAGAAAAAAAAAGTTTAGGAACGCATAAGTTTAGAAGTGTGTATTTACGTTTGTTTTACTTTTTTGTTTACTACCTATTTAGTTCACTTGTATTGACTTAATAAAATTGTTTTTAACATACCTAAGTATATTTTATTATTATAGAACTATTTACATTTAATGGCAGCACATCACTATTTCTTGGTAGTGCCATGGGTATAAGAAAGTTCCCATTACACTACCGGTGGTGCAAGTTGGTGGTGCTATGGGCCCGAAAGGATTTTTTTATGGAATTAATGTAGCAAACGAGCATGCAACACCACCCTTCTGCAGCTGCTGCCGCCCATAACAATCGTGAACGACCTAGAACAAGACTCAATGTAGGGAGTAGGTTCATAAGCCCAATTAAGAGATGGTATTAGAATGTTAACTGGTTAGTTCGTTAATAAGTGTGTAGTGGTACTGTTAGTTTATGTTAGTAATTGTTTATATGAGTCTCGTTCCTCTTCGGTCACAGATGCATTGCTACCCCTGAGGATGGAGATAGTCGTCTCTACAATGGTGTACCCGTAAGTAAAAAAGCTCTGCTTATTGTTATTGCTATGACAGTAAAAATATTTCAGGGAGTTTGTGACACGACATACAAGTTTATGCTTATAGTCAGTGCAAAAACTGTACGATAATTATGATACTTTGCTGTCTAAGAAGATAAATGCATCGAAAAGCTAATGTAGTCTTCATGTCTACGTTTAATTTATCAAGATCTCTTGATTACACTCATCGTATCCTCAAAGAAGTTTGTAAGAGTAAAGTTGTTTGTATCTCTAACCAAAAACAACTTTACTGCTTTAGTTTCTAAAATTTTACTACTAAAAGTTTTCAGGTAAGTTCGACTACTAAAAGGTTGCAATGTTGCATGTAGTAAATGTTACATTTTATTATTATTCTAAGGGGGCTGGATAATACAGCTATTTCGATTGTTTTTATTAGTGGTACGTATTTACATACAAACTTTTTATTTTTCTTATAAGATAGTGCTTGACAACGATCCCACCTGATGGTAAGTGGAGATGGAGCCATAGTGATGAGCGCACTAACTTAGATAAAGCCTATTCACTCTCCTCTTGAAGACTCCCACGTCATATGTATGCGGAAACACTGACGCAGGCAAGTTGTTCCAATCCTTCGCGGTACGTATAACGAAAGACGAGGCGAACCTCGACGTTCGGACCGGCGGGATGGTAACAACGTATGGATGGATACCGGCCGTGCGTCGTGTCGTGCGATGGAGGAACGGGGATGGGGGAATTATATCAAACAATTCCTGCGCACACTCTCCAAAATGTACCCTATAGAAGACAGAGAGGCTGGCAACTCTACGTCTGTGCTCGAGGCTTTGTAGATTGGTTTTAACCAGCATGGGGTCACCAATGAGCCTCGAAGCACGCCTCTGCAAAAAAAACTGAAATGATTCAGGTGCACTTAAATCATTATTTTAATTGTTTAATTCAATTTTTCTCTTAAAGAATGTCACTTATTCATACTAATTACCTACCCACAATAAACAGTCGAAACCACTGAATGTAACAATTTGAAATTTGGTTTCCTTTGGGTGGTAGTAAGAGAGGGTTTTTGGAAAATTTCCTCTACAAAAAGGGACAAAAAATACTTAATATGCACTTTAATATATTAGCTTTGAATACATTGTCAAGAAAACATTAATGACCGGTTCATAATCTAATTATCTCTTACTGCAGATAAAAGATTAAGTAAAATAAAATATAAAAATTAAAACTGCTTTCAGCCCTAATAGATATATAGCAACTATACTTACTGCATTTTTTAAATATACATAGATAAGTAAACGCAGATATATAAATCCTTGTAGGTGTATCGTTTATCAAATATATCTTAAGATAGGGATTTCTAGTTCGGAGATTATGGGCGTCCTTGAGAGTTTAATTTAAAAGACGTATACCAACTTTTGCGACGAATACGTCTGTCTCTTCTTTTCGAAGGCGGTTAAAATGATGTTAAATGGACAGTAAACAGACATGGGATTTGTGTCTTTCTAATATATCGTGGCTTTTGAGATGTAATTTATAGCAGTCTTAAGGGATATAACGGATATATTCTGGATTGAACATAAATAAATTTCGCCTTGAATTGCAATCTCTGACAAATCATTCGTAGAAACGTTCTCTTGGACTAAAGGATATTATATCTTAAATTTTATGTATATTCAGAAGCGCACATAGCATAGTTAATCAATAGCAGGTGCAGTCCATAATTAGATGGGTGGCCACGATCTCTTCCTCCAAACTGCACTGGGAAACGTAGTAGAGTAATATATTCTAGGCCTCTTCAATGAAGAGGAGAGACCCTTGCTCATAATTGGGAATTAATGTATTGCATTTATGGTATAAATTTATTAAAACAGATACTACTATAATAATTATAACTTTGCGATATACCATCTTCATACTATACTGGATGGAATTTCTTATAAAATTTGGGACTGTTTTTTTACAATATCGTAAGCATTGTAAAAAATAATATTTTTATTTTTCGATCTCAAATAAAGTAAAGAAATCATGGCTTGTTAATTGAATATCCAATCAATTTTCCTTATTATTTTTTCTTCATAATAGGATCTCGGTGAAATTAGATAGGTACGGCACCGACGGTGGAAATAATATTTTAGAATTGGGATTTTTTTTTGTCGCTAGTTGATTGTCAATAAAAATGTTGGTTCTGTAACAGAGAGTCCTTTAATTATCTTTTTAATTTAGAATTACAATACCTAGTTCTTACTATACATGTATTAGGTATTTTTTTGTAATAATTTTGTAATCATTTTTCAAGTTACGGTCTGTATACGGTCGGTGTGGTCTGTTGCGGGGAATTGTTATTACTGGGTACCAACTAAAAGCTATTCATGTGATGTCAAATAGATCGCACAATAATGTGCTAACCAGAATTATTCAAAGAGATTATCCCATTCGCGGTCAATACATTTGACAAGCATAATTCATTGCGAGAGAGCTCGAAATTAAATGGCTATTTGTATTTGCCACATCACGTGCCATTACTGGATATTAGTGCCGTGAGTTAATCGTGCGCCGGATCATCCATCAAAGTTGTCCAGTCATTGGACGACTACAGATTACATCCCCCTCAATAGACGCTGAGCGACAGACAGATAGGTACCTAATTCTCGTCCCGGAATCGTAGATCAAGTTCTTGTGTAAGACGTTCTCTGAAACAAGACTGTAACTTTGTGTTTTTCGTGTTGTTTCTATAGATGTATATTTAAAAAAGATGGGCAATTTACCTACCTTCTATAATTATTTGCATAAAAAATCTAATTTTGCATAAAGCTACCAGTAAATTTTTTATACACCAATAAATATCAGGCATCCCGAACTTTTTCTTTAAAATTAAATTGTTTTAATAAAAGCTTTCATTTTATTTTAATCTCATTCCAAATTAAATTATCATCGTATATCAAAGGGGTCCTGGGTTCATTCCTAGCGAGGCGGAAATTTGAATTATGAGTATTAATTTCCGTTCTTGGACTGGATGTGTATTTTTAACTTGTGTATTGTCATTTGTTCATTTTACAGAGTCCAGTTGTGAGGCTATGAGTGTGTAGCGTAATTAATTGTTTTATCAAAAGTTATATCAGGCTAAAGATCACACCTGACAATTTCAGAATCTAGTGACTAGGGACCGGCCCAAAGTGAAGCGAGGGCGGGTTTATTAGTTCTCTTATAACATAATTACTATTTTGACTGGTTAATTTGTAATTTCATTAGGAATTTAGCCTTTGTTTTGTTTACTCAGGACTACTCAGGAGGTAGGTACTAAACAAATTCGTTCTGGATTTTACGGCTCGCTGTGAATTTTAATTTAAATATGATTGAAAATTATTATTAGCAAAATAGTAAACATGATAGAGACGATAAACATAAGTCAACTTCAGACAAAACACGAAACAAATAATACCTTCAATTTAAAATATTGTACGCTCTATAAATACAAAATTTTGTAAAATAATATTAATAAAAAACATTTGAACATTTACCTATTACTTTAAATTTAGTTCCCACAAAAAATATCTATATTTGTCATATGAATTGGACCGACATGAATCTCTAAGTACCCTCGACCTGTAAAAGTTTTAAAAATATATAAGTAGGTATTATTATTGCTATTTTGTAGTGGCGTCTGACAGTATATCTATCACTGAATGTTTACTGGTTCATGACGTCATGCGCTTTGATAGTAAATTGAGGTCACGTGGTAATGAGCATCATTTAAAATTTTAAATTCATTTTATTTCATTTAAACAAAATCTTATGTACTTACGTAAATAGAAAGCAGGTGCTGAGAAGTGTTTAAACATACATAATTATATAAGAAATTAGAAAGAAAGATGAATGTTTATTTCCGCGTCACTCAGGCACACACACAATAAGTGACAACATTTATATTTTGAATTGCAACATACAACGATATCAAAGGACTGATATTGTATAATATATATAATTGTAAATAAAATACTACATGTTGAACAGTTGAGTGCTTTCCTGCGTTAAAACTAAAATACATTAAACGTGTTATGGACCTTGTTTGTGTAGGACGAAATTTAATTAAGTAGAGTAGTTTAATTTTCACAAAATTCTCGTCCTCTTAAGGGGTTCACTTTATTATAATGTTTAAACTTCATTTAAGTTTACATAATAAGTGTACATGAACATTATTTCAAAAGATTCAGATCAGTATAATTACAAACCACACAGATACAATATGACACCCATTCTCAGTTCACATTAGAATTTCAAGACAACACAATATCAAGACAAGAACAATCGCACTTAGCCCGAGAACTGAAAAAAACATCTAGGTACATCAGAAGATAGACGGATTACAAAATTTGTTTTTTTTTCTATCGGTAACAAATTTATAAAAAAGTATATAATAATGTAAGAACATAGTTTGGGCATATAAATAATAAACAGCAGATAAGTAATTTATCCTAATATTTATATTCTGCCTGGAAATGATAGCATAAATTATTTCAAATTATTAAACTTTTTGAGACTATTCATTACTAATTAATTGTTTTCTCGTCACTGTCAAGTTTCATAAAAGTTGTTGAAAAGCTTTTGAAATTAAAAAAAAGTTTTGTTTGTGTCGAAAAAAATGTACTATTTTTGTTTGAAAAAAGAAAAACCGAAAAGCATAAATTCTTAAATATTTTAGGTATTTTTCAATAGGTAGTTGACAAACGAATGGACTAGAATTTAGGCAGAACGAATGTAGTTACTAATGATTTTAAATATATAATCGCTATTATATAATATTGACTAGGTACTTTAATAGAATGAATGAGACTGTGGCAATTTACAGAAATAATTTTGAAAGTTAGGATTGAAGTTATTAAAAATATGAAAGTAAATACCTAAAGTAAGTAGGTAACCAAAAGTTGATAGGTATATTATCAAATAGGTATTATCAAATATCATATAGCTCATATTCTATTTGAAATTTATATAAATACAATCTTGAATTAATGTACATAACGGCGCTATGGCCAGAGCGGTCGATATAATTTGGGTTATACGTGGCTGGAGGTCAGAAATAATTCACTTCAATACATTTTTATAACAAATAATGAACTATTTCCAAAATAAATTCAGATTACATTAAATTAAACTTAGAAATAAAGCTTACGATAAAATAATAGCAAAGTAGCAAAGGATCAGCAAGATTACTTCGGATTAAACATGGAAACGCGGCAAGTTTGGTATGGCAGTGGGTTCTACACGTTCTAGTCGTTCGGCCATTCCTGACCCAAGTGGGCAGGGAATAAAAAAAAAACAACTTTATCAAATCATTACAAATTTTGAATATCATAACAGATTATTTCTCTCAAAGGCCAAAGCTGACATGTCGATCAACACCCATACTCAGTCAAATAATAGGAAACTCATTGAAATATTGCTGTGCTCGTACCCTGACCTCCATCCGGTCCTGATCATCACACTTATAACCTCCATCCGGTCATAAGCATCAACCCAATAGGCAACCTCTATCCAGTCACCTGCGCATGTAACCTCCATCCGGTTACAAACACTACACCCCCCAGATGATCATTTCGAGCTTTTATCAAAAATAATCTTAAAAAGGTTTGTTCAACATGTCGCTTTATTTATCCTATCACGTTACAGATTAATCCAAAACAAACTTTACATTCCTCATAAAAGTTACTTTTCTCAAAAAGTTATCATTTCTCAAACAAGTTGACTTATCGAACGGTACTCAAGTACAATCATGTACTCCTCTCAAAAATAACGACCGTATACATAGCTCTCATCTAAATATATTGCAACGTCCATCCCGATGCAAAACTGTCTATTGGCACCCACCAATAACAGCACAAAACACTTCTATCCAGTGTTCATATAAGGGCTATGCATTTAAAACTAAATCTTAAATCTTTAAAACTAAATCTCTCAAAAATAGACTTATCAAGTGAACTACGTCTCGAAAAGAAAAAGTTTAAATTTACTACTTCTTTAAGCTATCACAAAACAACAATACAGATCACCTGTAATTAGATCCGCAGCAGTATCAGGCAGGCATCATGGGTTCCCCGTTTCCCGGAACGATAGTTGTCAGACTCGTCCTCCAAGGTCATACGAAAGTACTCCAGGGTGCGCGAGTGCATGCACGCAGCCGCCCATGCTGTTCCACATAACACGCGTGTAACCTGCGTGAGCTGCTCTTGTTCCTGATCGCCATTGGGGTAATCTGTGCATCCTCGAAAACTTATCTGAAAACAGAACGATGCACATTGCATCGCCACATGTGAGATTACTTCAAAACTCATTGGTTTCACAAGGTAAATTAAAACCAATCTAAGTGTGCTGCACTTGTAAATAAAATAATTGGGGAACTGATTGTATCCAACTGCTACTTTGATTAAAAATTTCACTAAACTTCCACAAACTGCTATTGTTTTTTTTTCAGCAAATAGAAAATCACTAAACATTTTAAATTAAAATTAATAAATTTTACAGAACCTCCGATATCTCAATTGTTATCTTTTGTCATTGTTCATTAATTACAAGACACATTAAAAAGTCATATATTCACAAGGAACGAAATAAAAATGGAAGTTATAAAACTCAAAAACACCAGATTTAATAAAATAAAACTTTGTCATACCAAAAACGCCGTTTCACTTTTACCTTGTTTCATGTTACCACAACAAGGTGATGTCACCCTTGGTTCCAGACAGGTACCAGACAAGATCTTGGTCTCCAGTTCCTTATAACCTAGAATCGCTTCCTAAACGCAGCTTAAATCCGACGTAAACACTTACGTCGACTTTATTTATTTCGAAAATATAGTGACTAAAGCGGGTAAGAATCCAACTAATTCGTCTGTAATACCTCTAATGTCAATGTTTTGGATCATTAGATAACGCTTACACAATATTTAAAATTAACAATGAACTACGCGGGTATTTAGAATCCTACACAAAACAATAAAGTGTGCTTTACTTTTAAAACGACGCAACAAAGTAAGCTGAAATCGAACACTTTTTTTTTTTAATTAATGGCTCGATAAACGTCACTATAGTGAGATTACTCGAAAACATATTGTCACATAGTAAATAAAACTTTGAAAATTGTATTGTGTTTCACTTTTAAAACAACGTGAACTAATGAGTAACTAATTGGATCGTCGTCACTAATGAAAAAACCAAACCGTTCACTTTTTAAAAGCTAAGCTGATTATTGTTGTAGGTACTCGATAAATGGAATACTTCGTCAAGTTGAGCACAAATAAAGCATCTATTTTGTGTGTGTTTATTTTTTTTTCAACTAATCCTTTTCAGCGGTAAGCGGCGCACCAAATCACCAAAAACCAAAATAACTATCAAGAACATTACACGTTTGAAAAAGGTCACTGCACTGTACGTCATATCTCGTTATCAATTAAAAATGTACCAACACGGAATGCATGACAAAATACCTGAGCTCAAACGTTTGTTATTCTTTTTTTGACCAGACAAAATCTAATTTATGTACCCCCTTTATCTTTAACAATTTTATGAACGTAGATTAATTATTATTGTGACTTCGGAACATAATAATTTTACTTTAAAATAACTTGAGTTACGTTACATTTCGATTAAATTAATTGAAGAGAAATGCTTACCCAACCAGGCACCAATATTATCCAATCACTTTCAAATATTATCAAGGAAACTCAAAACAAAGCATGAATCTTATTCGTGGCCTGTGGCTTTTCACTAAGCACAACAAACAAAGTCAACAAGTCACGGACTCTTCCACGGTCTCTGCAAGACCCGACCAGCTGAACTAAGATTCATCGCTATCACTCTACTCAAATTCACTTTTTATATCACAACACTTCAAATGATACTTAGCCCTTGGGCATTCTAGCAAACTAACCACAAATCTACCCACATTAAACTTCAACAAAATGATCGCATGATAAAAAGTGTGTTCCGATGTTATAATACTTGGTTAAATTACACTAAAATCAAAGGGTGTAACTTTCCCTTCATAATAAAAACATAGAGGTCATAATAAAAATGATTTCTTTTTTTTTTCAGCGATTAAACATCAAAATTAGATTACGATGAGAAGTGATTTGTTTTAATTACGTAACTGCCTTAAATGATACACACACACACAATATAGTTTACACAAAAATTAAAATTTAAGCAATGAAATTCTGTTACCACATGACTAATGAAATTAAAATAAACCATACCAATACTTGCTGTCTCACTTGAAAATCCTTTACACCGATACTTGCCATTTTATTTCAAAATCCTGTTTTACCGTGGCATGGTGGTCATATCTCTTTACTTGCCATCCATGCCTCACAATATTATCACCTGAAAACCTGAAATAACCTAGCCAGCTATGTGTGGGACGTGAAGTTACATCCAACTTCTGATAACGGCGCTATGGCCAGAGCGGTCGATATAATTTGGGTTATACGTGGCTGGAGGTCAGAAATAATAGTCAGTACACCGAGTTTAGAGGTCTATTACATCACTTCAATACATTTTTATAACAAATAATGAACTATTTCCAAAATAAATTCAGATTACATTAAATTAAACTTAGAAATAAAGCTTACGATAAAATAATAGCAAAGTAGCAAAGGATCAGCAAGATTACTTCGGATTAAACATGGAAACGCGGCAAGTTTGGTATGGCAGTGGGTTCTACACGTCTACTCGCTCTAAGCGCTCAATTCCGAAAAAGCCCCCCATCATAACAGCTCTGGATCTTTATAATGTCATCTCTAACCCCCACTCCATGCCAACCATGCCCAAACAATAACTGTTTGACGTTTCCACAAATAGTTAAAGCGATTCTCCACAGATGGCGTTGAAACATCAGCGCAGAACTTTACTGCACTCCGACAAGTAGTTCCAGCGATTCTCCACAGATGGCGTTGAAAGACTGGCGCAGGACTTGAGTGCGCTCCGACATACATAATAAGAAAAAATCATTAATCGAGACCAAATTAAGTTTAAACTCTATTCGGGCCTAAGGGTTGGCACACACTACTCGTAAAATATCAGCCATTACCATTGCATGCATGTAACTTCACTTAAAACAACTTACAAGCATGAGAATGCCGTTCTGATGCTTGTATGTTGTATTTATCACCTTGCCTCTAACTATGAAAAACTCACGGTTCAAAACGAAACAATGCTAATTCGTTTCCTAGTTGATAAGTGTCCGCCTATCTTAAGCTATCAATTAACTTGAAAGGCTCAAATTATTTATTTAATATTTCATATAAGTACGCCCAATGTGTTTATGTTGACTACGTACAAAGTGGATGAGATATTTTACGATTCAATAAATTTGATTGCAAATTGGAATCACTGGACCTCTGTCAAAGAAATCAACTCATGTCTCATTAATTTATTGCCGGTTTTGCTTCTAAAACCATGATTACAATAGCGATTTCAATCAAACTGCCCGTTTTGTGGGTGGATTTGAATTGTTTTGGTGCAGAAAATACCTGTATAAAGCTAACTGAAGTATAAATATTTAACCAATAGTCACGGTGCCGCTTAACTAAGATTCAATATCACATCCAGCCGAGAATCAAACCAGAGACCCCTAGCTTAAAGTTAAGATCATTTCCAACTAGGGAAAGGGTCGTCAAATAAACAAATCAACTCGTGAAACCGTTGCAAATATTTTATGATAAAGTTTTGTTATTCCCGACACAAACTGTAACGATAATAGCGGCGAGATTGCGGTGGCGGGAAAATTCTTTTGAAAGTTGATACTTGACGTACACTTTTTGGACCATAATGATACCACACGGGTTCACACGACACACTGAACTTGATATAGTTACATAATAAAATTGGATGAAAATATCTGTACAAAATACGAAATATACACGTTTTCATGCCGTTACATAGTAACGTAGAGGTTTCATGCCGTTGTTTTTTAAACAGTTTTGATTAGTAGGTTTGTACCTTCTACGGCTTGTAGCTTTTTATTATGATCACCAGTGATCAAGATTCATGTAAATGGGTCGAATTTTTGGCATAAGCAATTTATGTATATCGTGTAGGTATGCATACCCGTATCATAATAAAATGTATTGTATACAATCCTCTATAAATTTAAAATCATATGCTTCGGTAGCTACCTTGCTAATGACAGTTGAATAGTTATTGTTACATTTGTTACACTGTGGGTACGTGACCGAGGTCAATTGAAACAATTTAGCTTCAGATTCTACTGAATATTGTAGATGTTGCCAGAAAATATGCTACCATTATTTAGTATGTATATAGTTCTTACATAAAATAATTCATTTTGTAGCTGTATCTTAAACTGTGGCAATGACCTCATGAAGATGAAAAGGATCAACTAATCTTAAAGCGTACTGTAGTAGGGACCTGCTGAAATAGATAATGGGGTCGATTTATACACTCGAGTGGAAAAGTAATTAAATATCTAACATTTTCCAAACAAATAACTGATCGAAAAAAAATTAATGCTCCATAATGTTATTGTTTTAACATAGACATTTAATTTTTTCAATCGATATTATAATGTTCTTAAATGACAGCGATCATTTACTTCTTGTTTGTCTGTTATTCTTTCCATTACTAAAAAAAATAAGAAAAGGACCGTACCTTCCACACTTATTTTGGAACAAAAAGATGTTCATTATCTTTTAAAATGTTTGTGAAGTGTACCAACTCATAATTGCTCTATGTTGTAAACTACGGCCCACATTTGTCACGTTATATTTTATAAGATGAGGGAAACCTCGCAACAAAGCTATGGAACGTAACGATATTATAGTGAAGTACAGATGAACATTATATTCGTTATTATACGCAAAACAAACGAAACATTTTATTTGACATTGAGATTTATTATCTTTGGACAGATAAATATATGTGATATTTGTATAACAAATTGTCGCTTACTGGGTGAACTTACAGCAGTAATTGTTGTTTTTAGGGTTCCGTACCTATAAGGAAAAACGGAATCCTATTAATACACCTATTATATGGATCTAGTTAAGGGGTTTATCTTAACTAGATCCATATAATAGGTGTCCCAAAATTTACGCAAGAAGTAATTTTGATAGAAAACACAGGTTTATAATTAAAATTGTAATTTTTTTATTGTTTTATGTAGTGTACAGCATAGGGTTATGTATAAAATAGCATATCGGGTAAATGGCCTCCACGACTTTGCTCTTACGTACTCTTTTGTTGAAATTTTCCATGGTTGTTTTGCATAAATGTGGCTGAATTTCGTTGATACAACGCTCAATTTCCTCCTTCAAGGCGTGGGTGGTCGTGGGCTTGTTGGCATAAACCTTAGACTTCAAAAATCCCAAAGAAAAAAATCCAACGGCGTTAAATCGCATGATCTGGGCGGCCAATTCTGATCACCAAAAAGAGAAATTACACGACCAGGAAATGACTCATGCGGTGCAAAATATTGCTCAACAATAAAAATGCGTTGTTCTTTTGTGTAGCGCTCCATTTTTAATAACCCTGAACTGTCAGCTGTCACGCTGTATTTTTTTTGGTTGGCAACAATTTACCGCACAAATGGCGCAAAATTCAAATCTTGCGTCAATTTTGAGACACCCGTTAGATACAAAACTGAAATTTTCATTGAATGTTTTATATGATTTAAGGCAGCAAACTGTGACTGACTTAGAACAAGACTAAATTTAGGAATTAGGATAATTGGTCCAGTTGGTTAGTGCATGTGCCCCGTTCTAATACGGTCACAGAAGCTTCCCGTGAGAACTGAGATGATCACTTCTAAAAAGTTATCAACCTAATAAATTACTAGTATTAATATCACTTAGTTGACGGATTATATCACGGAACCCTAAGTGTGCGTCTCCGATTCGCACTTGACAGATTTAATTCATATATTTGAAGAAACGTTTTGAATTTTAGTGCAGTTACTCATCTAATGTAGCCTCGATAAATACACGTAACACAAATAGGTATACGCTAATTTGTTTTGTTTAAATATATCCAAACATTAATGGGCGACAACGATTAGTTACATATAATATTTTATAATGATATCGTTAACGCAGGCCCCTATTAAAATTTAAATATTTAGGGCGGCTTTTACCAAATCTTATTTAAAATGAGTTTAAACGCATTTAGTTAAATATGTTTTCATTTATTTTGTAAACACGATTAATTTAAACTTATTTAAGTTTGTCTTGCACCACGATGTTGAAGCTTGAAGTTAACTAAACGCATTTTAGAGTGTTGCGTGGTGTTGCTGCATTGTCTTGTGCGCTCCATTTCACGATTTGAGCAGTATCGTTACAAATAACGTTATTTCGCGGTTTTTTGACGAAATTTTGTTTGTTTTTTTTGGGTAAAACGAGTTTTCTGTCAATGTAACCTAGGCAAATAAATAAGGTTACCTATGATGTAGCTTCATTTATTGGACTGATATAAAATAAAATTATGTAATCTTTATACCTTACTTAAGTACTAAGTAACAATTTTGTAGGTAGGTACATACGTACTCATCGTACATATCTTACAAGTCTATAATAAGTAAACAAAGTACTAGGTACATAATTACTTTTCCGTTTTAAACAATAATCTAGATTCAATTATTTCTAGCAAAATCATCGTCGTCTTCTTGGATAGACGAAATCTTCGAAAGAACTTTTTCTCCGTCAGGGTTTTAAACTTCTTGCCTTAATAACCCTGATATCTCGAGGCCTGTTCATATAGTTGACAATTTCTTCGTCGTCGTCATCAATCTCATCAAAAAGAAACTCAAACAAACTCATTATTCTTTTCACACTCAAATTCTTCGAAAAATTCACGATCAAAATCTAACCTCAAATACAACCGCTAAATACGTTTAGCAGCTTAAACAGCGATTTTTGGCTGTTTAAATTTGACAGATCGATAATCATGTTTAACTTGTGGTGTAAGACAATTTGTGTAGTTAAACAGAATTTTGTGCTTAAATAAAATTTTAAACATGTTAAACCGCTTGGTAAAAGTCGCCCTTAATAAAAATATTAATTCTTATTGGTGACGTACACATATTGTTTAAATTAAGGGAAGGTGTCCCACCGGCAACGAGCAGCGTGTAAAGCTCAGCTGTTTTCTCGCATTACTCGCCCAAGACAGCGGCGCGGTAGAAATGACATTTCGTGTAAACAAAAGAGATGCATATGCCAGCGAGTACTCGCTCGCGGTGTGAACAGTCAGCGAGTAATCGCTGACTTAGGGCTCATTCCCACGGCATACGTCTTTGACGATTCGTCAAAAAACACGATACGTCTTGACGGATGGACGTTCACATTGAATACGGAATCGTGTTTTTTCACGATTCGTCAAAATATCCGCATTGAAGTTCACATTTATTTCGTGATTTAGCTCAGTTCAGATTGGTTCAGAAACATTCACGATTCGTGATTTCTAAAAGACGTATCCGTCATAATCATAAAACATTCACGATTCGTGATTTGTAAAAGACGTATCCGTATTCGTCTTTTTTCACGATTCGTCAAGCGTGTGAACATGAGTATTTAAAAAGCATTGCCGCCGTCAAAAAAAATAACGAATCGTGAAAAAAGACGATTCGTGAAAAAAGACGATTCGTCCTCGTGTGAATGAGCCGTTAAGGGTCTCTTTTTTTAGGGCGCATTCGAAAAGAACGCTGGTTACCGGCGCTGATCTGCCAGTAGGTTTGGGTAAAAAATATCGATATATCAAAATATCGATATTTTTTCAGAAAAATATCTATAAAATAAAAATATATATAAAATAAAAATAAACTAATCTGACCCGGTAAGAGGGGCGCTACTGTCTTGGTCTTTTTCTGACAACAGTATAACATTTGCATTAGTTGCAATTTTGGCAACCGGACCAGATAAGTTTGTGGCACTGTATGTTGATTTTTTCTTGGCTACAGGTACATAAACATGTTTTTTGATAATAAAACTGATGTCATAACAGCCAGATGTGTATTTAGGTACTTTAAAATTTCGAATATTTTGGCAATTTTTATAAATAATTGCACATTGGGCAAAACATTCCGATATATCGAAATATCAATATTAAATTTCTTGGGTGGTATATATCGATACATTTGGAAAATATCGATACGATTAATGTCGATATGTTTTTCCCATTTGCCCATCCCTGTCCCTATCTGTCAGCACAGCACGTATCGGTATAGTCTAAGATCCGAATCTAAATGGACATTAATCGGGTTGAAAAGAGAATCAAAATTATAAAATAATAAATTTCGTATATATTAGAAAATATATTAAAAATGGGTAGACAACTAAAATCCTGGACAGAATATTAAGTATTAGTTTATACCACTCTTTAGTATTAAACAAATATTTCTTAGTATTTAAAATGATTTTTTTGTGTTTAATAAATCTGATATTCATTTATTACATATTAATAAACCTTTTTAAATACTAAGAAATATTTATTAAACACTAAAAAGTGGTATCTAATAAATTATTTGTTAAATATTAACAAATATTTTTAACTATCAAAAAAAGTTTCTATTAGTGTGTTTGATTCTCTTATCAACCCGATGAATGTCGATTTAGATTCGGATCTTAGACTATACCGATAAGCGCTGGCAGATCAGCACCGGTAACCACCGTTCTACATGAATGCGCCCTTACACGGAATGTCATAATTATCTTTTGTACGTGTCGTGAGCGAGTAAATAGTCGGGATTCACTCGCCAACTCGCCGGCGCCGGTGCGACAAGGTACCTTTTAATGATATAGGATGGCAAATTGTCTTGTTATGGTAACCTTGATTGAGTACCGTCGCGATTGTCGGGAATGAACTGGTGGTAACACAGCGATGGTGGTACACGGGGGATTTTATACCATAACCAAGAAACTGGCTTGGACTTGCACAACTTATCCCGAAATATAGAGCAGCTCGTTGAAATACGTAATATGTGTTAAAGGACCATTTGAATGAATGAAATGAATTTTATTTGAAGAAGGTTTTATGAAAAGTAATAACATCCCACTTGGACACGAATCCCGTCAAGAAGGCAGCGTAAAGGAAGAGTTTAAAAAATCCTCATAGAATAGTTCGTAGCGTTAACACATATTATTTAGTAACTCGATTATCTGGCCCTCGGTTGTACGGATTCACGTTTGTCCGAAATATCAACCGCCAATTATTCACATTTTCGGTTATCCGAATACCCAACGACAACAATTAGTTCGGTTAATCAGATTTCTACTTTCCATACTACAATCTACTTACCTAAACCGTACTTACTCTTTCATTTCCTTAACGGAAGCGAGATGAGATTACAAGTAATACGAGGACAATTTTGTATAAAAATACCACGTTGCATTAATCTTAGAAAGCTGATATCCCGAGCGTCCCAATAAGGCGTGACACAACGCTCCTAATCCTTTCTCAATAATCTGTAGAAGACATGCGTGACAATTAGTGCCAAATTCAAATATTAAAGGATTTAGCATCGTCACGGCTATGAAAAATCACTAAGCGTAAGTTAGTATTACATACCTACTAACTATAGCAGAATATTTGCTGCAAATAGGTACCTACCTACCTAAAAAGTTTTATTTAAATTAAACATAAGCTGTCAGATGAAGATTATAGATTATAGTCCAGGGAATCTTAATCAACCCTGAAAAACTGCTTTTACTTTTTGTGAAGATATCATCTTTCCTTTTGCTTTAGATATTAGCAGTCGCGGCAGGTAGCGTCACCTTGACAGCAAATTTAATAGTTTCCGTTTGCTCCTTCAACAAGGACCTCTGACACGCACTTGTACTCGCAATTTGAATATTATGTGATTCAAATAAATTTACCTCTGCCGCAAACTTTTGTGAAATTAAATAAATATAGATACTTACCCAGATTGGATTACACAATGGATGCAGGAGTAACTCGGGTTGCAAAATTCTAAAAGAACTTGATGAATTCTTTTGACATTTTTTTCCTTAATTCTCATCGGAATGGAAATTTTCAATAATTTTAGGATAGACTTGTTACAGTTTCTATCCACTTTATCCTACTTCCTTCCTACTAATATTATAAATGCGAAAGTTTGTAAGGATGTATGTGTGTGTGTTTGTTGCTCTTTCACGCAAAAATTACTGAACGGATTTTTATGAAGACATCGGAATAACATAATTTGTAAAAATTTATAGAGATTTTTGGAGGGACTGGTTTCCCGAAGCGAAGCGAGGGCGGATTTACTAGTTACTATATATAAAATCATTGTTACTATCATTTGTGCTGCGTTAATAACTACTTCAGCGATTTTAAATTTGCTAATAAATATCCTAACAAAATGTGTTTTAATTATTTTATAGCACAGCGTGACTTAAACCCGCATTTAAGTCACAGTATTCAGTGGCGTAAGTAGGTCATTTTTTCATGGCAAAAGACGCCAACTTCACGCCGTTCAAAAATAAATTATTGAAAATTGCGAAGGTAGAAATTAAAAAATATATAACATGAGGGTACTTTATGACATTGAGTGACGCAAACGCGAAGGTAGAAATTAAAAAATATATAACATGAGGGTACTTTATGACATTGAGTGACGCAGCACCACCATGTAAGCCTGCACTTATAATTATCTATACTGTGCTTTAGTCATATTTATCTTTACTGCTTTTTAAAATAATTCAGTTGAAGTATGTTTTGTGTATTGTAGGTAGGAACCTATGTGTGAAATTGTTGGTGAAAACTGTTACTTTATCATATTTTAATGGGAAATATTATTGAGTAAACAAATAACCTACTTACTTAACATAATATGGGTAAGTACACATAAAGGATAAAGGACACTGTTTGGTGAAATCAGCGAAAAAATATTTCATAATTAGTTATCTTATCTTCTCAAATTGTTGATTCAGTATACTAAACTAGTGCTTAATACGGGTTATGCAAGAATTTACATAGGTTAGAGATTCTCCTAAATACAGTTTTATGTTGTACAAAACTTGAATATAAACATTAACAACTTCGTAATAATTCCTTTCAGGAGGCTTTGTCGTTATTTTTTTATCTGTCTCTTCATGTTTCGAACACTTTGTAATTCTCTTTCGCACAATAAAATTACATTATCATCATCGCAACTCAAAAATCTTTATGAAATTAAAGCATCAAATTATAACTTTTATTTATTATAACTACAATAAAGCGGGTTTATGTCACTCGTGCTATAAAATAATATACGATACTCGTTCGTAAAGTTGCATTTTTGAACGGCGTATATCGCACTCGCTTCGCTCGTGCGCTAACTTCACGCCGTTCAAAAATGGGCAACTTTACGCACCGTATCGTAATGTACTATTATTTTCTTAAAATATTATATTCATCGAATGAGCCGTGGTGAAGCTTATTTAGTAAGCCGTTCCCAACTATTATATTCCTAACTCTATGGGAATATGAAATTTATTTCCATACATTTACGTCTTAACGTGCTTTAGCTCAATATTAAATGCGCACCGTCGCACTGTGTTCGATAGAAATCGTTCCTTAGGGGACGAATTTTCAATATAAGTGTAAGTACTTTATAAAAGCCAGCGAGACGTTGATGAATTAGTCAATAAAGACGAGTTTTGTGTATCAAGATTATGAAATTGTTTACAGTGTTGAATGAAAAATGACTTATTTTTGTATTATCATCTTCTCGGTGTTTAATAAACGGTAAAGGCCTCAGTTCTTCTTTGAGTTTGTTTGGGTCGATTTATTTTGGAAGTAGAAGACTGTAAAGTCCACTTAAAATTAAAATTTAAAAAATTTAATCTAAATATTTTTTGTTTGTTAAACATTAGATACCTGTGATTTTCGTAGCTATATCAATAGGTCGGCATATTTAATTTTTAAGTTATGTAGTTATATGTTATTTAAGAACCTTTAAAATAGGAAACAATATTGAATAGCGATAATTATAGCTAGGGAGCCCAAGAGGGGATTCTTGGATTTACTCGAGCGCGGTAGATTAAGGTACAGGGGGTACCTTGTACCCAGTTCAGTACCTCCACCAAATATGAGCCCCATATATAAGGCCGCGCCTCAAGAATAAAGGATCAGATTAGTAAAAAAAAATTGATCATCAGACATTCTCGAGCGCGTCAGATTAAGGTAGGGTGAGTTAATTACATGCTAAAAAGTGTATATTCCACTAATCTGACAATTTGAGAATGACGCAATGAAAGGGGAGGGCTACAAAGTTGTTAAAAAAAACGCCATCTTGACAGTCTCGAGCGTGGCTAATTTTTTTTTATTTTGAAGGAAATGATTCAAGGATAACGAAAAATATATAATCTGACGATTAATAAGAGCCGAAATAACAAAAATTCGTCATGAAAGTTTAATGTTCAAAATCGATAAGTAGAGATAAATCAAAAAGTACCCGTCAGATTTCGCTCAAATTTATACGAAAACATACGACGAGCTTTCGATTAAAAAAAGGATGGAAGGATGAAAATTTAAATTCTCAGTAAAAAGTTATGAGGTAGCGACCATAAACACACATTATTAAAAATAACTCAAAAACTGCCCATTAGAGGTCGCTCAAATTTATACAGTATCACAAGACAAGCACCAGCTTCCGAATAAAAAAAGAATTATAAAAATCGGAACACCCAGTCAAAAGTTATGAGGCAACTACTATAAATCCAATACACATTATTATGAATAACTCAAAAACTATCTTGAAGAAACGTCAAATTCAACAAAAGGTTAATCTCATAAGGAGTCAGTTTTTAACCAACCTTCGGGAGAGTTTAAATAGTTTAAACTGGACTTGATCGATTATCTACCGTTGATCTTACGAAATAATTCGTGACTAAACTCTGAAGCATAGTTTAAACTATGATTGATATTACGGCCCTTAAATTATGTAAATACAAGTATTCTACTTAAAAACATACACTTTTTTATTTGCATGCTATTTCTTGAGCTTTTCTATTAATGAAGTTCAATGATTTAATTTTTTTTTGGCAGATTAGGGAAATCCCTCTAGATAATCGTCAGATTAAGAGACAGCAAGTCTAGGGCATAAAGATGAACCATATATATCTTAATCTGACGCGCTTGAGTATTTCAAAATGGCGACTTTTTTTTGCAAATTAGTATAATGGCTGCGACTTTGGGTAACATCGAAATCGTCAGATTATTGAATTAGAGCTTTTTTTTGGTGCACTTAACACCCCCTTAGAAAATCTGGCGCGCTCGAGTAAATTTTTTTTTTTATCATTTTCAACCCTTAAGTACGATCACCCCCATCATGCAAACGGTCAGATTAACATACGTACATTATTAAAAATACGTAGGCCATTGATGGTATCAATATCTGACGCGCTCGAGAATGTCCATGCGGCAGTTTTTTTTTACATATTCAAAGATCTATAGCCGCTTCCCTCACCGATGAAAAGGTATACATTATATAACATTTTTTTCTTCTTATCATCTAAGCTTTGCAACCCAATAGGTTTCTATGACGCTCGAGTAAATCCACATTCAGCATCATGGCCTCCCGTACTATTACGCAAAAAGGAAAAAAAGTACATAGTATCAAAATAAAGTACAATTTATTTTTCTTTATTATTATATTTAAAAACATATTTTTATTGCTTTTTACAGTTTGTATCAAATTAGGATCTCGACTAAACAATTGCACAGCATGTTTACAATCTATATTTGAATTAAAATTAATAAGTGATTCATTTTTTATTACAAAGAAATCAAATCATGCGAAATAAAGTATTTTCGTGTGCTTTATTGTTCTCATAAAGTATAGAGTACAATTGCCTGAAATAACGTACAATACCTACTTTATTATAAAGTACGGGTGGCAACCCTAATTAGGTGTTTTCGTTATAGTAGAAGATCCGAATCTATATCGACATTCACCGGGTTGATAATAGAATCAAACTTATTTTATAATAAATTTCGTATATTAGAAAATATATTAAAAATGGGTTGACAACAAAAATCCTGGACAGAATATTTTTAATTATTTTTTAAAAAATGATTTTCATAAAATGTTGTACTTATGATGAAGATAATAATAATTTTTTTACTGGACTTAAAGTATAGAACATAGAGAATGTGCAGACGTAGGGTAGACTATTATTTACCTGGACGAACTACTGGGTAGACAGGTATAAACAGGTATGTCAATACTAGTTACTTTTCACTCGATTTGATTATAGTCTGCACATTCTATATGTTCTATACTTTAAGTCCAGTATAAAATTTTATTATTATCTTCATCATGCAATATTTTTGAAAAATTATTTAAAAAAAATAATAAAAAATATTCTGTCCAGGATTTTTGTTGTCAACCCATTTTTAATATATTTTCTAAGATACGAAATTTATTATAAAATAAGTTTGATTCTATTATCAACCCGGTGAATGTCGACTTAGATTCGGATCTTAGACTATTACGAAATTTCTCAATTCGGTCCCCACGCCCAAGGCCCGCGATAAAAGCTATGCAATAGCTTAAAAATAAATTATGATAATTAACAATTAACACTGGCGTTATTGAATGGTAGTTATTCGTAATTTTTCTGTTCTTAAAATTAGAAATTACTTGAGATATTAAAGTTAACGTGAAAAGCCCATAAACTTAGCGAGTTAACATTAAATAGGTTTACTATGATTTACTTAAAAGTGTTCATATACTCGGCTGCACTCGATAATGGAACCTGTTTTCCCCCGTGTGGCTGCGAGTCCTGGCAAGAGACTAAAGGCGGTGAAGTGTCAATTACTATCGACTTTTCCACTTATATGATATTGGTAGCGGCCATCGCTTTAATATGGACCTAATAAAGAAGGAGTAGAAGCTTGATAGCAAATTGCTTTATAAGGTTACCTATTTTACGACCACTTTTGGTGATAGAGTATTTGATATGCTCGAAGATTTTTTTTGAGATGATTGACAAAGACAGTAAATCTAGTCGTTTGACATACCTTACTAAAGCACAGGAACGATGGATGGATGAAACGTTAATAGAGTGGGCCTTAAAGGGAACTGAAGAAGACCATATTCTACCACACTGTTTAAGTTGAGATTAGCGGGAAAACAGGATAAGAATATAATAATTGCTTCAAGAGTTTAAGTTAAAATGATTCCTCCATCATCGATGAGTCTATTGTGGATGTTATGATGAAATATCATCTATGAAATATCATCTAACAGGGGTCATTCCCATTATCTGTACCTTACCTATATAAATGTAATATAATAGGTACGGTACCATTAAATAATGAGTGTAATCAAGAAGTTTCGATGTATTGTTGTATCGAAGGGCTTTGGACAGAAAATAATCGAGAAAATCTAATTTAAATTGATGTGATACAAAGACGGAAAATGCAGAAGAAAATCTTGTCACGTTTTTAATATTTGAACAGACAGGGTATTGGCACGTTGATTTATTGGTTAGTTATACTAAACCATTCTGGTATAAGACAACACGTTTTTTAGTTTGTACTCGTAATGCGGCGCGAAAAAATCTATTCGATATTGCTATCGATAATTCAGTTTGGTGACTCAAATCTGTTTTAATTTACTTGTGTCACCGACATACCCGTCGATGACGTTATGAATTTGGCATTCTATTTAACCTGTACAATTTTTATCTCGTTACTGAATACACCTATCCCGTGATTATGTTATCGCGAGTTTCGTTTTAGCCTTCAAAAGCATTTTTGCAAATGTTAATAGCGGATAAAAGAGCACTTGTTAGTAAGTAGTCGGCATTACCAAAGTGATATGCAAGTTTAAAGGATCAAACCTAATCGTTTTACTTTTTACTACCTTAACTTTAATTACGACTGATGACTAATTTAAATAATAATAATTTAAATAATAAACTATTTTAAATTATGTAAGTAGTTACCATAAAAATAAAAGTTCACCGTAAGTCCATGAACAAAATTAACATCAGAAGCGCCGCAACTACCAAAATTCCCTTGAAGATAGAACTTTAATTTATTAGTTTCCGAAGTGTTTTAATTAACTTTGAAAGATTGAAACCAAAACAAACATTTATCTATCGTTTGATCTTATGAAGTCTGTAGTAGCCAGAAGTAAATGAGGTTCGCCGTTTTTGTGCTCACCAGTTGGCGCCACCGTCGAGGTGAGGTCTTGCTGTCAAAGCCCGCCCATACATAAACAGTGACAAATGAAATTCAGACAAGCGAAAAGTGACAGACAGACCTCCCTTTTCACTAGCGCCTCTAGCGGAAAATTCACACGCGGTTACCCTCATTGACAACATTGCCCCATCAGATGATTTGTAGGGAGTACCAGTATCGAATAAATCAGCCATCGTACTTAAAATCAGAGTAACGTATGTTAAAGATTACTTACCTATTCAATACCTTAGAGTACAAAGTGTACATTAAGTAGATAAACAAATTTTGAACGATATCAGTAGGTACTTAGGTTCCATTCGAGTAAATATTTTGTGCTCATTATTAGTATGTAAATACTAAACAGTGTTGTTTTATTAACTTCAATAAGATTCTATATGCTCATTGAATGTTAATAGTGTGGAGTGAACATGTTACCTGTCGGTTGTCTTGCCTTATCCATCCTTTTGGTTTAAGGACTGCACTCAGGCCGTATTAGTCAATTACCACATATTAGCATTTTAAGTGTCTTTACGTTACTTTAGTATAGAAATATGTACTCTTAACACATTTACTGACCCATAAGACGGTTGTCCCTAGCCATTTACTATAATTGAGGGGGCCTTTGAGCTAGTTTTCAATACACCAAGGGATGTAGGTTAATAAAACATTGAGCCATAATAATTATATTATATGTACATTTGAATTTTTGACCGCCAGATAAATTGACATATAAAGAAGGATGTCCAATTTTGACCTGATCGTGTATAGCGATGAAAAACATCTTAAAATTCAGCTAACATATTTGCATATTAAACACTCTTATTACTAAATTAAAAGAAACGCAGGAAATAAAATAATTTGATTATTTCTACAAGGTAAACAAAGGAAAAGTTAAACGAATTACATGTTTCGAACGCAACTCGACTCAATCAATTCATTCATGCAGTATTATATTGTCGTACAAGGATCTTTTGGCGTATGGGTGACTGAGACAGCGCTTTACAGGTAAGGCAAACTGTAAGGCGCTGTCTCCGTCACCCACGCGCCAAAAGATGCTTGTAGGACTATTATGAATTGAGTACCCAACTGAAAGGTTTTTTTTGACATTTGACACTGACGCTGCCATGACTGAAATTCGTTCAAGAAGAAATTATTATTATGAATGGACTTAATTTATTATGCTACAACATGTGCTACAATTAGCCAACGAAATGTGTTGGATAAAAAAGAAATCTTTCGAAAATAAAAGAACTACAGAAAATGTCGTTAAACGTCTAGTATATCGAAGCATAATTGGTCGGTTGGAGGTAGGTACGACGTACGAAACTATCATTATCAGGACTTCATAATCATCAATACTTAGTCATATTTTTTTAACTTTGCTGCGTTTAAATTTTTAAGCTATTGCATAGCTTCTATCGCGGGCCTTGGGCGCGGGGACCGAATGCAAAAATTTCGTAACGAAAAAAACCTAACACCCCCATCACCTACACACAGACATAGTTACTATGTCAGTGTATAGTGAAATCAGTCAGATAACTGTTAAGGCTACACAATCACGGAGACACGAGAAACGCGTAGGTGACTTTCGGTTAGGATAAGTTTTATACATAATTATTATACATATACATGTGTTATTTTATTATAGGAGTTCTATAAGGAATAGATAGATAATAATAATTAATATGAAAATGCTTTACCAACTATAGGTATGAAATAAAAACTGCTCTTCCAAAATTGTGTAAACATACCATTTATATAATTTGTGTAAAACAGTAATACCCATTAATCTGTGCGGTTCTCTAAGGTAAGTTACTTATTACTTTTTGTAAAACTGTTTTAAGTATTTAATTTTCTGCTTGAAAATTATTATACTTCTTATTATATTTCTTGACACAAAGATAATTAATTTAATGTTATAAATAAAATAGACATAAAATAGACATAGTTACTATGTCTGTGCACCCACACATCGATAAATACCAGTTAACTGAGTTAACTAACTTTTACTTTATAACGGCTAAACCGATTTGGCTAATTTTAGTCTTGAAATATTCGTGGAAGTTCAGGGAAGGTTGCAGCGATGAGAAAATATGGAAAAATTGCGAGGAAAATACTAAAAATTAAAATTTTAATTTCCCATACAAATCTTACCTGTCAAACATTTGATTTTCGCCCCGTCGGTTCGGTGTTTTAAGAATAATTACATGTAGATCTGGAATAAATAAGGGGTAATACCTATACATTAATTTTCATTCCAGGTTTTCAAATGTATGGAGAGTGGGCATTGTTCTTTCAGGTATTTTTTACTTCAACTCGTGATGTATTCTAATTTTTTAATTTATGTGTTTTTTCCTGATAATATATCCAGTAAAGCATACAAGTAGATAGTAGACCAACTAAACTCTATCATGTATTATGCTGTATCATAGAGGTCAATCATCTTCCTCCGATCCACGTCTAATGTCCTCTAATTTTGCCAAGAATTTGACATAGGTATTAAGATGCTTTAGCTATGAACAGATCGTAACTTGATAGGCCTCATAGTAAAAGCGTCCTATTTTTCTAGCACATTATAGTGATTCATCAATGTCTATATTAAAATAGATTATGCCTAAAATGGGATAAGTTGTAGCCGTGTATACCGTTATTATATTTAGAAAAGATCATTAGGCTTTTTGCTTTATTTTTGTATATGTTCCTTTATGTTCTTTAAGTTCATAGTAACTTCTTCATTGCAGTTAAAATTAAATTGAAATTAAAAGTATAATTTTAAAATCTTTCCGTACTGCTTGCTCATTTGCGTCACTAGCGGAAACATAAAGTTTTAAGTGATTCCATTGAAGAACTAAAAAGTTTAAGTTTATCCCCTATTGCACTAAGGAGAGAGGATTTTTGAAAACTCCTCTAAGGGGATAAAAAAGGAAATCAGTTTAACCATTTCTGTGATTAAGTCCGCCTAACCACAATGATAGACTAATCATAATCAACATAGAGACAAAAAATACAAAAGTTAATAAAATGCTCTTTAATCATGAAAAGGCTATGAATAATATGAAATATTTAGTCAAAATAGGATATTTTACAAAGAAAATATTATATTGTAGCTAGCAGTAGTTGTTTAACATTTTATGCTCCGCCTGGATAATAAATTTTACTTAAATATATCCATTTTTACCCGTCATGCCCAACTTTGTACGATTGAATGCAATAAGATAAATTAGCCAACTCTTTATTGGCTACCATTTGAGGTGAAACGTCTGATTACTGTTTGAACAACCAACGCCATTTCATTATAATTTTTACCATAAGCATTTTTTCGCGTTTTAAAAATGATAGGCCACAAATAATTAAAAAAGAATCAGTTGATTAATGACATTTCTTTAATCAAAGCATAATCAAAGAGGTTTTCTTTGACAGCTTAAGGGTGCCTTTCCACCAGAGAATGATGTGCTATGCTACGTTGCTAAGGATGCGTTTGACATCCACCAATCACATTTAGCCCTTAGGGAGTTTCTAGGCGGGCCAAAGTATGTGATTGGTGGATGTTAAATGCATCCTTAGCAACGTAGCATAGCACATTTCTTGTGGAAAAGCACCCTAAAGCTTTTGTTTTAGAAAAAGTGTCAAGTGCAAATAATCGATCAATAAAAGCGTTCAAAAACGTAACAAGTTTGATATTCTGTTCATTCTTCATTTTTAACAATGTTTAGAAACTATTTACCATTGATGTATAAATACCTATATTGAGCGTCGCCCTACAATGAAGACAAAAAAAACAAGGCAACAATATCAAGCATGTGTGCGTGCAGGCGATGTTTTACACGTTCGTCTATTGTCTATATTGCGTGATCAATGATACCAGTTACTAAAATTTTCCCATAAATCACACATTAAACTTAATTTATGGAGTGGTTATTTTCATGAATAAATAAAAAACCCTACTTAATTTAATTACAGTTGTTTATGTTAATGTTGTAATAAACCAGCTAAGTTAATTAAATTAATATTTTTTTACGCAGTTTGTAGTTGGAAAGGAGACGGTCCAAAATTGTATGGAGTCTGGGCCTGGTTTTGTACCAGTGATAAAATAAAATAAAAAAGAAAAATAAACCATTTTTGACTAATCAAATCCACGAACTCATCTATATTTCAGTGCAAAAATTATTTATTAACTCCACGTGACGCAATTATTCTACATAATGGCGGGCAGCAGACCAGAGGATTCATAATTTTTGACGTATGACGTTAGCTGTCAATATGCCTTCTCTATGCTTGAACAATGGCTCGAACTCAGAGTGAAGGACGCCATCTTGCAAGTGTTGCAAGTAGTACCTACCGAATAACTCGAAATTAATTTTATTTTAGCAAGTCATTTATTGCGATTTGTGAATTTATTATATTTTTAATGAACTTTCTGTATTTTTTGGTTTTTCATGGTTTAGTGTACAAGATCAGGCCCAAAATGGACCATCTCCTTTATTTATTGAAGTTTTTTTTAATGTATGCATGTAATTAACTTTCCAAGTAATTTTTTTTGTTAAATTAGCTAGGTAACGTAAATAATTGGCTCTTCTTTAATTAAGTTACCACCTCAAATTAAGGTAAAAATTTGAGGGGGGAGGGCGCTGACGCTCACATCTTCCCCCCACCATTTTTGAATCTAGGAAATGCATACTTTTTTTATTATAAAAAATCAAGTTTCCAAAAATTATAAAGTGACTACCTCAAATTAAGCTGAAATTTTTTGGAGGAGAGGTTGGTGACTCCCCCAACTTTCCCCCCAAATATGGCTGTAAAGAAGTGCATACTTTTTTTTGAATTATTCTTTTAAGTTTCAAAATTTTTAAGGTTATGACGGAACTAAAATACTGTACAAGGTTCTTTTATCTTATCTAAATTATTTAGATAATTGCTACCTTTTAAGGCAGGAAGTGTTGTAAATAAATGTCGAAGGGACCCCCTTCGGGCGTCCCTTTTTCCGCTTGGTTATTATACAATCCAAACTAACCTATACCTACCAATCCATAGTGCGTCGACTTGTTTTATTCTTTGAGGTGTTTTTTAAACACGCGATTTGCGGATGGATTACTGACTCTTGGCTTAGTTTGACAGTGCTACCAATATAATAAGGTTAGTTCGAAACTACTTTTTCGCTATTGTTAGTCCTGTTTGCCTGTTTGGCTGCATCTTCCGCAGCGCCGGAGATGTCACGATTCAAAATTAGGCCCAAAAATCAAATTAGATCTACTTAAGTTATTTATTTTTTATAATGTAGTTTAAAACACACACACACACACACACACACACACACACACACGTTCACACACATATACACTTAAGACTTCGAGCGCTTACACATTAACCAATGAGACCACATAACCTTAAAATTTTTAGAGATTTAGAAAAATAATTTTAAAAAAGTAAGTACTTTATGAGAGCAATATTTAATTTGGGGGGACGAATGAGAGTGTAGAACCCGTCCTCCCTTCAAATTTTCACCTTAATCTGAGACGGTAACTTTACAATTTTAGAAAAGGAGATGGTCCATTTTGGGCCTGATCTTGTACACTAAACCATGAAAAACCAAAAAATACAGAAAGTTCATTAAAAATATAATAAATTCACAAATCGCAATAAATGAATTGCTAAAATAAAATTAATTTCGAGTTATTCGGTAGGTACTACTTGCAACACTTGCAAGATGGCGTCCTTCACTCTGAGTTCGAGCCATTGTTCAAGCATCATTCAAGCATAGAGAAGGTATATTGACAGCTAACGTCATACGTCAAAAATTATGAATCCTCTGGTCTGCTGCCCGCCATTATGTAGAATAATTTCGTCACGTGGAGTTAATAAATATTTTTTGCAATGAAATAAAGATGAGTTCGTGGATTTGATTAGTCAAAAATGGTTTATTTTTCTTTTTTATCTTATTTTATCACTGGTACAAAACCAGGCCCAGACTGCATACAATTTTGGATCGTCTCCTTTTCACATTACTCTTGTACCTTTAAAAGTGGTTTATTCGACCCAATGCAAAAATAATCATTAAAATGGGCTCATAAACATACGAATATTAATTTTATATTATTGTAAATAAACACAAACGTATTGGTAAACTCCACCTTTTTCTAATCGATTTATTAAAGTACATGAACTAAATAATATACACGTAACCATAAACCAATTTATATACCCACAAAAATGATGTTAAGTCGGGAGCATAAAAATAGAAACTGGCAACACTGACAAAAAAATGACGTAATTTGGTTACAATAAAAATCAAAATTGAAATTTAATTAAAAATATGTTTATTGGTTACTTGCCTATGATATGTGATGTTTTTTGAGCTTTTTACCCTTCCTTTATAATTCCGGCACAGTTTAATAGCACATTTCGTCATGTTATCCCTCTTATTTGTTTATTTAAATTGCGCGCGTAATACGTAGTGACACGAAAGCGGCGCGATCGGCACTAATTGGCGGGAAAGTACTTCTGCGCCAATAGTTGGCGCAGCTTTTTTGACACGTCTTCGCGGATTCGATTATCCATCTAGATACTTATACATCAATGCTATTTACCTACCTATGTTTCTTACATTCCGTATGCAAATAATTGTACCTACCTAAAATTTACTTAACATCCGCACCATTATAATATTTAATTGTTTTAAAAAACATAATCACACGTCCACAAGACACCAAGTCAAGTTCTCAGATTATAGAACCAAAAGGCAGATAGAACATTCGCAAAGAAAAGCGACGAATAATGTGAAGCCGCTTTTTCCCTATGTGTGCATGACAACCTTAATGTCAACTAGCAATTGCACCGTATGGATACGTAATTCTTTGTGTGTGTGAGGTTGCCAAGTGAAAAGTCATAATCTCCCGCAATTTTGTAAACATTGTTCGCCATATTTTCAGCTTAAAACATTATGCACAATTAAATTGGCAAATTATTTATTACTAGTGAACGCCCTTGTTTCGCTTCGGTAAGCCCATAATCGATAAATGAGGGATGGTATTCTTTAAATTGACGTGATTTCTTATTTGTGTACCGATTCTAACTAAATGTTAACCCAAGCTCATTTGAATACGTCAGTGAAATCTACATCTAAATTTGTTAAGCCGTTCCTGAGATTAGGCGGAACAAATGCACAGAAAAACAGACAAAAAATTAAAGTTTTATTGTATGTAATAATAATAATTGATTTTAATTTCTTCTGATAATAATTTCTTGAGCGCCTCCGAGCTTCGGAAGGCACGTAAAGCCGTCGGTCCCGGTTGATATCGATACATCGATAGATAGCAGTCGTTAAGCCGTGTCGGAGGCCTTCGGGCGGCTTGAAAACTTTCGACAATGTGTTGGCCACTAACCCCTCCACCAATCCGCACTGGAGCAGCGTGGTGGAGTATGCTCTAGGCCTCCTTAATAATGAGGAGAGACCCTCAGTAGTGGGACATTAATGGGTTGTAGCCATATCACTAGTTATCAAAAAGTATTATATAATAATTATGTGTAAATGTTCTTTTAATATACCTATTTAATTTAATATTTTAAATATGTTTAATTGTTTTAATTAACCTATGGATTTTTGTCTCTTTGGGTAGATATTTTTAATCAAAAAAAACATCAAAATATCAATATACTTATTTATTATAACAAAAATTCGGTTTTGATGATTTTTTAATCAACCAATGTCCTTTTTTAGTGAGATACATAGGTACACGTCATCCTCACTAAAATGTAATGAGCGAACCACGCAAAATTAATTAACCAATTAATATCTTGCCTGCTTTTCCGAATAATATGAACCCATTTTTCTCTTGTTACAGCATCTGTCGGAAATCTGCAAAAATTATAGTTATTAGTTATTAGCAGGCTAAGCAGAAACTAAAATATTATATAATATTTATCATACATATTATTGGCACACGTGACATTTTCAGCAGTTAGAATGCTAATTTTATTGGCTGTATTGCCTGACTTTTAGGTTTAAATAAATAAAACTATTTACTTTCAAAATATTTTTTTTCGATATAAATTTATAAATCGACCAATGTCCAAATAGTCCATGCATATTTCCCCAAATTTAGGGTAACTGATTGTCATTTAAACTGGTGTACAAATGAATGATTGTTGAGGTTTTGTGTTCCGAGCGAACCGAAAAAATATTATTACAAATAAATAATAAAATAATGAACAATTACCTGTGAAAAGATATTCCGTCTTCTTTTCTTTGTTTTTGCGAACAACTTTTAGAGAATTTAATAATGCAAGACGGCATTATAACTGATAAAATTATTTTAAAAAATTTGACACTTGCGACGTTTATGCTATTTGACGCTTTCCGTAGTACTGACACGAGATTGTATTAGCTTTTTATTTTGTATTTGCTTTGGTAGCTTCACTTTATACTAGAACGACTACATCTGCCTTTTGGTTCTATAATCTGAGGTCAAGTTGTATTATTGTCTTCCAAAGACAAGATATCATATCAGTTCTAAGATATATTATCACAATCTACTTAATAAAATAACAAAAACTTACCGTATGTATAAAGTGGAGGAACTCTGTATTTGACGGCAGCTGTGCAAGCGATCGCACCAGTACCGCCCCCTAGCTGCAGGCCGTGGGAGAGTATTTGGACGATAGTGCCGACCACGGTGATAGTCCATCCCCATCCTCCTTCGGGGTAGTACCGTCTGGCCAGGGTCAGAGCGGCACGCGCGCGTAACGCTGCCGCGGTTTCCGCTCCAACAGTCGCGCCTGCGCTTGCGCACCTGACAAACCATACACTTCAGACAAGGCTCGAAAAACACTCTTAAGATGTTATCTACTGGAAATTTACACACAATATTCCAGTAAATAATTCATCTTCAAAACTAATTTAAAACACATCACTAACCGGCGAAATTGTGTCACTTCACGGGCTGCTTCGTATCCTACACTCTTTGAACGTCCTCTTTCTCCGTATTTGCTATGTTTGTTCACATCAGGAGGCCGGGAAGCGCCACACGTACACAACAAGTCTTCGGCGCGTGGCTTTGGTGCCGATCGAGGTTTAACGATACACTCTTCGCGACATTCACATTCGGGTAACCTCCAGGAGAGAAGGCGTTCCAATAAAGTCCGTCGCCGAGCCGAGCTCGCTCTTCGAGCGGCCGGACAGCTTTGACCATCGTCCAAGGGAAATGGGGAACAGCGATCGATATCCTCTTGTGTGTTGAATGTAGT
Organism: Hesperia comma; assembly: GCA_905404135.1. Lineage (NCBI taxonomy): Eukaryota > Metazoa > Arthropoda > Insecta > Lepidoptera > Hesperiidae > Hesperia > Hesperia comma. The sequence continues at coordinate 8,894,965 of FR990025.1, read as the reverse complement.
ATGTCTATTCGCATAAGTAATCTTTCGTCCTCTATTGTAGCCTGCGAAAGCTCGGGTGACATTGTTCGTAATAGATTCCTTTCCATCCAACCCATGATTTGATGGGTCGTTTTTTGGAGGAATTCCATTTTTTATTTTATTGACGTCGGTGTGAAGAGATTTCCAAGTAGCTATAACTTCATCGCGAGCAGGCGGGTCGTTGAAATTAGGGTCGGTGTTGGAATCGGGTAACTTCGCCGGACAGTTAGGGTTTTTCTCGGGGTTTGTGGCAGGCGACTCCCTGAGTTGTGTGGGCAGGCTGTCACAGCGACGGAGCGTCATTGTCATTTAGATTTGGTGGTCTCATTTTTAAGGCGACTTCTTTCCGAAACTTATCACTCACATATCACTTTGGGTAAAATCTGAAACAAAAAAATATTATTGTTATTGATAATTATTGTTCTTCCACGTTACGGGTTATGAACATTGATCTTTTTCAAATAAACTGAAATCCGATCCGAAATCTGATCCTTTTCTAGTGCTTATATATTATTCATTTCAAGTAAGGAGTAAAATTCTATGAATAAATCATCATTTGTTATGGTAATACTAAATGGTACTTATGTAAATTGTGCCATTCGGGGATATGTAAATGACAATGTTGAGCCTTTATATCCGCTAGGAAAATATGATGTCTAATACACCAAGATTACTGAACTTGAATTGATTTATATACCTATCCTATTAATTGAGGAGTAAGTTCCTCAGCTTCACAAGGGAAGCCACGTGGGATTACAGATTAAAAAAGTAGATACTGCGTGTTTTCAAAAGGGGTGTTAAGTAAGCCATTTGTATTTTTCATACAAACTTTTATCCCCTATTTCAAGCTTTTACGGGCTGATTTTTGAAAAAAAGTAGCCTATGTGTGACTCTGAGTCTTCAACTATTTTCATTCCAAATTTCATCCAAATCGGACCGGTGGTTTAGGCGTGAAAACGTCACAGACAGACAGACATACAGACTTTCGCATTTATAATATTAGTATGGATAAGAGAAAAAATGTTTCAGAATAACCCAGCATACATACAAAAATGATATGCAATGTAATTTAGGAGATAGCGAGCACTAATTGCCTGCGACACTAATTTGAACTTTGGTTTTAGGTCAACGCAATGTACGTCAGTAGCGCGTATAGTGAATCTGGTCATACATAAATTACCACGAGAGATTCACGTTTGGAATTCTGAATATCATGGTGTTCATTTAATATTTGTTCCTTAAAGCTTTCTTCGTATGGAGTGTAATCATACCGGACCGCCGGTCAAAGGTTCCTGGGTTCGATTCCCAGACACCCAGACAGGCGGAAATTCGAATGATGACTTTAAATATGTAGTGAGTGTTTTTTTTCTTTTTGTGCTGTTGAAAACGCTAAGACCTCGAGCCAGGAAATCAGGAGTCAGAAAATATATGTGTGGGACTAAGAGATTACACTATAATAAAACAATATATTACGCCATGACAAAACTCACAATTTTAAATGGATTTGGCACATTACACCAACTAGATGTTAACTCTAAACGCAACATTATTTTGATGTTAGACATCAATGTATTAGATCAATGTATTAGTTATGATATGATTGTATCTACATTTATAATTTTTATAAGATATAACTTACTTTCGCAAATAAGTTCAACTAAATGATATAATTCCTATTTATACAAAATTTTAAAACCGACCTTGATACTTGACACTTATTAACATCGTAAAGGAAACTTGTTGGTGAATTGTAAAAAATCAGTAGAGAAGGAATCTTTAAAATAAAATAACAATTGATAAAAATGCATCGTAAAGTAAGGCACTTCTCACATTACGCTATTTATTAGCTACGCGACTGCGACGCAATCCCAAAATTCTATGTATCTGACACTTTTGACTGACAGGAGTCGCATCGTAGACTCGTCTCCAGTCAGTGACAAGTGTCAGATACATACAAATTTTGGATTGCGTTGCAGTCGCGTAGCTCATGAATAGCGTTGTGTGAGAAGTTCCTAAAACTTATCACACATAAACTACTCACTTCTTTTCGTCGTAATTGACTTGTTGACAATATTGTCCTGATAAGTAGGTAGGTATACATTGCCGAAATTTGTAGCACTAAATGATTTATTAGCGACCACGTATCATGTTCTATCTACACTTAATTGTCTTATTAGATTATCTTGTCATTGCCACGGTTTATTGGATTTAAATAAATAGCTCTGTGTTTAGTTTACGCGTTAATGCTGTAGGTATTTAGCTCTTGTATGATATGCTTGAGTCCGTTGATACGTATTAGGTAAACAATACATTAATGTAGGTGCATTAAACAAAGCCTGGAGTGTAGCGTTAGCGTTGCTCTAGTAAAGGTTGTTAAAACTGAATAGTTAACATCTGAAGGTCTTTAATATTATGGATGAACAACTTTATCTCATCATTGCATCGGGTATCGACTATTTATTTAAAGTGCCCTCCAAGGGACCGAAAGCAGTCAACAATTTGAACTGGTTACTCACTCATGCCTCGATCGTACCTTGATATTTTAAAAGGGTCGGTTACATATTTCATTACACTCGTTTGTTGTTGGTCTCGAAAAGGTTTTATTGCAAATAGTCTATAGCTATATTGATCCTCTTAAAGACTTAGACAAAGTGTCTCATTTGTAAATGGTCCAATACCCTTTAAATTTATGCAGCAAGTTGCTTGAATATCGCCGACTAAGTATAAACAAGAAGATTTTAATATTCTGGACGCGATATGCCCTAACACTAGTCAAATTAAGACCACAACCGATGCATTCAAGTGAAATTATTGGCTTGTAAGATATGTATGTTAGTTAAAATTTAATGGAGAAAAAGTAGAAAAGGTAACATTCAAAGAGTTAACATGTGTTACTACTTATTATAATAAAGAAAATTATGAACGAATTAGTGCCATACGTTGATAAGTACCTATCTTCGAAAAAAACAAAGTCTAGAGAAAAATTAGAACTTAAAAGTTTGCAATAACAAATTTCTTCATCTTAACTGTAATGTCCCTTAGCAGATGGGAACAGAATGGCCAAATGACCGTTGCGTGCGTTGAATGCGAGAAACACCGAACTTTTCAGACATCATCCCATTCTACTGGTCATTCATAGTTGTAATTGCATTCGCTGATTCTTTCGTAGCCTCATTGCTTCGTAGACAATTGAATTTAAATCCATTACTTTTCTTATCTCGGATCATCCTCAGACTAACGCTATTAGTCCGTTCTCGGTAAAAATGCTCTAAGCGATTATTGTTTAATGTTTATTAATATTATGTCTGCGCCATGAATCCCTGCTACAGCATAATCCTTCTAAATTTATTCACTATGAAAATAATCCGTATGCTTATAGGGATCATAAGTTTAGCGAAAGATATCTTTATTCTAATTAGCAAGAAGTTTACGCACGTAAGTTGGATAATATATTCAGAGTCAGAACGTTTAGTAAAACTCCAATTTAATTTTGAATAACTTCTTTACTAAGTATGAGATATGAATGTAAAATGTCTACGATGAGTTCATTTAGTACAATTATTTCTTACTAAAATAATTAATAACAGTACATCTGACAAGAAGAATGGATCTTTCTCATTGTTAGATCGAAATATTTAAGGTTAGGTAGGTACATTTTATCCTCAAAAAAGGAAGTAAAATTAAAAGTGATGTTAATCATAAAACGGGTCAAATGACAAAGAAGGTTCAACTCATAACAAACTTCTTAGGCTATGTAGGTATAAATCACGAAGGGGAAATGGAATTATTATACCTACTATGATAAAATTTATTTATAATTAAGACAAGTCCAATTATATGCTGAATGCACTAGGTACATGAAAATATTACAAAAGTTGATCTTAAAGTTATGATTTATTTAATGTTTATTAACTTCATCCCACGTGTTACTCGAGAAGATTCAGACATTCGCTAACGTTGTTTATTGATACTTCTGGGATTTTGCATTAGCACTAAATATACTTTATTTATGTTCAGGGTTTTCAAAATTGACACAATTTCATTAAAAAATTGCTTATATCGGTTCCACATGATTTTTGAGCTTCTTAGGACAAGGATTGTTTTATTTTATACATAATTCAGTAATTCCTTTTTTTATGTATATTTAAGCTAAGCTAAGCTACAACCCACTAATGGCCCACTACTGAGCACGGGTCTCTCCTCATTACTGAGGAGGCTTAGAGCATATACCACCACGCTGCTCCAATGCGGATTGGTGGAGGGGTTAGTGGCCAACCCAGTGTCGAAAGTTTTCAAGCCGCCCGAAGGCCTCCGACATGGCTTAACGACTGCTATCAATTGATAACAACCGGGACCGACGGCTTTACGTGCCCTCCGAAGCACGGAAGCGCTCAAGAAATTTTTGCCACTAGCAGTCACCCATCCGACTACCGACCGCGCCTGCTGTTGCTTAACTTTGTCGATCGCTTAGGATCGACGCAAGCCGCCGGGCTATGAGCGCTTCATGTACATTTAATTTTCTTTAATAAATGTACCTACTTGAAACATTGAGTCATAGGTACACATATCTATAGGTACTTAGTGAAAACCTACATTGCTGCATTGCTTGTAATATTTACAATCATGTTTTAACATAAAATACAATTTAACCAATACCATAACTCACACTTCTATTTGTATTATTAAAAAAAAGTCTACAAAAAATTGGGTGAATTATAATCCCTACGGCTGATTTATTTGCGAATATAAATGTGTCATTACTATACAAAAATACATGTAGTAAAAATACCTATGAATTGGAAAATACCCCGAAAGAAATCCTTTTTCGACGTATTTACATTTTCGCACCATTTAAAGATACATGAGTAATGATGTCTTAACTTGAATGGCAACCGAACTAAATACCATACTTACGCTGATATCTTTAAAGAAACAGAAGTAGGTTAAGTAATCATTTTGATGTCATTTTTCTCCATCAGTTTTCGTAGTGTGACCATCAATCTCGTGTCAAAAGGAGCGAAAAAGTAATGTTAATGAAATCGCGGCTAATTCATCGAGAATGTAGAGAGGCCTGACTTATTATACCCTCATATCGAGCTGTTTTTCGCCGTCACATTCCGAATATCATTAATTTTAATATTCAAATAATTTCGGCATCGTAACAAAGTAGGTACTTAACTTCTTTCACCATACTTATTTCTTTGTTAACGTTTTTACTCCAGTATTTTTCGAATTTTATTTTTAAGGATTTGTAAAGTTCACTCAATCTTAATTGATATAGACCGTACCAAATTTATTAAAAAAACTTTTAACATAATGTTTCTCATACAGATACTAACCGAAAACGTTGTGTTTTTCTTGATAACTTTTTTCTATCTATCTTATTAAATATTATTAAAACGGAAGCTTTTGAAAAATTCAAAATATGTAACCGACATCCTGCTAACCTGGTCGATGACCTGAATGGCACGGCGGATCGCTTATTATTTCTTCCGTGTAATTAAATGTGTAAAATGCTGAAATTGTCGTCATCTAGTAAGCTATAATCACACACTAGAAATCCACAATGTCAAGTCAGTAGATCATTTAGTTCCGAAGTTACGCTAATGCAAAGTTTCGCATTTTCGACACTGACTGACTGACTCAGGATTATCAAAATAGAACTGGTACTTCCAGTACATCTAGAGCGCTGAAATTTGTTACAGACGTAGAGTTTTACGTCCACATAAAAGGAAAACTATCAAAACTGGGATCATAGAAGGTCTGGAGTACCAGGTGACCTTGATGAGAAATCGGAAGAGCACAGCCAAACTATTGGCGGTATCGATCAATCAAAATCAATGTCTAGTAAGTCAATCAGCCCACGTCAACTTTCTGCAAAAAAAGTGTAATCCCACCAAAAACATTCTGGTGACTAGGCCGTTAACTTGTACCCACTAACGTGTAAAAATATTCAACTGCCAGTCATATATTATAACATTAATTATAATAATAAGAAATAGCAAGTAAGGTACCTTAGACTTGGCTCAGTATAGAGATTTCATTACTTTTTAGAGATAAACTAACAGCTCTATCGAGAATTGACTATTTTTTTACAGAATGTTTTTGGTGGGATATCACTAACACCGACTAACAGAGCTTACTATCAATAACAACCCAAATAACAACATCTACTAATTGGATTAATCATTGAATTTAATTCATTTTTTAATAACCTCATTAATGTAGGAGAAATTAAAGAAAACTCTTTAAGCAGAAATTAAAGAAAATCCATTAAAATTAGTTATGTACCTATCTAGGTAAAATTGGTAAATAAACCGTAACTTATTATTATTTGGAGAGTAAGATTGTCTATACACTTCACATAGTTATCAGCTTTTTGCACAAAGTATTAAATCTTCCTAATATAAAGCCATTTTTTACTTTTTATTAGAAAAGCTGCCATTGTTATTAAAAGACGCGTCTCTCCACGTCTCTCCATCTATTTCTAGACGACTTTGATGCAAAGGTCATATTTTATGAAAAATGTTCTTCGTACTGTAGTCTGAGTATAAAAAAAGTATCTTTAATAAGTATTAGTTAGTTGCTTTTTAATAATAACTTTAGGGAAAGTTTTCCGACTAAATTCAATACACTCTAACAATTATTAGGTATCTATATATTATGATAACTGGTAACACCGATTTCAAAGGAATAACAGTTTTTAAACTTTTGTACAAGCGGCCATCTTACTCCTCAAGGGTAGAAACACGTCTGTGACCGCGTAATAATGAGACTGACAATTGCTAATTAAACTATGTTTGTAATCTACAACCCATTAGACGACCCGAATGGCGCAATGGTTAACACGCTGAATCTCTATTTCAGGGATCCTGGATTTGATTTCCAGCGAGGCGGAAATTTGAATGATGTAAATCGTTATCTGTTTTGTTAACCGACTTCAAAAAAGAAGGAGGTTCTCAATTCGACCGTATATATGCTTTTTTTTTATGTACGTTCAGCGATTATTTCGTCGTTTATGGGCCGATTTTGATAATTCTTTTTTTGTTGTAAAGTAGATATGCGCAGTGGGGTCCCCTGATAAGGAAACCAGGATCTGATGATGGCATCTCAGAGAAATCGGGAGGAACTTTCGAAAATTGTATGGACAACTAGTATGTTTGTTCATGTTATCATAAGTACATTAAAGCGCTACCATTTCATGAAGATCTGGAGTCGATCTGATGAAGCCGAAAGACAGTCGAGGGAACTCCTCAACGATTTACTGCAGTTATCTAGTGTGTGGGCTTCATTAATTTGTAGTGACGAGAACTTTACACTTACATGTTGAATTGAGCGCCACCTGGCGAGTAGTTTTTGAGTTATCTCTACTTATCAAGATTGAAGTCGGTTATTTTTTTTTTTGTAAAAAGCAATTATATTGTCCATGGCACCCACCACTGACACTCAGGTAAACCTAATGTAGAGCTATGAGTACCTATGTAGCGTTATTTATTTAGCGTTATTTATATTAATAATACCTTATAGCTAATTATCACTTAAAGTCCTTGCCCCAGTCTTCATGTACTATCGAACTGACCAACTAAGTATTTTTTGAATAATAAACACTGTTACTTTCTGATAAATGAAATAATCATAATCATTCTAGACCCAATTAGAGTCTATCCCGTTTTAATATTTAAGCTTACATCCCTGTGCTTAAGGTAAAATGCAGATAGATGGCGAAAATTTTAAAATGCCGTAAGTAAGCTTGGCTTACAAGCTAAACTGAACTGTGAGAACGGGTAACAAATTTGATTTTAGCGGGGTTTGGCAATTCCATATTCCCGGCGACTAAGGCACGGTAATATTATCATATTAATATAAAATATTACCGTGACTAAGGTAAGGGATACCTTATGGTCGGCAACAGAAGTAGTGCTGCATACTCGCTTGCTATCTTAATTGCATAAAAAATTGCAACAACTTTATTTGCAAAATGTCGTTTTGTTATTTGTAGGTACTTATACACAGTATTTACTCGTAATTTCCCTAAGGCATCTTAAACTGGTGACAATATAATGAAAATATTTCTTTATTGATTAATTAACAAGTTGTGCCCGCGACTTGGTTCGTGCTCAAGAGTTTTTCCCGCGTGAAACCCGATCCTGCGGGAACTCCGTGATAAAAAGTAGTATATATGTTTTGCTCCACAACCTCCTCTCCTCTCCCAGTGAAAGTCCCATAAAAATCCTTTCAGCCGTTTCTCACATTAACGTGCACAAACATGTAGGTACAGTTTTATTATTCGAATAGAAGAAGATATAGTTTAAGTTCTGAGATTTCAAATTTATTTTTATAAATTCATTACCTAATCGAGATCAAATCTATGGTATAAAACTGAACTTTGGTTAAATAACAAACTATACCTATTATAGCTAAGATTTGGCAAGATATTGTAAGTTACAAATGCTGGCGTTTATACGGAGCTCAGTGCAGCTATAGAAGATGAACATTTTCTCTAGAAATGCAAATGTTCCAAAATATTATTCAGCTTGTGCAATCCTAGTAAAACTAGTAAACCCAAGTTGGTTATACTTGGCTCCAGGAAAATTATTCCTTACTTTTACAAATATTCACAAGTTACTACATTTACAAGTTACGTACCTACTTGACGAAATTGATGTAATACTTACAGATTTTTTTAATTGACATAATTTATTTATTTATTTGTGAATCGATTTACTTAAACAAAAACATATTATAACGATTATTTATTACAGAATTTTAATAATTATTACGTTAAACGTATGTAGGTATTCCAACGTTGGAAAATAGCAAATACTTTCTCGGTCTGGGTGTGTTGTCTTGTATGTTATACAATATGTCTCCCAGGACACGGACTCTTAATAAAATCCTATGATAGTGAAGCGTTATTTATAGATGTGATAAATCCTTACTATATAATATTATAAATGTGAAAGTGTGTTTGTTTGTTTGTGACTCTTTCACGTCGCAACATGGCTATTATATGGTATGGTTTATGTGTGTGGGGTTAGTTACGGGGGTGGAGAGTGACGTAGGCCACTTTTTACCGCGGAAAAACATCTCATTCCCATGGGAAGATCGATGTTTTGTTAGTTGCTAGAATTTTTTTCCGGAGTTGTTAATAGATGGCGGTAGTAAAATTCATTTGAAAGTTTTGAATCACGCTATCAAATACTACATGTAATTTACTTAAGTCATAGGCAAATGTTACAGGCTACTTTTTAGCAGAGATTCCTAATTTCCTACGGGAGCGGGACCTACGCGGCTGTTACCTACGGGTCCCGAAGCGAAGCGCGGGCGGTTCTCTAGTATTTATGTAAATATGTACAATAGTTTCCTAATCTAAGATTACTTCACTCTACGTTTTACAACACACCGATTGGTATCGTTCTATTGGCACACTCTTGTTGTGCTGGCTAATTTTAAATCGGATAGCCCCAATTTTCATTGAGCGTAATCAGGCGATCTTCGCTTGAAATTTGAACGTCGTCAACGAATCTCAAGCGTTAGAAGCTTATAAGCCCATTGTACCTGCTTAGCAGGTACTTCCTATAGGTATGTTTTCTTCCTTCTTCAGTGGCCGGTGATGATTTTGATGTTACTGATATTCATATAATTAGGTATGATGGTGACCAGTTATAAACAAGGGGCTTTTTAGTTTGCCATTCCTAAAATAATGGTTAAATTGGTCATTGGTTGAATAACTCCTCTTGCATAATAGGACCAGCAGTTATACCTGCTGTACATATTTTTAATGTCTGAAGTTATAAAAGACACAATGTATGTGACTTTTTTACTGTAGACACAGAATTTCATTAGAACTCATTTCAAATAGTCATTATTCACAATTTTACTCAAAACAAACAAGAGAATCCTTTCCCATTAAGACATAAAAGCTGACACTGATGTGCCACGTAATGTGACAGGAGACATTGTTCAAAACAAACTCAATTTAATACATAAAACATTTACCTACAGCTAACAAGCGCAATAGTTCTTCGGCTAATGCTAATTGTTTCCACGAATTCGTTTGCGTCGGGCCTTACAAGGCAGGCTATAGTTCATTACTGAAGTTACTAAATGTCATTAAAATTGTCTGAAATCCGAGATTATGCAGAATAATTATGACCTTTAAAATTTAAAATGACTGCGTGTACACAAATTGCAATTATAATTAGATACCTATGTGTATGTCAATAGGTGTGTATAATTCAAAAATATTTGTACAAAATTCGGGTCCGGACCCGTGCTCCACCTAGGTTCTCCACCTGGGTGGAGCACGGGGACTTATAAGGTCCCGTGCTCCAACTGATGGCGTTAGTACAGTGAAACAGTAAATTGTTTTCCTTAAATGATTCAAAAGATCTAAACAATTATAATAGGCTAGCTATGGCTAAATGTAACCTCTGTGTGTCTCTTTTTGTCAGCGATTTAAAGAAATAAAAGTTGAAAAGCAGAGAGCAGACGCGTTGAATTTATTTTTAATTAAAAATTGTGCACCAAGAAGGTTTGTAAATAATACTTAAACTCCGTTCTGTGCACCACATTAGCTAGCCTATTATAATTGTTTAGATCTTTTGAATCATTTAAGGAAAACAATTTACTGTTTCACTGTACTAACGCCACCAGTTGGAGCACGGGACCTTATAAGTCCCCGTGCTCCACCCAGGTGGAAAACCTGGGTGGAGCACGGGTCCGGACCCCAAAATTCAAACTTTTTCTATCCAATAGGTATATACCTACTCCGAAAAACGAACATACGGACATAATTCCTATAAATGGTTCGTTTTTTTATCGCACGCCCAGAACTGTAAAAGACCATTAAATCTATTGAAACCAAGAAATGGCCAGAAATAGCGACTGTGTTACAAAAATATGTACATTAAGTATGTTTAAGACTCTAAACATATTGATTTGTTTATACATAAGTGCTCAGCGGACAGAACAGACAGAAATAGCGGCTGAGTTTTATAATTATTTAGACATGTTATAGCTATGCGTTACATTCCCGCTTTGATCGCCGGAAGTGGACACGAACTTTTAGTGCTTATACATAAATTTTCAATATCATTAAAAATATATATAACGCAGAATAGGAGGTACAACCTATTCCTTTCATGTTCAATACGGCATTTGTTTTAATGGCAACTCACACAAATGTCGACTTTCCACTGCCATGATTAAGGTTGATTGCAGATTGGCGGCGAGAATTTAAAATGCTTTAAGTTAATGTATGTTACCAACTAAATTGAACCGTGAGCACAGGTAATAAATTAATTTTTAGCGGAAAGTGGTAATTCCATATTTTTAGCGTCACAAGTGTAACAATAAATCCCAATAATACCCAATCAAATAATCCCCAATCTCAATATTGTTATCAGATTCCATAATCTCATGAACAAAAGTATAAAAATAGATACGTTTTATGTTTTAAAAGTTTCACCAATAAAACCGAAATGTATAGAAAAGTTGAAAGGCTTGTTCGCTCATAAAAGAATCTTGCCCGAAGAATCTGTCGTCGATTCATCTCGGTCACAACGTTACGAGACAGCCGTCCGTAGATTGACGTAGGCACGCAACAAAATATTCGGGTCAGTGTCCAGACACCTCTTGGTAGCTTTAATTAATCCTTTTACTTTAAGACTCAAAATGAACGGGTATTCGTTTGCTCAATATTCAGACAACGACTAATGACTAGCCAATTTTATTAAAACGAAAGCGTATTTTTTGCTTGATATCTTTTTAGTCCACGAACAAAGTCAAGTATCAGCCTCTGGACAGCGTAATTATCACGGTGAAAAAAGATTTTAAGATTTTAGGGTTCCAATTACTGCATGAAAGCTTGTACGGGACCGATATGTTTTAGTTACGTTTCCGTGTTCCATATCTTCGATCAGGTTTAATTGTGTGACTTCCAAGTATACAACTTCTGCAGTGGGTAATTGCCACGCATCTGCAGAGGATATGGATGGGAGCCTCCTCCGCCCTTCCACAGAATCTACATGTTACAGTATCGCTGATACCTATTCTGTGTAGGTCGTTTGAACCTGCAATGGCCAGTGAGCAGCCTAATTATGAGTCAGATTTCCGACCATTTTAGCTTCAGCACTTTTGTAATTATGCATGTAACTTTCAACGTTAGCCGTAATTAACTCACTACTAGAATTGCCGCAATGAAAGCGAGGTCTGTTCAAAGTGTCACCTGACAATCGGCCATGACATTTCTATTGCGCTGTAGTGTTCGGATGCGCTCGTGAAATTAACGATGGGTAAGGACGGAATTTTCATTTACTCTGTTAGTGATACTGGTGCAAATAGCGTTAGATTTACTTTCCGTCTTCCGCTGGATTCATCAAATCAATATTTATTAGTAACCGGGTTGTTCCAGTGCAACGCAGTATTAAACGAGTATCACTCTATTTTTCAGCAAAAAGATTTTATTGAGTAACTTGCGTAAAATAAAAATGTTATTTTTAAAATTTTAATACTTATAAATTTAACAGATGCATCCTCAGTAAAATTTGTTTAGTTCATATAAACTTTCCTCCCCTATTGCAAACCTTTAGGGGTAGATTAAAAAAAGTAGGTTACGTGTGACTCTGGGTCCTCAACTATTTTCATTCCGAATTCTCAGACACACTGACGGACGGACGGAAACACTTATAGACATACTTTCGCATTTTTAATATCAGTATGGATACATATCGGAGCAACATTAAGTAATAGAAGACCCGCATTAAAAATGACTACCCGATTTCCAGTGTCCAGATCCTGTGGCAAGTTTTAATCCAATTAGTGAAGTCAAGTTATATAAATGGCGATTCGGATAAACCAGTCGCTCGACGACAATCAAGTTTTGTTCGAGCATAACTATTCACTGCTATGGAGGAAATATTAAAATTACTAGAGAACCGCCCGCGCTTCGCTTCGGGACCCGTAGGTAACAGTCGCGTAGGTCCCGCTCGCCCGCTCCCGTAGGAATCTCGGCTAAACAGTAGCCTATTATATGATATACTGAAACATCAGATTATTTGCCTATGACATAAGTAAATTACATGTAGTATTTGATAGCGTGATTCAGAACTTGCAAATGAATTTTACTAACGCCATCTATTAGCAACATCTGTAACTAAATATCTAGCAACTAACAAAACATCGATCTTCCCATGGGAATGAGATGTTTTTGCGCGGTAAAAAGTAGCCTACGTCACTCTCCACCCTCCTAACTATCCCCACACACATAAACCACACCACATGATAGCCATGTTTCGACGTGAAAGAGTCACAAACAAACAAACAAACAAACACACTTTCACATTTATAATATTAGTATGGATTTAATCAATTTCTGAGAAATCATATTACGAAGCATGTCAAAAATGCGCCTTTTAGACAAAATAGGAATTCGTTTTTCTACCCTAGCTTTAAATAATCAAACATTTAATTATGGAGTGTATCTTAGCCTACTTTTTAACCTAAAAGTGACTGAAGATGAAGACACAAATCACAAAGATCAACTAGATTCTAGATCTATTAACCAGAATACTTTGACAAACCTTGTGATCAACGAACTCATATTGTGACCTAATGTAGATTGCTGGTATGTTCTAAGTTTCTTTAACTTTGAAGCAATAACTGAACAGCACTAGTGAGAAAGGCTTTTAGCACTTTGGATGCCCTTGCAATATAACATCAGATGGACCACATTATACAAAGTAGACTAATACCAAAGGACATTGTTCTCAATTTTAACGGCAATAATGAATTTAATGGAAAGGGAATGACTGTAAAGTCCACATTGCCCTGTCTCCCGTAGCATTTCTCCAGAGTAATCGAATTCCAACGTGAATGTTAAAGTTTCGTGCCAGACTCCCGAATCTATTATTACTTCCTTCCCATCTCGATCATTAATTTTTATGCCTTGAAACAATACGCTGTTCAATGCTTTTCTTAAACAATTTCCAAGTTATCATGTACAACCAAACAATTGTAGGTAACTATTGTTTTACGCTATGGTTTCAAATCTTATACTTAGTTACATTGTTTTCATGCCAAATGGGTATTTTTGTCGTCGCATGTTTATCTCAAGTTTTTTTTTTTACTACGGAATACCGTTTCCGCTTCAAAAAAAATTCTGAAATAGATTTAAATTCATATTTTTGATAAAAATTACACTACGCTCCGTTCGCGTTCAATGTTGAATTCGTTTTAAATGCATCCTACACAAATGTCAGCTTTCCGCCCAAGCAATTCAGGTATATTATACCTAGTCGTAGAAGGATCTTTTGGCGCGTGGATGACGTGTGGGTGACAAAGACAGCGCCTTACAGTTTGCCTCATCCTATCTCTATGGTTTGCCTTACCTGTAAGGTGCTGTCTCTGTCACACACACGTCACCTACGCGCCAAAAGATGCTTGTAGGACTATACGTTGCATATTGACGGCGAGACTAAAACGTCGTAAGTAAGTTTTGCTTACAATCTAAATTGAACTGTGAGCACAGGTAAGTTTCTAGCGGAGAGTGGCAATTCAATGCTCGGCGATTCAGGTAAAGATAGGATTCAACCTTAATAGAAAGTGGTGGACAACAATTTCGTATCACAACACAATTTCCTTCCAGTAAATATAGAATATCTCAAGCAATCAGAGTTGAGATATATGTTGAACAAATGCATAGTTTGAATGGATATGAGATCATAGATAGAATGTACTGTTTATTGAAAATGAAAAACATACTTAGGTTAAAGAAATTAATGTAACAGTTTAACGAAATTCCAAACCCTTCCAATTAATTAAGGCCTAAATTTATTTTAAGTTCCAAACTTTTTTTGCACAAATCATAAAAAGGTAATTAAATTAAATATTTCAGCAATGAAACACACAATGAATTTCCTTATTTTATTTCTAGTTTTTTATTTCCCTAGTAGCTAGGTACCTAAGTTTTTTAATTGTGAAAGAAAGATGACTGGATTCAGATATTTGGAAGCCTCTAGCTAGGTGTTATTATTTATATCCTAAACTAGAGTTTGCTCGTGGGCTTGCCCGCATGAAAGACAAACAACGTCAAAATATATATTTATAAGGAATGCAGGAAAAATTAAAACCGCCAGTGTGAAAGGAATGAATGGTCGACTGACAGTGACGATAATAAAAATTAAAATATAAATACAGTTATGTTGAGGATACGTACATTTTATAAAGATTATTAGGTATATTCCGCTGCTCTTCTGTCCAGTTAAAGGGTAATTTCCAGGATAAAAACATCCTATGTTCTTTCCCAAATTTCATTCAGATCGGTGTGATAACCTCCCATACAGACAGACAGAACTTTCGCATTTATAATGATAGTAGGGATGTTTGTTTTCTCTAGTTAGGTTAAGCAGTTACAGTGTCAGTTGTATTATGTTTGTGAGGATAGAGCCCGTGAGTTAATACTACAACCTATTTATTGTTATTACACGTTGAGAAAATATCGCGTTGTTACAATATTGTATGGATGTATCTATTTTTCCTTGCGAGCGTGTCGAGAATACCTATCCTATACCAGCAGAACAAAAATATATCACCAAATACGTATTCAGTGATTCTCTTCTCGAGGTTGGCCACAGATGCGTCATTCGTCTTAGAAGTCTACCTAGGTTAAGGGAAAAATAGCAAAACACTAGTGAAATTTAAAATAATTTGATTCAATGCTGTTCATTATCACCCTTTAAATAATTCAGTTAACTGTAATCTATCTTTCAATGACATATTTTTTTTTAATAAAATAAGTAAGTGCTTAACATTAATCCCTCCTGATGGTAAGTAGCGATTCAGGATTTGATGTTGAGCGCGTTAACTTAAAATGAAAATCCAATCACTGTTATTGAAGACTCCCACAACATAGGTTACCTACATAGTTGTGAACAGAGAATTTCTAACAATAAAAATTATCAAAAATATTGTTATCGTATAAATTAAGCGTATCAATACCTGAATTACCTACATAATTATGTCGTCACTAAATTATTAAAAAAATATTTTTTACTTTAACGGTTTAATTGAAAATCCAACTCATCCAGAATATTGAATACCCGTCAGTTTACAGTATTCTTCTAGTGAGTTGTCCAATGAGGGTAAAGGCGTGTGAATTCGCCGCTAGAGGCGCTAGTGTAGAGTGAGGTCTGGCTATCAGTGGCACAAACTTATCTGACCCGGTAAGGGGAGCGCTAGTATCTTTGTCTGACAACAGTTTAACATTTGCATTATTTCCAATTTTGGCCACCGGGTCAGATAAGTTTGTGGCACTGTCGCTTCTCACTTGTCTGAATATCACTTGTCACTGTTTATGCAAGGGTGGGCTTTGACAGGACCTCACTCGCCGATGACGCCAACTGGTGAGTACAAAAACGGCGACCCTCATTGAATTAGTTGTAAAGAATATACTATATAATTCGCCATTTTGTAGCTGCCGCCATAATTTTATCTTTCAATTATTAAATCTCTAAACAAAAAATAAAAAACAGACGTAAATAAAACCGTTAAAAATTTTACACAAATCAGATAAAAACAGTTTCGCTTTTTGAATATTTCCTATAAATTTTAAAGAAAAACTGGAAAATATGATATATAAATATTTTTCAGATTTTGTTTACCAGACGACACCGGACGTTAAAACGTTTATCGCATATTGACGCAAAATTTCGAGTTTTGGTAAGTTCAGTACTTCGTATCTCAACGACGAGGAAAAACTCACAAAATTTAGCACTTTATATGTAAATGATATTGTTGACTTTCTAAATGAAACGTTGTTAGCACAGACATACATCATTCAGAAAAGGCAGCATTATTTAAATCTCTAAAGTTATAAACCTACATCAAATATATTTATTTCTCAATTACAATGTCGGAAAAGTTATTTGTTATGGATAAAGAGGGACTTTGTCAGCACACCCTTTATAATATCACTTTAATTGGAGATATAAAATGTCGGTCCTCTTTCCAATTTTTTATCTTGTAATTACCCTTTCTAACACGATTTACAATTTTAATTGCTTTTACCGTCGCATGGCCGGTACCTCACAGTTAAGTAACAAATGATACACCTACAACAGACAATTAATTGTTACACATTTTTACGCGGCTCATGCGGAGAATTGTGTGTTTGACCGGATTGTATGTATGTTGATCTGATTCTTTATAACATCTAAACTCCTCATGCAATGACAAAATGAAGTATCGTTGATAGCATCCTAATGAGAGTCGCCGTTTTTGCGCTCACCAGTTGGCGCCACTGGCGAGTGAGGTCCTGCTGTCAAAGCCCGCCCATACATGAACAGTGACAAGTGTCATTCAGACAAGTGAGAAGTGATAGTGCCACAAACTTATCTGACCCGGTGGCCAAAATTGGAACTAATGCAAATGTTAAACTGTTGTCAGACAAAGACAAAGACAGTAGCGCCCCTCTTACCGGGTCAGATTAGTTTGTGGCACTGACAGACAGACCTCACTCTGCATTAGCGCCTCTAGAGGCGAATTCACACGCTTTTACCCTCATTGGTCGCGGTTGTGATGTTACCGCATATAGGTACCGATGTACCTTATCGTGCGTACAGACTATGTAACAAAACATGTTATAAAACATAGTTAAATAACATGTTTTACAAATGTGGACGCTGTGTTACAAAAAAAAGTTATACAACATGTTATTAGTTTTTGCAACAATGTTATATGCTATATTTTAAGAAATGACACGCATTGAATAACATTGTTATACAACAATGTTGTTTTAATGTGTACGGTCTTGTAACATGTTTCATTGTTAGACAACAATGTTAGATAGTGTGGACGTGTTATAAAACAAGTTATATAACATGTTGCATAATCTGTACGCACCATTAGGTAATATCAGTCATAAAAAATGATTCTGTGTTGAGCTCAAAAGAAATGGCTTAATTAGCACATTTCAAAAATATACACTATTGCTAACTATTGCTTGCGGCGTATATGTGTTTATACGAGTATATCTAACTAAAAAAATATTAAAAGTAGGTAGAAAAACTAGAAAATGTTTTCTTAAATTTTTTGTTCTCGTTAAGGTAAGTACCTACCTATGAACTAAGTACTGAATATTTGTCGTCTATTAAATCATTGAAAGTTCGTATTACCTAGTTTTCGTAGTTTAGTATCTACTTATTAGTAGTTTTTAGGTTTAAAGTTTTTAACTTATACTTAGTTATTTTACGGTTTTGTATTTTTCTTTATAGGCAAACAATTTTTTTACAAATTGGAAACATATTTATGAAACAGGAGTAATGCTAGCTTTACTCCTTTCTCGGCAATGAATAAGGATTAACTCTCCACATTAAAAAGTATCGTTAAAATCATTAAAGGGTTTTATGCTATTCTTCTTTCCTGCCAACGCATTGGTGATAAACATTTTTATGGCAATGGACGCCCATATTTGCCATTAAATGACAATAACCTACCATCAGGAGGCCTTTGTACTCCTATTGGGACTTTCTAGGTACTCGTACTTCTTTACTAAGAAGTATAAGTTGAAGTGTTCGTTTGTTTGAACGGGCTAATCTCAGGAACTACCAGTGCGAAGTTGAAAATTCTTTTCGTGTTAGATAGCCTATTTATCGAAGAAAACTTTAGGTCAATGGGCGTCAAACTGCGGACCGCGGGTGGAATCTGTGCGACCCGCGGACGGTATCTGCGCGGCCGGTATCTTTAAACGACGGGGGGCGGAAAGATGTAGAAAAAGGTTAATGCACGCGGGCGCTCAAACAAATAATGGTGGCCCTGATGGTTTTTATATGGGCCTGTAGCCCGAAAATTGCGGCCTTGTGCGGGCCTCGGCGAGGAAAGTGTGACGACTGCTGCTTTTGGTTACATACACGTTCTGACCAATAGGAGTGAAGTTACGATGAAAAATGTTATGAAAATAATAACTTTTAACAAAATAGAACCGACTTTAACGCCGAAAAGTAATAATCGTATCAGTTAAACGCGGTTAATATTCCTAAATACTTCTCCTAAGTCTGAATCTAATCTTTAGAACACGCAACTGCTGTCGCATACTGGCAAATTAATATTGAATTATTGCTCTTTTGCCTGCGTTTAGATTTCGAAGTTCTACTGGTCGATTGAGGTTTATTTTTGTATATGGTATATGGTAAATGATGTCCTTTGGTGTATTCTTCATCGTACCACCAACTCATGGCACCGGTGTTAAGTAGAGCAATTGTTTTCTTACTTACAATTGAAAATAAAACTAATAGTGAATAATAAATATAATACCAGAAGCTGGAGATAGAATGCATCGTTTCGTGGTCCACATCATTTAACATGCACGTATGTATTTTACATGCAAAATTCTGTGAATACACGAGCTGCATTCATAAAATTCTCTCATTCACATCTGCGTTGAAAATTTTACATAAGTATATGGACATTGCTCCTTTATGCATTCTATTATCGTGTGTTTCTAGTCAATGTTTGTTGTTTCATGTTATAATTTCTTAAATATATTTTCGCGTATTTATATGTTGGATACTTCCTCATGCTTATTGTTAGCAAATGGATTTAGTTAAAATATCACTCGTCGATTTTATTAATACCACCTTTAGCTTGCTCGTAGAATCATAATACATTAGTAGCTTTATAATCTAAATTACCTCCTGTAACAGTTTTTTCTGTCCTCCAAGCACTAACAGATTTTTAAAGTAATATTATGTCTCCACCAACCCGCATTGGAGCAGCGTGGTGGAGTATGCTCTAGGCCTCCTCAGTAATGAGGAGAGACCCGTGCTCAGTAGTGGGCCATTAGTGGGTTGTAGCTTTTTTTTATTATGTACGTACCAATGAAAAAGCGGTGATAACCTAGTGGTTAAGAATTCGGCCTTCTATTCGGGAGAACCGGGCTCGAACTCCAGGGCAGCATTTAAATGTTGCGTTGGCTATAATAGTGAATGAAAAAATGATGAAGAAACCTGTATGATGGAGAGTTTGTTAAAACTCAAAGGTGTACGAAAGAAATGTGGATTATGGCCTTAACCTTCTCATCCTGACCCATGCTCACTAGTGGGCCATGACTGATGATATTTATGATGAATATACTCACATAATTTCTTATTTTGTAAATTGTAGATGTTAGCTAGAAGTTGGCTTGACACGCTCCCGCGTGTCTAAGTAAGGAAGGCATCACTTCATCTCTTATCACTCAAATGAATTATAGATGATGGTTAAGTTATTTACTTGCCTGGTCTGTCTTTTGAAAATTGAAATGAAAATATCACTACTTGCTCTCCTGAGGGCACTCTTGTTAATCTTAGCTAGTTAATAGTAATAGCGTGACGTTGTAGAAATCCATTGTTACTAAGTTAGTAAGTCTACTTTGTAACAATCCTCGAGCACAGTTTATGATAGTGTATACCTTTAGACATAGTATATGTTTCAGCCGTACACAACATTCACAATCTATGTATCAAAATGTATATACGAGGGAAGAGGCTGCTTTTAATAAGAGTCGGTTAATGGTTCATTAATTGTTGTTAGTAAACCTATAAAGTTCCGGTTCCCTTTATCTGTGGACACAGAGGCGAACACACAGCATTTTATTTGTTCCGATATCACGAGTTTGGGTTGAACGTAGTATCATAACTTTTGTAATATTATTGAAGTTTGTTTACGCTCAAATCAGGTTTTCCTTAATATTCGATATAGAAATATCATAATTTATAATTAACACATAAAGCAATAACTTTGTACGCAGCGAACATATTTGTACCCCATGCTACGAAAATGACGGAGGAATATGTGGCACAGCTAATAGATAGGTAAATAGAGAAGGGAGCCAGAAAAGTGTTTTTATCCATAAAAGATTAAGTACTTGAAATATGAAGAAAACCTTTTCTTGTGAACAGTGCGGATATCCTATAATGAAAGATCGTTCAATATTTTACTTGTTAGAACTTCATTAAACTTCATAAAATCATTTAATATACCTATTAAATCCTTAATCACGACGTACCATCTCGTGGTTTTATATCGCGGGATTATTTCACTTATGTGGAGTCACGTAATGTACTCATCAGCTCTATCTTCAGTGTACGTTTTAAATTGTGCTAGATGAAGCTGAAATGATGTCGCCTGTTATTTCGTTGGATGCTAGTCGTATCTTAATGACTGCTACAATTTGCTCCAACGTACTCATTTCATACTGCCTGCCATACTGTGTCTCTGTGTCGGTGTTTGCAAACTTTGAAATAAACGTCGTAGCAGTAACTACCGTGCTTAATGGCAAGTTTATTTGTGTTAAAAATTACGTAGATAAAATCAAATAAGTATTTCCGGTATACCTAAAATAGATAGGTTATTAAAGACCTAAGTTAACAGGTAGGTACATAGGTACATATTAATTAGGTAATTGAGGATGCCCAGTTGTCAGGTGAAACACGTCTTGGTGGTGGTATGTATGTTGGTGTACAATGACGTTTTATAGTAATTAAGTTGGTATATATTTTCTTTGTTTCGTTGCTTAAGAGAATGCATAAAGTTTTACTTGCATAAAAGTATATACCATCGTGCTTACCATTTATAATTTAATTTGTTAAAAAGCTATGTGATTTCGACACGAGTCAAATCTCAAATTCCACAAGACATGATTCGACTAGCCACGCCACAACTGTTCAAACAATTATAAAAGACTCGAGCCTAGGAGGTGAGACGACGGATAACAAACATCTCGCATTTGTGTTCTAAATATAGAGAATGAAATTAATTCATAGAACTAATTGTGGGTCCAAAATTCTCTGTTTATTGAACATTTCCATTATGTGACTAGTAAATGAAGTTTAGTTTAAACTTTGTTTATGAATTACAATTTAATGAATTCTAATATCTAAGTTGTAATGAATCGTAAACAGCAGGATCGATCGTATGAATATTATTACCAACATAAAGTGTACCTTCGTTATTCAATAATAATAAATGTTTATGCAACGCTATGACGTCCACTATTGCTATTAGGTAAATAAATGAATATTGTACAAGAGAAATATTTTCTACCACGCTACTAATGCAAAATTGTACGTGACATAGAAAATATTACAATTAAGTTTTTCTATGCTACCTATTATATAGAATATCCCGCAAAATCTTAATAACACATAATAATTTACTGTGAATAAAGTGTTAAAGAATTAAATTTGAATGCCATGCTAGTTATATTTCATAAGAATTTCTAATTCTACAATATGCAGTTTATATTTTAATGACTATAAAAGGATAGACGCAAGCTAGGCTCTTTATATATGCATTGAAAGGTCGCATTGAATTCTCGATGTATGTATCTTACCAGGTCAATTAGGCGGTGTCCTACGTGAGCGACGAAAACGACGCGACGCGACGTTGCGAACGCGACGATCGCGATCTAATCAACGGTATCCCTACTTGCATCCTATGTGACAGTCTGTGACAACACGCGACGTTGTCATTGTCGCGTGTAGCATTGCGTCGCTTGCGTAGCGTCGCGTCGTATTCGTCGCCCGCGTAGGACACCCCGTTAGGGGTTGAATGCTCCACCCCCCCCCTTCACTACTGTGTAGTCCACAACATAATTTTGGTTTACATATTTTACGGAGTTAGCTTATGTACTCGTATGTTTGGCTAACGAAAGCTGAACCCAGTGTTTTTTGTAGCGGCAACACTGTAACAAATGTCAACGATCAACATGGCGTCTTATGACACTTTGATCCTTTAACATTTTAAAGATGGAAAAACTCAAAAATTCTTAAATTTTCTCTTTTGATTAGTACCAATTGTATTTTTGCCGGAGTAGTTTACTGAAATGATTTTCCTACATCCTTTTCTCATCGCCAATATCACCCTAATCAATTAATTTCTGTTTCAGATCATTGTAATATTTTTTATAGGTACATTTTAAAAAGTATCAAATAGTTTTTTCCTGGTATAGTGTGTGTTGCCATATTTTTTAAAATATGCCGCGCTTTGCTGGGTTCAGCTTTGGATAGCTAGACTATTTATGTATGATTACGAAGATAAAAGATAAGAAAAAAATGATTTAACAGAACTCTCGTATGCGACAATTAGGTATCCTCTTTTTAAACCAACTTCATAAAAGGGAGGAGGTTTAATAAAAGACTTAATTTAACTGTATTCTTTTTGTTAACTCATAACTTTGCACTGGAATTGTACGAACCAATTCTGAAAATTTTTATACTCTATACGGTTATGCTTCGCTTCTTCGGGTCTCGTAAAAATTTAACATAACTATTGAGTTATCCAGTATCCTTCATACTCAATGCCTAATTAATTTATCATCTTTACCTCCATCCATGCATATTCGCCTTATGTCCATTCATCAATATAAATTTAAGCGATATCACATGGGTTTTTTTTTAATTATCTCTACTTATCGACTTTGAAGTCGGTTATTTTTTTGCGAAAAGTTAAGCATTATAATTTAAGATAGTAAAGGTCCCGAAAATGACGTCGCCGTAAGTAGGTATGTCAGAGCTGATATTTTTGAAAAAAAAAATTGAATTAGAATTTGGTTATTTATAGTAGTCCTCCACCAACCAAGCCAAGCTTAATAGTATGAATTTAGTAGTCCAATTTGTGACATCCATTTTGTACTTTTTGTTATCAATTTCTGTCCATTTATTTACTAGTGGCATCATGTTAGACAGACGTATAGGTAATCGATCTGGTATATAGTAACGTGTAGTATATTAATTGGATACACGTTTGTTGAATCTAGTTTCAATGGGCTGCGGCCGAGATTGTATTCATCTACGTCATGTCTTCTCTATCGATATTAGGTATGTATATGTGGTGAGTATTTAAGTTCTTTGTCAGAATCCAATACATTGTATAAATGCTTAAGGGCGTGTGAGTAAAATATAAATAGTATGTCACTACATGATTGAATTCATAACAGAACCCGTATATGAATTAATTGAAGTACTTATTACGTTAGGTCCTATAAAATTTCTTAGTTGAAGTAGTAATGAGCAGCGCCCACAATTGGAAGAAGCGATAACCGTATGGAAAGTAAGGTCCTCGAATGACGACTACTTTTGATAAGTGTCGAAAAGCAGGCACCTACTTTATCCGAAGGGACTGAAGAAAAATTGCGAGGAAAATATCATTGGATAATACCAATTATATTAATGTAATGCAGGCCGTAGTCCACCACGCTGGCCAAGTGCAAATTGGTAGACTTCCCATATCTTTGAGAACATTATAAAACTGTCAGATGTTCAGGTTTTCGCAGGATGTTTTCATACAACAACGCGGGTGACAGTAAATTACGAATACGCACATATTAATAAGAATTAGAGAAAGGTATAAGATAAAAATCCATCCCCCTCTGTTGGGGGGTCCAAAGTTCAAAACATTTTACTATCACTGTCCTAAGTAAAAGTTAAGTACCTAATACTTAGCGCAGTGATAGAAAACAGACTGCGGCTTGTTGAAAGAAAGCATTTACCTTCATATTAACTTACGGATCCGAAAAAATGCCAATTCAGAGTCACGTTACGCCGTTCCCTCACATTATCCTTGAATTTTCGTGAACACTTTATGCATTCAACTAGAAAACTTCTATTTTTATCGCTGTTTTCCCATTACAGTCTTGACATGAACGTTGACAGCATCTACGTTCTACTTTCCACGTAACGTAATATTCCTTTTTCGTTATATCCCGTACCACATTTAAATGAATAATGAATATAAATATTCCCTGTTTTGCATCAAATGTGTTTGTGCGAGTCCAAATATAAATTTTATATTATAAAATCTCTCAGTATTTTTAGTGAAGAGGTCAAACAAAAGTCGTATTTAGTCCTAAGTATCGATGCGGCGTCTGTGCTAGGATTTAACCAACGTAAGTTGCGCTTGGGGACGCGTGTCGAACAAAACGTATATTTGAATATATTTTTCTAACTGAGCATAAAGAAGCTTAATTTGAAATACATAACTTTAAAGAGGATTGTAAAATAAATAAAAACTGTTTAAAATTAAACCGACTTCAGTAATATTGTTGTTTCAGGCTCAGCGCTAACTTTTAATTTTTTAGTAGTAAGATCTTAAAATATTTAAACGAATTTATCATTGACGCATCATGATTTGTTACCGGTATTTTTCTTTTCTAATGCCATATTGTTTTCGACATGAAACTTCTTAGGAGTTTCGGAGACAGTTGCGTTAAAAGTTTAACGCTTCTGTCAGTCATCGTGTTCAACGATTTTTCTCTTGATGTGAAATAGTATCATCTCTCCTATCGAATTTCATAGTCTGAACGTAGGGACTAAACGTAATATTTGTCTTAAAGATGGTTTGTTGGTTAAATAAAAAACAATACAAGTGTAGGTACATATTGACCAATAGGTAGGCTGCTCGCTTGATTTTAGTGCTACGTCTTCCTACAATGCGATGTCTTGCCATAAAAACGTACGTTGGCGACAGTATTTAACAGAGGTAATAATTTCAGTCACGTTCTCACGTGACTGTGGTCTCTGGGCCACTGTACGCAAGTAA
The DNA here is from genome assembly GCA_905404135.1 of Hesperia comma. Taxonomy (NCBI): domain Eukaryota; kingdom Metazoa; phylum Arthropoda; class Insecta; order Lepidoptera; family Hesperiidae; genus Hesperia; species Hesperia comma. The sequence continues at coordinate 8,869,372 of FR990025.1, read as the reverse complement.
GTACTCACTGGAATGCGCTCTGACCACATCACTTCGCATTGAGCCAGGACTGATAGGCATTCTAGAAATTGAGAATATTGGTTTACTGAAGATTTCGGCGTAAAACAATATCCACAGTTATCGCTCCAAACACTTTGGAGTAAATAATGAAAGTTATTCATAGTAGTTAAGTAAATAAACCCTAACCTCAAAAAGGGTCGTAGAAAATGTTTTGGTTGTATTTATAACTTTTCTATTCGATAAGTTCATATTTAAAAATATTTTTGGGAATTCAACATCAAAAGCCATTTACAACTTTACGAGCGAGGAAGATTTTATAGAAATACCGCATAACAATTTTAGGAATATAAATATTTACATTTACATTACCTTCAAAAGAACTTCAAACAAATACAAAAGCTTAGATATAAACCACAAAAAATAAGTGGTTAAAACTCTATTTAAGTAACGTTGTTTTAGAAGTAATTAGGTGTATTTAGTAACCATACATCTATAATAATCAACTTATAGATCCATGTAAGTAACTGTTACTATTTTAACACGCTTTTATTAACTTCACCTGTATGTTTGTATGTATGTTTGTATGTAACATTTCTGTTAATATCTTCCGTGCCCCTCAGGCGTTTTGCTTCAAATTCATAACGCACCTATAAACAGTTGATCCCTAATTTTCTAGACCCTTTCCACGCAAATCTATCGCGGATTTTCCTAAAAATAGGCGTTTTTCCTAACTTCTTTAATTTCCACCTTCCCTAGCCTATAACTTCCAAGTTTATCATCCGATTTCTTCCAAACCGACTTCGTTGTGCTTGTACAACTGCCCTGCGTCGATCCCACCGCTTTTCAAGCCAATCCGACGAAAAAAGTGAAAACCGAGTCATAGTGGTAGATCTCGTACAAGTTAATTTTATTTGTAACCGACTTCTTTGGGCGCGATTTTGACCCACTTTAAACGGCCAGATTTCGTTCAAACTTTGTAGATTTATCGAGTTCCGATGACATTACACTATTTTGATAAAATTATTCCAATTTTCAATATGCAAAATAAGAATTTAATTTTTTTTACTCTCACACTAATGCCATCTACCCATTTGCTACTGCCATCTACCCATATTTACGGGCAACTAGCTATAACTCCGTATTCAGATTGACTGCGTACATTACGTTTTACTAGATGGCGTTGTTCTTCTGTTTATTTGAATTCTAATTTATTACGGGAGTAATAGTCGATAGATCGATAGAGACCAAATAATAGTTTAAAATTATAAAAACAAGCTATTATAAATAAACAAAACTAAAAAGGAGAAAATAAATTATAGTTTAAAAAAACTAAAAAACACGCTTTTTATAGTTAACTGAACTAAAAAAATTGAAAATAAGTTTAAATAAATTTAAATTAAGAATAGTGTTAAAAATTTCAATAAATATGAATTAATAATAGTGTAAATAAAGAAAATATTTTATTTAAAAAAAGCGTGGGGTGCATGGTGTCATTTTGATAATATCTTAAAAAGCACCCCACGCTTTTTTTTAATAAAATATTTTCTTTATTTACACTATTATTAATTCATATTTATTGAAATTTTTAACACTATTCTTAATTTAAATTTATTTAAACTTATTTTCAATTTTTTTAGTTCAGTTAACTATAAAAAGCGTGTTTTTTAGTTTTTTTAAACTATAATTTTTTTAACGTGTGTTAAACAAATCTCGAGCTTTGTAGGGAACACATTTTTTCTGGGGTTATTTTTTCTTTTGCAAATATCCTTTGCATGCTTGCTGACGTACATGTATAATATGATATAGCACAAAAACTTAGAGTCGAGAACATCTAAAACATAGATTAATTACTATTTTATTTGATAGTAACCCTCAAGTGACTTACACTTTCTAAACTTAACCTTTGACAAAATATTCTGTGGATTTCTGTTTAAACTGATTTTCAACGGATACTTTCATCACGATGTCGTCTGAAAATGTATCTACGGTCGCGTAACTTTCTCTTATAATTTGGAAAAATGAAGCCACTGGGACTTATGTAAGTAGGTGTAAGCCATAAAGCGTGGGTGGTATTTTTTTAAAAAGCTCTTTTTCGCAACCTGCCTTGTAGGTAATCTCTTCTGATTCATGGTTACATGAGATAACGGTAAGCTACAATATTAGCATAGCAATGACCTTTTATTGTAGTTTCATTTACAAGACAATCAATCGATGAACTTTTGCTCTCATAGAAAATAATTATTATAATCTGACTCTATGTTAAATTTCTTGAAGGCCTCGCTTCCTATTTATTCTTATTACCCGGCCAATACCGCATCAGAGTGTTACCGGTGTCCTTAGCACTTACAATCGGGTGGCCTGTAAGTAGACCGTTTGTTAGCCATTTACATGAAAAGATGAACTCTATTGAACTCTTATTACTTACGTATTCAGAATTTTGATGATATCGACGTATCTATGTTATATCTACAGGGACTACCTGGTTACAAATTTTGTCTAAATGGTCTTTGCTCCGTTCTAAAAACTTTTTGTAAGAAGGGAGCTGCTTGCCAAACGGTCAGAGTTTTCGCACTGTTCACACATTATTTTCATAAGCAAATGTTCAGGCAAAATTTCCGATTCGTATTTTACTATTTGCCATAATTTGAATCTACTATCAGTACCTACAAACTTTTTTTCATTCACTACGGCAACGAAAAGAGGTTGGACTGGACGATGGTTATCTTTTATTATCTCAGGGCCCCGATTCTGCTAATTTATAAATAGATAAATTGGGTCTCAATCTAATTGTTTGATACATTTTGTATGGGGTACGTGTCAAAAATGTGTCAAATTATTTAATCGAGCTGCAATTGAAGCATTGATAAATAAGTAGAATCGGGGCCCTGGTCCTCTTTTTAATTGTGACCGTTTATTCATAGTTCTATTGCAATGCCCATTAATAATCATTTTTAAATAGTAGTAAGCGTGGAAAATGGTTAAAACTTATGTATAAATTTTCACCTTTTTCCGAGGAATTTAATCAAAATCCTCCTAGCTTTCCAACTTGCGCGAATTTTCGGTCTCTGGTGAGGTGGTTATTTTGCTTCATCGTCTTTTCAAGTGCTTATAAAATACCGGAATGGTGTTTATACCACTTCTTATTCTGGTAAATAGGTAGTGTTCTTAATAATAATTAGGTAGGTCTTCTCCATAGGTATGGTACTGGACAGACAAGGCTTAAGTTTAAACTAAGTTTGTCAAAATTTAAGGTAAATGAATACACTAATATTCTTCGTTTTCAATTACTTAGGTAAAGGTAATTGGTAGATGAGCTTTTTAGAATCAAGTAAATCTGTTTTGGCTTCTTTATCCATTGTGTTCATATTAGAAATAATATTCTAAAGTTAATATTTATGTATCACAAAAGCATCAGTTAGAAAGTTTTTCCGATTTTGTTCACAAGCGTACAGTTTTTGTACAAACAAACTTTACGCAAGAAAGAACAGTAACTATGTAGGTACCTAATGTTTTCTTCGTGTCTTGAAAGATTTGATTGATTAGGGATTTCATAATTATAAATAGTTTCTTGAAGTTCTTGTAATTGTTTATTTTCCAATGAAAAAATGGTATTGCTTTCAAACTACGAGTACTTAGCGTCAGTGTATCTGTTGATGCGGGGTTTATACCAGATTTTCAAGGCAGTGAGCCAACTTAAACCACTCAAGCAACAAGAAAATCTATATTACTTTTTCATAATTAAAACCTGTGTCTTTTTACAACGAACATACCAAATTATTCGAGGCATACCTACCAACTACATTATCATTCTCCGTAATCCTTTATTTGTAGTTGGCTCTCGATCAAAGACTTAATAAAAAGTAGAAAATATTATAAGAAAGTGAAACATAAATTGCTAAAGTAGGTACCTATTTAAGGATTTTTTTTAGTGCTGTATACTTTCTGATCCGTTTTGTGAAGTAAATCCATTTGATACTAAACAAAATGTTAAGACGGATACTGGACTCAATGTCTTGTGAACTCCCGAAGAAATTTATCTTCCGAATTATTATCCGTGCAGATGCTCACAGTAAGATCTGATATCTGGAAATAATGGTCTAAGTTTGCGGTAATTAGTGCTTTATTGCCTATAATAGTATATTGTAATAACTGGATAACTTTTCAAAGGACCAAAAGATTTAAAGCTAATATTTTATTAAGGTGTACGTGAGCAAAGTTTAAAGGATCGGTAGTCGATATAAATTAATTATTTCTTTGAAAACTGTATTTTAGTTAACAAAACCCATAAAATTCTGAAAAGTTTTTAGCAAAAATCGTATCGGTATTAACCCTTAAATACTTATTTACCTACTATGAGAGACTTGATGGAACAAAGTGACGTGAAAGTATTTTACATATTTATATAACACAATAACAAAATTAAATAGATAGACTTCGTCTTTATTATTTTGAATTAATAATTAAAAAAAACCTCATAGATGTAATAAAAATCCCTCGATACTTGAGCTGGCTACTAAAATTCTCCATAATCCGCACTGGAGCCGCGTGGTGGAGTATACTCTAGGCATGCTAAATAATGAGAATAAACCCGTAATAGTGGGTTATGAATGGCATGAAACCATTTCACAAATATTTATGGCTATATTCAATGATTAATCTATTAAAATAGTAGCAGATGTTTTGTATGGTGTATTCATTAGTTTGTTTACGCAAAAAGCTGTGAGATTCGCGGTCTTATTGTATGCAGATCGGGTAATACTAAACATAGAAGTAGCTCATCCGTTCAATTTGATCACGATTAAATGGACTGGATTTGAAGTGGCTATTCGAATAATAATTAGGTACAGTAACGGGTGATAACGTTACGTGAAGACCAATGATTAACGACTTATGTACTAACGTGATATTTTGATGTTTTCGCGATCTCCAAATTCAATATTTTTGTAGAGTAAAAAAATAAATATTTTCATTTCTGCTGTTATCTTTGAAGCTATTAGGTACTTGCCTATATTTTTAATACCCTTTGTGACAAAATGTGTATTCCTTGTATAATTCATTCTTAACCCTAAAAAAGCTGACCCCTAGTTTATTTTTTTAATGTAGGATGTGGAATGCAAATGGAGGGGTAAACTTTTGAATGTTATAAATATATTCTGCTCCATACAAGATCGCATTTATACAATTGTATTGATAATTTTCTAATTTTTAATTAGAATAATTAATTATTAGTATTAGGTACTTCATATGTGACGATTATTAATTATTTCAATCACTCGTGCAGTTCAACAACAACAACATAAAATAAATCTAAGAATATTTTTAAAACAGATACCGATACCGATACCGAAAGCTAAATCAAATGAAAATATCACTTATTTTTTCAGACGTGTATTAACCACATCTTCTGTACCTAAGTAATTATTTTTAATAACACTATATAAGTATGAAACAAACAAGTTGCTATGAAAACTTACCACAACAAACAAAGTTAAGCGTCGCGATCGCGGGCAGCGGGCGGGGCGGACGCGTTCGAGCCATGCCGCCAGCCGACGAGCACTGCCTGATATCGCACTGATACGAATGTCATCGCCACATGATTCACCCCTACACCAACTTTGTGCTAATCAATTGCAATTTATTGACATTGCATTTACTAAGCACGCGTTAGTTTAAACGCCGTTTTTCGCGGTTATTCTTCAATTTCTAAATAATGTATGTCTTCTCGATTTACCTACGTTTGTACTGGTATGTTAAAGGGTTATAAAATAGTAGTATTATCTTTGCTCTATTAGATACTAATGTCATCGCCGGCACCCACCCCATTCACCCCTACAAGTTTTTAGTAACCAAGTGCAATTTATTAACATTGCATTAACTAAGCACCCGTTATTTTAAATGTCGTCTTTCGCGTGTGTCGGTCTACTTCATATTAATTCTCCATTTCAACATTAGGTACGAGTATTTACCTATATCTTCTCCATTCACGTTTGTACTGGTATGTTACAGGGCTGTGAAAATAATATTATCGATATTATGGCATATTTAATTGATTTGATAAATTAATAATTAATCGATATAGTGTCATACTATTTAATTAAAATGAAAAATAAGTTAAGGTTCTCGGGGTGAGCTTTACAACTATAATTACCTAAGTGCCTGCATCGTTGTAGGTAGTTCTAGGATTTAAATGCATGCAATTACACTGTTGATTGTAGTACTAGATATTTATTTAAAAAGTGGTAAATGTGGACCCATGAAACATTTTATAGACTAAATGTAATTTTTATTCATGACCTAATGGAAATAATACAAATACATAATTTAAAAAAATACTTACAGAATTAAAAGTTGTGAAAACCGTTCCAAAATCTGTTAAGCCGACACACACAATCTAACAATTTTTAAGTGCTTTAGATTCCATTGCGTTAATAAAAACCCCTAATAATGGTATCTCTCACAATATACTTTCCATTAGAGACAGCGATGAGTAACATCATTATTATATAAGTATCCTATCCTATCCTACTTCCTACTAATATTATAAATGCGAAAGTTTGTAAGGATGTATGTGTGTGTGTGTGTGTGTTTGTTGCTCTTTCACGCAAAAACTACTGAATGGATTTTCATGAAACTTTGCAGTAATATAGCGTAGACATCGAAATAACATAATTTGTTAAAATTTATAGAGATTTTTGAAAGGACTGGTTCCCCGAAGCGAAGCGAGGGCGGGTTTACTAGTGTTTAAATAAAATTCTTTATCGCTGTGAGAAAAAGGCGAATATTACTTACGAATAAAATATATTACGGATATGTACTTAGAGATAACATTCCTCCTGGCCAACTTCCATTCAAGCATCGAGTAAATGACCGTAATTAATAGGGTATTTTAAATAAGTAGAAGTCTTTTACACACTATTGGCGCCAATCCACCCAGGCCCTTTATCGTGTCCGTAAGTAATAATGCTGTCCGTCTCCCTCTGCTATGAGAGTAGGATTTTCTTTCTCTTTTGCATTGCTATTCTACCGCCTTATGGGTCACACTAACAAATGAGGTGCTTCCTCGCAATTCTCAAGAGTATCAACATATATGACCTACTTCAAATGTAGCTATTAGCCAGTCTTGAACGTTACTCACGTGAGGTTAGTAGGTTGCAGTAGCCGGATTAACGTACCTGCTTTTATTTACTAAGGAACCATATGACTACGTATGTGTAAATAGACAACAAAATATAGTTCACTAATTCTCCGTTAGCTTTGTTTGTTAAGCGGTTTATCTTACGTTCGGAGGTAATAAGAAAATTGGGATGTGTGTTTCAAAGCTCTTACTTACATGGGAGTCAAGCGTTGTAGATAATCTTTTTTAGCTCATAGTCGACATACGAGCAACCTAGCTACCTAATGGTGAGTGGTCGATATCGTCTAAGCATCAGCGACCCCACTGGAATTACTGAGAAAGAAGAAAGTGGGAGGAAAGAAATTACTGGCTCTCAGTCTATTAGCTGTAGCTCGACAAGCTACAGTCCTATCACAAAGTAAATGGCTTCAGTACCCTTCTGTTGCCATTTACGACATCCTGGTGTGTTGGGATGTGTGTGTGACTGGTGTGATGGGCCGGCGCACATTTTTCAAAATTATTACTAACGTTGGTATGCTGACCCAAGATCTGGCAAAGCCTGCATGTTTATCTTTCGTGAATTACTTTACCAGCTTTTCTCTAACGTAAGTGATTCGTAGCTTAATTAACGTGTGTAGACGTAATGGACGTAGTGTGGAGGTGCTTCCTAATGATCTTTCTTGAGCTCTTCTATACTGCACACCATAATATCGGTCTCCCCTCACTTATAGACACCAAGTCATGAAAACATTATGTCGATGGCAATAGAGCGATAACGATGGCTTAAGCCGATACCGCATTGATAAGTATGGGGATACCCTAAGCCGTCTTTCTAGGTTTCTATCGTTAATAATATCAGACGTTGTAAGTATACTCGTAATGTTAAAGGTAATAAAGAAAGTTATGATAATTGGGTTGGTTTTATCACCCTTTGCTCTAATAGGTGTACACTTTGATGATGTATGCTGTAAGTGTACTTAGTGTACTCTGAAGTATACGGGAAAAAAGTGATGTTGTTACTCAATAATCACCTTCTGCCTCTCATTTCTTACTTGGTGGTTTTTCTTTGGGTGGTTTAATACATTTTGAAAGGACCGAGAGGTTGTCTTCTTCTTAATCAGACACTTTTCTCGGAGTGTTGGTGATTTCGCTGTCGAGGTACCTGAAAGATATACATGTAGGGTTGTAACATTCCCAAGAGAAATAGATTGTGAGATAACGTTTGTTTACAATACCTAGGTGTCTACAGATTGATACATAGATAAACAACATTGTAATGTGATATTGTTTAAAATTTTTCTCGAATATATTATTAGAAAAAGAGGCAGAAGAATATAATCTAATAAAATCAGTAAGTGATCTTAAAAGGGTTCTTTGTTAGATATGCGAAACCGTCAAAATATTTTAGGTTTAAGATAAAACGGCAAAAAGTTCATAATCTGTTAACACAAAGTCGCTCAGATAAGTAATTAATGTTGTGATAATGCCGGTTTTGCAAGTAAGAAAAAGTTTTACAAAGTTTCAACACTTCCTGCGTTGATCTTTAAATTAAATATTAGGCTGAAGCGATAAATCAAGGAGTCGATTAGGGGAAATATAAAAGGCGTTGAAATAGCTAATGCCTAATGTTACTACGTACCATTTCGGCATACCTACTGATCCTTTTTAAATTTAGGTCAAGTTAACTCCGGATGTTGTGAAGCCGTTTACGAACAATAAATTGAAATCAAATTGAAGTGTGTATACTAAAAAGCAGACTTAAGTCTTCATAACGGATATAAATGACGTCAAGTTATGTGCAAGAGCACGCTTCAAATTAATTTCACTTGTAATGCACTTTTAATGTGACACTATGTATTACTGACAGACAACGCGCAGCCAAAACTAAACTTTACTGAACACAAGAAACAGAAATTTGGCATGTATGTTCTTTAAGGAGTGTAGGGTATCCGGTATCATTTAGAGATGATTTTTGAAAATTTCCTCAAAATCAGAAAAAATTGTTTCAGTTTATTCACCTTTGGAGGGGAATAAATTGAATCAAAAATTCCATGTGGGTGAAACCTTACTCAAATTGAGTCATCAACAAGAAAGTTTGAGTACCCCGTATTATTTAAACCCTAAAAATTATACATTATAGAATATCTTTTGCCTAGAATAATAAAAGCCTAATGTAATCCTTGCGAAACATTTCATTTTGTTAGTAGCACGACTCCCTTTACGACACAAACGTGTAGACAGACAGATACCATGTAGTAATATCGTAAGAGTTTCTTTCAGTGAGTACCTACAGTGTAGATAAGGTGTTCTACTTGGAAAACACAGAATAAATCTATTCGATCCAACACTAGATAGGTATAAACGATGCACTCAGGTAAATAACTTTTGAAATACTAATTTACATGTACCTAGTCTCTTTAACGTATGTAGTTACATACCTATGTAGTGTATGTTAACGAGTTATGTTGGTTTAGGCATTGTGGATGTTGGAAACCTCAAATATTGTTCAAGTTATCTTCAAAATTTATGTAATCTGTGGCCGTTAACTTACTTTATAAACAATGTACCCATTTATGTGCTCTTCCTTCCTGTTTTCTTTTCAATTATAACTTCGTACCGTACGTAATATTTTAGGTAGGTAGGTCCTACAATATAATTAATCATTTTAATTCTATTTCTTTTTAAGTATGTTTAGATCTAATCTTGCAAACTAAGTTAAAACTGTTTCTTTCTACTCGATGGGCTTGAAATTTAGCATATTGTTAGTTCCGTTCCGATGACAATTGGGTACCTATTGTGCAAAACGTCACGGGCAGTCCTCATTATAGGCAAGTGATAGGTTTGTCACCTTGACCACAACAATTGCTACGAAATATTTTATAACGCCTGCAATATATCGTAAGTATCCGTATTATAGGAAAATTTTATAAGTTTTAAAGTTAGGTTTCTGTCGACACGATCTTGAACTACGTTGGGAGTGTTTTCGGTCTATTATCCTCGACTTTGATCGATCTAGCCCAGTTGATATTTGTATAGACGTTGAACATCTTTCATGGTGGTAGCATTTTAACATTTTTAACCTCTTAACTACCTACCACTCTCCTTCTAAAATCGACCGTGATGTTTACGGTTTTCTACTGAAAATATTCTATTAGGTACTTATAATCAGAAGCAAAGATAGTAACTATAAGTCAGATATTCGTGCCCTGGGATTCGAATCCGGGCCCGCTGAATAGGAAGCCGAAACCTTAATCACTAGGCTATCACCGCTTTTACTAACTACTACGAACTATAGATAGATACTATCATCACGTTAAGATCAAACGAGCGGAGCATCAATGAAAAATGTTGCAAAAATGTCATAACATTTAATATTTGTAAACGTAAAGAAAAAGTGTCCTGAAAAGAAGCGAGGGTGTCCACTGGTATGAATATAAGATAAGAAGCACATGTAGTATTTGAACTTGGGCCCCTTGTACTTGTACTCGTACCTTGATCAAACTTATCTTCACCAATATTTAAACGGCCCAAAGGATAGCAGTTTTTTTAAAGATGGATAGTGTATACCTACGTCCCACACTTGATAGCGTAAGTAATTCAGTATAAGCCTTTATGAAAGTAATATATTCAAAAGTGTTCTCTAAAGAAATACGGTCTGCGAGTTTAATAAAATGGATATGACGGAGATTCAAGAGAAAAAAGGCTTAGCGTGGTTTGAAAGAGGTTTATTGGTTATACATTTTATACCTATGTACCATTTATTTTTGTATATCTTGCTCATTACAAAGGAAATGTTTAAAAAGGAACGAGGTAAATTAACACCATTTTTATGTAGGAGATGAGGCCATTGGCACTTTTGATATTCGATATGTTGTATTACGAGCTGTACCCGAGCAAAGCTTTCTATATAAAATATATAATAATTAAATAAAAAATAGCACATTTAGCATCTCCTATGTTGTGGGTGTCATGAATAAATACAACAACAAACAGGATTCAAACTAAAAAAAAAGAGGAGGTGCGTGTACTTATGTACGCGCGTAAGAAGTTATATTTCTTTGGCATCATTAAATAAATATTCAACGTTAATAATTTCATAATATTTAGTATTAATAATACTAAAAAAAATTGGTTGTCTGTAAAGTCGGTTTACTGACGATAGTTGAACGTGACAACGTCTTAAGAAAATACTGATGGAATGGTAGCATAATCACTAATAGTCATCCTAAACTATCTTTGAATACTTAGTTATAATTTATTTACTGTTATATTGCGGTTAAAAACCTTTATTAAATATTTTACCAAAAAGACTAGTCGTTGCATACCGTATAATGAAACATTAATCTTTAGGTAGTCTGTGCATATTATGTCATGTCAATGTGCCACAAACAAGTCAAAACAAACCTGGCTGGTTATAAATAATTTCGATAAAAAGCAAAAGCAAAATAAAGAGACGTCAGAGTTACATTGACAAAGGCCAATGAGTGGTTTAGCCGGCAACTTCATACTGTTAATTTTTGTGTCACAGATGCGCGCGCATCGTAAAATTTCACTCTCATGATTTTTCCATAACGCGCCTAACTTCATACTGTTAATTTTTGTGTCACAGATGCGCGCGCATCGTAAAATTTCACTCTCATGATTTTTCCATAACGCGCCTAAAGAAGTATAACTTCAACAAATACTGAGAACAGTTACAACTTATAGTTTTACTAGATTTTCGCCTGTGGCTATGCTCACAAAAAAGTACGGGGAGTTGTGTTCGTGTTCAAAAATCATTTCTTTATGGCAACTTGCGTCTTAAGGAACCTACATAATTATGTACATATTTACGTGCATAAGAATGTCTGTTAAAGAAATAAAAAGTAGGTATCAATTTATCCTCATTTTAACGCCAAAAAGAGAAATATCCTTTCTAAGTGCTCTCCTACAATCCTGAAGGTACGTACATGTCAAATTCAGATTCTTGTTAGGTAGTTTTGGACGTATGTTCGCTGTCAGTTATTTAGTAACGGAATAATTTTATATAGGTAGCTACGAAAGTAGATACTTCGCGCAATTCTCGTTCGAATTCGGTGACAAATGAAACCGAATGTAACGCGATCTGTAATACAATCATGGACGCATTACCATGTAGAGTGGTCACATATTTTATGTTAGAGAATTTTCACATTAACTATCAAGAATACATAGTAAGTACATGTTATGCCGGGAAATCGCTTAAAGTTAGTATTATTCGCTTTCAGAAAACTTTTCTTATTACCTCGTGTTTCTTAGAGATGTGGATTTAATACCGCCGTGATATTTACGTGGGCGTCAATTAATATCTGCGTGCTATCAGAGATTACAACATTGCCAGAACTGCCAATTAACTTTTAAGCGTAAATGGTTCGTGTTAGATCCGATTACTGCGCGTCGCTACATTTTGTGAACGCCGAATAAATAAATCTTTCTTCTCTCGCCGTTGATTCAGTATTTTCCACTACATTTAATTATACTGTATGGTATAGAGAAATGGTTAATGTTTTATCCACAACCATTCTTGCTTACCACAACAGGCCTTATTTCAAATTAATTACACAAAATATACTAGGAAACACACTCCTTCGCTTTGCTTTTCCTGAAACCTGCACGTAAACGTGACAAACATTATTACTACGTCCATAGCAGAGACATTCAATATAGGAAGTTAATTAACAGAGAACTGTGTGAGAATTAACCCACGCATTACTGTAGTAGATATCTACTCTAGCTAAAGTTACAAACAGCATATTTCAGAGATTAAAAATTATTTAAATTAATTATTAAAACATGAAATAAAAAAGGATATAGGTAAGTACTAAGAATAGTAGGTATAAGATTTAAAATAAGAATATACGCAAGAATACACACTTTAAATAAATAAATAAAAACTATAAACAAGTTTAACTAATTTTTTTCAAAGAATTAAGATGATCGTTACACACGTATTTGCAAAAATATTACCACGACGAATTTTGGAATAAATTCTCCAATCAATTAAAAATCACTCATTCTTCATTATGTATTGCACTTGTTGAACCGACACAAATCAGAATATTGCATCTTTTCAGTTTCTCTTGGATAAAATATCGAATAAACCTTTTCGTTATAAGTTGCTTTTGCACTGTTTTATTATTGGAATTCTTTATGGAAATCCAATGAATAAATTTTGTGTTTAAGATCTTAAGTTTCTAATTTAAAACAGAGTACGGGTTCGTATCCTACAGCTAGGTATTCACTCTGCTGTTTTGGTCTCTGAGACTAACAAATTTTGTAGACGGTGATGATATTTTTTTTAAACGTTTATCATGGTTTTTCCTTTGTCGAAGACACTTAAATATAAATACCTACTAAAAGAGAATTGCGCTTTCAGTTCAATTTAGCTAATGAACAATCTTTACTTAAGGCATTTTAAATTCACGGAATCAATCTGCAATGTACCTTAATCACAGAGGTGGAAAGTTACTATTTGTGTATGATGTAATTAAAGAGAATTCTATATCGAACGAAAACGTAATGCACTTCTAAGGATGCTGTTCCCTAATTTGTTTCGTAGAATGCTGTAATTACCATGGTAATAAGAGGCTCCACAAGCGAACATGGACGGAGCCAACGATACTGTTATATGCTGCTAATGTGTTCTAGTTCCACGTGATTATGTACTTATTAAAATGCAAATGACTTTTGTTGCGATTTGATTTTCTGGGATGTTCTTGACTTAAGTTAGAATGCGTAACCGGTTCAATTGCTCACAGGCTATTAACAGTATTACATTGACAGATAGATAAACATTGCTTTTGTGTGTAATTATTTCTTGCTTGTGTTTAACTGATATTTTTGCACCATTTTTTACTTTTGGCTTTGATGTTTTAAATATATAGATTGAGCGTCGTCCTACAATGAAAACAAAAAAAACAAGGCAACATTATCAAGTATGTGTGCGTGCAGGCGATGTTTTTCACCTTCGTCTATTGTCTATGTGTGCGTAATGTTTGCGTAACAATACAAAAATTGTGGCTAACAGTTAGCCACAATTTTTTGACACGTTTGCGCGGATTCAATGTTCCATCTAGATATGTACTTATAACATCAAAGACTTTTAGTTATATTATGTAAAATTAATACACAATATTCCTTTATAAAATGATAATTTCAGTGTGATTCCTACTATACATTTATACTATACATTATACTGGCTACACGTGGTTATGTTACGATGTGAAGTCGCTCTTCTTAAATTGGATCTCATCGATTTCTGTCATTGCGAGATATTCGACATAAATTATTTTTTGGGGTATTTTTAAGTCAAAATAATTTTTAAATTGTCATTTATTTGGTGGTTTGTACGGGCGTTAGTTCTTGCTAACAGTATGGCTACTGAAATATTTAACGTAGTTTTACTTTTGGGCTCAGTAAAAAATGAATACCTACCAACACACATCAAAATCTCGTCTAAACACTTTCATGTTAAAGAAGTTGCTCTGACGTAAGTTTCAAGTGAAGCGAGGGCGTTTAATTATTTAATTTTATGGAGAGAAATAAGTCAAATAGGTCTTCATCGTTCATTCGTTCGTTCAGGTCTTTATCTTCGTCATACGTGGGTGTTTCATTCTAACAGCGAGCTTTGATAATAACGGTAGAAAATTTATTAAGCCCTCTGTCTTCGTCAATATTGTGATTGTTTAATCAACTGTACCGGGAATCATTACATTGAGTCGTGAATTGTGTAGGATGGTATCAAAGAGTAATTTTGTTATTTTATTTGATAGAGTGATTTTGTTTTGTCATTATTCATCAGACAGGTTCTTAAAACTGTTGTATCAGTATTATGTAAAGAAATTGTCAATAAACGATTATTATTATTATCATACGTAATATGATTAATTTTACTAATATTATATCTAGAAGTATGTAGGAAATCCTAGCGTGGGGCTATGAGTGTGTAGGGTTATTTATTTATTTATTATTTTATTTGTAATGTATCAACGTAGTATATATTGAAATTGAAAATAACTTTAAAAAGGAAAATTGATTACAACGTCAACAAAGTAATAGCAATATCATCAACGCAGTCGAATTCAATTCCTCAAAATTATCCGTCACGACAAGCACCAGCTTTAGAATATACCTACTAAAAAGATTTATCAAAATCCGTTCACCCAGTAAAAAGTTATGAGGTAACACGCAAAAAAAAACCAGACGCGTAGAGAACTTCTTCTTTTTGAAGTCGGGAATAACCCGCTAAAAATGCTCACAGCGCTTTTAATGGTTGAGCTAGCCAAAAATGCAATTTTTAATCCCCAACAAAGTCAAATAATGCTTTGAATTGCAGCGCGAATTTGTGGCCTTATAAGCTCAAATACATTAATTTTTAACGCTTGACGCTGAGACTGAGACGTGTTGTGCAGGAGTAAGTACTTTGTGTCTCCTCCTGGGTATCACCTAGAAAATATGTGCTAAATACTACTGGGTAAATTATACATGTAGGTATATGTATGTACTTAGTGCTACTAGGTAATACACCTACATTACGTAGTAGCATTATATTTATGTACGCATAAGAATATTACGATTATGAAGAAGTTCATATCCTATCCTCTTTGCCAATATTGTAGCTGAATGCAGAAAATACAGTAAATTCGTTAAACGTGTTTACAGAAGTCTTAAAAAAAGTAGTTATATCACAGGTTAGGTTTGGTTATGCCAGTCCTTAAATTGAGTCTAGACCTATTTCGGTCACAATTGTCATGGGCGACAGCGAAAGGGTGTTACAGCATGCTGGTTTGCTACTTCAACTCCACAAAAAAACTCCACAAAGTTACAGCTTGCAACTACCTAAAAATTTAAAGCCTAACTTTTATTTCATTTTTCTTTGTTTGAAATAAAAAGATTGACGCCACAATTCTAATATTTTATTATAATTTGATTTCTGTCTCGACATCCTCCTTCATTTGTTTCAATCTCCTCTGAGCTTCAATTTTCTTGAATAATTCAACGATCAATGACAAGATTTTGGTTCTACTGTGGATATGATTTGTCTTGTTAGACTGGTGTTGTTGACGTGATTTGTCAGGGGATAGACCATTGTCTCTTTCAATAAAACAATGCCCGCTATTAAAATTTTGTAACATAACAGAATCAGTTAAAAAATAAAATTAAACCACAAATCCCTGTTTGTTGCTATCGACAGATAGCAGTCGTTAGGCCATGTCGGACGCCTTTCGGGTGGCATGCAAACTTTTGATACTGGGTTTGGCCACTAATCTCTCCACCAATGCACTGGAGTAGCGTGATGGAGTATGCTCTAGGCCTCCTCAATAATCAGTTCCAAATTTTCCTTAATTAGCTTTTACATCCATCGCACGTCAATCACAAAAATATCATCAAAAATTGCACCTCGGGTTGTAAGAACGTAACGCATCTATTTTTATAATATCTTTGTTGATAGGTTTTAATATGTATAGGGTATTTCAACAAGAACTTTGTTTTTCATTTGCAACAAACACCGACAATAATATGATAGTTTTGACATTTAGTTTTTCGATGTATTCTCAGTAGATGCATTGACATTTGTTACAGTGAATTCAATTTCGCTCGAAATTCCCATTAAAATAATCAAAATCCACTATGAAAATGACTAATTCTGACAGAGTTACATTTCCTTAAATTCGTGACATTTTCGGACAACATAATAGTCCTTCTGAGACCGCTATTAAGAATCACATTCTTGTAACTTGTCAAGCACATTTCGGTCTCAGAAGGACTATTATGTTGTCCGAAAATATCACGATTTTTACGAAATATAACTCTATCAGAATTAGTCATTTTCATGGTGAATTTTGATTATTTTAATGGGAATTTCCAACGAAATTGAATTCACTGTAACAACTGTCCATGCATCTATTAAAAATACGTCGAAAAACTAAATGTCAAAACTATCATGTTGTCGGTGTTTGTTGCAATTGAAAAACAAAGTTCTTGTTGAAACACCCTATAGAAATGCTATGATTTCCTCGGAGAAAAGTGATAAGGCGGAGGTATTGTGTAGGCGGGTTCTAGAAACTAGATGCGGGTTCTCAAGGCACGAGTAGGTACTATTTAAGGTATAATATAATTTTCAAGCGAACTTACTAAAGTAATAAAGGTTGAAACAGAATTTAATGCATACTGCGTTGGTACGTTTTGTTGTTGGGTAAGAAACTGGAGGCAACATAATTTTAATATGAAATTACATGGATAAGCATTGTTTATTCTGAAAATTTATGAAAAAGCCTTTCAGACTTCAAGTGCGAAATGGGTTGCTAACAACATGCGAGGGTAAATTTATTTTGTAATATTATAACTGCTTGATAAATACGTACGCGTCTTTCCCGCGCCATAGCAAGTCATAGCACAGACAGGGACCTTGTTAGGGAACACCACGCAACTTTTTAACCGTAGTCAGATAGGAATTCAATTAAATTGTTTATTGGGTTTACTATGTTTTACGTCTAATTGAATACAAAAACCTATGGATAGTATGGAATTTTATATAAAAAGGAAAAGAGATCGGATGTGGTTAATTTTTTTGCACTAGAAAAGAATAGTCACTATAAACTACACAATTACAGTAAGTTGTGTGAAATTAGGCATAACTTTAACAGTTAAATATGTACTTTAATTCCCAAGTAGTCTGATTTTCTGTACTTACCTAATTGGGAGTTTTTTCTTTATCAAAGACCTTGTTGAAATGATGGGAATTTCGTACATTGTGTGATAATTGATAACCAAAAAAGTTACTTCTCTTTTGGGTGTTGGGCCCGAAATACGATGAACTTTTTAAACATTGTAAGAGTACAAATTCTAAATTTTTGTTGAAAATATTTGGAGTTCATACTCGACAAAGGATAATGGGAAAAAGTGTCCCCACCCTTCAACAGGTTTGAGTTAGGTGTCATTTTAAGCGTCTCGTCGTATAGATATTTTTTTTACTATGGCGACGTAATTCAAATATATTGGGTTTAGAATTTATACTATTTTGTAGTTTTCCGAAATATTGTTTATTTTTTCTAACTTATTTAGAATATAATCATAGTGCAATAAAAATGGTGGTGTATGCTTTTTTCTTTATGTACACTTAGGCCAACACCTAGAGCATAATCCGATGATGTAAATAGTGGGATTTTAATTCTTAAAATAGGATATGATTATGATGCAGTAAATAATATATACGATGTTAAAAAACGACGTTCGATGATCTTATAATATTAAGATAGAAAAGTTTTCTGTATAAAAAATAAAGTTACTTACATAAAATTCCTTACAGAAATACTACGTGAAGACTACAGCGGAAATTTTGTTGAAAGCTCCTGAAGTGTAAAATGTTATCTTTCTCGTAAGCGCATCAACTTTCTGCTTTTATTCAGTGCACTGGAATATAATTTATTGACACTTAGAACAGTAATTTATATCATGATATAAAAAGTCTATTTTACTTTGTGTTTATTTAAATACTTCATCATCGAATGTGTTATTTATAGAGCCTTTTAGAATCTTTCTAAATTACGAACCTTCCATCGTCACTTATATACAAAATGACTTGGATTAGTTACCAATCAAAGTAAGTATTTATGCCACTCGATCATAAGTTTCTGAAATGATAACGACGACAACGGCAACCTACGGGATATATTATTATTTGAAGCATGAAAGCGTAGTTTTGTCCATTGAAATGGTATTCTTGGTGGGTGTGTATACAAAAGAGTTATAAATAAAAATAAAATATTTTTAGCCAGCGAAAAGGTAAACTCCCGAATGGTAAAAAGTCACCGCTGTCTTAAGTTTCATCAATCAAAAAAGGAACAGCAAGTCTAGGTTAGATATTAACTTAGATGGTTACTCAATTTTTATATGCTTGGAGATGCTTTATTTTCACGATACGCCGTAAATTTAACAACGGTTCGAGTGGATTGACACGTCTAACTACAATCATAAACTTCTTGATAGATTTTAAAATGTCTGTGTTGTGTTACTACCATGTAAAGTACATGTTTCATTTGTCACCGCATCAAAGGTCAAGGTTAAAGGACACGTAATTTACTCAAATTAAATTACAATACTTTACCAACGATAAAATGTGCCACAGTCAGCAGACGTGGCCTTATCAAAAGGCCCTAATAAAACTGTTTACAGGTTTAACGGCCATAAGAAAATGTAAGAATTGTATCAATAGGTACGTCTGGTACGTTTCATCATGTTAAATTAATACGTATTATTAATCTTAATTTTATGTTGAATAACCTACTTCATTTTGTGGCTTTAACTTTTTTTACTTACATGTTACTGTATTCGAAAAAATTGTACAACGTTATAATCAAGCTTTTTTCCTGAAGTAACTTAAAATTTACATGTATATATCGCAAGACGAACGACAGGAAAGTGTTTCAAGAGAAACGAATTTTTTATGACTGCATCTTATTTTATAGTTTTCTAAATGAGGTCACAGACTTTTGCACCATCTATTTGCGTATAAATTCATGTTTCCAAGGTTCATAAGTGGAAAATCATTGTGTAAAGCAATGGCGATAAATCTCAGAGATTCAGCTACAATTTATGACATAATCAAAAAGTGAAATAGAACGTCGTTGGTTCGTTTTAGTTCACAACAAAACAACACAACTACATAGTAGGTACTTGTTTGTTTAAGCTTATGTACGTCTATTACTATGTCTATAGCTTTGAACAGGTACATAAGCTAGCTAAATTCGACTTTTTGCTGTGGCAACAAAACCATTGTTAAAGAAGCAACCATCCCATATTATTTACTAATTCCAAATGCATTCAAATAATTTATGTATTTCTTTGGAATTAAAGGTTTAAAGTCGCTTACAAAAACTAAAATGTAGTAGGTACTTAGTCGCCATCTCGCGCGACAAAATCTCGCACTATTGTGCGACTTGGCACCTTTCGAATTTTACTAATAATTTCGTCATCAACTCGCACGCTCGTACAAAGTACAGTCAGGTAAAAAATATTTAAACTAATTTGTTAAAAAGACTTCAATAAAACGACTTTATATTAAATCCTTACTAATAATCTTTCAAGAATTGTGCGACGCCTTTGTTCTTTGCTGATTGTCTTTCATTTGATAGGCACGTGTCTACCTGAATATTTTTACCTTTTTAGAAAGCTAGACAAAGAGACAAGTTTTTAACGTAATTTGCGCGTTTATTGTATTACATGTTTTTTTTTAGTAAATAGCTGATTTACATTAAAAATGTACCTACTTAAGAAATTTCAAAAAATCACAGACTCAAGACTTTAATACCACCAATATCGTAGTTTTTCAAAGTTTTCTTACTTATTATGAAAGCCTCAAGTATTAACTATTGGAAATCAATAAAAATATCAAAATTAGAAATGCAGTTTTTTTAAACGTAACGTAAAGTGGTCCAATAGAGATTTATTTCAAATTTGATTAAATCTCAAATAGTTAACCGTTGATTTTTGGATAGGACATGACTGACATGACAAAATCGGTTGCTTGTGACCCAATCTACAACCCCTTTCAGGGAATACGACGTATTACCATTCACCCTATATATCGCATTTTCTCACCGCCGCTTCCTATTTTTTTATAGCCAGAAGGGCTGTTCCTAGCCGTTGGTTACTCAAATTAGAATCCTTCACAGACTTCTGTCATCATTACTTATGGTAAAACTAAGTTGCCCGCCATGTCTGAACGTTTTCTGTCTGAATACGATTTACTACCGAACGGATTTTCACACAGTTTTTACCATTGGATGGAGTTAGTCATGATTAAGGTTCTAGCGTATAATTTAGTAAGATTTTGGCAAGGAGAGGTAGGTATCCACTTAGTGTTAATAAATGACTTACGGACATAGGTACATATAATAAATCCGTTAAAAGGTTTTTCTTCCCTAGTTACTTACTACCTATCTACTCTTACTAGCAATATATGATATGATAACGTGATTTATTTCCTGGAAAAGTGGCACACAGCCAAATGATACGCCTACTTGCTTTTAAACTTAGCACTTACTGCAAGCTTAACCTGCCTTACTAATATTTCTGGAAATACCTTCGTGTAATGTAATTCGCGACTTAATTCCTAACTGCTGGTTACATTAACCTGTTTAATTCAAAGATTAAGGATGTTGTTTTGCTTCATGTCCTTGATTTAGTCCCTATTAAAACATTCATCATTAATTTGTTCTTAATTATGATCCCATATTATTTTCCCTGTAATTGAAACTAAGTTACTAAATTGTACTTATTCATGAATTTTACCCAATGATCATTTCAATTCCATTCCATCTTCGAGCTTCATAATCAACAAGATTTACCCTCATCTACTTAGACTATCAGGAATTATTAGAATTTTATCCGGAATTTAGTAGTACCTCATGAGAATTTTTCTTGATATTTTTAATAGCTCTCTGTGTACGACTAGGTAGCTTTAACAATGCCTTCAATTAGTATGTTGATTTTTAAATCTTGCTTCTTATTATCCTGTCTCAACATAATATTAACCCCTACCGGTATTGACTAGTTTCACTACTTGTATGGGCATCGGCATTCGGCTTAAATAAAATTTTCCGAATTGGTGTATACTTAAAGGCTGTTGGCGTACTGCAAGGTGGCGTTTTATCTCCGCTGCTTTTTGTATACATACTCGTATTACTTTTCCTACCTTCTTTTTTATCTGCACTTTCACATTTATACCTACTGAATCTTTTCTATGTAGGTAATGCTCATACCTTCTTAATGATATTTCATATCTGATATCCAATTGATATTTAATATCCTTTTGACATTTGATATGATCGAGAAAGCTATCCAGCCCTTTGATCCATTTTGATCCAGCCTTCGCAAACTTGATTGTTATAGTTTTGCTTAGTCTATGTTGGCACATGTGTATGAGGGACGATGATGGCTGGGCACTTTAATTATTTGACTTGTCCGCGGATTTAGTGTCAATAAGTATCCGTAGCTCATAGCTCATAATAACGTACGACACGATACGACCTATAGCGGAGCAAGAAGTTTACTGAAGCAAAACGACTGCGTCTACTTAATAATATTACATGTTGCAGGACGATGTCTGCCGGGTAAGCTAGTACATTGTAAAATAAAAATAACAATGGCAATATCTACTAGACCGTAAGTCAGTAGCCTGAGCCCGTGAACTGAAGTATCTGCAGCATAGGTAGGTATACCTAGAACTACCTCAGATATCGATGTTGTCAATAACAGTGTTGGTTTTAATTAAAGCTCTCGTAATACCGACACTTTACAATTTCTCATAGCTCAGGATTCAATGAAATTAAATTTACAATTTTGCGCGAAATATGAAAGGGATTCCAAATTATTTTCACGCCAGCTACAGGCCTACATTGGAATTTCAGCTTCAAATGAGTGCTGGCAATATGAGTTGTATAAAATAAAGAAAATTTGCGAGGGGCAGGCTTTGTTGTACGATACCTATCTACATATTAGTTTAAAAAAGTACATATAATAGTTATATAATCATTATACTTACTTGTTTAGTGATTGCAAGACGATTGCGTAATGCGGACAGTACCAATATTTTTTGTATGAATAAGTATCGTCTTATTTGGTCCTTCAAAGGTAAGTTAGACGCATAATGTAAACGTTTTTTTATTTGATTTCAAAGTTATAGGAAGACGATAAAATATTATTAATTTTGAATAGTAGTTTTCCTCGCTATTCTTTCATCTATAAAAATATTCGGACATGATATGATATTAATGGCATATCTTTGTATTTCCGAACTAATTCTCTTACGACATACACTAACACACATAAGACTTGTTGTCTTTGTAACAATATTGTTCTGTAAATTATTGTTTTCTTAATATTGATGAAAACCGAATTGAAATCGGTTAAAAATTCATACAGTACAGATAACCTGAAAGATTGAATAAAAATAATATTATAAAAACAAAATACCCGACTGCTTACAAAAGAACTCAAAAGAAAAAAACAAGTGCCACAATATCAACATAAAATACTAACTTCATGCTGCAGCATGCGGTGACAAAAAACGTAGTACTTGTGATAAATCTATTTTTACCCGTTTTATTGTTTGTCCCCGCCTGCAGCACCATGAAGTATTTTATGTTGATATTGTGACACTTGTTTTTTTCTTTTGAGTTCTTTTGTAAGCAGTCGGGTATTTTGTTTTTATAATAATATTTTTATTTCAGACTTTTTAGTGTTTTCACCGAAAAATTCTACTTTTTGGGATGGTTTTTGACAATTTGTGTTAAAACGTGTGCCTAAACGTTATATGATATAGGTATATAACGGCGCTATGGTCAGAGCGGTCGATATAATTTGGGTTATACGTGGCTGGAGGTCAGAAATAATAGTCAGTACACCGAGTTTAAAGGTCTATGGCTAGCCGCACACACGCAATATTATTGTCAATATTAAGAGTATTTTCAATAATATTGCGCGTGTTCGGATTGTATTGTCATATTGTTCAATATTATTGCGGATTTCCAGAAATTTTGAAATAATATTTTCAATATCAGGGGGAGGCAGGGTATTGTCAATATTATTGTGTGTTTGCGAATGGTATTGCAATATTTTAGTTGATCGGGAGCTTTCAACGAGGAGGCACATGAGATTTTTTGAAAAATGGAAGATGAAGACAGCTTCGATAGTGTTCCTCCAACTGATAAAGGATATTTAAAAGAATTTATTAGACTATGGGAAACGTGTCCAGAACTTTGGAATACATCATCAAATGATTATCGTGATAAAATGAAAAGGAATATTGCGCTAGACAAGTTACTCGACATTTATAAAAAGATCAAACCAGCAAGCACGAGAGAAGATGTAAAGAAGAAGTTGAATTCTTTGAGGACTAATTTTAGGACTAATTTTTTACTTAATTGGCCTTTTTTTCGCATCCAGTCTTTAATCCATCGTTTCTTTTTCGATTGGTTTTTGTTTTCTAGCAAAGATAGTATGATAAACAAGAATGCAGCTTTTTTCTTTCTGTCCATTTCACAAAATACTTCCGCGCAGTTCGAGGATCTATACAGGATTGAACCAGTTGTTGTTAGTTTATATTGGCAATAATATTTTGCAGTATGCGGGACCTTATATTGATAATTATTATTGACAATTTTAGTTTGCCAATAATATTGCGTGTGTGCGGCTAGCCTATTACAACACTTCAATACAGTTTTATAACAAATAATGAACTATTTCCAAAATTAATTCAGATTACATTAAATTAAACTTAGAAATAAAGCTTACGACAAAATAATAGCAAAGTAGCAAAGGATCAGCAAGATTACTTCGGATTAAACATGGAAACTCGGCAAGTTTGGTATGGCAGTGGGTTCTACACGTCTACTCGGTCTAAGCGCTCAATTCCGAAAAAGCCCCTCCTCATAACAGCTCTGGTTCTTTATAATGTCATCTCTAACCCCCACTCCATGCCAACCATGCCCAAACAATAACTGTTTGACGTTTCCACAAATAGTTAAAGCGATTCTCCACAGATGGCGTTGAAAGATCAGCGCAGGACTTTACTGCACTCCGACAAGTAGTTTCAGCGATTCTCCACAGATGGCGTTGAAAGACCAGCGCAGGACTTGAGTGCGCTCCGACATATATATTTTTGAAAAGGTATTTTCACGATCTTTCATTTGATACCCATATTGCTAAGATAACAAAAAACTCAAGATTATCCCCTCTTTTTCTTCCACTTTCGGGCGCCATTTTGAAAATTCATATAGCCCTTGACACTTTCACAGTTCTGACGAATTCAACGATACCTCATATGTCTAAATCCGTTCAACCTTTTGGGCTGTGGGGCACCACAAATAAATGGACATACATACAAACATACATACATACACTCGAAAAACATAACCCTCCTTCTGACGCAGTCGGGTAAAAATAATGTTAAGGCATCTATTACATCAATAAATATCTGCTACAATACTTTATCTCAAATGTCTTACATAGATACGAACATTACGATCGATAAATAAGTATTTTATCAAAAGTATAATAAAAACGTACCTAATTGTATTCAGAACTGTGAAGATGTTCCGCATCGTTGACGATTTCCTGTAAGCTTAACCCTGATGCACTAACAAGTAATGGATTCCACCGGAAGTTAAGCTGTTACAGCTGTCTTGCTAGATGTTACCGCGTCCACTATTGCTTCAATTAGATCATTCCACGACATCCTTTATTGTTTTATTCCACTGCATAATGTTTAGGTTTCTTTTCCACAACATTGGTTTAAGGTCCAAAAAAGTTCATTTACTTATTTGGTTTTTCAACTCAGTGGGGAAATACTAAAATAGAAGTAGGTACCTATCTAATACGACTTGCTTTAGTTGGAATATTAACACACGCCAATTTAGTCATGGTTGCCTTGAGAGAAAGTAAATACTCAATAGGTACATCACTAGGTATCGTGCAACCTGAGAGTTATCCAAAATATTTTCGATATATTCCAAAATATTTTAAAAGAGTAAGTTTCTCGAACTGCAGTGGAAAGTATGGTAGACCATGGCTTGACATAATTATATGTATAAGTCATTGGGAGAGGCATAAATTATATTCCCCCAAGTTGACCAAGTGCGGATTTGCAGAATTCAGAGACGTGATAATAAGTTTCCAATATGCACATAATTCAGAAAATGAGAGATGCGTTTGTGATTTGAATCCATGCCCTTCTGCGCAGTATACCGATTTTCAAGCCATAAGGCTGTCAGTGTTAGTGACTACCACTATGGCTAGGCCCTTTGTGTTCCCTGGCTGATATGGTTTAGGATAGTGATAATAATGATGATGATGATGATAATGATTATACTTTCAGTATCTGCTTCATTTCAGATGAAAGATATTGACTCACTGCTACTTTAAACACAGAACTTAATAAGTGAAACGAATTATGTTGAAATCACGTTACCGCTTAATTTTCCTTAAATTAGTCAAATTACATTAATTTTGTATAATCTACGTAGCGTAAGTGTATTTGGGACCATTCTCGGTGATGAATCAACATTTGAATAAGCTCCTTCAAGTTGCAAAAAATAATACATCAAGGTTCTTTTGTTTGCTGAATTGCCTAGCACATCTTTTCCCTCTTTTCAATTTTCTCGAGGTAACACTCTTTTTGATCCTAATGTTCTTTGAAGTGTACCAGCCGGTATTGCAAGTAGGTATTTTGTGACAATAAAAAGAGCTGAAACTATTACATTGTATTGTTTTTTTTCAAAAATGTCGCTTTTATCTTTGTTTCGTTTGTCCCAAACATAATATTTTTATAATAACAATTTCAAGTTAAAGTGAATTATTATTTTTATTGTTTCGTTTCAGATTTTCAAGACATGAGGCACAATTTGTTTTCAGCTCTATCATCTTTCATAATTACTTGATTACATTGTTAAATTTTGTACAAGTAGGTACCAAATTATTGAATATAAAATTATGATATTTCGTAATATTTCAAGTTCCCGTTAGGTACTCTTATATTTGATATTGTTATTTTCGTATAAAACGATATAGAGAATCGACGATATATTTATGGTAGGTATCTACCTTCTCGTACAAAATATAAAAATGAGATGTTTACTCACTAAATTGGGTTTCTATTTGAGGTAGTCGAAAAAATTTGTACCTACGAGTATATTGCCTTCTTCAAATACAGTGTGGGTAAATTTAACTTATACTCGGATAAGTTCACGATAAGCGTGTGTGGTCAGATTTCTGAGATTTGTTGCTGAGAGTACCTATTTGAACGAAATTTTACGCTCAACGATTTATATATTACTAGCTTTTGCCCGCGGCTTCGCCCGCGTGGAATTCGTTTATATCGCGACTTTCGCATTTATAATACTATGTGTGTGCCCGCTACTTCGTACGCGCAGGAGTTTATTCCGCGTAACTCCAGATCCCGCGGGATTTCCAGGAAGACAGACTTGTTAGTTTTATATTAATGTTTGTTTAGAAGCTATTTATACCCCATACGCGAAGAAGGTTTTCCCGCGTAAATTCCGATCCCGCGGGATTTCTGAAAATATCCTATTTATGTTAATCTAAGTTGCCCTCTTTGTGTGTGCCCGCTACTTCGTACGCGCAGGAGTTTATTCCGCGTAACTCCAGATCCCGCGGGATTTCCGGGAAGACAGACTTGTTAGTTTTATATTAATGTTTGTTAGTTTTATATTAATGTTTGTTTAGAAGCTATTTATACCCCATATGTGAAGAAGGTTTTCCCGCGTAAATTCCGATCCCGCGGGATTTCTGGGATAAAAAATATCCTATATGTTAATCTAAGTTGCCCTCTATGTGTGTGCCAAATTTCATGAAAATCGGTTCAGTAGTTTTTGCGTGAAGGAGTAACAAACAAACAAACAAACAAATACACAAACTTTCACATTTATAATATTAATAGGATTAATAGGATGTGTGTGCCCGCTACTTCGTACGCGCAGGAGTTTATTCCGCGTAACTCCAGATCCCGCGGGATTTCCAGGAAGACAGACTTGTTAGTTTTATATTAATGTTTGTTTAGAAGCTATTTATACCCCATACGCGAAGAAGGTTTTCCCGCGTAAATTCCGATCCCGCGGGATTTCTGAAAATATCCTATATGTTAATCTAAGTTGCCCTCTTTGTGTGTGCCCGCTACTTCGTACGCGCAGGAGTTTATTCCGCGTAACTCCAGATCCCGCGGGATTTCCGGGAAGACAGACTTGTTAGTTTTATATTAATGTTTGTTAGTTTTATATTAATGTTTGTTTAGAAGCTATTTATACCCCATACGCGAAGAAGGTTTTCCCGCGTAAATTCCGATCCCGCGGGATTTCTGGGATAAAAAATATCCTATATGTTAATCTAAGTTGCCCTCTATGCGTGTGCCCGCTACTTCGTACGCGCAGGAGTTTATTCCGCGTAACTCCAGATCCCGCGGGATTTCCGGGAAGACAGACTTGTTAGTTTTATATTAATGTTT
Organism: Hesperia comma; assembly: GCA_905404135.1. Classification (NCBI taxonomy): domain Eukaryota; kingdom Metazoa; phylum Arthropoda; class Insecta; order Lepidoptera; family Hesperiidae; genus Hesperia; species Hesperia comma. Next base: position 8,841,221 of record FR990025.1, on the reverse strand, counting down.
GTTAGTTTTATATTAATGTTTGTTTAGAAGCTATTTATACCCCATATGTGAAGAAGGTTTTCCCGCGTAAATTCCGATCCCGCGGGATTTCTGGGATAAAAAATATCCTATATGTTAATCTAAGTTGCCCTCTATGTGTGTGCCAAATTTCATGAAAATCGGTTTAGTAGTTTTTGCGTGAAGGAGTAACAAACAAACAAACAAACAAATACACAAACTTTCACATTTATAATATTAATAGGATTAAATATTATTAATATTATTAATAGATATTATTAAATTGATTCTAAGGAGATTCAACATACCTACGTTGGTATAGTTTAATATCACACAATACTAATCCATGCTAATATTATAAATGCGAAAGTCTGTCTGTTTTATCTTATGCTTTCACGGCTAAATCACCCGCCCAATTTGGATGGAATTAGGATTGAAAATATGTAGTCAGAGCCCCAGGGTCAAACCTCAGCTACCGTCTGGTCCCATTTAATTTTGAGCGACATCTGACCGTCAATTTTAGAGTTATTCTCAATAATGTGAATGTAATTTATGGTAACTTGACTAGGTGTTCCGATTTTGATGATTCTTTTTTTGTTCAAAAGTGCTTGTCGTGTGGTCCCTTATAAATTGGAGCGACATCTGGCAAATGGTTTTTGAGTTATCTCGACTTTGAAGTCAGTTATTTTTTTGTAAAAAGTTATTTATATTTTCCTTTTGTAGCAAACTATTTTTATAAAATACTTACATAACACCTCGGAAAGGATGTCACTTAAAATAATAAATTAAATTAATGTCATCTATAAACAATATTTCTTTTATGCCGTTCGGGGCCTGGTCCCTTTGCTTTGCACCCTACCTCATAAGGAGATAGAAACACAATAATAAGTACTAGTGATTCAATGGTGTTACGTCAGATTGATAATACAATATTCATTACTTACCTCACCTTTACCTCAGTGTTTGTGTTGTTTTTTTTAAGCAGAAGGGCAGACTGATAATAAAACGAGTAACCAAACTTTCGAAATGTAGCTCGTAAACATTTTATTGAGTTTCATCGACCGCGCCATTGTAAATTTCCATTTGGTATTTATTAAGGCCGATTATAAACATAACACTTTACTGTCGCACGCGCAAGATGATAACATCTCCTCAACCACCTCCAATATATTTGAATCTTTGCAAGGAACTTCCTGCCTATAAGCCTTACATGTTTAATATGTAACTGAATTGGACGTTAAATTGAGGACCGTTTATTTATCAGTCTTGTACTAATATTGAAATAAGTAAAACAAGTTAATCGAGATAGAAAATAGTTTATAAATATCATTATGTAATGTAAGGAAGCAATTACATGCAAGGTGAACGAAGACAGAGCCTAGCTTATAACTCCTCTCCTTGCTGTCTCTTGAAGTAGGAACCGCAAAGTGGTTTTAGAAGGTAGTCGTGGTGTTTTGCGCCATAATCAATCAATCCATGTACTTAGTCTTCGTAAGTACAAAAGTAGGCAAATTCAGCATCGCTCAGCTTAAGCTCTCAGATATTAGGTCCGACTTGGCTTCAACCCCTTAATGGCCCACTACTGAGCACAGGACTCTCCTTATTATCGATCATGCTTCAGTCCGGATTGGTAGAGATTAGGTCCAAGTCCAACTTAGAAAACTGAAATTGCATACAAAATTCCATTGTTATGACCACTTATTACTTAAAATAAATAAACACCCTAAACGCGCTGCCCTGCTTATGAGAGCCAATTTTAAATTGTATACAATAATGATATAATTTTAATTATATGGATTATATTGACGGAAATGAATCTCCCAGGAATAATTTTAAGCTAAAGTAGCGAATATCATAGATAATAATTTAACATCAACATACTTTATAGGTGCCTGCAAACGTAGGTTTGGTCCTGAGAATGGAAAACCACGTATAGGAAATCATTATTTGGAGTCTGATTTTTTTTATAAGGTTTTCCAAAGAATTAACCAGCGACACAGCGTTACGTTTACGTTTAGCGTTATGATGATAATAATTTTATCATGATATGCTCAAACTGTGTACCTAAATTAAAAAATGAGTTTGTTTGAATTCAACCTATTAATTGTCCATTACAGGTCGCGGGTCTCTCCTTAAAACTAAGAGACCTAGAGTACCTACCTACACTCCATAACTCTAGTTTTTGTTTCATTAATGAACATTATAACTTACTTCGTTAACTACCGCTTGAAGCTGAAACTTAAAAAATGGTCAAATAAATTTTTTGTTAATACCATTCTGCATAGGAGTTTGTAAACTGAAAGTATTAAAAGTCGATAGTTTGCGTCCGCCTTAAGCCGCGCACCTCACGTCCTGTGAGTCAACGCGAACTACTCCCGTGAATACTAATAACTTTACGAAATTGGATTGGCTTCACTCTCTGCTGCCAAACTTGCCGTAATTCACAATTATATTGCCACCAAGTCACCCAGTTACCCTGACAAAACACTTTGAAAACTTCCTCCTTTTTTGCGTGGCTATGATAAAGATTTTTATTGCAGGATAAGTATATATATCAACTAGATGTATTCAATTATATTGTTACGTGTCAGGAGTATGGGGTTCGAGAAAATGCCAAAATGTACCACAAAGACTTTATTGTACTCGTAGATACACAATTACACACAGTACACAGTACACACCACAACACTATGCACGTAGGTACTCGTAAACACACTTCACTTCTCACTGGTATCGCTCGTAGGTATCGCTGGTATCTTCCTGGTTTCGCTTCCGAAACTAGAATGTCCGCCGTTTACCGAGTGCCCCTTTTTATACCACTCACGCACCATTCATGGCAATCGAGAATATTCCCGCTAAGTCCGGACCCGCGTCGAAATAAAGTTCTAGTATGTTCCTTGCAACCGACTTTCGCCCGTATGGCTATTGCCGTGAGGTCAAAGCGTCGTGCGTACTTTCGAGATGGGCGCGCGCCCTATTGTTGGCGCGACATGTTTATGGCCCCTATTGTTTATTGTTTAGCGAGGTGATACGCCAGGGCTGTCACAATATTAAATTGAATATATACCTACCATAAATTAATTTTATTTGGATATCCTTAACTTGATTGATTGATATTAAAAACTAAATTAATATTATGATTCTTTTATTCCCCATTCTTTCAACTGATATTCAAGCTAACTGAGTTTGATTTACAAAAAAGATGTTTATAACACGCAATCCTATTCAATGGTTGGGCACTACATCTAAAAGCACAATAAGTAGTCGTATGAGACAGATGGTATCTGAAGAAAGTATGTCGTTTTGCGGAAAACTCGACCTAAATATAGGCGCGGGATTATTTCTGACGCGGCGTGTCGCGCCCGCTATCCCAAGTCCAATCTAAACACATTACCGATAGTCGGCTTAAGCTTTAAACGTTTATTACCGTTCTTACCAACCGTATATTAACAGAGTACTCTTTAACATAACAATGAATTCGTGTATAGCATCGTGAATAGCATTAACAGTGTAAAAAATTAAGTGGTGTGCGCGTGTGTCGTTAACGTGACGAGTTTATTTGAACAATACGTTCAAGAATCGTTCGATTTAAAACAATATGATACAGTAAATTCATAAACTATGGAAGTTATTGTGAAAGTGCTGTTCTTTGCGTTGTTGTCAGCGCTGGGAGCCAGAATGGATCCACTTACTATCGGTTAGCCCGATTAACGATACTTTTTTATGTTCCTTCTGTTGCTTTTATTTTATTTAACAACCTACTACTTCATATGCTTACCTCCATAATGTTCAATTATAGCAAAGGACTATTTACGCTGGTAGATACATTATATTTATGTTGTGTACAAGTATGTCGTTTAGTCGCAACTCGCAACAACGATACGTGCACAAGTAACTTGAAATATTTATTACTCATAGGAGACACAACGATAGTGCCTACCCGTGATTTACCTAGACAAATTACCTTGACTCAATTATGCCGTCATTCAACTGTGATTTATCGACTTCATCACATACATTTTAACGAATTACGAATTAATACCTACATGTGAAAAGCAAATTTTTTTTTCCGATTTAACGTTATTTCAAAGAAAAAATGCAACTACGCCTTTGATTTCATCTCTTACATACGAGGATTATAAATACAAGGCAATATAAGATAAGTGGCAATTTAACCTTGGCCTATGTAATTTTGAACCGACTCTAAAAAAGTGGTTCTCAATGCAACTGTATTTTTATGTCTGATTTAGGTATGTACTCATTATTAATGAGTGTAACGATTTAGATGACTATTTGATTATTTTTCACTGGAAAGCTGGTGCTTCACATCATCTGGTCTATATAAATTTCGCGCCATCTGACGCGTTAGTGTTTTAATTTATTTTTAATAATGTTTATTTATTTATGTTCGTTACCTCATAACTTTTTACTGAGTGTTCCAATTTTAAGATTCTTTTTTATTCTAAAGCTGGCGCTTGTCAATATAAATGTTACTGACATCTGACGAGTACATTTTGAGTTATCTATACTTGTAGATTTTCAATTTTTTTGTAAAAATTTAAGAAACATGATCTATACCTATATTATACATAATAGAAATCAAATGAGTTAAAAGTTCTATCAATGTCATTATTTTTAATTCTTAAGTTAGAGTTGATGTAATTGCAAGCAAAATTCAACGATGAATGAACTAAAACGTTTTATTGTTGTTTACTAGGAGGAATATTTTACCAAGATGCTGAAGATTTAGAAGTAGCGCTAACATTGAGTGCAAAAATGCACAATTTCACGGCGTCAGTGAAGAAAGTGTCTGGTAAAGGTGAAATCCTGGAGATAGGGAAACATGTCTGCGATCTGGCAGAGGTAATATACATGTTTTGTTGCATCAAATCCATGTGAAGAAAATTCAGATCTTTTTATTCATTTTTTCTAAACAAATATTGATAACATTAAAATTTCTCAAAAACCATAAACCGTAGCAAATAAAATAACAATTAGATGAGAAAAAATGTAGATCTCTTTTTATCGCCTCATAGGACTCTCAAATGAGTAGAAGAAACACATGATGGTAAGCGGTCATCATCCTATCCTACTTCCTACTAATATTATAAATGCGAAAGTTTGTAAGGATATATGTGTGTGTGTGTGTTTGTTGCTCTTTCACGCAAAAACTACTGAACGGATTTTCATGAAACTTTGCAGTAATATAGCTTAGATATCGGAATAACATAATTTGTTAAAATTTATAGAGATTTTTGGAGGGACTGGTTTCCCGAAGCGAATGCGAGGGCGGATTTACTAGTAAGTAAATACAAAAGGAATTGCCATTTCTACGCCGGCCCTGAAGGAGAGCTTTTTACACCTTTTCAGGAGAACCCCATTTATTTACTTGTTAACCTTATTTGAAGATACACCATAGTAATTAATAAGAAGATTATGCTATTATTAATATTAGTTTTGCACAAAAGGCGACATCGCTCAAAAGCGATTTCTTCCAGATAACCTATCACAGTACTCCGGAAATATCTCAGAAGGAATCTTATTCCACGGTTTACTTGTTTCTATCTAGTTTCTTTATAAATAGGAAATCTTGTCTCTCTCTAATAAAATTTTCATGCGTTTCAGGAAGGTGTAATAGGAATAGTAGATGGTCTGGGCGGCCGCGCTAGCGAGCACATCCAAGCTCTCTGCGATATGTTGGAGCTGCCACACGTGTCTGTGCAACACAACCATTTCTACAACCGAAACTGGTCGATCATAAACCTTCATCCCAGTCCTGTTACTTATAATTTGGTAAGCGATGTATCTCTTAGCCTTAGGAGATTCGATAACACAACATGTATACATGTACCTTTCAGTATTGTACCTACTCCTATTATAAGTAGCAAAATTGGTTATTTCATTTTATGGTAATTATACAGTGTAATTAGGTCATGCTAATGAGTAATACTCAACTGCGAGCGATTGACTAATCTATATAATAAGAGCGTAGAAAACAAAATACATAATTATATAGGGGGGTTAAGAAACAGTACCAGAACATAAATGTAAAAAAATATCTTTTTATTAAAAAAAAGTTTGTCTGTTTGCGTGCGCTAATCTCCGGATCGGCTGAATGGATTTTTATGGGACTTTCACTGGAAGATAGCGGAGTTTCCTGAGTAACATTTAGGCTATTTTTTATTCCGGAATTCTCGCGGGAAAAAATCCTACGCGGGAAGTCGCGGACTTAATTTTTTATAGAACTTTCACTGGAAGATAGCGGAGATTCCTGAGCAACATTTAGGCTATTTTTTATCCCGGAATTCCCGCGGAATCAGGATTCGCGCGGGAAAATATACTAGGCGCGAAGTCGCGGGCTTTAATTTTTATGGAACTTTCACTGGGAGATAAAGGAGGTTCTGGAGCAACATACCGTCGCCTCAGTGCTTGTTTGTCCTATCTACCAAATTTTTCGAAAATTAACTTTAAATGCAGTTTTATTAAGACTTAAATTTCAATCCTTCTAGTTAAGACAGATTGCTAACTTTTTCTCTTAAAATAACATAAAATGTCATTTAAATTTTATTAGTGACACGACATCGTAATGAAAATTTCGTGCTTGTTTTTAGTATCTCCAGATTTTGTTTTAAATCCCACATCGTAAGAGACTTTGAGTGCTTGAGTGTTCTATGTCCACTCAATCGACCAATCACAGCCCGCGGCGCAATATTCTCCGCCATTTTGTTTGATTTGTCACTTTGGCGGGAGACACCGAAGAATCCATAAAATAATCGTATAAGTATATAAATTATAGTGTTTTTGGTGTTTAGATAATTCTAGACATTAATAAAACATATCTAGAACATTTAATAAAAATGAACATGAGCAGACGCAGCCGCAAATTGAACAATAAGTACTTTTTAGTTTCAACTTGATCTCGTTATGAATTTGCAATAGGCTGTTGCTTTTTTAATGATTTTGAACATCCCAAGAGTGCGTTTTAATACGCTCCAAAGATTCTCGCTCCCTTATTTTGAGACCGAATTAACGTACTGTTACGCAATTTACGCATGATAGTAAAATTAGATTTTGAGTTAAAAAATAAATATTTTGTAATGATTCCGTGTTGGGTGTCAATGAAGTGAGTTAATTAAGTAAGGGTAATTTTTTATTGTGCGTTATGTTAAAACGTAAAAAATAATAAAAGAAACTCAATCTGGAAATACGTAAGTGTAATTCTAAAAAAATATGTCGCGTTGGGGCCGTTGTGGAACCGCTCCAACCTTAACAATTTAATACCGAATAGTAACTAACGTAACCTCATAACCGAGTTGGTTGAGCCGTTTAAACCGTTGAGCCGTTTTGATAACCCGGATGGCGCAATGGTTAACACGCCGGCACGCTGTTCCGATGGTCTTGGGTTCGATTCCCAGCGAAGCGGCAATTTGAATGATGAGTTTAAATTTCCGTTCTCGGTCTGGGTGTGTGTCCTTGTCTTGTGTGTTGTCCATGGTACCTAGGGAATCCTAGTGTGGGGCTTTGAGTGTGAAGCGTTATTATTAAAATATTAAAAAAATCTTCGGTAAAATACTTAATAGGTGAGCATGTGACACTTATGAAAAAAAAATCGGAGATAATGAATAGTTAGGAGCGTTCCCCCAACGCGATGTATTTTTTTAGAATTAATTAATACACACTTACGTGCTTCAAGATTGAGTTTCTTTTATTATTTTTTACTTTTTAAATGAAATTTCTTGTCTCGGGGGTTTTTTAAATTTTTAATTTAATTTTTAATAATAGTCTTTATAAAACTCAAATCATAAATTGAAAGAAATCGTTCATAAAAACCTCCTGTATATAATATCTGAAACATAGAACAAACAAGCACGAATAAATAAATCAGTCACTTTGTCCTATCTCCAGTGAGTCGTGTTCTAAGTCCACATTCATAATTATATTTGTGCATGTTTGTTCTATCTCCACATAAAACCTGTAAAATAAGGTAAAATTAATTACGATCTTATATAAAACTTATCACTATCAATTCATAGTTAACTCTTGTATTAAGAAAAACCTTAAAATCAAAAAACTACAGCTTTTTAAAAGAAATACAGTTAAAAATTCGTGTACTGTAAAATTTAACCAATGGTAGATAGGACAAACAAGCACTGAGGCGACGATATAGTAACGCTTTTTTTCCCAAATTCCCGAGGCATCAGGATTCACGCGGGTAAAACTCCTATGCGCGAAGTCGCGGGCTTAGATTTTTATGGGACTTTCACTGGGAGATGGAGGAGGTTCTGGAGCAATATATAGGCTACTTATTATCCCGGAATTCCGGCAGGATCAGGATTGACGCAGGAAAAACTTTGTGTCACACTGAGTTCCACGCGGGCGGCGCCGCGGGCACAGCTAGTTGATTAATAAAGAGTAGGTACGGCTCGTTGTGACTAACTTACATTAATAAGTGAAAAGATTGTATAGATCTATTATTAACAGATGTTGGAGAGTGTGATAAATGCGAAAGAATGGAAGAATTTCACTATATTATACGTGAAAGGGCAGAGTTTGCTGAGAGTAAGCAATTTACTACAGATCGGTAACCGAAGTGATAAATATATGGTTACCGTGAGGGAACTGAGAGGTAACGATTACAGGTATGTATTATATTATAAAGTTATCGACTTTTTATATTTAAGTAATTTATATTAGTCAGAAGCTTATGGAATAATTTACATTTTACAAAATTAGCCGACTTCAACATCAAAAAATATAGATAACAAGCAGTTAGATGGCACTCAAATCATATATTATATATAGAACTAGACGACAAGCATTATCTTTTGAATAAAAAAAATATCCAAATCGGTTTACTTATAAAAAGTTATGATGTGACACACATAAAAAATAGTCGAATAATAGTCGAAATGAGAATCTCATTTTTATATTTTTTATTTTTAGTGTATTTTTACATTTATTTTGATTTAATTTTCGCAACTTTGCTTTTATCAACTAAAATAGATATAGACTTACACCAAAATGTAAGGAGCTTTGTATAAACTTTGCTCCATTACTTGCTTGTCTCGTAAATTTTCTTTAAGACGTTTTAAACTAAATTAACCACGCAGTTCAGACTAAGTACGAATTTTTCTTGATAAAGCATGAATATATTTCAGTTTGAACAAAACACAAGAGAGTTTTAAAGTAGTCTTTTTATTTAAGGTACAAAAATTTTTATACAACACTTCATTTATGCACCGATTGGCCTTTTGACGTGTACCTTACTGAAAGATGTGCGCCTCAGCTTATATATCTTGTAGTTAATTTCACCAAATTAATTCAGTACCTACTGTAGCGATGCTGATTTCTAGTATGTTTAGAAAAAAAAATCGTTAACACAGATTTTATGAACGTTGTGTCACGTTATTCGGCTTTGTAGATAAAAATAGAGGTGTGTACAACTTGCACTTAGGTTCAAGTCAGGGAAATAGACGTCCTATATTTTTATAGTCTCAGCCTTTGATTATATACAGTCTCAGCCTATCCTTGTAGTATAATTATCTACTGTTATTGTTATGTTTTATAACATATTTAAGTTCATGTGAGAATTTATTTACATACTGTTTCAGACAAGTTTTGATTGACGCAAAACACAGTGGCTACGTCAATTTCGTGGTGGACTGCCCATCAAACAATCTGGAGACCCTCTTGCTTCACGCACAACAAGTCGACTTGATGGCAGATGAACACTCATACATATTTTTATCTCCTGATCTATTCACGCTTGATTTAAGAAGATATAGATATGGAGGAGTAAATATGACTGGTAAGCATAATGGTTGTATGATTAACTGACATATTAAATAATCACTTAGTTAAATATGAGAGTCATTTAAATATCAGTCTGTATATTCATTTCATAAGATGTCACTTAGTTAGGTCGAAGAATACTGAAGTAGAACAAGCCGTAAAATTTTATTCAGTAATTATCTTAGTCATCGAGGTATTTTATTATTTAAAATATCTCAGTCAAATTCAGTACCTAATTAGGAATTCTAAGCTAGCTATCCAAATCTCATAACCTTAATGCTTATTGATTCACTAAGACGACAGACCTTCGCAGGCATAAATCAGTGGACATTTAATTAGAGATACCTAAAAGTTTGGCCAACTGCTCAAACTTGAGAAATTATCCGCTTGCTTTAAGACATTTATATTTCACACCTCTAGCAGCCGTTAAATACTTTAATTTATGCTACGTTGACTTACGTTAATTAACCGGGATTTTGAATAATTTCTATGGGATCCAATGTTTTATTCAGATCCACCTTTTCCAGGTTTTCGACTTGTGGATTTAATACAAAATGACCAGCTCAAAGAGTTCACTTGGGCATACAACAACGAAACTGGGCAAACTTTCCGCCCAGAGGAAGTTAAAACGAAACAAGTTCTGATTTACGATGCCGTTGTAGTGTTCAATGAAGCAATTAAAAAGGTTCAAGTGGTAACAAAACCACTCAGCTGTGAGGCGTATGATACTTGGGTTTATGGTTCATCTATCCTTAATTTTATGAGAACTGTAAGTATGTGAAACTATCAATAAATTCATGGTATAGAAATGAAAACACTATATTTATTATTATTGATGCTAAAGGTCAAAATATCCTGCATCTACCTTTTATTAAATTATTTATCAGTGTAGCCACTATTCATAAACTTTGGGCATAACTTGACTGGTAATCCTACCTTAGATGATGTTTCTGGGAATCAAAGTTGGACCATACATTGTAATGTTTTTCTATAGTGGTTCGCACCAATAACAAACTATTCCAATTTACGTAAGTTGTCTAGATAACGTGCATGGAATAAGATTGCTAGAGCTGCCAATGCAAATAAATGACCCACAAATTTAAAATTTTAAATAATCCCCGCCGCATATGAAATCAATAACTGTGACTTATTTTGTAGTGAAAAAATAAACTATCTCATTACAGAACAAAGTCGAAGGCATAACGAGATATTTAAACTTTGATGGATTAGGGCAAAGAATAAATGCTTATTTTGATGTTATGGAGTTGACGCCGGCCGGAACGGAAAGTGTAAGTAAATGAAAAATATTTATGAATTAATTTTTTATTAAAAATGTAGGTTTTAAGCTGGCTAGCATTATAAACTTCAAGAACACTAATATAATTTATAGCCAATCCAAAACCCAGCAAGTTGAGATTAAGATATTGCCTTGTTGGCAATTGTAACAGAAGCAATTCATTTGTAGTAGTAGTTCATAGTCTATTTTACAGCAAAATCATAAAAACGATATTTCCGACGGAAGTTAAAATAAACCGGTTATAAAATAGCTTCTGATTGTATTGCCGGATGTACGATATTGTAGCAGATTTAAACCATTGATATTTCATATATGAAATCTGCTGGGTTTTGCAATGTAGTCAAATGTAAAGAAACGCTTGTTCAATTTGAATTTACTAGTAGAAATATAATGGTTAACTAAGACTAACATTTTATTTACTTTAGATTGGTACTTGGACCGATAACCAGCTTAATATATCAAGACCTTCTGTGCCGGAAGGCGATATAGCTGGTGATACTATTATGAAGAACAAAACATTCAAAGTATTGATTGCTAAGGTAATTCTTTTCGCTTATTATTATTCCACAATGTAATCCTTGTCTTGTGTGTCGTCCATGGCACCCACGATACAGGAGTGTGGGGCTTTGAATGTGTAGCTTTATTTTATTTATTTCTTGTGGTTTTAATTTTCGTGAATAAATAATTATACAGGTACCGCCGTATGTCTATATGAAGGAATCGCCACTAGAATTAGAAGGAAATGATCGCTACGAAGGATTTGCTATTGACCTTATTGATATGTTAGCAACAAGGCTCGGATTCAACTACGTGTTCGAAGAAGAAAAAACTTATGGCGGATTCGATAAACTAACTGGCAAATGGACTGGAATGGTATTACAACTAAGAGAAGACGTAAGTTTACTTTATCGGACAAGTTTTTTATTAAGAAACGTAATTATATTACATTTCACTTAATTTTATTTTAGTATTCATGTTACCTTCACGAAAACTTTCAGAAAAAGTTCCTTTAAAAATATATTTGAACGCCAGAAGAATTTCTATTGTATTCCCAAAATAGCTTATTGTACCGTTACCATAATAAATATTGTTCACAGTTTATCTCGGTACAGAAAAGCGTTTTATTTCCAGAAAGCCGACTTCGCCATTTGTGACTTGACAATAACGGCGGAGCGGCAAAACGGGATTGATTTTTCAACACCATTTATGACATTAGGTATCGGGATTCTGTATAGGGAGCCAGGCAAACAGCCGCCAGAGATGTTTTCCTTTATGGCTGTGTTTTCAAAAGAGGTAAGCTTCTAATGAGTTTCGTGCGCGCATCTATTGAACCGGAAAATTTAGTCGTACGATGTCTTTCATTTTCCAAACCTTGTTTACGTAGGACAATCAGAAGCGATAGCGATTTTTGTTGCTAGAATTTAAAGTCTGTGAAGTAGTTTCGATGTTATTTAACCCTCTGCAACTGAGGTGGTAGTCTCTCAGACACCGAAAACAAATGAGAGGTTGCCATTCCGTAATGTGGCGTGATGTGGCTCTGTCCCGCTCAGTACCTTCCGCGAATGGTTGAAGGTAGCTGACAGTAGTGCGCCCCCGGCGACACAGTGCACAGGTGTGGCGGTACGAGTGATTGGTGTCTGACAGACGTAAGTACCATGTATTGATTCTGACAGACGTCACCTTCCAAAAATATTTATATTTCCTTAGTGTCCCGTATATATAACCTCAGTAAAACGTGCATATTTATATAGTGTCTGTCAGATGTAACCAGATGTTTGTTTTAGTTTTAGATGTCAAATATAAGAAAATCTCACAGAGAACCTATTAAGCGGGGTTTTAACGGAACTCCAAAAAAAATGATGTTCAAATAGAACAGTGGCTTGAAGAATTAGAAGAAGAACACGAGTTTAGCGATGTAGACGATTGGGTTGACAATCTAGACTTCGAAATAGAAAATCCGCGTCCAGAAGAATCTAAAGCGCAAGAAGAAGCGAGTGAGAGCGAAGAAGAAGCGAGTGAGAGCGAAAAAGAAGCGAGTGAGAGCGAAGAAAAAGCGAGTTAGAGCGAAGATGATGCAGATAATATGCCGCTCAGCTTACTTGCTACCTGCTAGAACATGAAATGAAAAATATTCAAATATAAAAGACATGCTTATATGCCATAATCACTTATTAAAATGTTAATGTCAGGTTAATGTACAATAAATAATGACGTATCTCTTAAAAATGTAATTTTAACAGAGAGCGCCTATGAACATTCAACGGGCAAAAAAAAATTTTAGCATTTGAATTTAGCAAAACCGAAAATATTCAATATTTTTACTATATTTACTCTAAAACTGAAATACGTTGCTTTGGCGCCGGGCCTGGGTTAATTTTGTATGGGATTTGGCAGATTTCCTTTCATATTTATATTATAAAAATATGCTCAACTTTAAAACTGTTTTGTGCCGAAATGTTTCATATGATCTCAATGATTTTTTTTATAATAGTTTATCATAATATAAATAAGCAGAAAAAAAGTTTTGTTTTTGAATTTTTTTATGTTTTAGAAAAAAAAATCTTGTATTTGTTTAGTTAGTTACAGTAAGTATGAAATTTTGATCTCAATAGAATACGTGATATAGTTTATAGACTTTCAATTTTATTCCGAACAGATTCTTATAATAAAGTATTATATAAAACATTTTTAAAATACAAATAACTTAATATTAACAAATATTTCCACAGTATTTTCATTTTAAAACTGATGTCTGACAGACTCCACCTCAGTCGAATCTCTACTACTATTTCACCTCAGTTGCAGAGGGTTAAAGCTGAGTTACGAAGGGTTTTTGAGAATTTTCATTGAAATTACGTAAACCATTGACTTGATTCATGTGGTAGATTTATATCATTGGGGCACGAATGCGGTAAATCGAAATTTATTAACTTATTTACCTACCCAGCACATTCACATACCTAGTTGGAAATTTAAGGGTTGGAATACAGATTAAGCGACTTTCAAACAGAGTTCATATAAAAGCATAAAGATGCTGAAGATATTCAAATACAAGAACATCCATACTAATGTTATAAATGTGAAAGTGTGTTTGTTTGTTTGTTTGTGACGCTTTCACGTCGCAACTTGGCTATTGTATGGTATGGTTTATGTGTGTGGGGATAGTTAGGGATGTGGAGAGCGACGTAGGCTACTTTTTACCGCGGAAAAACATTCCCATGGGAAGATCGATATTTTGTTAGTTCCTAGATATTTAGTTCCGAATGTTGTTAATAGATGGCGTTAGTTCATTTGCAATTTGCAAGTTTTTAATCACGCTATCAAATACTACATATAATTTACTTGCCATAGGCAAACGTTATATTTGATGTTCCAGATCATCCATACTATAATATTATAAATGTGAAAGTGTGTTTGTTTGTTTGTTTGTGACGCTTTCACGTCGCAACTTGGCTATTATATGGTATGGTTTATGTGTGTGGGGATAGTTAGGGGTGTGGAGAGCGACGTAAGCTACTTTTTACCGCGGAAAAACATTCCCATGGGAAGATCGATATTTTGTTAGTTGCTAGATATTTAGTTCCGAATGTTGTTAATAGATGGCGTTAGTTCATTTGCAATTTGCAAGTTTTTAATCACGCTATCAAATACTACATATTTTTTACTTGCCATAGGCAAACGTTATATTTGATGTTCCAGATCATAATTATAGGCTACTTTTTAGCCGAGATTCCTACGGGAACGGGACCTACGCGTCTGTTACCTACGGGTCCCGAAGCGAAGCGCGGGCGGTTCTCTAGTAGGATATAAAGCCTTCACTGTGATCGACTACCGACTTAATAACGTTAATTAATTTCTAACTTTGAGACCTATCATCTATGAATCTTATTTTGAGACCAATCATCAATTTTTTCCTCATTTACCTAGGGTTAACTGGCACACAATGTCACTAATTGCATTATCTACACTATCTATAATATTATCGACTTTGCTGTTGGTTTGTTTTTAGACACGATTTAAATACTGACTTTTTTACTTTCCTTTTTTTTTGAAAATCTTATAACTTGGTATGCAATACGCAATCTTTAATGCTTTAGGAGTTTCCCACTAGTCAACGCTTGGAAATGCGATAGTATAAAGGCATTATAATATACTCGTAATACCGCTAAATGCGTTATACCCCATTGATCTAACGCTTCCTTGGTATCAATTTAAATCCGTCATATATCTCTCGCTCAATGGAATGATATCACCTTTTCAGGTATGGTACTACATGGTTCTCGTACAACTCGGTCTAGGGGTAATAATGATAATAGTGGGACGCATTTCGAACAAGGAATGGCAAAATCCCTTGCCCTGCGTCGAACAGCCTGAAGAACTCACCAATCAGTTCAGTTTTGCCAACTCTGTGTGGCTTATTATTGGATCCGTCATGCAACAGGGTTCAGAAATTGCGCCTATGTGAGTATTTTGTGGATATTTAAGGTAGCATGAGAATTCTTAAACTTTGATTACTACGTACAATTGAAAGCAATATACAAGGTATCTGTTAAGAGTGGCTGACCAAAAGTATGGCTAGCCTTTGAACGCTATTAGGTATTATAAACTATTTTAAGTACCATGTGGTTTTCTACTAAAGTAAAATTTTTGAGTAGTGAGTTATGTAATATGCTACCGTGATTTAGGCGGAACAAGTGCCTTGAACTATTTGGCGTTGATTTGATATTCACCTGCTGCTGCTGAATTTATGTTTTTCCTTCTTTTCAGTGCACTAGGGCCACGTATAATAACAAGTGTGTGGTGGTTCTTCACGATGATCATAATGGCGTCCTACGTGGGTACGCTCGTGGCTTTTCTCACGATAGAGAATAAAATTCTTCCCTTCGAAACCGTCGAGGAGCTTTACAAACAACAGTCGATCGCTTACGGAGCGAAAGAAAACGGATCGACTATATCGTTCTTTAAGGTTTTATTCGCTTTTTCTTAGTACTTTAAATCCGATATGAAATTGTCATACTTGCAGCAATACGACTCGTCTTGAAGAATTTAATGAGCCAACTTGGATTTTTATTAAAATGGTATAGAGTTAAACCGTGTCTCGTCGCGAAAATAGACGGAGACTAGCAAACAAAGTTATAGAAACTTGCGCTGTATAGGTTCATTATTTACTGAAATAAATTTAAACGCAGTTTGATACATTCCAGAAATACATGAACAAAGCTAGCAAAAATTAATAAATAATTGCGTAATTAAGGGAAGGAAGGTCGTTGAAATTTTCCGAATGATAAATTTTCTTTAGATTATTCATCGTTTTGCGTGTCTGGTTACTTGCCGGTTTTAATTCGATAATTTATGTTCTTATGGATAAAATTAATGTACCCGTGTTTCAGGACTCCAAAAATCCAATGTATAAAAATATGCATGCTAAAATGAAGGCAAAAGGATGGCTTGTGGGCGACAACGATATTGGAGTCGAAAGGTGAATATTACATTATATTCAATACTATGGATGTACTATCAAATACTAGGTACTTTCATGTTTTATCCTCTAAGCATCGTAGTGAAAATCTTTTCTCAGTTCAAAGACTTCAACTCAATGACGTACCTAGCATCTTAAAATCTTAAAATTTTATATTTTTTATTAACTAACTTTTTCATAAATTTATAAACTACGCTATAGACAAAAATTACTATTATCTACATTGTTTCATCCCTAAGTACCTTTGTTTTGTTTTTTAAAGCTAATTATGTGTCTCCTTGGTTGGAAGTGTAGTTTTATATTATTATATGAAAATACCTCGCCCAAATTCCCGTGTCATTATTGAAGATGAACATGTTGATTAAATATTTAATATTATTATTAAAGAAGCTTTACTGACATTTAAATTCGAACCAGGTGTAAAGTCAATGCATGCCGCCGTATGTAACGTAATAGAATGATTTCAGCAAAATAATTATATTCGTTGTGCACTACATAGCGAAATGGTTGGTAAATTAGATTAAGTTTGTTCTTTTCTTAAAATAATTTTCTTAATTAAGGAATGAAAATATTGCAGGAATTCCTTTTGAAATTATTGCAGTAGGTAGGTATATTATGTTTTTCTTAACAACACGATTTGATGACCTAGATCTATTAATGCAATCCAAAGCTTTTATTTAAGATCTACTCGTTAATTTTTATTTTTATAGGGCTGAAAAAGAAAAATACGCCTTTTTCATGGAATCGACAACAATCGAGTACTATACTGAGAGACATTGCGATTTACTGCAAGTGGGCGGCTTGCTCGACTCAAAAAGTTATGGTATCGGCATGAAGAAAGGTAATAATAACTAACTTTATAATAACGAAAAGCCATATTTAATTTGTTTAAAAATATTCTTCACGGCATTAATTAACGTTATTGTCAAACTTGATAAAAAAGCAAGAAATTTAATTTTAATAAATCTTAAAAAAATTACAGCTATAAATTCTAAGTAGGTAAAGTTTCTACAATAATGGGGAAATTCCTTCAACATTGTTAAAACATACAACATAACGAATTTAGTAATTATCCTCTGCCTAGAACTTTAGCATAATATTGCCAACGAAAATAGTTATTCCAACTGAATACAGTTTTCGGTTTTTTTACCGGTAAATTTTTGTTTAGGGTCCCGTTACAAGAAATATATAGACGATGCACTTCTGAAACTTAAAGAAGAAGGCGAAACCGAGAAATTGAAAGATCTGTGGTGGAAAGAAAAAAGAGGCGGGGGAAAATGTGGAGTGAGTATTGCTCGTCACTTCTTAGATAATAGCTCTGTACACATTGTGTGTAACAAATGCCATGAAGTGAAAAGTGTTTGTAACGGGTTACGAACTTATTTTACTTGACATGTACGATAAAATAACGAAGGTACACCCCGCTTAAACATTTCCAATTCCCATTTATCTGACACCGATTGTCGCCGTCGACAGCGTCCGATGAAAATAACATTGTAGGGTCCGACAACAGACCTGAAAGTTATACATAAAAGACTGTTTGAGACTGGTCTCAGTTGTAACGCTTTGCTCCATTTATAAATTTTGATACGGCATCCCTCATTTGGATGCGTTCTATGTCCTTCAAACCAAAACAGAACAACTTTAATTTTTTCTCTTTAAATGTGCCTAAAACAAAACTAAGTCTAAATAAAACTATTATCGATATTAATGAAGATGTTGTCGATCAATATGAATATGTACCTATAACAAATGATTAAAATGTGTCGTTTACAGGAAAAACGTAACGAACCCCAAAAACAACTCGGAATGAAGCACATGTATGGCGCGTTCGTTGTGCTCGGCGTAGGAAGCTTCATTGGGATATTTATATCAATCCTAGATATGATGTGGGGAGTCTTCAAGCGTTCCGTTAAGTACAACGTAAGTAGCCATGTTTACAACCTATGATTTATTAGTTCACTTTATTTCAGTAAAAATAATGAATCTAATTTATTTGGATGTAACTGACTTATTGCTATCAATAGTAAGGTCGAAGCGCTCTTAGCCCGGTGGTTGCGTTGATAGTGATCGATCGAATTAAGTAACAACAGGCGCAATCCGTTAAAGGTAAACCTCCTCTATAAGGTAAGACCCGTCATCTGTAGGTAATCGTATGAAAATAAAGTGATGTCACAGTTAATGACATCTGTAAAGTTCTAATATAATATCATCAATAAAATCGCATACATTAGCGCTTTCAAGCAAAAAAATTACATCTTGAAATGTTTTAGATTGCCATAATCATAGAAAATATTAATACATCATAACCACAAGTAACATCTTAGTTAGGTTTATATTTGACATCGAGATATTTTGTATTTAGAACGAGTTCAAACTTTTTATCTGCCTTTCTAACATTTGTCGTTTGAGGTTGGTGTGGTTCCAACGCTTCGAAGTTGCATCCACACTGTTACTCTACTCAGTAGCTTAAAAGCAACAAAGGTTATAAATAAAGTAAAATATATGATTCAAGAGATTTGTGTAATTTAATTCGTGATATATTTTGTCAAATGATTATCAATATGAGGAGTTATCGATATTGCAATCAAAGTTATTCAAGATTTTCTAGATCCTGGCAAGGTTTAAGCCAATCTTTGGATCTTTTATTGTGAAAAAATCACTTAAAGTATTCATTAGCATAGCAAATTATGAAATACAGGTGATTAATAAATTTGAATACATCATAACTAGTAAGAACCAACATAATTGTATAAGTTGGACCATAATTTTTCGGTAAATTCTCCTCGAAACTTATTCATTAAAAAAGCGTATCTGTATCTATAAACAAGCAGGTTCTAAAATTGTTCACATTTAACCCTTTGATTTTATCTTCACAGACTACCTTCAAGTTTGAATTAGTAGAGGAGCTTAAATTTGCCATCAAGTTCAGTGGAGATATAAAACCTGTGAAACGCGCGGCTAAGATAGACGGCAGTGCTGAAGCATTGGCAGAAGCGGAGGGGAAGGATGAAATAAGATCTTTGAAATCCATACGTTCTGGGATGTCCACGGACACACATAGGACGCATCATTCTCATAGTTCAAGGCATTCGCCCAGCGATCTCAGTGTGGCATTCGCTAGAAGACGGGGACACTCATAATTAAGGTTTATATATTCAATATTTTTGTACAAATGTAAATGGAATAAAATAGTAATAAAAATTTATTATGCAGGAAGGCAGAACTAATTTTGTATTTCTATCAGAAATCTTTTCTACGATGTAAGAATTAAACAACTAATTACGATAATATCAGTCTGTATCTGTATGATATCTGTCTGTATGTAGAGGTACAAAAATGTAATATTTTAATCATAATGACGTATAATTACATATATAACTGACGTATATAGACATAAATTATAATACATGTAGAGAATAATTATCATTTGAGGATGCTCGAGTATAAATGAATATAAAAAATATCAAAGAAAATATGTTTTAAAAAGACGACAAGACGTAACTGCATAGAAATTTAGTAATTTAATGTCGTATTCTTAGACTTTTCTTTTATAGAAGTGAATACTGTGAATTCTTCAACTGAAAGCACAGAAAACGTGTGAGAGTATAACGGGACGGTAATGAGTAGCAAGGAAAGCGTAGGACTGAAAGTAAAAATGTTGAAGAACAGATGAATTAGAGTATTCTTGGAATATAAAGACAATGTAACCTACACTTCGAGAGAACATAACTTGAAATATTATGAAACATTAAATTAAAATAATATCTTACGGCTTGTATATATTACATGCACTGTCCATCCACAGAGTATGTTTATAAGAATAATTATTAAGATACATTTATTTTAAAGCCTACGCGATAAAGTGTACTGATATAAGAACAGATGCATTTTAATATAGTTTCAGTTTGTTCCAAGTAATGTGCCTCCATTTTTTAAATATTTGCCTGTTTCTAAATCAAACGTTACAAAAAGTTGTTACACAACTGTCTACGAAGGAGTAACTTAACAATATATTATAGCCAACTTAACGTTATGAGACAACAGATGTCTGCATAGTTGTAGATGATATATACGGCCATTATTTGTAGTGGCTTACGGACACCGGACTCCGATCCCATGACCACAATCTTTCAAGCGAGTTCGTTAGACGAACAAATTGCTTCAGGAATCTTATAACCATAAGCCTCGTTTCTCAATAGTTAATAAGTATCAAAGTGTGTTGTTAATTCCGTTGCCTCTATATGTATATGTTGGCAAACTGGACCGCGATAGGTTTTAAGATTGATTTCTGTTGAGTCTTTTTGTACTCTGTGTTCGAAAAATAAATCTTGTATCCAAAATATCAAACCTGAAATATCTCTCTCGCCGATTCAGTAAACATAATTTACGCGAGAAAAGAGGTTATTTTTTTAAAAAGTGGTTAAGTATCGCCACTGTTATTAAACATGAAATTTAATGTTTTCTTTTGTACCTATTTATTACGGGGTCATTGTTCTATTTACAATACATCTTTCTTCACCTGAAACGTCGGTATTACTTATTAATGGATAACAATGGACATTTTCAACACACTTGCTCGTAAAGTTGATATTTTTTCTTTAGTCTTACGCCCGGAATGCGGTTTATTACACACTAGTGCGTTTTACTTTTCATTACCGCACTAGTGTTTTTCGTATTCCACTTTTTTTTAGTATCCGTAAAGAGGTTGTTACCAAAAGATTTGTTATTTTGTAAATAAATAAACTTGTTGTACTTAGTCAAAATCTGATAAGATAAGATTATACTTCATCTAATTATCTATTAAAGAATAAATAAAATAAATAAATATTTTAAATCATTAATTACCGTAAATTCTTATTAGAAATACATAATTATTTAGTTTAATATATTGTGGCTGAATGTTCGGTGCCTTGGACTTAACCTGCGCGCGCATAGTTATTCAACCAAAGATACGGCGCGCGAAAAAATAAACTGCGCCATTTTGTGTTTTGTGCAAACATTTGTTCGTTTATAATTTGCTGATTTGTGACTGAAAAATGTCGATACCTAATTGTTTTTTTCCTCGCAAGTGTGTTGAAAAACGTCGTATGATACGCGTGTGCTTTGTTCATTACAGTCTTGGCTCTATTACAGCCCTCGCCTTGCGGCTCGGGCTCAATTCCGCCTCGACTGTAATGACCAACTTCGCGCACTTGTATCATAATGTACTATTATCTTTAGGTGAATATTTGTTACGGCCGTCACGGGCTATTAACATAAGTATGCTCATCCCATGTGTTGATTGTATACGAGATATTTATAAATTAGGACGCAATTAAAATTTTGTTTAATGTAAAAACATGAGGTAAGTTGTTAAGTCTTTGGCAAAACAGTATCGGAAAGTTTAAGTACAACTAAAATTATAACATCAGATAAAGTTATCTAGTTGTTATGTGATAATAACTAGGAACCTTGGCGCATTACATGAGTTCTACACTCGTGTTTATGCCGGGAGCGAAATGTATAATATAACTAGGTCTCTACACTCGTAAAGACTCGTAACTTCCAAGAAAACAAGACCCCAGAGATGGCGGGAAAGCCAGCTAAATTAATAATAAATAAGATCCTACTAACACTAGGAAATCCAGTGGAAGTGACATGTTCAATTGTTCACGTGTGTTACTTTACAAATGGAAAAGACAGAAGAATATATATGTTGGAATTTGAATCCTTCAGAATTCTCTTGTGTAGGTACCTCTTCAAAGGGCGAGTGTAGAAGATCGCTATAAAGAGTTCTATCCGTCTGTAGTTTAAGCCTAAATTCCTTTGTTCATGGTGCTCTCTGTTAAACAATTGATCCTCTGGATGGATGGCCTCACCTTTACAAGGCTTTGTGCATGAGAGATGTTGTTCTAGGTGTTTGGTCGTGGTGTCAAATAGCTAAAAATGATTCACTTCTTTTTTGAACTATAGCGGAATCTTTTTGTTATGCCGAATCGAATGCAATAGGACCCGAGAAAATTCAACTTGATATTCATAGGCTATTGTAACTATTTACTCTGGGTTGTCAGCTCGTTTGTCGGTTGCTATTTAGACTTATTTAAAACTTTCCATAGGATTAACCATAAAATTATGTTAAAAAGTTCCAAAACACGGGCAGTAAAGAGTCAGAAAGCAAGTCTGCCTTAATATTACTTAATCCCTAGGCACCAATTTATTCATGAAATGTGGTCCGTCCATTAGGGTCCTTTTTATTGTAACACCCGCGACTTTATTTGGTTCTCGTTTATACTTATGGTTATTTTGTTATTCCCTAGATTTTCTGCTTAATGTGTTTTAATACCAAAAAATTATTAGGTAAATTTTAACGCCCTTACTATATACTTATAATATAGTAGTTTTCAATATTCTTGTTTATAATTATAGTTTTTTCTGAAAGTAAAATAAACTAACTATCAATTACTGCGCGAAAAGTTACAACCTAAGATCTGTGTCGTAAATACCAAATTGGTCAAGATAATGGACTGAACTTGGATTAACTTCTGTTTAATTAACCATAATATCTAGTCTGGTTGTTTAGCGTAAAGTGTAATTAGTTTTGTACCGTAGTAACTTTTAGTACCGTAGTGGCGTAACTTTAATATTGCTTAAAGAGTAGTTTATAAGATAAGACGCATTACCTCTTCAATCAAACGGCCTTCATTAGGGCACCCTCTTCACATCGGACACATGGCAATAGGACGCAGAATTCCTCATTTCTCAACCCTCAACTAATTAACTAAGCGACTCACTTTTGTGGTTAGAGAAAATCTAAGACAATATAGTATGTAATTTAGGCGATCTCAAATAAAAAACACTTAAGGTTAAAACAACTTTATTTAAATGTCTTTTAATAAGTGTCTTTTGGAAATCTTTGCTGAGCAATTAAGAGCGCTTGTGCAAAAAAGTTTATCTTAATTTAAATAGGCCACTAGAAAACTGTTCTCCATTGTTTGTCAATCGATTTTGTGACATTTTTTTATGTGTAGCAATTAGCTTTGTTTGCTATCAGCTAGAAATATTGGGTTTCTGCCTATACGACAATCAAATTAAAGTAATGGTACTGAATCTTTTGGTAGTACGATAGCTTGGTAGGAACTGTGGTAAATACATACGCCAATACGGCATAAGTACGGCGATTTCATGCCGCTAATACCATCCACTTTACATTTTTTGTTTGCTGAAAATTTTCTTAAAAAAGTTCCAATTCAACCACACAGGGAACACAGCCTTTTATACCTACTAAGTTCTAAACTAATTAGTAAATTAAAAGATGAAATTAAAGCAAATGTAACTTTAAATAGATTTAAAGATTTTTTTACGTGAACCTACGCATTCTAGCGATTTGTTCAGCATTGCTCTGTCGTCTGCTGTGAACTGTGTGGTGAGAATGAGAAGACCTCGCAGAATTATTATTTGTGCGGGCTGGTTCTAACAAATCTTCGTTAGGTGCTTCCGCGTCTCCACTCTTATCATCGTCGTCTTCATCATTTTTGGATCCCTTAGAACCACTGCCAGTAGACTCTCGGTGACGAACTGGCTTAACATCTCCACTGAAGCTAAAGATGAACTTTAGTTCGGCTATTAGTTCCTCCTTAAATGGTACCTGAAATGTTCAGGTGATAAATTTATAACTGAGACCTGAATCGTAAAACTTGGTTATCTGAAATATTTAAGTACAGAGTATCAATTTCTGATTCGTTTTCTAGATTATATTACCAGATCAATCTATTTTAATATTCAGATAGCTATTAAACATAGTAAAGTGTCTTCGGGAATAACTGCTATAATTTATTTCAAGTTATATTGTTAGCCAGTAAAATTGATATCCTGATTTTATTACTTACCTACCCAGTTAATATTGGCTCATGATTTTAGATAAGTACATTGATTTGCAACTTATGTAAAGTTGTTTAAGCTTTAAAGATAATTTTAGAAACCACTTTTTAATGACAGATACTGATATCTATTTATGATTAAAAAAATGCAATTAGGATTCTGAAGTAAAAAGTGATAAGAATATTTAGACCTAACTATAAAATAAATTTTGTTTATTTTATCAGTTTCAAATTAAGTTAAGAAAGTCAAATGTACGCTGTATGTAAGTTCCCGCACTTAATATGCAATTGTAGCCTTTACAATACATAAAGCAAATGATTTACTATAGCATAGAGATAAGTTTACATCAGATGTGTACCTTCACTCTATGTGACGTCATCCAGACATCGAAGAACATCTCGACGAAGGCACAGACGATTGCCATGGCGGATCCAGCCACGAGCACAATAAACACGCCACCCACGTTCGCCAGAACCAACGGCTGAGCGTCGCCACTACCCGTGTCATCGTCCTTAAGATCAATTTTTTTTTATTTAATTTTTTCATCTACGTTATAGACTACATAGTAATCAATGTATGTTATATCATACTTGTACATAATGTGCTCTGCTATAAAAAAATTCAATTTAGTGTGCACAATTTTTTAACATTTACAAAATTATTTTATTGCTAAACTTGATACTAATTAAATGAAAAGGTAAGTACATTTTGTTTTCTTTAAAAACCGTCGTCAAGCGATTAGGTTAGAGTCTTCTTTTGTTACTATTAGTAAACGAAAGCAATATGAAGGAGAACAAAAGGAGACAATAACTGTATAAAACATGGTTTCTACAAAGACAATCTGTTTAAGCTAAGCAATAAAATTAAGTTTTGAAGCTGGTACTATTGTTTTTGTCCCATTAATTAAAAGTTTAATTATTATTACTTGAGTTACATGAGTTCTAATTAATTAAATTCAAAAAATCAGTAGTTATTTAGTAGTTAATGACTGATACAGCGAAGTAGTCAGCTTTCATTTTTTAAAAGCCATTTTGTTTGATTTTAGAAAAAGAAGTACCTAAATATTTCTTATGCTACAGTCATAGTATTGTAATAGTTTGTTATCTGAAATCTGTTAATGAAAATTTAAGTAGAATTTTAACGTCTTACAGCACAGGCCCCGCCTCCTCGTTTCTCTTTCCACCATTTATCTTTCATTCTTGTTATTTTGCCTTGTTCTTGAAGTTGCAATATAGATTCACTCATTGGTTGTCGATAAACGGAATCTGGAATGATAGGAAATTTTTAAAATTTTGCAATTAACGAAATCGTAAAAAACTCTAATTTGCAACTTATATACGTATAGAAAAAGTTTTTTGCTGATTGAACATCTTACTCGTCTTACAATTTCCTAGGTCCAATATGTCTGTTTTTTTGTCACTAAATATAAATCAATTTAAGAAATGTCTTACTTTTCTTCATAGCAATCCCGTAGCCCTTACTGTCCAATAAGCCACCCACCTGGGCTACGTCACAGTTCCTTTCAACCATGTATTCAATTGAAGTTGATTCCATCAGAAAAGCGTAGTTCTCATTTTCGGATTTCACTCTGACAGAAACGAGGGAAATATTAAGAAATGATAAGATCATTGTGAAAATTCCGATCTACATATTCGATTGTCCCTAATTCTTAAGTTACTTTTACCTTTCAAGTCCCTCATCATTGGTAGCTGTCATGTATTCAGGATGGCTATCCATATATTGATACATTTTTTGGTAAAGTAAATTATCTGATTCCTGGAAATATTAAAATATCCTTATTATTTTTATTTTATAAACTTTTTTCAATTCTATTTCGAGAACTAAACCTTCAACACGAAAAGTAGTTACAATACGAAGAACACCGAACATTTTTGGGAGTCATTAAAATGTACCGTCCAAATAATCCTAATATAATGTAACGGAGGATTTTTATGCCTGTGCTATACCAACTGTGAGGAGCAATGACTGCAGGAGGTGGTAATATGAGATGTGCTGAAGCGAGGGCAGTTTTGGCATACCGGTGATGCCAGATGTGGAGTTGAGAGGTGCTATTGAGAGGAGCGGCGCTTTTGAGGACTGTAATGTTTTAGTGGAGTGGAGAGGAGAGAAGTCAGATCTTTCTTTTCAGGTTTTATATTAAAATGTTACTGGCCAGCGACCTGGCCGGTACCTATTTGGAAATGGAACGACGACAGCAAAGGAAGATTTGTTGTTGTCAAAACTTTCAGCATTCAATAAATTGTAACTGAAGTTGTAACACGAGTCGTATTATTTTCCCCTTTTATAATAACTATGTTCATGTCTAACGTCACTTGGTAAGTAGCATTTCTGTACTTACCTAAATCTAGGCAGTGAAGATTAAGTATATTTAACAAAATATTTTATTTTCCAATTCTTATCCTAAACCAAAATGTTTTTTTTAATAAATTACTTCATAACAGAGCTCTTGCATAAATATCCTGTGTTAAGATTATTTTATACACAAGGGGCACATTTTGTAGGCAGAATTTACACAACTCTGAGAACATTATAGAGAACTTTTATTATGCGCAATGTCTTCCTTCATCCAATTTCAAATAAAAACATTACTATGAGGTTATTATCTTCTCAATCTAAGGAAGCTTTCGTGATTCCAAGAATCAGTCGGGCATCATGGGAAGACAATAATACATAATACACAATAATATTGCACACTATTATACGAGAGTCCTTGTAATGTCTTACCTTAAAAAAACTAAAAGTGGCACCTCCTTTTTTAGCTCCATAGGTGATACCATATGGATTCAACGACAAGTCTTGCACGCTTTTGATGGCATAAAATTTAGATTCGACAGTAAGAAACGCAGCGAGATTGGCCGTGTAAGATGATACCATAATTAGTGTGAAGAACCACCACATACTACCAGCCATTCGCGTTGATACCGCTCTAAAATTAATAATAACTACAAAGTTATTAAGTAATTATAGAAACAAATTTTATTTATCTTTAAGATACCAAATAAGATACTTCTATTACATGGGTGCAATCTCAGATCCTTGGGTAAGTACACTTCCTAATGTAAACCAAAACGAATTGGCCAAAGTAAACTGATTATCTAATGTTTCCGGTTCTGCAATGCATGGATAAGGATTTTGCCATTCCTCGGGGGCAAATCTCCCTAGTATGAATAGGAGGACGGAAACACCGACATAGGCGCCGGCTAACCAACCCCATACCTAGAAATAGAAAATATTTGTATCAATTTGCCTGAAACAGCTGAATTAGATATCTCGTACAATTTTTTACGTACTTCTAAAGAGAAAGGAGAAATGAAGGAGAATAAATCAGGCGGCTGTTTAGTCGGTTTTTTGTACAGAATAGTTATACCCAAATTCATGAAAGGGCTGGTAAAATCCACTGCTTTTTGTCGCGCCGACGTAATAGTCAAGTCGGTTATAGCAAAATGCGCTCTCTGCAAAATACAATTTACTAAAATTAAAACCTTTCAAAACCCTCCATTTACAGAGCAAAGAAAACGTTCTTTAGCTTTTTAATACTAGTACAGGATAAACAAAACTAAGTTTGCTCACATATTAAGATAAAGAATAATATTTACTCCATCCATTATTTTTTCCATCATTCCAGTCCATTTTCCAGATTTGGAGTCGAACGATCCGTATACACCGTCTTCTTGAATTTCGAATGTGTAGTTAAATTCATTCATTTTTGCCAATTCCTCGATTATTTCGATCCCAAATCCTTCAAATCTATCATTACCCTCTAACTTTTTCGACGATTCTTTCAACATTCCATATGGAGCACTCTATAAAATACAGAAAATATTGGTTTAAACATATCTCTAAAACATTTTTGTCACAAAAGTTTCACTATAAATGTTTACTTACTAAAGCTGTGAGTACAATAAAATGTTTGCCTTTCATCGATTCTGAACCTTCTTGCTCTACTGGTGGAATTATTTTTCTCATTTGGGTATATCCATCTTCTAAAGTCCATATGCCTATCTATAAACAAAAATAAACTTTGTATGTAAAAATAAATGTTGTATGTAAAACAAAATTGCTTAATTTCGGTTTAAAATATAATGTAGATTCTGTTACAAAATTACCTTTTCAAATCCATGAGCCATAACTTCTAATACATCAATTTCAAGTTCAGATCGCAAGCCATCTTCGTCAAATTTTATCATTCCTGTGAGTCCATCAATTTCGAGCTATAATAAATAAAGACAGATGGATAATTTCTATAACAGTAAACTAAACTTACCGAGAAACAGTTATATATGGAGCTAAATCCATCTTTGAGCATAAGCTAACTTTCACTTCTATAGATGCATCCGTATTGAACAAATGACCATGCTCAATAAACCGTAAAAACGTTTTTGTGTTTTGCTATGACGAACAGTCATCAATAATTACATTCTCCGGCTGCTGCATATTGATCAATAATGCACTGGAGATGCATCGGCTTACATAAATTACGACTGTTTATGACTGTGATCACTCGCTACATTATCCCATATTGTTATATTATTTACTTTAAAAACAATTTTTTTTAGCAAACGAGCATGCAGCACCACCTTCCGCTGCCGCCCATGACAACTGTGACCGACTGAGAACTAGACTCAATGAGTCTCGTTCTAATTCGGTCACAGATGCGTTGCTACCCCTGAGGACTAAGATGGTCGCCTCTAAAAAAGTGTAAACCAAAAAAGTTATTTTTTTGGTTTATTGGTTTATTTCAATAAGGGGCCTGTTTCACCACTTACTGACAAAGTCCTTGATAGCTATCAGGAACTCACTTGCCATATAAACTATAACTTTTGGTTTTACAGGTTCGGATAGAACTATCGGGCAGATCAACTGTCTGATAAGTTATCAGCCGCTTCAAGTGAGTGATAAAGATGTTACTGGGCAGATATTATTTGCGTTTAGTTTCTCTGAATGTATCAGTATTCAAAAACGTAGCAGAGGGTACAAATCCTACAATTCTCGTTTTTGCATGGTAAAAATACACTTGCAAATGTAAAAAAAGTTAACTTGAATTATTTTGAACCAGAAGTATTTGATTAGTTAAGTTTTGACAATTCTTTTTGAGTGCTGATAGTTTACGTAGTAAGTTCTAGTAGTATCGAAACGCAACTAAACGACGTTGCCGCTCCGTCAACTCTTTATTGATGCGTAAATTTATCTGTCAATGGTGAAACAGAAAAAGTTATCAGCGGCCTTTATCTTGTAGATAGTATTATCTATTTGATAACTATCTGTCACTTTATTTTCATTTTTTTATGGGGAAGTGGTGAAATAGGCCCTAAAACTACTGAATTCAAGAATATGAGGTGTGTTCAGTGACCACTACATCATAAAATTATGCACACAGAGTTTTTATTGTATTATATGAAAATTTTACGACTATAAAATATACTCAGATAAAATTGTATATTCTAATGATTTCAACGTAACTAAAATTTTTCAAATAGTGAATCAAGGAGTAGGTACTCACCGTCCTAACATAATTTAAAATACTCGAGCCATAATCCCATGAATCTTGCTTTTCACAAGTAACATTTCCACCTTCTGTTAACCCCATGGCATTTATAGCAGCTGTGTATAAAATAACAGAATCATACATCAATGCCAAGCTTAAAGGGAGAGCATTTTCTGAAATGGCATTTTCTATCTGCTTTTCCGATAGTTCTAAAACTTGTTCATTTACCGATTTTATAAAATCTTGAATCACATCCAAACTTGGATCAAAAAATCTGATACCTGAAATACAAAAACCAGTAAAAAACTGGAAAACATAGAATAAACATTTATTGGAAAAGAAAATAAACTTACCGGTTATATTGGATCCTCCATGCTTAAATGGTTCAATGTCAATGGTTTGAAAATCTGGATCCATAATAATATAACTGTGATCATTTGACATTATGCCAACTTGCTGAGCTTGTTGTAAAAATTGCGGCAATTTATCGATTTGACAATTAACTAAATAGTTAACTACACCGGAACTTTTTATAGTTTGTAATTGCGGTCTAAAACATGATGATTATGAAACTACTCGTACATGATTTGATGATGAAAAAATAGGAATCGAGTATTGAAAAATACCTGTAATCATCTCCATCTGAAAGTTGGACTACATTCATCACGATGTCTTCTCCGGACTCCAAATCGTGTAAAGTAAGTATACTATCTAAAAACGGCAAAAGTTCTGCGCCTTCATAAATTATCGTGAATTCTGTCCAACCTTTCATTTCGATAATGTCAGCGAAAGCCTGAGATATAAAAAAGTTTCTTAAAATATTATTTAAAATGAAAAGCATTTATTTAATATATTACCTGAGAATATGCGATGTGATTGGGATATAAATTTACTGCAGACCAATTTCGATTTTGTGTCTCTATTGGTTGAAACAGAATTTGAGGTATTTCTAGAAAATCTGCAATACATTGGACTTGCTGTGTTGATATTTTATTTGTAGGTCCGAATATTCCAAGAGCATTACTCTAAAACAAATCATATTATTTCATAGGGTTACAGTAAGCTCTAAAGTGTTTACTCATAAATACTCAATAATTACATGGCAATTAAAAATACCTCTAAGAGTGAACAAGCAGCCTCCTGTGCTTCTATAATATCTCCTGGAGAAGTTTTTTGAATATTTGCTACAAATGGATCTTCTTGATCTTTGGATGCTGCAGAAACACCTACATTAAATGCAGCTTCAAGTAAAAATGTTCCATCATCGATGATTGCACCTTTAGAAAACACGTACGTATATTTTAATTTTGAACAGGTGTTTAAAATTTTTACTCGTGATAAAATTTATCACATTTTGTTCCAAATAAAAATCGCAGCGAAAATTATTTTGTTTAAGGCTAATTCAGCTATGTATCATGCTAGGAATATAATAAGATTATTTTTTCTACGTACCTAAGGTCCTGTCTCCATTTATTTGAACTACGAAAAAAAACGTTATTGTGCATAATAACCATTGCAATATCATTAAAATGTTCATTTTACTGACTTTCTTACATAGTTTTAGTCACTTATAAATCTACTGAAGTTTACGTTCATGTTTCTATGTGTGTTGCTTTAAGAGCTTTGGATAAACAAGTTTTGTATCACTATCTTTCGATCGTAATGACTGCTTAGTTGCAATAGATGCAGTACTATCATTATTTTCGGATCTATTCTACTGTTTAAAACGTAATTGTGTCACACACATCTAGCTGGTTAGCGATGGCTAGAAATAGCCCTTATTAGCTGCAGTCGACCTACGAGATTCATGATGAAGAGCTCTACTAAATATCGTAAACCAATATTAAAAAAAAGCTACAGAGATTAAAATATATTTTTGCATTAAATTCATCTGTTCTTATCATTATTATTACTTCTTATTACACCGCAAACAATTTTTGATGACATGCAATTGAAATTACCTCCAAAAAAAACTCAATGTAAATCATTCATCATAATTTTTCATTTTAATCGCGACCTCTGTAGGAAAAATATTGAACCAAGATAGCAAGTTATGTACAACGGACCACGGTCCCAAGTCTGTCGATGGAAAGAACAACTAGAGAAATTATTTCAAAAACTAAAACCAGATGGCGCTCTACGGAACAAAACAAAACTTTAGAGAAAGAACAACTCAACAAACAAAAGTTAGCGTTTTTAACGCACATTTACCCAGAATACTTATTCGATGCAGTTCAATTAATTCAATGTCTTCTTCTTCAAGAAACGCACGTTAAGCGGCGTAAATGTTAATGTTTTTTCCAATAACTTTGGCCATAATGTTAGCAACATGAGATTGTCGCTACTGTAGTAGCAGTCGATTGTAGTTTTTGACCGTATTGAGCTTGAGCCAATCCGAGACTACTGTACAAGAGTATCGTAATCGTAATTCAACGTTTCCGGGTGTAAACTTTACTTTACTGACAAAAAATATGCATAGAGATAGGAATATTATGAAAATATGTGGTATTCTTTGGAATAATGAAATTCGGCCGTCATTCATTCTGTCAATTGTAACTATGGTTATATTATTGATGACGCTATGACACATTTGTAGGTACGTCGTGTATGGTAGAGTAGAGTGAATAGAGTAAAGTATCAGCGTGTATAATGTTTTATTTATTGATTTAATGTACTTTAGCATTATTATTTAAAAATATTAGCGTTTTGTATTCTCCTATAAGTATGTAAACTAAAAGTGTGCAAATCTCATACTCCTCCGTCCGCGCTATTTTCGTAAAAAGGGGTCCAAAGTTTTTGCTTCACGACCTGGGACTATAATTAATTAGTAATTTCATGCTGTTGTTACATTATCAAGAATATGTGTAATAATTCTATTGAAACCTTTTAAGATGAAACGTTTGATAAGAAGTTGATAAATGTTAGGGAAAGTAGGTACTTGAGCAACATTGATTAATGAGGCGACGACGTAAAGCGTACTGAATTCAGCCACTGAAATATATCAGCACATTGCTTGTAGAAATTTCACGACTGTTTCACCGTGTCTCTTCGTTAGCATCCTTGCAAATTACATAACACAAGACATTGAGCACTGAATACGTAAATAATTAAGTTAATTTTCATGAATTAATTAAAATTAACGTTTCACCTAGCTACAAATAATCTGTCAGTTGATTGCTCCAAATTAATTTGTAACCAACCAAGTCTGACGGCAGTACGGCAGCTTAGTTCCGAATGCTGCGCTAGTAATTTCCCGCAGTTAAATTGAGCTGTTTAATTAAATCACGTGCCCTGCATACTATGAAATATTGTGTCACCGTAAGATACTTACGTACTGAGGTGCTTACAGAGAAATGTGGAGGTGTTTCATGTCTGGGAGTCCTATGACTGTAACGTATAATTTACATCATAATGCAATGTTATTAATACTAGAAGTCGGATTTTTGGGTATTGATGTTTATTTATTTATTTATTTATTAAGTTTACCAACGGTCGATACATTTGAAAAAAAATACAATTGACATGCTTAGGATAAAACAATAAATGCACTTCCAATTATAGGTAAACATCACTTCCATAAGTAAAAAAAAACCGCATTGTAAGACACTAGTATTACATTTACAAGTGTAGTTAAAAAGTAAGTAATTATTAAGTACAAAAAAAATATAACAAAAAAAATGTAACATAAAAACTGGTAACGAAAAATCTAAACATAAAAAGAATTCAGTTTTGATTACATATTTATAAGATATTACATATTACATAATTATGTTGTGGTAAAAATGATCGGGAAATCGGACCGTAGAGCTTTTCCACGAATCCTATCGGTGTGGGTGAAACTTCATTCTTCGGCGGATGGTGTGAAGGTCGAAGGGTGAAGTGGCACCAAGGCGACGGAGTCGAATAATTCCTCGGAGAGAGATTATTACGGAATCCTTATTAAGATGCGTTCATCTAACCGTAGGCCCAGTAGCGTTTTGTCTTCTGTGGTAGGACGCAATTGGCACTCTGTGTATAATTATGCAGATACTGGAAAAGATACGTTCAATTTTGTTAGCAACTCAACATCACAGTCATTATATTATTATCTAAACAGCTTTGTTACAACGTAACACTGGTCAATGATGCTAATAAAATTGAATTATTATTATTTTAACAATGTGATAGGTATTGAAAAACCTTGCCATTACAAAGGGGTCAGGAGGGGAGCAACAGTACACACGACTCGATGTGTTCCGGTTTACATACAAATGTCGCCGTTGGGCATGGTTCGAACCGTGTCTCTGATGTTTAGCATAAATTGTTTCTGAAATAAAGCCAAGATGTTTTTGAAGAACTAGCGCCTGCAGTTCACCTGATTTATGTGCGGAACTCTTATAAATTGGCACTAAAAGTACGCCAATATTGTAAATTGAGTTAATAAAGCTTACAGGAAATTGAAAAATTTGTCGCGAAATTTATCAGGTATAAAACTATTGCGTTCAATGAATCAATTTGCTATAATATTTTGCTGCTAGGTTTTATTTGTAACAAAGTAAAATAATGATGTAATTGTTGAACAGGAATTAAATTACGAATTTATGTTCGTGGTTTCTTATTATATTGAACATAATTTGGACTGAAAGTGGATTACAAATTATCCTAAATTTGGCATTTTAAACAAAGTCCGCATTAAAAAAATATTTAAAATTTAAAAGATATTTTACAGATTAGCTTTACGCATATTTCAATAAAAATTTTAGTGTAATCAAAGTTGAATTTTTTAAATAGGTAGAGTTAACATGACAATTTGTGACCCTTAAGAGCAAGGCTGAAATTGGGAATAAGATTAGAAATGGGTAGGTATTATTAAGAATCTTAATTGGACAGTTCGTCGTTACGTGTGAGGACTGGCGCAGGAGCTGTTAGTTAGCTGTTAGCTGATATTTAGTTCGATATAGCTATAGTTAGTAACAGTACAGTCTTAATTATCTAATAGGAGTATCGTTCGAATTCGGTCACAGATCTGCAGCTACTTTGACGGCTAAAAAGGTTGCTTGTAGAAAAGTATATTAGGCAAACAGCCTTTATAAATCGAAGCAAAACAAAATAATACACGAATATTTTCATTTAACTCACGATCGTGATTTTCACAATGTTGTTTTAGGTACATTATTCGCTCCTCCGAAAACATAGAAACCTTTTTAGGTTAATTAGAGAATTATACCGCATATGTTTACCGTAGATTTTTACTCTTGGAAAGTGGACTTTGTGTTAATAAAGTACATTAATGAGTTTAATGTAAAAAGGCTTTCTCTGGAGCTTTTACCAGAATCTTGTTACTTTATTAATTTACGTTATTTGATTCTTAATTACGTATAGTATTAAATTAAAAAATCCGAGATTTACAAACTTAAGTGCGGAATCACATAGAAGTTGAAAATTACTCGAAAAAAGGTTCTAAAAGCAGGTAACTTTATGCAGGTGCCCCGTGTATACAGTGAGGAGAAGCAGTAATTAACTAAACTAATGAAACAGTAGGTAAAACATTGTATGAGTTGTTTGAGTATATAAGTATAAATTATGTCATGGGCAACCAACTAGTTTACTTATAAAATGAATACAGTTTCACCAATATCTGCCTGATCTGAGGATAGTTTTGAACAAAGTAGCCAACAAACGGACAGACAAGGCACCCTATGGTATGTGGTAACCGTCGCCGCGATGACCTACCTAACACTAAAGCTAACTAAATGAATAAATACTAAGTAAAGCACAAAAGCTAACAGACGCTAATTAAAGCTTACTAAAGCTAACTAAAGTAACACAAAAGCTAACCATTTCATTGTGGACCAAAAGAAACAAGGGAATCCTCAAAATGTGTGCCTCTTCATCACTGAAAACGAAATGCGTAAGAAAACATTTCACAATCAATTTAATAAAGAGTATGAGTACTTACCTACTGTCAGAATTAAACAGACGGGCGGAATAACTTCCTTCGTTGTTCAGCAGGGTACACCACGAGTAGGGGAGATCAATTTAGCCTCGGATGAAGTCCCTTACACCTCAATTTATTCACATTAAATTAAATCATTTTAAAATTAGAAGCCCCTTTATAAAAGTGGGGCATCTGTCACGGCTTCACCCTATGCCTGGAGCGAGGCGCTATCAAGCTGCTAAGTCAGATGTGAAATTGCTACCAGCAACGTTGTATTAGATTTCGTGTGCGTTGATATCTGTGACACTAACAAATGAAGTGCTCCATCGCTGCTTTCACGAGTAGATTTATTTGAGCTCAGCTATTTGCTCTAACAAAATGTAGTATGTACTTGATATGGCAATCTGTACATACATTAGTTAAGGAAAATGCATCTGGTTTATGTCTGGACACAGGAGATACCTATATGAAAAATAATAGTGAGCGTCAGAATGGCGGGTGTACCTCAGGGATTTAAATATCTCTTTTGGATTACAAACGTACCTGATGTGTACCTCAGTGTACCTATCCTAAAAGTCTGTGTACCTCCTTCTTTACAGAGATTTTAAATAAAATAGTTACACCAGCCATCCTGACGTCAGAACCGCGGGTGTACTTCTAGGCAGCATATGTAGCTAAGTAAACTGTATATGTAGAATTGGTACCTCTTGTGTACCTGCAGAAAAAATATTATATAAATAAAAAATAGTAAGATTGCTGAGAAAATAAAAATAAAAGTTTTCTTTCTTTCACTTCATTTTCATTTTATAAAAGTACTAGCTACCCGCCTCGGCTTCGCACGGGTGCAAGTTAGATTTACCATAGCAGCGCCATCTATTGATTACTTACTCAACCCAGTCGAAAGGTATCGACATCTGTTACATATAATCGTGACTGTCAAATAATAACACTCTTAATTTAGTTCTCTTGTGTGGCGCTAGGTGTCTGTTCATCTGTGAATAAGACTGCCATGTCAATTGTCATTACTTGCAAAACTTACTGTCAAATAGTAAGAGACAAATAATTAGAAATAAATTAAAATTGCGACTATAATTTGAGATTTAAAGTATCCTATCTCTCAAGTTGGATCGAACTGCACATGGTGTGCGAATTTTATTATAATCGGTTAAGTGGTTTAGGAGTCCATCGCGGACCAACATTGTGACACGAGATTTATATATATTAAGATAATATAATTGTATATCTAATACCTATATGAGCAACTTATCTTAGTCAGCTATTGTAGTGTAATTTATTAAAAGGCGTAAAGAGATCGTTCTTAGGGCTGGGGATGCATTTACAATCTCTCTTTTGGTCCTTGCTTTCCCGTTGTTATCGTATATCCGTAGACATCACTTACTTACCATCAGGTGGTTAAATTTTTCGTATTATATTGAAATAATTTATTTTACAAAAAAATGAATAATAGTTTTCTTTCTTATCTTGGTTTTGACTGTTGTTCTGACCTGTCTTCGATTCACAATGTGTAAAGTCTAACAACATCTCAAAAGTTGTTTCCCAAAGAACGTTCGTTGTTCTTACTAAGAAATATTTAAGAAAAGAAAAATCCAAATACAATACGTAATCTGCCGGCGCCGGTGTTAGATCTTTCCTAAACGCTTAATTTCTTATTCATTGTAATCTGGCTAGGCCCCTTTTATACCGACGGCAATAAGTAAAACATATCTAAAATTATTTTCTTTTGTTCCTTTCAGGTTTCCTCTCATTAAGTAGTCATTTATGACCTCTCTTTAAAAAATATGTTCTTTATGAAGTCGTTTCTATTTTCATAATTTAAGGAGAAAAAATCAGATTGAAACATATTGTAATAGTAAATATAAAGAGACAGTGTCGTTGACCGTTAAGCTAAGATTCTTAGCTTCTTAATTAAAACAATTAGAAGAGCTGGATGATTTCATTACGCGAAGGAATTTACTGCTTTTAATATCTCCTTTTCCTGTAATTTGTGGTTTCCTGGTTGTAATTGGTTTTCTGTAAAGACTTTTTAATTAAAATCTCTCGATTAGATGAATAAAATTTATTTCTCAGACTTCACGATAATGTATTGTGTGAAATACATATATTATACTCGTGAGTCGATAAAATTTGATGATAGTAAGTAAGTACTTAGTATTTGTATTATCTAAAAGGAATAATTGATATCAATATTTACAAAGTAGTTCTAATAGTAATCCTAAATTGTTTTTTCTTTACTAGAATGTGCCTGTCAAAAAAGCAGAAATAAAAGTTCGTTTCTCATGAAAATAGATATTGTAAAATACAGTCACGTTAACAAAATCGATACAACATTTCTTAAACAACATTAATTTTAACCAATGTAACCCAGCGTACCTATTACATTAATTTAATAAGAGCTAAAGTACCTAAACACAGTCACGCCTGTTTACGTCATCATTAATAAGTATATCTATTTAAAAGGGAATACTTTTTCGTAATGTAAATGCGAAGCTGTAAAAATGTAGTAAATAAAGCAGCTGGAACGAACGTGTCAGAGTTGTCAGGCCCGCGGGCGGAGGTCCGCGGTGTAGGTAATTGAAACGAGCCCCACCTATTGACATGACCTGCAATTTGTTACTGGCCTTTTACATTTTAAAATAAAACACTACGAAAGCATTCTCAGTTGTGCCATTGGATTTATTTATTTAAAAAAGTAAATATTTTACTAAGAGTATCATCATCATCATCGCAGTTTTACTGCATCACTGCTAAGTATGGGTCTTCTCTCATCAAAGTTTGGGGGGTACAAGCCATAGTAGTGGGGTGGATTAGCGGACTTCACACACCTTCGAAAATACTATGGAGAGCTCTCATAATTATGTGCAGATTTCCCCAGGATGTTTTCCTTCACCGAAACACGTGATAATTAAATTCTAAAATGCACATCATTATTGAAAATTACAGGTGCGTGCAGGGTTGTAGCTTGTTTGCCTTATATTGTTGTAATATTTTAAAAGTCATGGACAACAATTATAACGCACCATATTTTAACACGCCTTTTCTAATTACCTACTTCTTGGTCCTTGGTCAATTTACACATTGGCAATTTAATTGCATGTTACAAGTAGCGTTTGTGTTTATTGTTCTTGTTTATACAAGACAACAATGTAGGTATAAGCATTGCTTAACAAAGGCACAAAACAATAATCTGGAAAATTCTACGTTCCGGAAATAGAATTCTGGAATCTTTCTGGAAGGTGGCGACTGTCGCTTGTTCCATTTCCTGTGCCTGACGGTATATTTTTTGTAACGCAATCATGAACTATAAACTTTATTTCAACTGCGGAGACTTTTTAAAAAGAAAAATTTTAAAGAGACATGCTCCTAAATTTTAAATACTATATTGACATTGACCTTTATTTTCAAAACATAATAATGAAAGTCTTGTTAAAATTAAATGAAGACGCGCGCGTAAAGTATCCGAAGCCGAAGTGAGTTTTGCAATTGATTTTGGGCTTCACTTTAATACTATTAAGTTCTCTGAAATCGGAACCTTCGGTTTAGAAATTCACTGTTTGAGAAATTGTTAAATGACCAAAAATTATATTACATGAAAATAAATATGTCCGTGGTTACAAACTTGAATGTTATTCCAATTCATACAATAGACACTAACAGTCCCTGTCCTCACACTTATTAACAAACTAACCAACTAACATTCTAACACCATCTACTAATTGGACTAACCACCCTAGTCCCTAAATTGGGTCTTGTTCTAAGTCGGTCACAATTGCCATGGGCGGCAGCGGAAGGGTGGTGCTGCATGCTCGTTTGCTACCTTAATTCAATAAAAAAAAAAAAAAAAGACCCATAAGTAAGTATATCTTCAACAATGTACATGGAACAAGATACCTGCGGTCTTATTCCACCAAGGCTACATTTATAATGTAATGAACTTCGCAGCATTCGAGGAATTTATACTATACTGAAGAAACCTGCCCCCATTTTTGATGATTTATTATTGAATTGAAACATCTTTAACGATTTACTCGCAAGAATTTATGTAAAGGGTAAGAAATATTGTCTTGCTAAAAATGCACTAAATGAAATGTAATCAGACGTAAAACTAAATATGTTTTACATAATTACAGCACTAATTATATTCCCTCATTAAAAAGGCACTGTTTCCTTCATGTCAGTGACTATATTACGCAATGACTAATTCCCTATGACTGATAAATATTAATAGGTATTTATGCCACAAAACAAATAAATCAATATAATAATTTGTAACCATTTCTATTAGCATAACACAATAATATTCAAAGCAACTACATTTAAGTAAGTATTTAACCCGCCGTTGGTGTCCTATTTATGTCTGTAAGACCGGGTAGTTTGAAAAACACGAATATTTCTTCACCGTATATCGAATTGGATTGGGATTTTGAGGAGCTGCCTTATTGCATGCCCCCTTCCACCAGTCTACCCCACGACAGCGACGCGGGCCCACTTTACTGAGTTTTGGTGAAAACCCGGTCTGTGAGACCGGCGTCACCAACCATGTAAGTCAAATGGTTATTGTATATATTTTTTATTTTTTTTATTTACGCAGGTCTACGGTTGTTATTTATTGTGTAATTGTATGATTTTATGATAAGTGTGCATTTAGCCTAATTTTATCACATTGTAACTTTGTAATGTTAACACATTGTAAGCTTTGTTTCAGTATGTTCTTAGAAAAGTAATCTGCGACGTCTCGAGGCTCTTCAACAAGAAAAAATGTCTGATGAGGACAACTTGCAAGTGGAATTGGAAAGTGAATCCGACAAATGTAATAAAAATTATACCTTGAGCATGTGATACGAAGTTTTTTGGCTGTTGTTTTACGTACGCAACGATGTGTGATTTTGCAATTATATTTTTTTATTATAAAGAAATTATTTACCATTTACGTTTCGTTAGCCAAAAAGAAATTGGTAAAATGTCAATTTTACTGCATCCAAAGATATCGCTCTAATACTAATAAAATATACTTGATTCATGTTTATTCGTGTATTTTATTGAAAAGAGATGTCTTATTATTATAACCTTACCAATTAAAAGTAATATAAACAATACATTTTTGAAAAACACGTTGTTGAAAACCCCGGTCTGTGAGACCGGGATCACCAACAATGTAAGTCAAATTCATGTCACCAATGGCGGGTTAAGTAAATTTTATGATAAAACTTTCCGTTTCGGTGGAAATCTCAAGGAAATAAAGCATTTTTTTTACTTTTGACCTCGAATTACTTTTTTCCACGTGTCGGAATAACTTATGGGGAGTTTTGAAATTTTAGTTTTAATTATGCCGCGAAAAATTCGGGTTATTCCCACTGGTCAGATTGAAGGTAAGATTGGTCTGACCAACGAGAATTTTGTTTCCTGTTGGTCAGATTAGTTTAACAGCTGAAAAATATATAGAAAAAAGTACAATCAAAGTAAAGACAGTTTTGTATTTTAATATTTTCCAACTTTATGTGAGGCGTTCTAGAAATGGTTAAGTCCTCGTCGTACCACCAGCGATTATCCTTGCATTACTTACTGAATGTATGATCTGCTTTAGATTCAACTGTAAAAAAATAATCCTTTGATAGCAACACAACAACTAGCGCAAGAGTGTGTATGTACGCGCGTGCGTATATTTTGTACACCCGTGTGAGGCCAGTGGTAGTGAAGCGCTCATAGCCCGGCTTGCGTCAATCCTAAGTGATTGAGAAAATAAAGCAACTAGGAGCGCGTCTGGTGTGTGGATGGGTGACCATTAGTGGCAATAATTTCTTGAGCGCTTCCGTACTTCTGAGGGCATGTTAAGCCGTCGGCCCCAGTTGTTGTCGATAGCTAGCATTCATTAAGAAGACCAAAGGCCTTCAGGCATTAGTACATAGTATCTCAATGC
Organism: Hesperia comma; assembly: GCA_905404135.1. NCBI lineage: Eukaryota > Metazoa > Arthropoda > Insecta > Lepidoptera > Hesperiidae > Hesperia > Hesperia comma. The sequence goes on along the minus strand of FR990025.1, from coordinate 8,799,438 downwards.
CTTCAGGCGGCAAGAAAATTTCTGATACTCGGGTTGGCCACTAACCCTTCCACCAATCAGCACTGAAGCAGCGTGGTGAAAGACCCGTGATTTTGAAAGATTTTGCATGAAACAACTTACAAAGAACTTCACAATCTCACACATAAAACCTACATAAAGAATATTACGACGTCTTCGGATTTTTTATTCAACACTACTTTATTAAATAACGTCATAGTCTGACCAACGGGAAAAAAAACCCTAGTCTGACTATCAATCTGACCAGTGGGAATAACCCAAAAATTCAGCCATTCTCAGCTGGACGGGAAATTTTGGACTTCAGTATTATTTACTTTTTGGTCCTATTTGACCGGGCTACTTTACCTACTAAAAATTTAACATCCCATCCATAGAAAGTTGATCTTACAAGTTCTTTGAGTATTAACTTGTAAACGATATTTAGTTTTACCACACGTTATACTGTAGACATAAGCTTCCAATACCGACATAACAGAAAATGCAGTAAACGAAAAAAGTGCTACAGCATTCGATATTGGATTTCCCAAAAATCTGCAAAGTTTGTGAAAATCATTTTTACCGTTACAAATAAAACATTTATTAGGACATGCGATACTGAAAGTTTAAATCATATGTAGATCATCGTTAACTATTTTTTCCCATAGCTTCGCCCGTGTGGGATTTGGACAGTGAAAAAACTATTAAACCTATCACCGGAAATAAGGTATCCTATGTCCCAATGTGGTGGTCTATATGTGTTCTAAATTTTACGATAAATTAATATCCCTTACTAAGTACATCAATATTCTTTGTCTCATTCAAACTTCCACCCCCTTTCGCCCCTTTAATGGATGAATGACTTCCGGGTTAAAAACTAATCTATGTCATACTCATGGTCTTGAACTAGGTGTCTCTAAACCAAATATTACATTTATCGGTTCAGCGGATTATCTGTGAATAGGTATATAACAGAAACACAGGGTTAGATTCTCATTTAAAAAATATTAGGATGGAAAAATGAAGAATCTACTGATAATAGTGACTTTGTAACAATTTTCAGGTAACCTGTGCCCATAAACAGTTCTTCATAACGTTCATGAAAGTAAGTGAGGTCTATCAATTCGCACTTGACCTTGAAGATAAAGGTTTATCTACCACTAGCTTTTGCCAGCGGCTTCGCCCGCGTGAATTTGGTTTAAACTTCACCCCTTTATTTCACCCACTTAAGTGTCATAAACGTAAGAGTAGATAAAATATAGGTATACTTAATCAGAAAGCTTCGAACTGCTTCAAGTGAGTCAACCATAAAAGATAGACATAATTATGCTGTCCTGGAATATTTTTTATATAATTTTAAGGAGAACATTTCCGTCTTACATGATTTCTGTGTAGCTTTAACCATTAAGGTTGCACACGCGACGGAAGCTTAAAAAATGGAGTAACTTCTCCCGTTTCCCCAACATTTCCCTTCACTGCTCTGCTCCTATTGATTGTAGCGTGATGAAAAGTATACTATAACCAGCGCGGGAGTATGAAAAATAATTGTACCAAGTTTCGTTAAAATCCGTCGAGTAGTTTTTGTTTCTATAACGGTTATACATCAGACAGACAGACAGACAGACAGACAGACAAAAATTTTACTGATTGCATTTTTGGCATCAGTATTGATCCCTAATCACGCCCTGATAGTTATTTTGGAAATATATTTAATGTACAGAATTGACCTCTCTACAGATTTATTATAAGTATAGATTAGTTTTAATGGGGCAACCCACACAAGTGACAGCTTTCCGTCCCTCTGTAGTTTAGGTTAATTGTAAACTGACGGCGAGAGTCAAAAATGTCTTAAGTAAATTTTGCTTACATTACAAGCTGAACTGAACTATGAGCACACGTAATTTATTTGCTTGAGCGGGGAAAGGCAATTCCTTAATCTCGTATATTCAAATATAGCTGACTAAAATGGCTTTATAACACAAATTTTTAGGCTTTTTTAAATCGGCATAATTGAGTTAAAATTTCAATATTCGATGTTTCAAGAATATTTCGTTGCGATTAAATTGAAAATGTAAGCTATTCTCGTGAATTATTATTATTTATTGCGTCAATTTGTCCATTTTTGGGTAAAGCTTAATCCAAAAGTAATTATAAAGTGAACAATTATTACCTATATAAAATCCTGTGAAGTCAAAAATTTAAAAATTACATGAAAGTCATAATGAAAATATTCTTCTATTATTTTAACATACGTCTATAACTAACGATAATCTAAATTAGTTTCAACATTCAGGTTCATTAATTTCATTTATTCAGGTTATAGTAAATCGATCTACTACTGTAAATTTTAAATTTTAGTTAAGCAATTTTGCTTTATACCCCATCTTTAACATTCTAGTCCTAATCTGAGTCTTGGCCTGTGTCGGTTTGTTATAGTGGTCACAGGTGTAAAAAGTGGCAGCGGAAGGTGTGGTGTGTGGAAGTGGTGGTGCGGCATATTTATTCATTAGGTACCTTAAATCTAATGTCACTTGCATTCGACTGTATTTTTCTTTTTTTATATAACATCAAAATCCGTGATCTGATTTTTGATAATTCTTCTGGTCTGGTCCTATATTAAGGACCATCTGACGTGTCATTTTTGAGTTATTACTACTTATCGATTTCGAAGTCAGTTGTTTTTGTAAAAATTTAGTTGATTTTATTCTATTAACAGTAAAAATGTACAAATATGAAAAAATACTCTACAAATAATAAATTAATTATAAGTTAACGATTGTAAGTGCTTACAGTAGGTAAATAAATGAATGTAGATTTTAACGTAAAAGACATTTTATGGAAGAAAAAGATAAAAAATTCCACTTTTCCGTCATCCAGATGTTTTATTGGAATGGTAGGTTACTAACCACTGAGATGTACAGTAATATGAATAGGTTTATACAAAACGGACGACCTCCGGTAATTTCTAAAGTTCTATTTACCTTTGAATGTCTCGTTTCCAACATGAATAAATCGCAGAGAAAACGCAATCAAGTGGCTACCTCACAGATTGGTACAAAGTGCTTTCTGATTAAATATTGAGTCATCTACTAATGGTTACTGAGATTCGAGAATTAACATCGAAGAGTATAACAGTTTTACGTCGGAATACTCGTAACTATAAATTTGCCGATTTAAACTAATTGTTTTGTATCACTTTGTATAGAAATTTAAAGCAATTAATACATCTACATATCGGAAACCTGACTAAGACCAGATATGTACAAAGAGAAATAAATTAATGAAACAAATAAACATAAAATTCGTGTGAAATATAAAATAACAACTATTTGGTTCACTAGCGGTAACATGTTGCATGGATTCTTTAATCAAATCACAACCATACTGAATAGTGAATAGCGTGAAATTTTAACAAGAAAGTAATATTAATATATTTGCTTTAAGTCTTTGGTCCGACGTTTTTGATTCCAACGTCCGTTGAACCGTAGAAGACTGCTTTTACCATTGGCCCGCCATCTTGGCAGCAACCTATTAACCGCATTATTGAGGAGACCTAAAGCAGACTCCACCACGCTGATCCAGTGTGGATTGGCCCGCCAATGTCATCTAAAAAAAAGCTACGTCGTACATAAAGGGACATCCACGGGTCCATCCTTTATTTTAAACACCCGCAAAGTGCGATTCGCCCTCTTAGAGTTCTATCCCAACAAACTTTTTCTGAAAGCGGCTACCGCACTGTGCATCCGGTGAATATTTCAGGTGTTCTACCTACATATTTCCTTTCAAGTTTAAATACCTACATAGGGTTCCGTTTAGCTATGGAACCCTAAAAATATGCTATAAAGTGAAATCGAATCACTGAATATAATATTCCTTTATTTTTCGACATGTTATGAGAGGCAGTTTTTTCATAGTCAGTTTTTATATGATTGCCATTTCAAGTACTCAATACAAGCCCTAAAAGCCTCAAACCCATGTCGTAAAAAAATATCATACCTACGTACGAAATAACAAATAAAGGTCACGCACTAAATGTATTGTACACCTGTACGTAGAGACACAAATACCCCGGGGCTTAAGTGCTGGGATAAGGATTGTAATAACAACCTTTCTCTGAAATGTTTAACACTGTTTTATGTACCGAGTGAATTATACCTCAATTACTTTTATGTAACAAGCCTTAAGTATATTAGCTAGTAATTTTTCGGCTACTAGCCACATGTGATACTGTTGGCTTTATTTCGTCCGTAGGTATGAATACAAATGCTGAATTTACGTACCTACGTTGTTACAAATGATGATAACAGAAACTCGTTATTTCAAAATAATACTAGCTTTCAACCGCAGCTTCGCCCGCGTCGTCGATAGGAATTAACGAGGATTAACGAGAGTATCATACATGATACATTCCTGGTGCATGAATAAATCCATACTAATACTATAAACGTGAAAATGTATTTATTGCTTCTGTTTTCACATCACAACAGTACGATGTTATGGAATATTTTTTGTAACCAGAGATAGTTAGGAAGCTAAAGAGCGACATGGGCTAAATTTAACCACAGTAAAACATTCCATTTCCCATGAAAAGATCCGCTAAGTTCGTCTTAGTGTTAATTTGGCAAAGGGAGATCTCCCGCCAGGCTACACAACCTGCCTGGAGGCGGGCGAGACCCCGAGTGAATTCTCTAGGGGATTTGTATGCAAGCGGTGTCGAAACCATCCATTGCATGATTCAGGCTTCGGTGACGTTACCGTTTGTATGATTGTACGATATTGCCCCAAGTAAAAATAAAAAAAATCCTCTTAGTAAATTATTGTTGCGAATGGTGGCAACAGAAACTCATTGTTTTATGACTGTTTTATTTTACTAGCTAAAAAACGAAACTCCTAACGAGCCAACTAATAAAGTAACGTAGTCATAGCCGCACATAAGAATTTCCGGCGTTATGAGTGTCTTAGACAATGTAAAACACAAGATTCATTTAAATTAGCGTCTCGCTGAGAGTCGAACATAGGACCCTTCGAACAATGATCCGACATGGTTTACATTGGGCTACAGGTACAGTTTATCAAAAGTACAATAGTAGCCGTATCAATATTAAACACCGCAGTGAGACTGGAGCTTTTTGGATTTAGTAAAACCGAATTATCATATACCAAAAGCTTATTCTCAAGTGGCTTAAACAAAATAATCAGTTTGTTACTCTCGAGTGAATCTACAAAGACGAAAAGGTGAGTCTCAAGGCATTGCTTTCGAAACCAATTTACCAGTATGAACTTACAGCTCGCATATTTGACGCTATACTGAAAATAATAATGACGTCTACGAACATGTCTGAAAATAACCTTATTTTCTCGCAGCTACGGCACTTTGTTTCTAGAGGAGTCACACTTATTCTGCGTAATGCTCAATTTATACCCGTATTTGAAGAACAGGCAAGTAATAGGTACTTGAGAAAATAAGAAGCGCAGCGTAATTTAACAACGAGTCGCAGTCATCCGCTTTGAAATAATGTCGCGAGCTCGTTAGTCACTAAGAAATGAGACAACTCAGTTTTGCTTCTGGCTTTTGTACAGTTTACTGCTTCACTAGAACTTCGAGGATCTTAACCGGATATAAAAACAAGCTTAATCCAAAACGGGCTTAAGGGGTTTTGTAGGTATACTATGTATACTTACACGCTATTTCGGTATATTTTCGTTTATGTGTTGGAAATTAAAGACTCAGGGATTACGGCTTTCATTAATAATTTGGCGCACCTACCGATATTTAGATACTTAAATATATTTTTAGAAATAATCAATTTTCTTTGAGTAGGTATTTGTATCTACATTTACAACGTTTTTTAAAATCTATACTATAAATACAGTGTATGTTTATGAAAGCTGGTTTGAAGATTTAATTAACGTAATTTATTTAATGTCGAATATTTTAAACGCCTTAAAAGTTTCCGAATTCCCTTTGAGGTTAAGATTTGGGCAACCTTACTTTAACTGAAAGGATTTTAAGAAGTTTTAAAGTTTAAAAACATTCAGTAAACTCAAATTCAGCGTACAATAACTTGATACAAAAATTCCATTCTATCCCGACCGCCTATTTACCTGTTGGGTCATACAATTCAATTTTATACTTCAGACAACAAAGGAAGGTCAGATTGTTCTACAATTATACCTACGTAAATATCTAAAGGTAACACTTTTCTCGACAAAACGGGTGTTTTAATAGCAAAAGATAAACTTCTATCTATTAAATCTATTAATATAATAATATACAGTTTAAAGAATTAGGCCTAATAATTTGCTATTACCTTTGAGTACCTAATGAGGATTGAAGTATGAAAGTTTGTGCGCGAGTTTCTTATACATATTATAGTGTAGTGGGGAACTACGCAAGGGTTCTTGGAGATAAAGCCTTAAGTGATAAACTGTTAAGACTTTGTATGTCTGATATAACACGATACAAAGTTCAGAAACTTCTGAAGCGATTTTCTTTGTGTTCGTTTGACAACATCTGAATTTTATTCAATTTGAATTTTGTAGTTCCCACGGATTTTGTTAGCTTTAGTTGCTAACCGTTTTCAAAGCGAGGCGTGGGCAGTTATAGATAGATAAACGCGTGTGTCAAACACGTTTGAATATTTTATTTTGTCACATAAATCACGATAAATCTCAAGGGTGCTTTTGATGTTCAAATAAAGAATCAACTGCCTGGAAGAAGATTCACGCGGACATATTTAAAATGCCATAAATATTTTTCTGTTGCCTCAGTCCTTATCAAGTACCTATCAGTCCAGTTAGCAGTTGATTCTAACACCGTCTGCCAACTGGACTAATGGTTCTAGTTCCCATTTGAGTCTTATTCTAGGTCACTCATAATAATTGTAATGGCATGCAGCGGAAGAGTGGTGCTACATGCTAGTTTTTTATTTAAAAAAGAAATAAACTAAATATAATTTGCAGAGATCAAATAAGTTCTTGTATTTTGAGACCAATCATTCAGGAAAGTCCAAAGTGACACAATGGTTAAAAGTGGTTGAAACGCTTATATTAAATGTATATACCTAAATAATACAAAGAAATAACGTAGCATTGCAACACAGAAAAAAATTAAAACCACTGAAATATTTTTTGAAAAGATTTAAACCTTTAAAGCCCGAAGCTTGATCCCGTTAAAGAATGATGTTTGCAAGCTGAGAGCAAGGATTTACGGTTTCTAATCCCGCCGACGACTTAATTTTTAACAGCCGTATAATAAACTATTTCATAATGAAATTAAAAACCGTGAAACTTACTTCGAAGCAGATATTTTCCTAGTTTTCAGGCGATTTAAATTTCATTCAACAATGCTAGAATCTAACTACCTACATCCTCTGATGGACATTCCCTGTAATATTTTTATCGATATAGCTTCAAATCTGTTGTAGTATAACTTAACCCCCCCCCCCATTTCCCCCCTCCTAACGGTCCAATTTACAAAAATTCTTCTTTAGTATTCACCTAACTAAGCATGGTGCTAAATCTACTTTCTAATCATACCTATACATCATACATATCAGTTTGGGCTGTGCATTGATATGTCATTCAGTCATTATGGCAATTCCTATTTAGATACATTAGGTAATGATACACGTTTTTGTGGCTGAAGATATACAGCATTATATTGAGCAGTGTTTTGAGCCACGATGGAGCTCAGGTATCCTCACATATCACACTAAAGAACACACGAGATCTTTAGGCCCCTATATTTGCTTCCTGCAAATAAGCAAACATAAAGAACATGCGTGCGTGTTTACTAACGATGTTTTTTTGCCAAGATGATTAATTTACGAGTATCATACGAATAAAGGAGAGGGGGGCCCTATAAGATCTAATCAGGGCCTCCGCGGGCATTAGATGAGGAGGTGTTCAAGCTACTAGGCTATGGCTGTAGTATACATAACATATACATTTATGTATATAGGTATATACATGGTTATTAGAAGAAAATCAATAAAGCAACAAGTTTGTGAAAATAGAAAAACAACTACTAAATTGTAACTACAGTATTTAACTACCTTTTATTAATTCGTTACAATAATTTTATTAAGAAATCTTAAACGGAAGTTACTTCATTGCATATTAAAAATTAAAGAAAAAATTGTTTTCTTAAATTTCTAAACCCCACTAACAATTATGTGTAGGATAGCAACATTTTTGTGTGGGATAGTAATAACAGGAAACCACGGAGGTACTAAACCTCAAGCAGCAGCAGCAAGCGAGCACAGTATAGAGTGATTTTAACGTTGTTCTTTTAACACTTTTTTTTAGCTTGACCTATACATGTGTAACGAAAACTTTCAACCCGATTTTCAGTCTCCATTAATCCGATTATTCTAAAAATTCGCATATGTAAATGTTGGGCATTGAGGCTAATAACAATATAATGTTATTACAAACATGGCCAAATAGCACGCTGGGCATTGGCTCCTAACAAGGGACCTCCTCAACGGTTAACGGCAATCATTGCTTTTCATTTCTATTTCAGGTAATTTTACACGACGGTGTTTATAGTTTTTCAAATTTATTTTAACCAGTCAATAACCAAGTAACATCACAATTAAACATGATAATAACCACAATGTTTAGTAAGTAAGTATTAGATGACAACTGTGACTAGCCGTTTGGTGCTAATGCTAATGTGGTCATAGTGCCGCAACACGAAAACAATTCATATTAATATTTAATTGTCAAGCGCAAACTATTTTAAATTCGTAACCAATATCATAGTAACACATTTTTTATTTTATTTAATATGTAGATATGTAATTTTTATTCGACGCTTATTAATAAGAGAAATATTGCAACCTTACAAAATTTTCAATTGCTTAATTACGAGTATTATTGGATGAATAAATAGTATACTGGCAGTGCTATATTGGATACGTTTCTCAGTAATTCCGTGCATTGTTTGTTAACAAATATTTTATACTTATCCGAATATTTTTGTGTTGAGAGAAAATTGTACAAATAATACATACAGTACCTGGTTGACCGAGCTTTGCTCGGTTGAAAATTATATTTAGTATGAATCGCATACTGATAAAATATGAATAATGTTCTTCGATCTTTCCGACATAATATGAGTTTAAAAAGAATTGCGTGTACTTATGTACGCACGTAAGAAGTTATACTTCTTTGGCATCATTAATAATAAATATTCAACGTTAATAATTTTGACAGCTGTCATCCGAAATGTAGGTCTCAACCAGACCTACAACTTTCCCAAAGACACCAGTGCTCCAGGAGCAGCCGTTGCCGGGATATCTCCGTTCGAAGTTTGACAGCTGTCATTGGAAATGTAGGTCTTGACGAGACCTACAACTTTCCCAAAGACACCAGTGCTCCAGGAGCAGCCGTTGCCGGGATATCTCGGTTCGAAGTTTGACAGCTGTCATTGGAAATGTAGGTCTTGACGAGACCTACAACTTTCCCAAAGACACCAGTGCTCCAGGAGCAGCCGTTGCCGGGATATCTCGGTTCGAAGTTTGACAGCTGTCATTGGAAATGTAGGTCTCAACCAGACCTACAACTTTCCCAAAGACACCAGTGCTCCAGGAGCAGCCGTTGCCGGGATATCTCGGTTCGAAGTTTGACAGCTGTCATTGGAAATGTAGGTCTCAACCAGACCTACAACTTTCCCAAAGACACCAGTGCTCCAGGAGCAGCCGTTGCCGGGATATCTCGGTTCGAAGTTTGACAGCTGTCATTGGAAATGTAGGTCTCAACCAGACCTACAACTTTCCCAAAGACACCAGTGCTCCAGGAGCAGCCGTTGCCGGGATATCTCCGTTCGAAGTTTGACAGCTGTCATTGGAAATGTAGGTCTTGACGAGACCTACAACTTTCCCAAAGACACCAGTGCTCCAGGAGCAGCCGTTGCCGGGATATCTCGGTTCGAAGTTTGACAGCTGTCATTGGAAATGTAGGTCTTGACGAGACCTACAACTTTCCCAAAGACACCAGTGCTCCAGGAGCAGCCGTTGCCGGGATATCTCGGTTCGAAGTTTGACAGCTGTCATTGGAAATGTAGGTCTCAACCAGACCTACAACTTTCCCAAAGACACCAGTGCTCCAGGAGCAGCCGTTGCCGGGATATCTCGGTTCGAAGTTTGACAGCTGTCATCCGAAATGTAGATCTCAACCAGACCTACAACTTTCCCAAAGACACCAGTGCTCCAGAAGCAGCCGTTGCCGGGATATCTCGGTTCGAAGTTTGACAGCTGTCATTGGAAATGTAGGTCTCAATCAGACCTACAACTTTCCCAAAGACACCAGTGCTCCAGGTCAGTATGATGTTTACAAACAGTACCTCAAAGAAGTTATCCTAATGTTTCATAGATGGCGTCAGTATGATGTTTTTAAAATCTCTTTATCTCGGGAACCGAGCTTTTCTCGAACCTGGGACCTTGATAAATCGATTCCTTGAGCCGAAAACCCCCTAATCTGTAACTTTCATGAAAATCTTTGCAGCCGTTTCCGAGATCGTGAAAATAAATAAATAAATATACAAGAATTGCTCGTTTAAAGATATTAGATATAAGGTCTGTAACACAAATTAGGTACTTTTATAAATAGGTACGATTAAGAAAGCAGTCCATATTCTCAGTCATCAAATTTTTAATGCTCCAATTGGTGTACGAATTGTGTCAAACTGTTCTATGATAACAGTAAACTGCAAGTCTTGTCGAAGTCTAAGGTCACGGACAGCAATGTTTCTCGGATAGTAATCACAACAGGTCAATAAAACGGTGGTGACGCTGATCGCTGTAAATCTGTCTGTAATAGAAAGGTACACAAAGTCTTATCATCTAAATCGGCGATCGACACAAGTCCCGCTTTTATTTCCATATTGGAACTGTGCCAAAATACCGAATAACGGTGTACCTTCCCAAAGCTGCTTAAATTTTGAAATAGTCAACATGTCAAAAACAAAATGGGTCTTATGCTCAACAATAATTTTTAGTTGGGTGAGTCATGCTTTTCCGTAGTAGATAGTTGTAGCTGTTGTTGGAACTACGATAAAATTATATTTACGTTCAAAATATCCTTATTTACACATATGGTCGAAATTCGAAGTGAAGTTATTTGCTTCCGTGTAAACTAGGGTGTTAAAAACTTTTGTAACAATGGAAACTGTATTTACTTGCTTGATTGTGGCAAGTGCAATATTCACAAACAACTCACTTATAATAAATAATCACTTATAAAAAAACGTTATTTATTCCACAGAAATTGTCTTTATTTATTTTGATGACACGAATTTAAAACTGGAATATTACGAGCTTTCATTCAAATGTCCATATCCTATTTATTAGACTCTAGGGACTCATTTTTTATCGCAGTGACTGTTGTAGTAGCACGAGAATCAAAAAAGCTTTGACAAAACCTCTGCGCCAACTTTGGTCCCATATTTACTCCCGAAGGGTAATATTACAAAGAGTTTTAAATTAGTACGTTTCAGAAAATATTAAACGAAGGGTCATATTTTATTGTTGACTAGCTATTCGTCCGCGGCTTTGCCTACGTGGATTTTTTTTTATTTTCATCCCGTATTTGGGTGAATTACGTGATGAAAATAAAAAAAAAACAAATGCCTTAGGGGTTGCTTTTTGAAAAAACAAAATACGTCGAAATCGGTTAAGTGGATAAAATTTTTCATAAGAACTTTTATCCCCTATTTCAACCCCTTATATGGACCCTATATTACAAAAGAAAAGTAGCATACGTGTGTCTCTGGGTCTTCAACTGTTTTTTTATTTCGTATAAGGTAGTGCTTGATCCCCACTCCCCACCCATCCCACCTGGTGGTGATGAAGTCGTTAATGTTGAGCCCATTAACTGTGATAAACCCTATTCACTCTCCTCTTGAAGACTCCCACGTTATACTTATTTATTAATTCATTCCGAGTTTCACCCAAATCGAGCCGGTGCAGGTGGTTATGCCGTAAAAGTGTCACAGATAGACAGACAGCCAGACTTTTGCATTTATAATATTCGTATGGATTTACTAACGAGACGGACTTTTATAGAAATTTTGTTACATCTTTCAGGGTGGCTTAATATCTGACTGAAGGTATCGTTTGTCACAATGTTGAGCTCTATCATCAGCTTTTTTTTGACTGTACGTTGATGAATCAAAAAGACTAAAATAGTATCGATTAAGATTATTTAAATGTTAATAACTTATTTTAATAAATTGGCCCTGAATTCTATCCAAACAAAATATTTCGCAGTCAAAATTCAACCTCTATCATCAGGTACGTATTTTTGACTGTACGTTGATTAATCAAGAAGACTAAAATGGTATCTATCTATTAAGATTATTAAATTTTAATTATTTATTTTAATAAATTTTCCCGGAATTCTATCCAAACAAAATAGGTTTTTCGCAGTCAAAATTCATTCATGCTTGTCAAGTGGTATGCTAGTTTATTGCGGAAAAGCAGTAGTTGCGCAATTACCCTAAGTCTCACATGGCTCATACTTTTATTGTGGTGTGTCAAAGGACGAAATAATCGTGGCGTGAATAATGAAAAGACAATTTGCGTTGACGACGCAAATCCTCGACATGAGTTCAACGGACGACGGGGTGCGTTTGAGGTGGGCGGTGTTAGAATAACCACCCCCCTTGTAATATTTTTCTCACTTGTATTTTAGTCCGACAACTTTGACGTCAAAATTCCGTTACGTAAAAGACCTTAATTTGCGCCCCTTTTATTATTCGAAATTAAACGCTCTTCACAGTCTACCGAGTCCATCTACGGCTCTTACGAGTCTTTTCCTGGCCTAGAGGCCTCGAGCTTAGTTTACCAGGCTGCTCCAGAGCGTATACATAGGAGAAAATTTAATAGCTACAAGCGTTTTGCAACTAGTCTGAAAAGCAACTATAGGTTCATTTTAACCCCCCGTCTGCTTACGGTTTTATTTTATTGTATGAAAAATAATTAAATTAGAGTTTATTGTAAGCGATTAATTAATTTGCGAATGTTTGGGTGGATGGTAGCGCTCGGTTACATGGGTCGTAACGCGCATGCGCGCCAAGGCTTCAGCGCTCAGGCCCCGCGACCGTCAGCCTGACGTCGCCTGCCGCGCGGGCGGCCGCTGTCGACCGGGATATCCACGCTTCTACTCGACTCGATTATAAATCGATACCTTCTCGATCAAATCAACCAAATCGAGCTAATCCAATGTGCCAACAAGTCCAGTGATCAATGCCGTCGTCAAATCACATCTCCCCAGCGAATACTATCGCGACACTCGCAGCGGATGTTATCTTAATTAATTCTGTGATCGGTGTTTGTGAGCAATGTTTATGCTGTGGACGTATTAAATGTATTCGCTGACACTATTTCCATCTGAGGAATGTCTTTCGCTACACGGTTAATGGGACGTCAATGCTGCACGACTTGAAATATCGAACAGGTAAGGCTTTGTAAATGTAAATAGTTGTAACGTAAAAACTATGTGTATAAAACGTATTCGTACTTAGATTAGCCAACACTTATAGTGCTTAAAATTGTGAAATAACGGCTAATGCAACATGTAAATTAACATCAATAACTTTAAGTATATTAAGAGTACCTAACCTACTTTATGTTAATACCTAATTGTAGTTAATTATGTACACAATATTGGTAATAAATGAAGCTGTAGTATGTTTTAGTGGATTCTCCCGGATCAATCAGGCACGTGAAATTGTCGATTTGATGTACTCAAGACCAAATACCTTTTGAGAGACACGGGACGCAATGACATGATTGATTCCTGACATCGTTCACTTTATTGCCAATGGTTGAGGGTCGACGATCGTTTGAGTGGCTTACGAGTATTTCAGACTTCATCATCACTGAAGTAATCAATGTCTTGATCCAAGAGAAATCATAAATTTTGTTCCTGGCTATTGATGAAAGATAAAAACTAAAAAATAAAATCAAATATGGAAAAATACGTACCCCTAACAAAGACAGTTTAAAATCTGGTCCAATTCTTAACAATCAATTGCCTATTTTAAATCATCTATGAGTCACTTCTATTATTATAAGAATTAGACATTGGTGCTTATATTTTTGATGGCAACCGGGCACATTAAATCCTCCGAAGAAAATAAAAAAGAAATGGCGGTAACATGTACAAGGGAATAAAAAAATGTTTACTCTACATGTATATTTAAAACTGAAAATTAACTGTATAAATTGCTTTCCTAATTGAGAGAGAAGTTCTTACGCCCACGCGTCCTATTACCTACATGTAGGTAACGTGCTAAAACCCATATACATTATCTTCTACTTATAATCTTAATACTTTTATATACGTCTTATTTATTACAACATCAAGTTTGTTGAACTTATATTATATGTACTATGTGCTTGGCTCTATTACCGAAACAACTAATTGACCGAAACATGCACCATTTACAACGTAATTTGTAATGTAATTTGGTTTCACTCAAACGCAATTTGAATTGTGGCTTTCATGTGATTCGACCACGCGTTGCCACAATTCATAAATTTGTGGTTTTTTACGGCAAAAAATCGAAAGTACTGAAGGCTCAGGGGGTAAAGCAACCCCGACATGCAAAAATCAACCTAATTTAAATGAAAGTATAGTTTGGTTAGGTTTAGGATTAGCTGTACATTTTGGAAACTCGCAAAATGGGGTTCCGTCAATATCAGTGATGTTGTCACACTACAATGGCATTTTTGTGTGTATACTACTAATTAATCCCATGGGCCTGTATGTTGTTGCTTTTAGTACAGAACTCATTTTTGCTATAATAAACGCGATGTGGTCGACTCGCACGGGAGTAGCGTTGGGTATTTTTTGCTCAATGAAGTTTGAGCTAAAGATAAACATAACATCTTATTTCAAAATATTGGGTGGCTTCAATCTGATGTTGGCCCACTTCTATGCATGGGTCTCTTCTCACAACCAAGAAGACCTAGCATACACCGCCATGCTTATCCAATATGGATTGATGGAGATATTAACTTGGTGGCAATCTGTCTGAAGTTTTCTTGTTGGTGTTCCCTCCGAAGCAAGGAAACATCCGCCTAGCTAACTAGGCAAGTGGATACGAAGATGGATGAGGTTCCTTCAAACTGATCTACATGATAAAAACAGCATCCAAGGCCTAGCCTGTTGGATGATAACTGGAGCTCTAAAAGCGACTCCCATAGCAGCAATGGAGGCCGTCCTCAATCTCGAACCTCTTCACGTCTTTGTTCAAAAAGAGGCGAGGGCGGCTATACTCCGAGCTGCAGAGGGAGGAAAGTAGAGCTGGAAATCGAATGTCATGAGGAGAATTTACGAAGACCTCATGACATGCTTAGTAATGGCTATGTCTAGCGACGCCATGCATAAACATAAACAACTAAATTTCAATAAACTATTCACAGTAATTATACCGCAACGGGAAGAATGGGACGATGCGGTACCGAAAGCCTTGGGAGGAGGCGACATCGTCTGGTACACAGACGGCTCTCGCAAGGGAGGATATGCAGGAGCAGGAGTGTACGGAGACAAACCCAAGATAAGACTGAATACAAACTTGGGGCGCTATGAAACCGTATTTCAGGCAGAACTTTACGCAATAATTGATTGTGTGCACCAAAACCTGAACAAAGGTTACGTTAACAAACGTATAATAATACTATCCGACAGCCAGGCAGTGCTTCTGGCCCTAAAGTCTGAGATAGTCAATTCCAAATTAGTGTGCGACGGTATCCAAGCAATAAACAAACTTGGGTACAACAACAAGGTCACCCTAAGATGGGCACCTGGACATAAGGGTATACGAGGAAATGAGAGGGCAGATGAGCTAGCAGGAGGGGTGCCGAGGCGTCCACCATGGGTCCCGAACCCGGGGGGGCGTATCAAAGGCGGCAACTCGAGCTGTTCTTAGGGAGTTAGCCCTGAGACAGTGCGAGGAGCTGTGGAAGAAGGCACCCGGTATGCGTCAAGCAAAGACCCTCATCACTGGATACTCGCGAAAATACTCAGATAAAGTGCTCAGCCTAAGCCGGACTGAGATTCGAATATTAATTAGGCTGCTCACTAGTCATTGCAGACTTAACAAACACCGACACACAATAGGCTTAAGTAACACTGCAACAAGTAGATTCTGTGGTAGAGCAGAGGAAACCTCCATCCATATCCTCTGCGAATGCATAGCAATTACTCACTGCAGGAGTCTTATATTGCGAGGGCATTTAATTACACCCGACCAAATCAAAGACCTGGACCCCAAAAACATAACTATGATTCGCCCAGACCGTAGGAGTAGGAGACCAGATCTAATTTCAATGGCCACAATAGATCAGAAATGGTCGCAGTGGCCTCACGGAAATACATGTTTCCCATGCCCTATATCAACATAATAATAATAATCATAAAAAGTCCTGTCTTGGCACCGTAGCCTCAACCATTCCTGAGCAGATTTTTAAAGTCAGTTTTAAAGGTAAAATTTTGTGTTTATCGCAAATTAAACCAAGATGGTTTTAAAACTTTTAATTGAAGTTGAATTGATTTCCAAGTTATAATTCTTTGACTTTATGAACTCTATGTAAATACGTAACAGGTTTATAAAAAGTACTTTTTACAAACCTACATAAACTGTTTGTATTTTTGATTTTATGATAATATTGGAAAATGATAGTAATAATTATATTAACGCGTTTAATATTAACCTAAGGGAGACAATAATCTTAGCGAACAGAACAGTAGTAATTAATATTATAAATGCCTGTTTTTGGTGCAATTATAGAATTGACACAGATGACACGAACTTATTTGCAACCAGCGCTGAGCTCATGGAAGAATTGCTTAAGAAAATGGAGCATGTAAGTCTTGAGTTCAGCCTGAGGATAAATCGCAAAAAAAAACCAGGGTGATGATTGTGGACCGTTCCAATAAGAATGCACTTAATATGACTGAATTTGCAAATTGCACAGTCGTCTCATCCTACGTTTACTTGGGTGCATTGATCTGTAACAGTGGCGGTTGCATGGATGAACTAAAAAGACGCATGTCTATGACAAGGAATGCCATTGACAAATTGAAGAAAATATAGAGGAACCGCCATATAACAAGAAGTACTAAACAGAGACGTGTTCAAACGCTGGTATTCCCCATTTTTCTTTACGCTTCTGAAACGTGGACTTTGCGCGAGAAAGAGAAGAGAAAGATAGATGCTTTGGAAATGTGGTGTTGGAAAAGAATGCTCGGGGTGTCATGAACAAGAGAAGAGAAAGATAGATGCTTTGGAAATGTGATGTTGGAGAAGAATACTCGGGGTGTCATGAACAGAATTCAGAACCAACACATCCATTTTAAAATAACTTGACATCAAACACCGATTTTCATCTATCGCACAAAGACGCATTTTAAAGTTCTTCGGCCACGTTTCGAGAAGAAATGAAAACTCTATAGAGCGTCTTATTGTACAAGGCAAGGTAGAAGGTGTAAGACCTCACGGGCGGTCACCAATGCGTTGGACCGATTAAATTAAGTCTGCGGTGGGTGGCCCTGTACAAGAGTGCACCAGACTGACAGCCAACAGGGAAGGATGGCGCGACATCGTGAGGCGAGTGTCATCAGCCCCGAACGTGACTACATGATGGCCACGACCGTTCTATCAAGAACGAATTGACTGAGAAGAAGAATAGAAATGACCTTGGGAAAAGAACAAAGGAGATTTTTCATCCTGGAAACATCGACTACTAATATAATTTTTTAATAAAATGTCGGTTTTGTTAAATACACCATCAGTTGGCCATAAAGATCTTTTTGGACAACGATGCGTTTAATTTTTTCTGCATTCCCTATAAGTTTTACGTTGTCTCTCACGTAGTTCAAGCCACTGGCTGGCACTAGTGAGGCCATCAATAATAGGTAGGATATGCCCGCCCAAAAAATAGAATATCCATGTAGAGAAATTGATCAGTTCCAGTTTTATTTTAATGCTTTACGATATTTAAATGTTATTCGCGAAAAAGATTAGGTACACTTGAATACCTATAAATTAGAAACTAGATTGTTTCTATTATATAAATTTAATTACTGTCACATTAAATCAAATCGTTGACTTTATATACCTATTTTTTATAAGTGTTTTTCATTGAAAGCAAATACGCATTAAGCATATAATAATGTAAAGCACATTTAAAAAAAAAATGTAACTCAGATATGGCATTGCCATCATGAAACCTGTAGAAATAATATGTAAGATCAATTATACTTAATAGATAATCTTCACAGTACTAATAAAACTTTTTCCAGTTATAAAAGTTTTCTACTCTCTTTGTTTCAGAATGAGAGCGGCGAGAGGCGTTTTCCTCATTTTGTTTATTGGTCATCTTTCCGCACTACCAGATACGATACGAATAGGTAAGCTATTTAGTATATAAAATAATTTCCTTTGTTAAATTGTTAATTAATATTAATAAGACATCGTTTGAAGAACTATTTATGCTAAATAAAATAAAAATAAAATAAATAATAGAAAGGAATTTGTTGTACCAACAGCCAACAATATTTTAAAAGAGCCCACTACCGGGATTTAAATTATAGTTTTGTAAAAATAGTACGGTAGTTCGCTAACAAAATTAAGTATAGACCTAAACTGAAAATCAGGGTTTTATAACTTACAGAAATTAACTTTTTTTAGGTTTTATTAACAGAACAGTCTTCTGTGCTGTACTTTGTGCTCTACATTTCTGAAAGTACACAATGACGTACATAAATTACTTATTTTTTACTTTTGTTTCGTATTCCGTGACGGATT
The DNA here is from genome assembly GCA_905404135.1 of Hesperia comma. Lineage (NCBI taxonomy): Eukaryota > Metazoa > Arthropoda > Insecta > Lepidoptera > Hesperiidae > Hesperia > Hesperia comma. The sequence continues at coordinate 8,780,621 of FR990025.1, read as the reverse complement.
TTGCCGGACGCATTATGACTTCTCATGCTAGGTATCTCATGTATCTTATCTTCTGTTGGGCACACCCAGAGGTCTTTTTTCATATGTTTGAGGTGTTTCGTTACATACAAAATACACCAATATAAATGTGTTAAATTATTCAAGCGTTTGTAAATTAGGAGACGTAAGGACTGGAAATATTACAACAGCGCAGTAACGAGGCAACTAAAACGAAATCATTCAATAATGACATAAGTACTCGTACCTAATATTGGTTATTACGGTTAAATTTCAATTCTATTTTTGATTCGGAGTTGGTCAGGAGCGGGTGGCGAGCATCTTTCAAGTATAGGTACAAACGTAAAAATCCATATCCATACTAATATTATAAATGTGAAAGTGTGTTTGTTTGTTTGTTTGTTTGTGACTCTTTCACGTCGAAACATGGCTATTATATGGTGTGGTTTATGTGTGTGGGGATAGTTAGGAGGGTGGAGAGTGACGTAGGCTACTTTTTACCCCGGAAAAACATCTCATTCCCATGGGAAGATCGATGTTTTGTTAGTTGCTAGATATTTATTTCCGGATGTTGCTAATAGATGGCGTTAGTAAAATTCATTTGCAAGTTCTAAATCACGCTATCAAATACTACATGTAATTTACTTATGTCATAGGCAAATAATCTGATGTTCCAGTATCCATATCCATATCCATACTAATATTATAAATGTGAAAGTGTGTTTGTTTGTTTGTTTGTTTGTGACTCTTTCACGTCGAAACATGGCTATTATATGGTGTGGTTTATGTGTGTGGGGATAGTTAGGAGGGTGGAGAGTGACGTAGGCTACTTTTTACCCCGGAAAAACATCTCATTCCCATGGGAAGATCGATGTTTTGTTAGTTGCTAGATATTTATTTCCGGATGTTGCTAATAGATGGCGTTAATAAAATTCATTTGCAAGTTCTAAATCACGCTATCAAATACTACATGTAATTTACTTATGTCATAGGCAAATAATCTGATGTTCCAGTATAATCCTACTAATATTATAAATGCGAAAGTTTGTAAGGATGTATGTGTATGTGTGTGTGTGTTTGTTGCTCTTTCACACAAAAACTACTGAATGGATTTTCATGAAACTTTGCAGTAATATAGCTAAGACATCGGAGTAACATAATTTGTTAAAATTTATAGAAATTTTTGAAGGGACTGGTTACCCGAAGCGAAGCGAGGACGGGTTTACTATCAAAACATAAAGATCATAATTGAATGCTTTCCTTATATTTCATCCATTACCGCCTCGTTGTAATGTGCGGTGCTTTATACATTAGTACAAATTAACAGCTAAATCATCAGAATACAGGTAACTAACAACGTCATAACCGACTACTGCTCAAAACTTCTATTTATCAAAACCTTTACAAAGTTCCATTTTCAAAGCTTCGCATTTAGAAAACTGTCTCTCCAGTTCTATAATGAAACATAAATATTTTATAATAACCCGCCCGGGAGACATTGTTATGCCATTACGTTGGCTACGCGAATATCATAAAATTATGTACCTCTTACCTATTACACAAATAGTTTCGGTTTAGAAGCAAATTAAGTACAGAATTAAGTACAACATAACTGTTTATAACGATGTATTATTGTCGTGATAAAATACACATGTTACCAGCCAAACCCAATTGAACATCACATTAGAGTTTAGATCTAAATGGTTTGTACAACACCTAGTTTTACCAACTCCTTTTACAAGAAAAAAAAGGATAGGTATTTAGGTCTGAGAAGATTATTAAACAGTATTTCAGAAAAATAATTTATTTATTTATTTAATCCATATTTTTAGAGCTCCTTGCATAACTTATTGATTTAGTTTTTTTTATTTTATTTTATACACCATTATTGTGATTTGTTTGTGCCTGTAATGCACTTAAGCGCCCTTTGACATTGAAAATGTATGAACGTCTAAGTGCAGTGTTATGCATTTTGATGCTGATAACAGTATTTTGTATACTTTTTTTGTTCAACAGTAGGTAAAATTAATCCAACGAAATGCCAAGCTATTATCGTCGGTAGTTCCCGACAATTGGCTAAGTTAGACATTGATTCAATGCCACCTATTACGTTTGAGGGCTCGGCAATACCGTACTCCCCAAGTGTAAAAGATCTTGGGCTCTATATCGATAGCGACCTTGGTTGGAGCACCCACGTCACTGAAATCTGTCGAAGTGTCAATGCTAAGCTGACTTTACTTAATCGCCTGAAAAACTTTCTCCCCGTCGCAACTAAGGTTCATTTGGTGCAAGCGTTAATATTCCCAATCATCGATTACGGTGACGTGTGCTGTTTGGATCTCACTGAAGCCCAACTTAACAAGCTGGACCGACTAATAAACAGTGCCGTTCGTTTTGTTTTCTGCATACGTAAGTATGATCACATCTCCAGCTACCGTTCTAAGCTTAAATGGCTTTCGATCCGGGAACGACGGCAACTGAGAGCCCTCTGCTCACTCTCCTCCATCCTCTTCGACCCCCTTGTGCCAGACTATTTAAAGTCAAAATTCCAGTTCCTTTGTTCCTCCCACGACCGTCAACTCCGCTCCTCTGAATCCCATCTCTTATCCTTTCCTCTACACCGATCTGGTTTTGTTTCCAATTCCTTTGCAGTGCAGGCAATTCGCTTCTGGAATGCTCTTCCTAGGGATATTAGAGGGCCCGCTAGTAAACTCACGTTTAAAAAAAGACTACAGGCTCTCCTTCTAGAACGTCGCTCGTAACACAGTCATCATTTCTCTTGTACATATATTTATCTTAAGTAAGATACTTATTTATATATATTATATGGTATATATTTATTATATTATATTGTATATATTATAATATGTAGTTTGTATATGTCAATTATATATAATACTTATTTTATGCATTTATTATTTGGTTATTTATATAGGTACATATATTTATTTTATACCGCTCATCGTGTTTTCTCTGTTTGGTCTAATGGTTAGCTGGTAGAGAATGCATTAGCATTAAGCTCGCCATTTGTACTTCAATATTTTATATTGTGGTCAATAAAGTGTACATAAATAAATAAATAAATAAATAAAATGTATAATGTAATGAAAAACAGTATAATAGACGTACTGTTTTTAACAGTATATTTGGCAACCCTACCTAACCTCTCAGGGCATACTAGTTTGGCCTAGGGCAAACTTGTTTGGTTCAAAACAACAAACTAATTTGGCCTAAGAAGACCTGTGTAGGTTGGCCTAAATACGTTAGACTCAGTAGACAAAACTGGATAAATTAACCCAATTGCTACGGTCATATCTTTTCAATAGAATTTGCTGCTCTTTGCAAATTGCTTGAAAATAAAAAGGGATTTTAGGGATCAGTCAGTTTGATCGTGCCATTATGTATATTTTACGAGCTAACAAGAGCAAATTAAATGATGAACAAGGATCTCAAAGTACCTATCTAGTAAATGTTTGCTATGGAACTTGATCTAATTTAAAGGTAGGAGATGTGATTGTTGAACATAAAAAATAGGGTCTGACTGTGTCATGAACGCGGTCGTGTCTTTTACGTGAATACGTGTATGTAATGGGTAATGTTTTCTTTGAGCGCCCGGCGTTTCCAAAATGGTGGCTCTTCCCTTACTGCGAGGCTTAATGTAGGTATAAAAGACCCAAACAAATTCTTTGATATTTTACCTGTCCATTGGTATAATTCGATTTGGTATTATTTTATCTTCGCCACTGAATTCATTAATCTAATTATCAATATACCTATTAATGGCATCTGCTGACGCCTAATTATTACTTTTAACGAAAAATCATAAGGTATATAAATAAGATAAGATAATCAAGTAATCCTTACGGGTAGGTTCATCTCATAGAGATTAGTGATTTATAAATCAATTGGTCAACTTTAATACACAAACAATATATTTTACTTTTATGTAGGTAATTAATTTGGTTTCAATTCACATTTCTGGCATTTCCAATTGAAGTAATTCATGTAAAAATTATATCATTCATAGATTTCATAGGTATAGATATCATGTTCTTATTTATTATTACAAAGAGCATTGAATAAACGTAAGATGCATGCAAATTAAAATTTTAAATGTCATAGTTTTATCTTTGCAAAATGAAAATATAAAAGTCTTTCTACTCGTAATTCCCACTTAAACCGACAATACCCTATCGTTCAGAATGAAAATGTGCGATACGACTTTCCCACCAATTAGTTTCAAGCTCCGCTTTGAAAGACTTTGAACCCGTCGATGGAGGAACACCGAAACCAATTGACCCAGATACATTATTACGGCTTAATAACTGGTACAGTGGTGCTGCTTCTCCCATTATATCGTTCCATATTTCCTTATAAACTATCATACTATATCTTTATCATATTATGATAGATATTAATTATCATCAGATACTTAGTTTTACTTTGTCTTACTGACACTGTATCTATTACATTTATTGTGGCTCAATATAAATTGTGCTGGTAGCTAAATTATACTTTTTGCACGCCACTAGGCAGAATTTAGCGGAAGATAAATATAATGAATTGTAACATGTTTTTGTACCTAAATTCAGCAAATAAATGATTATGATTATTGAATTAAAAAGTAATATGTAATCTTGCAGTAATTGTCTCTTTCTTATTAATTTTTAACCCTCGACGCAAAAAGAGGGGTGTTATAAGTTTGACGTGTATGTGTGTGTGTCTTTGTGTCTGTCTGTCTGTCTGTGGCATCATAGCTCCCGAACGGATGAAGCGATTTGAATTTAATTTTCTTTGTATTAAAGGGGACTTACGGGCGTGCGTTTTTAGATATGTTTGATGAAAATCAGTTGAGCCGTTTAATAGTTGTGGGGGGGGGGGGGGGGGAAAGCGGGGAAATTAACAGCCGTATGTATGCAAATATACTCGTGTGGGGTCTCAAATGAAAGCGTACAGTAAGAGAATATTTATAACTAAATCCAGAATGTTCTTACCTATAAAAAGTATAAAATAAAAAATTTTATTAAAAATTTAAAAAAACCCCGACACAAACATTTAAAAAGTAAAAAATAATATCTTTAAAAATAATACGTCGCGTTGGGGGACCGCTCCATTTACTTCTAACTTTAACACAAAAAAATATTTAACGGCGCTAAAATCCGAGCGGTCGATATAATTTGGGTTATACGTGGCTGGAGGTCAGAAATAATAGTCAGTACACCGAGTTTTAAAGGTCTATTACAACACTTCAATACAGTTTTATAACAAATAATGAACTATTTCCAAAATTAATTCAGATTACATTAAATTAAACTTAGAAATAAAGCTTACGACAAAATAATAGCAAAGTAGCAAAGGATCAGCAAGATTACTTCGGATTAAACATGGAAACGCGACAAGTTTGGTATGGCAGTGGGTTCTACACGTCTACTCGGTCTAAGCGCTCAATTCCGAAAAAGCCCCCCCTCATAACAGCTCTGGTTCTTTATAATGTCATCTCTAACCCCCACTCCATGCCAACCATGCCCAAACAATAACTGTTTGACGTTTCCACAAATAGTTAAAGCGATTCTACACAGATGGCGTTGAAAGATCAGCGCAGGACTTTACTGCACTCCGACAAGTAGTTTCAGCGACTCTCCACAGATGGCGTTGAAAGACCAGCGCAGGACTTGAGTGCGCTCCGACATATTGATAAATTATAAGTCTTGGGTAAAAGTAGTTAGGCATTGTGATACTTATGAAAAAAATCGTAGATAATGAATAGTTAGGAGCGGTCCCCCAACGTGATTTTTAAAGATATTATTTTTTACTTTTTAAATGTTTGTGTCGGTTTTTTTTTAATTTTTAATAATTTTTTTTAGATTAAAGATAATTGACTATAATCGAGAGTTGTGTCCAGATTATCATAGACGCATGTGATGCGTCTACGATAATCGGGAATAAGTAGGTATGTATCAATGTTATTTTTTAACATGTTTATATTCCCCTGTATGTATGTAACGAAACCTTGCAGCCTAATTTTCATCAATTTATACACAACATTGACCAAATTCTATGTTAAGAATTGCTTCCGGACAACGGAACTCCTCATCGGTTGAGAGCACACTGACTAAATTTATTACCCTGCATTTGTTCACTTAGTGTTGTAAAATCGTGTTTTTAATTTTTTCAATCTATTTTTCTTTCCCACCAGGAGGGTTGTTTCACCCGGAGGATGACAAACAGGAGGTAGCGTTTCGCTACGCGGTCGAGCGGGTGAACGCTGACCGCGCGGTGCTGCCCAGAGCCAAGCTTCTCGCACAAGTGGAGACCATATCGCCACAGGATAGCTTTCATGCATCAAAAAGAGGTACGTATTTTCCTTAATACTTTATAGGTAAAGAATACAATACAAGGTACTTGCGTCCTTTTCGTATGAAAGAGGTAGGTACTTACCTACGTAGTTTTTGTAAAGAGGAGTATTTTTTCTAATCATTCCGGTATATTTAACTCGTTTTCGACAAAATCGGACGTGTAATTTTGCCCGTAAAGAAATACAACCTGCAAAACGAGATACATATGTACGTCCTTTCCTTGTAGAAGAGTATTTTTTCTGATCATTTCTGTTTATGTAACACGGTTTCCACGAAATCGGACTTATACCCTTTTTCGCTAGGGGCACAGATATTCTCTTGTCCGTAAAGAGACAGATTCTCCACATTGGTAAGTGTAGGTATGTTATTCATTTTACATGGATTTAAAATATGTAGTAAACGTAAATGACACTCTTCCACTGCTGCCTATAATAACTGTGGCCAACTCTGAAACTCAAAACGAAACTAGAGACTAAGATAATTAGTCCTGTTAGTAAACGGTATTATTAAAATCGTTAGTTGGTCAGTTCGTTAGTAGCTCTGAGGTCTAATTAGTACCTTAGTGATCAGAGTCAGTCATAACGCAGGACCCTCTCTTCCTTTCGGTCGGGAACGCGATGATGCCTTTAAGTACTCTGTAATTATTGTATGTTTAATACTGTTTCTGTGGTTAGGTAATTTGCCGTGAAATAACTAGGTTTCTGTAGCTATTTTTACTAGACACACATTACAATTTACAAGTAGAATATTTTGTTGATTCTTTCAAAAAGGTACTCATCGTCAACAGCATTGACTAATATTCACGTCAACTGAAACTAGAAACATAATTTATTTCCTACTTCATGGTAAAATTCATTTATCCTTAAAGCAAAATATATTACGAGTGATCACAGTTCAATTAAGCTTGTAATCAAAATATACTTACAACATTTTAAATTCTTGCCATCAATCTACAATGAACCTCGGAAAGCTGGCATGTGTGTGTGTGTGTGCAATTGAGATCTATAACTATTATAATATACTCGTATGTACAAGAGCTAATTTCGTTGTATATAAATTAGTACCTATCTACCAGCCTGTTTCTCGTAGGTTTTTGTTTAGTCCGCACAAAACACGTCGTTACCTACTGGCGTAAGTGGAAACTTTACAACCCCAAAACAGCCTACGCATAGAAAGGGATGTAAATACTGGTCGAGCGCAAAAAGGTGATAATATTCAGCTACGAATGGGTCCGCAGTATTTTAATGGAAATGTTCATTCGGCTTACGAATGCGTCCAAATATGTATGTAGATTGTTTTCGAATACTTTGTAAGTAAAGTGTTATCATTGTACATTGTACCTATATCTATCTATAATATAAAAATAAGTCGGGATTTCCTTCCTGACGCTATAACTCCAGAACGCACGAACCGATTTCCACGGTTTTGCATTCGTTGGAAAGGTCTCGGGCTCCGTGAGGTTTGTAGCAAACAAAATTCAGGGAAAATTTCAACAGAAAAGGAGTAAAACAGGGAAAATCATTTTTCACATACAGCGCCATCTCTGATACATAGCATGTACTACAAACCAAAATTTTATTCCTTTTCAAATATAATACAAAAAAAAAATCTTTAATCCCCAAATTAAATGTTACAAAAAACGAAGCCATCTGGTGGCGAAACGGAGTTCGCCGGGTTTGCTAGTCATATATAAATAATAATTCGGGTACCTACGGCAGTGTATAATCCTACTAATATTATAAATGTGAAAGTTTGTGTATTTGTTTGTTTCTTTGTTACTCCTTCACGCAAAAACTACTGAACCGATTTTCATAAAATTTGGCACACACATAGAGGGCAACTTAGATTAACATATAGGATATTGTTTATCCCAGAAATCCCGCGGGATCGGAATTTACGCGGGAAAACCTTCTTCGCGTATGGGGTATAAATAGCTTCTAAACAAACATTATTTTATTTTATTTTATTTTATTTTGGACACAGACAGTCATATAATGTTTATATGTTACAAGAAACTATATTTAGGTTACAGACATTGAGTGCCAATATTTACTTCTATAATACCATTTTTTGTGTAATCTTGATACAATAAGACAAGTGACTCTTAGGATTTCAGTGGAATATAGTTAGGTTTTAGTACATATATGTTATTAAAGTTATAAGATTTACAGTAAGAATATACAAAAGCGAATGAAAAAAGAACACAATATAATGTTATCAAATTTTTTGAGATAGCAACTGTTTAACTTTTTCCTTAAATTTCGAAATGGAAGTACAAAAGGGATCGATATGACCAATCTCCCTATTGCAAACAGCCAAACAACGATTGAAGAATGAATTTGAGGTGTATTTAGTACTCGATACAGGAACAGCAAATAAATTATTGGGTCGGCGAATACTTTTGAGGGGTATTTTAAGGTATATTTTTTCCAAAAGGTCAGGGGAATCGATGAAGTTATTTAAAATTTTGTATAAAAACATATAATCACGATGTTGTCGTCGTAGGTTTAGGGGTAAAATATTATGTCTTTTTAGAGAAGTACTGTAAGATACATACTGGGATCCAACTCTGTATTCTAGAATCCTTAAGAAAGTTTTTTGAATCCTCTCGATTCTATTTATATGACATGCATGATAAGGATTCCAGACCACAGAGCCGAAATCCAATATAGATCGCACTAATGAAAAGTATAAGGTTTTGTAGGTTACTGTGCTTTTAAAAGGTTTACATGCTCTAAGTAGGAACCCTAGTTGCCGATTTGATCGTTGAATCATATAATCGTAGTGATTTTTGAATGACAATTTAGAGTCTAATATAATGCCCAGATCTCGAATTGAATTGACTCTGGAAAGGGTATTATTGTTCAAAGTATAGGTGTAGTTAAAGATATCGTGTTTACGTGTATAGGTTATAACCGAGCATTTGTCAAGATTTAAGAATAGTTGATTTTGAGAACAATAGTTGGCTAAGGAATTGAGATCTTGTTGAAGCATAGCACAGTCACTTTCATTTGTGATTACTCTGAAAATTTTTGCATCATCAGCATAAAGGAGTAAGTTACTAGAGATACAATTTTCAATATCGTTAATATATAAATTAAAGAGCAATGGTCCTAGATGAGAGCCCTGTGGCACGCCAGAGGGCACAGTTTTAAAATCTGACATAAAACCCCTAATAGATACAGCCTGGGATCTATTAGTAATATAAGATTTTATCCAGCGGAATAAATCTCCGTGAATTCCGGTATTCCAAAGTTTATTTAACAGGGCAAGGTGGTTAATTTTATCAAAGGCCTTAGAAAAATATAAAACTAACAAGTCTGTCTTCCCGGAAATCCCGCGGGATCTGGAGTTACGCGGAATAAACTCCTGCGCGTAGTTGCGGGCTTAAATTTTTATGCGACCTTTACTAGGAGATTGAGGAAGTTTTGAAGCAACGTATAGGGTACTGTTTATCCCTGAATTCCCGCGGGATTAGGATTCACGCGGTAAAAACTCATACCCGGGAATGAGGTCGTGGGTTCAGATGTTTATGGGACTTTCAGTGGGAGGTAGAGGAGGTTATGGAGCATTATATAAGCTACTTTTTGTTCCGGACTTCCCGCGGGATCGAGATTTACGCGGGAAAAGCTTCCATGAGCGAATGAAGTCGCGGGCTCATTAATATCTATATATCGGGATATCTATACATATATCGGGAATCGAACCGGCTTTTTTTCTCATGATCAACTTTATGTTGCTTTTTCGAGGGTCAGCATCGCTTTAGCTGGTCTTTATGTTTTGGCACCCGAATGAAAAATTACCAATGTAGTTTAAAAATATAATAGTTTGGAATGAAAAAACCCCGACGTTTATATCTTAAAGTCTTTTTATCGATTTTCTCAAGATCTACATAACGGATTTTTGTACGGTATGACTAAAACGTAGTAAAAAATCAACTGTTCTTAAGATGTGTGGAGTGTGTCTTAATATGTGTGGGGTCGGGATTAACGCAGGAATAACTTTGTGACACACTGAGTTCCACGCGGGCGGAGCCACGGGCAACAGCTAGTAAATTATAAATTATAAATTATTCGCGTTATTATAGGTATTATTTTTAGTCATAGTCTCGTCAGTGAATGGAGAAATAATTAATTATAGGGTCGTACTTTGCTGAGGGTTGAAATCTTGAGAATATGCTTCCCTTCCCAATCTATTTCAGCCTGTTAAAATGTTAGGAATAGGTATGTTGAAACATGGAACTCAGTAGCTTTTTAAAAGACTTCATAAATCAGGTGGTTCTCAATGTGACTGTATTTTAACCGACTTCAAAAAAAGGAGGAGGTTCTCAATTCGTCTGCATGTTGTTTTTTCTTTTCTCTTCTTATGTGTGTTACCTCATAACTCCGTACTGGGTGAACCGATGTCGATAAATCTTTCGACATTCGAAAGATAATGACTGCCGTCTGATCCCATTTTAATTTGAGCGACATCTGACGGTCAGCTTTTAAGTTATTCTCAATGATGTGAATTTAATTTATGCTAACTTTTGACTGGGTGTTCCGATTTTGATGATTCTTTTTTTGTTTAAAGGGTAGTGTTTGTCGTGTGGTCCCTTATAAATTGGAGCGACATCTGGCGAGTGGTTTTTGAGTTATGTCGACTTTGAAGTTGGTTATTGTTTTGTAAAAAGTTAGTTATTAAGTTTTCCGTAATAAGGCGTATTTAACAGACTTCAAAGAACTACGTTCATGATGTTCTACGTTCATTTTATCACTTGTTGATGTTGAAATCCATTTTTTTTTTCATCATTTATCAAAATCAGTTTTATTTTATCCCGTCAGTTCTGAGGGTTTTGCGTTAAAAAGCGTATATTCCAACTAGTTTTGAACCACGAGTCTTATTCCTGCAACATCATTTTTTATATTAATTAACTGATTCTAACATAATGAGCCTAACATAATAAACTGTGGAGCCGGTTCACTTTTTTAGAGGCGACCATCTCAGTCCTCAGGGGTAGCAATGCATCTGTGACTGAATAGGAACAAGACTCACACTAATCATTACTAACTGGACAATACTAATATTAACTAACAGGACTAACTATCACTAACAGTCCCTGTCCTCACACTTATTAACAAACTAACCAACTAACATTCTAACACCATCTATAATTGGACTAATCACCCTAGTCCCTAAATTGGGTCTTGTTCTAAGTCGGTCACAATTGCCATGGGCGGCAGCGGAAGGGTGGTGTTGCTTGCTCGTTTGCTACCTTAATTCAATAAATAAAAAAAAATCGTACAATTCACGCTTTTATTAAGGAAATAGGTATCACATAATCAATCTATTGTCTTCAAGACAAACAATAATTACTCATCGCTGGAATATTCAATAAAGAAGATAGAGAAATATTCCTCGCAGTATCATGTAACGAAATATATTAAAATAATATTCAAGAAATGGAAAAGATAAATAACATTATTTCGTCCTTTGAATGTTCATTTCGTCGCTGGAATTAATGTTCTACGTAGCATATCTAAATATTGTGTATTAAACAATGTACCTACCTATTGTAAAGAAGAATGAAAAAAAGAAAAAAGAAGAATGTATGCCATTAGATATAAATTACGTTTCATATGTAGGATATATACATACTTTGCGTATTAAAATTTTTTCGTATGATGCAATTAGGTCATTTGCTTTTAATTTTGAATTGTATCCCATGAAACAATTGTCCATAGGTAGGTACACCAGACATCTTAAATATTTTATATACTTACATAAAGTTTAAATTTAAAATTATTATCTTTTACACTATTCCCTTTTCATTGCACTGATAAATAAAAATAATAAGTTCCACCAAAATGACCACGTAACGACTATAAATACATAGGTAATTGACCTAAAACTACAACAACGACCTAAACACATAATCGACCTAAATTACTTTGTGCCCATCTAGATACTCGTAACTACACAATGCGGTATTGTGTTTGGTGAGCGTATATATCTTGAGTCTAACTTGAGTGTCTCAAGAACTTACGAATTACGTCCATTGCGGGTATCTTCTTGTATGTGTTAAATATACAAGTAAGACATTATCGTCGTAGGTGCTCATGTCTAAGTCAGTAGTTAGATATGTACCTACTAGTTAGTTAGTTCTTTCTGCTTACCTTTTTATACTGTTAAAGTATTGGAACGAAGTTCTTTATCGCACGGTACGGATGGAAGCTAGAAAATGAAAAATGAAAGATTTTTTCGTGATTATAATGGGAAAGAGTTCTATTGGCTAAGATCAGTCATAGGGGGACACTTCTTGGTTGATCAGATTTATTAATTGCAGCCAATCAGGTGCCAACTATCAGGTCAGATAAGTCAGATGAGGGACCTATGTCAGATATTCAAGTGACAAGTTAATATAACTTCGCTCCAACCGAATTATTGTAGGTATGCATTATGAACACGCTTTTTTATTGAAAAGACTAAGTTAAAGATACGCCAATTACTAGATATTAAATCAAAACCTTTATCTCTCCATTAATGGCTTTCTGTAGAAATTCTTCATTGCGGTCTACTACAAAGCCTTGTTTGTCACGGCCCACAGATTTTGTAATCCTTTATGAATAATTTAGTACCCAATTTTCCTAGAACCTTCGATACCTACTATCTATTTATTTGCTGAGACTCAACACGGACACTATATTTAGTACACTATGTTTGTATATTCAACGCGAAACTTGTCTAAGATAAACAGGTTCTACAGAACAGAACAATGATTAACCCTACACGTGTACGATGCTTCTCTAGAAATACACAAATTTGCTTCATCTATATCCTAGTGTGTAGATGTAGATATCAGAAAAAGGACATAAAAAACGAATTTAATATTTGATGGGACTGTCTGTTATCACCCTATCGCTGTCACTTTATTAATAGTTTTCTGCTTTTTTCTCTTCTTGTCCTAGTCTTGATATTGGCTGTGGTGGTGGAACATCAAAAAAGTTTAATAAACGCTCATATCCCCACTAGGATTCCCTCTGTCACGGAAAGCCTAGACAAAGCAAATTACACCCATGATCTGATTACAATCGTTTATCTGTCACGTAAATACCTAACTGGCACGGCCGAGAATCGAACCCGTTAGAGTGGTAACTTGTTTGGTCTACACAGCGAGGACACATTGCAGACAAAACAAGTAACTTCCAACGAAGTTACAAGGTCTTTACATTAACGATGTAACGCAATGTACTTATCCATATTTCATGCTGAGGAGTTCGTTTCGCCCACAGACTTATAAAACAACCAGACCTAACATCCTTTTCACCACTTCAAAGACGTATGTAAGCAATAGTTTCATCTCTTTCTCTCCCATGACACGTACAAAGTCCATCTCGTTTTATTTTTGTTGTTGCAACACTCACGCTATGTCTATGTGTATAGACAAAATGGGGTTGAAGCACTTTCGCCATTTTGTTAAGCTTCAAGAAGCTCACTTTTTTGTATGAGAACCATAGACAACAATAGACCATGAACAGTCTGTAGACCATGAATGTTTGTATGGAGAATGTCAATATGTGCAGCATGTCTATGTAGTTGTACTCGTAACTGGCACGCTTTTTTCTCCCATATGTTAGGTCTGCTTATTATTATTTTTTTATAAGTCTATGGTTTCGCCATTGTTCTCTACTTAAAAAAAAGCATATAGCACCTTTGGAAACAGCGGTAGACTAAAAACTGTCGTTCATAAGTAACTAGTGTACCTACTGATAAAATACCTACTTACATGAATAAATGATTTCGAATCTGAATACCTTTTGAACAAATAATTTGTATGTCCAGTATGTCATCTACTTCGAAGCGGGGTGGCGGCCATATTTGGCCCGCAGTCAGCGCCGGCGGCCGCACACGTGCAGTCAATCTGCGACACGATGGAGCTACCCCACCTGGAGACCAGATGGGACTATCGCACCCGGCGGGAATCCTGCCTCGTCAACTTATATCCTCATCCAGCCGCGTTGAGCCGAGTAAGTAGTTATTATATCGATTTCTTGAGAACATAAAATATCTGTAAATTTAAAATTAAAAAAAAACCTGACTAAGATTTTATTTTATGCTAAGAATGCCTTAAATCATTATGGAAGAGAGCTGATACTCTTCAAACTGCACTGGACCGATGTACCAAATAAAGTTACGAACCACCGCGATGAACAAGTCATTCGATTAAATAAAATCCACCCTAAAATTGGTTCATTAATTCAGGAGCTTACTACTTAGAACAACTTACTACTTACTACTGTTTGCGATGGGGGTTAAAAAAGATAAACTATTAAAAGGAAAACAGCTCGTGTTTCGCGATGGTTACTATGCCAGACTGCCTTTCAAAGCGTTCTTGTAGGACACCTTTCTTTGAAGTTAACCTGTATAAGTTATAGATGTACGTAAAAAAGGCAAATAATAGATATGCTAGTAAAAGTATAAAGTATCCGAAGTCCCAGTCCAGATATGATATAACTAATGTAAATGAATTTTATATTCCTTCATTCCCATTGCCCTTTCGTTGCGGGACGACTTGCGGGATAAAAAATATCCTTTCGTCTTTTCTTGTATTGGGCCTAAGTGTAATAAAAAGTCTATCTACAAAATTAATTGCCCCAAAAAAAATCTAATGCGTGATAATTTCCACAGGAATATAGTTTACTAGTTAACTAGCCCGCGGCTTCGCCCGCCTGAGGCACAAACAACGTCAAAATACCTGTAGGGAATGCGAGGAAAATTAGATGCGCTATTGTGCGAAAATGGTCGACTGACAACGGCGGACACCTGCTTTGTTTATTTTAAGAATAATTGCTTTTTACAAAAAAAATAACCGACTTCAATCTTGATAAGTAGAGATAACTCAAAAACTACTCGCCAGATGGCGCTCAATTCATCATCTAAGTGTAAAGTTCTCGTCAATACAAATTAATCAAGCCCAAACACTAGATAACTGCAGTAAATCGTTGAGGAGTTCCCTCGACTGTCTTTCGGCTTCATCAGATCGACTCCAGATCTTCATGAAATGGTAGCGCTTTAATGTACTTATGATAACATGAACAAACATACTAGTTGTCCATACAATTTTCGAAAGTTCCCCTCGATTTCTCTGAGATGCCATCATCAGATCCTGGTTTCCTTATCAGGGGACCCCACTGCGCATATCTACTTTACAACAAAAAAAGAATTATCAAAATCGGCCCATAAACGACGAAATAATCGCTGAATGTACATAAAAAAAGCATATATACGGTCGAATTGAGAACCTCCTTCTTTTTTGAAGTCGGTTAAAAAGCATAACTTTATGTAAACTTGATGGTCTCGACATTTCCAAAAACATTATATCCCTTTCAATTCTGTTCAGTAGTTTAAGTAGTATATCTTCACAGACAAAGTTTCTTTCGCATTTATAATATTACTAGGTATTCGACGATCAGCCACAGACTGGGCTATTATCTTCGCCGCGTTGGATGGTCAATAATATTTGCATTAAAAACTTATTATTTCAAGATATTTTGCATTTCTTCATCAACACGAACAATAACGTAACTACTTTTGTAATAATATCAGGTTTAAGCGCGAGTATACATTTAAAGTGCCTTTTTAATTTATTTTAGGCTTACGTGGACTTAGTGCGAGCTTGGGGATGGAAATCTTTTACAATAGTATACGAAAATAGCGACGGGTTAGTCCGTCTACAAGAATTGCTCAAAGCGCATGGCCCTTCTGAACTCCCAGTAGCAGTAAGACAATTACCTGATTCACACGACTACAGGTCTGTAAGATTATTTAGATGTATTAAATATTATCAGTAACAGAACAAATTGTGATTTAAACCATTTTTAACAGGCCCCTCTTGAAGCAAATTAAAAATTCAGCGGAGTCTCACATAGTCCTCGATTGTGCTACGGAAAGAATAAGAGATGTTCTACAACAGGCACAACAGATCGGCATGATGTCCGATTACCACAGCTACCTCATCACCTCACTGGTAGGCGATTCGTTTATTTTATTTTAAAAAGCGTTTAATTAAAATCCACGTAGTAATTGAGTCAATCTGATTGAAAACGTCAATGATTGTTCGGGTTTAATCGGTGTTAATGTATGCAATTTTGCTTTCCTGTAATGAATTCGGAACTTTTTAATCACGTATTATTATTATTTTCAATTTGATATCATTCAGGATCTACATAGTGTCGATTTAGAGGAATTCAAATACGGCGGGACAAATATAACTGCTTTGAGGTTGCTCGATCCTGAACGAGCGGAGGTGCAAAGAGTCGTACGTGATTGGGTCTACGACGAGGCCAGAAAGGGTCGGAAGCTTCAAGTAGGGCACACTTCAACCAAGGTAACAAATATCATATCATTTGTATTTTTCTGGCACGCTTCACATAATATCTCGGAGTCGAGCAATGATTGATACGCAACCTACTTTTTTGCAGGAAAACATGACTTTTATAAAGGTGGGTATGCCGTTATCTGAGTTTATTTTATATATGGTTTTAAAGCACAGTTTAGGTGTTCTTTGCCCGAAGACATTTTGTACTTAATCGATTAAATTGAGAACTTCGTGTGTTGTTGGTAGTTGCATGGTTGACCGTTATTAGCACAACTTGAGCTAATCAAAACTTAGAAAAGCAAGCATCGTTAGACAACAGACGTTACGCTTAAGTTGAATTACTTTAGGCGACTACTTATCCTAGCATTCATCAATCCTCAAAAGAGCGTAGAGTCCCTACCCTCTAGTCTCCTTAACAATTATTAAGAAAAACGTGTGCTCTGGCACGTAGTAGGCTCTATTCCGTGTAGGCTGTTAATGGATTGAAACCATGAGAATTTAATTTGATGTCCTGCAAAAAAATATATAAGATTTTTTCACACCAGACGGAGACCGCTTTGATGTACGACGCTGTACATTTGTTTGCAAAAGCTCTGCACGATCTCGACACTTCGCAGCAAATTGACGTGAGACCTCTATCTTGCGAAGCGGAAGACACGTGGCCTCATGGGTATAGCCTCATCAACTATATGAAGATAGTAAGTACTACGATAACTTGTATAATAAATTGAGTGAAGTACGTTATTGGAAACGCAACTTTCCAAGATGATAATGTTCTTAGTTCGCACGGAAAGAAAAGAGAGCAATAATGTTGTAAACAACTAAAGTACCTACAGGAACTCGGATGAGTTTACAGATTAACTACGCCTCTTGCCGAGAAGTTTTCAAGCCGTTAAGTTTTTTCACATACCTTCAAGAAACACCTTATGCACTTAAGTTCCTTTATAATTGTGTAAAAGCCAGTGAAGTTCAACATTTAAAATATTTTACAATATACTTTTTTTTAAGTTAACAAGCGTACCCATTAAGTAACACGTACTTTGTTTAGTATCAGGAAGTTAGTTTGCAAGTAATATCATGCTTCAAATGCAAAACAGGCGGTTGAAATATTTCAATAATTAATGTAACTTTCACGAAGTCTAACATTTCGAACAGGTCGAGATGAAGGGCTTAACGGGAGTTATAAAGTTCGACCATCAAGGATTCAGGAGCGACTTTACTTTAGACATAATCGAACTTACAAGAGATGGATTACAGAAGGCAGGAACTTGGAACTCCTCAGAGGGCGTTAATTACACTAGATCATACGGAGACAACCAAAGGCAAATAGTGGAGATACTGCAGAACAAAACGCTCGTAGTTACCACAATTTTGGTAAGTATCCATCCAGCCCCAACAACGTAGCATTAATCCAATAAGAACATTTTACAGCTCTCGAGCGACCCACAAAAGTAAAATTAGCGTTCTCAACATAATACCCGTATTTTCTTTTTCATATCAATGTCTCTTTTTCATGGATTACATTTGGTGTTTTCTTAACTTAGTTAAATATTACTTTCGTCATACTAATTTTAAAAAGTGAAGTTTAATTCACATCCTAATTTGTCATACATATTTTAACAACATATAAAAAATCTTAACAATACGCATTTTACGTCTAAAGTAGACTATAGGTATCGTGAAGTTGAGACATTTAGTTTGGACATTGTATTGTCTTATAATTACAATGTTGCTTAATCCATGTCTTCCACATGACAAATAATCCAATTCAGCACAGTATATAAGGGATTGAACTTAAAGCATTATTTGAATTTATAAATTGAACAACAATTTGTCTATGAATAGCGTGTATATCACTTTTACATTCAATTCCCTAGAGCGCGCCGTACTGCATGAGAAAGGAGGCGAGTGAAAAACTGATAGGCAACGCTCAATTCGAGGGGTATGCCATTGATCTCATTCATGAGATATCTAAAATTCTGGGCTTCAATTACACATTCAAGCTGGCACCCGACGGTCGATATGGGTCCTACAACCGAGAAACAAAAGAGTGGGACGGCATGATACGGGAATTGCTGGAACAACGCGCTGATGTTGCTATAGCCGATCTTACTATTACTTACGACAGGTATAAATGTTTTATTTTATTGTTCTTTCTTGTGTTAAATGTTTATCTATTATTATGTCTTCTACATTATATCTTAAACATGATGCCTTAGTACCTATGACGAATCGAATTCACTTTTTTAGAGGCGACCATCTCAGACCTCAGGGGTAGCAACGCATCTGTGACCGAATTGGAACAAGACTCATACTAACAATAACTAATTGGACTATTACTAACATTAACTAACAGGACTAATTATCACTAACATACCCTGTCCTCGCACTTATTAACAAACTAACCAACTAATATTCTAACACCATCTACTAACTGGACTAACCATCCTAGTCCCTTTGAGTCTAGTTCTAGGTCGGTCACAGTTGTTATGGGCAGCAGGGGAAGGGTGGTACTGTATGCTCGTTTGCTATCTTAATTCCATAAAAAAAAAAAAAATTCAGTTTAAGTAAGTACGCTATATTGTGATTTTACTATACCATTCTATATGCAATATGCATGATAATTTGCATGAAAACAAGATAAATTAATTGGCTTTACTGACATCTTTAATATGTGCCACGCCACGTATTTTAAACATAAAGCTCATTTTCTGTGTATCACAAAGTTATAAAAGTTATTGTCACACATTTTTTTCAAATGTACCTTTGCCTTTGTGCCCGTGTACTTTGAATATATTTTTGGCCACAGAAACAAGGTTTCGCCAATATTTGAGAACAAAAAGTCTAAATAAGATACTATCACAAAAGAATATTAGTTGCCTACGAAAAAGCGTCATTATTTCAACTCAAGGCTCTGTTATTATACCGGTTAGAGGTCTAAGTTACTTGTTCTTACGCAAGAGTTCGCGTACTATAAAAACTAATATTTATTTTTGTAAATAGCTTTGTATTTTTTAATAAAGGAACGCCTAGTTTAATGAGTTACCTAATCATTCTTCAGTAGTTTATAAAACGATGCTAAATTGATTAACGAAAATTAAGATCGAGGCAATTCTAAAAAATGATAAGCGTTTGTGTGCGAATTGTGCAATCTGAGTATTCTTTTTCAATTTATTTACCATTCGTTTTTGCCAGCATCTTCGCCGGCATTAGAGACAACAACGTCAAATTACATGAAGGGAACACGCGAAAAATTTAACGACCCATTGAGCGAAAAGATCGAACGGTCGACTGACAGCGCCGGCAATCAACCTTCTTTATGTTAATCGAAATCAAAAATATAAGTCGAGCTGAGGGTACCGATATGTTACGAAAATATTATATGCCTTAGGTACACTTCGATTTCAATTTTCGGGATAAAAGTATCATATATTATGTTTTTTCCTAAGGTCAATTCTATATTCGGACCAAGTTTCATTAAAATCAATTCAGTGGTTTAGGCGTGAAAACCCCACTAAAAGACACACGGACAGACAGAGTTACCTCCGGATTTATAATATTAGTAGGGATATTTCTTAACAATAACAATCTAAAAAGGAAATAAAATGTTAAAACATAATTTAATTTACATAATATAATAAATATATGGCTACTTAATATTCTAAATAACTTGAAATACTTATCAAATTTTTATCTAAATTTGGACCGGATGTGAATAAAATAATGGAAAATATATATTTAAATTTAAGCTAGGACATTTATTACTACGCTTGCTCGTTTAAGTTACGTGAACCGGAAGCACTGAGATAATAGCTGAGACACTCCAACTTACTGAAACTGACTTTTATGTTACTATCATTATAAAAATTAAGGAACCTAGTGTTAAAATACCTAGTAGTTATCTGTTTTAAAGACTGCTGCAGCGTCTTAGTTAAATGAGCATACCTTCTGAATGATAACGTGAATTGCTCTTTGCTAGGTTAATTTTTTTCACAAACTAACTGGATTAAGGACAAAATTGTCAAAATTTGCAAACTTTTGTATCAAACTCTAAAAAAAAACAGCAGGTTTCCGATTTTTTTCTCTTTGGAAATAAATAGGTAATATTAAATTGCTAATAATCTAAATTCTGTAAAAAATACCCGATCTCGGTTGTTACATAACGACGCCTTATAGTGAAAACCTCGTAAACGTAAAACAAGTAATTTTTCAGGAGGACGAAAATACTGCGTGCTGCAAAATTTTTACGTCTTATAGACTTATAGTGAAAACCTCGTAAGTGTAAAACAAGTAACTTTTCAAGAGGACGAAAAAACTGCTTGTTGCAAAATTTATGTATGGGATTGTTTATGTTATTTTGTTAATTTATGTAACAATTTCATCTGCTTTTATACCCAGAACTGTTATATTCTGTAAGATTGATCGAAATGCATAGAATGCTACTTACGAGTTATTCGTACTACAAAGACTCGTATTCACACCGAACTGTCAAATGCGTTTACGAGGTTCTCAATTACTCTTATAGTTGGGGCTATAAGTATCAAATGGACAAATTAGATAAGGGTGTGCGTTACGAGGTTTTCTTCCTGTTAACGCAATAAAAAAAATGAGCAAAAATGCATTCCCGAGGTTTTCACTGGTATAAGGCGACGATAAGGAAAATAAAGACAATTTTGAGATTATAAATTGGATGCATATGTACTGTACCTAAAATTCATATGTAATAATTATAATTATCATGGAGTAACGTGTGAACATTATTATAAATACAAGAATATCTGTTAGTTAATCATTTGCCACTCGGCCTCGATTCAACTTAAACTGTGATCAAATATAAAATTATGGAGTGACTAGAACATACGACGGTGAACATAATATCAGTTAATCTTTGTCCTCCCAGCGTCGCTTATGCAAATAATTTGCAAATCTAGCAAAACCTTCAGATGCATCTATAATTATGAAACAATGTTTATACCAATCAATAAACTATTAAAAGAAATAGTTTTAGCAAATCTAATATCTTTAAACGAGCAATTCTTGTATATTTATTTATATGTATATATATAATCACGATCTCGGAAACGGCTGCAAAGATTTTCATGAAAGTTACAGATTAGGGGGTTTTCGGCTCAAGGAATCGATTTATCAAGGTCCCAGGTTCGAGAAAAGCTCGGTTCCCGAGATAAAGAGATTTTAAAAACATCATACTGACGTCATCTATGAAACATTAGGATAACTTCTATGAGGTACTGTTTGTAACGTGTTGAACTGACGCCATCTATGAAACATTAGGATAACTTCTATGAGATACGGTTTGTTTGTTTCAGTAGTATGAAACTAGATGGCGCTCGAATATATTTTTGTTCGGCTAATACTAATTGAAGCGCTATTCTTGCGTTATACCTACCTATTTTCTGTTTGAATAAAATTAAAAATCAGTGCGATTATCTCGCTTGACCTCGCAGGACGCGTAGTGATAGTTTAACGTGCGTTTGTGATATTTACGAGAATATTTGTAAATAAATGTTAGTTTTGTTATTATCGATTTAATAATATATTTTAATAAAGTTTTAAATAAATAATGGTCAGATCGATGAAATTACTATTGTTGTAAATAGAATCAATAAAATTTTAAGTACGCCTAACAACTTGCTCATTAAACTAAAAGTATATTTATTTATATTGTTTAATTATCATAAACATTCAATACATTTTATCGCAAATAAAAATTTCAGTCGGGGACTGCCTAAGCCTGCGAAAAGTACGAAGGAAAGTTCAATGAATTTATCTAATTAAGTATGTACCTATTTAAAATGCAATTAATTCGCTCACACAGTTAACTTCTATGAGGTACTGTTTGTAACGTGTTGAAATTTCAGTAGTATGAAACTAGATGGCGCTGTACAACTTTGTGAAACACGCTGTTGAGATCCTTTGGCCGTAACATAAGTAAAATGAATTTTGTGCTCAGTGAACAGTTGTATGATTTGACTCCTGAATAGATGGCGGAATTCCTCGTATTTCTTGCGATTCATACTAAATATAATTTTCAACCGAGCAAAGCTCGGTCAACCAGGTACTAAAATTAAATTAACGATAAACAATATTGGTGTCAGAGAGCAAGTGGTAGACTTCACAATGCCGTTCATGAACCTGGGCATCTCGGTGCTGTACCGCAAGCCCATCAAGCAGCCGCCAAACCTGTTCTCGTTCCTGTCGCCGCTGTCCCTGGACGTCTGGATCTACATGGCTACTGCCTATTTGGGAGTGTCGGTGCTTCTGTTCATACTGGCCAGGTAAGTGATTCAATGTTACTAGTAGATTAATAACACTATTAATTTTAATATTTTCAAGATTCCATGTTTCACAAACCTTGAAATAATTGAAAGAATGATAAGGACAAAAAAGGACATGGAAATTTGTAGATTAATGAAAATAAGTGAGTTAATAGGCAAATAACTAATCACGGAGAACAGAGTGTAAGAAAGGATAGCTGGAATAATTACTTTCGATCCAGATGTCCCAATTGACAACAAATTGTAACATAATAGATGTTCATGTCTTGCATAGGTAGCTCCTCATAATTATACCTTCATTTATCAAAATATACAACTTTCAGAGAGCAGTACAATAAATTGTACTTAGTAATAATTTTGTTTGTTTTTTGGTTGTTCTTTTGCATCGAATTTTATGGACATTTTTCAGAGGATTTTTATTTCGATGTGGAGGATGCTGCCTACGACACTTAAAAAAATCATATCATCTATCATTCGAATAGTAGTAAAACTGAGTTCAAATTACAATTATTCTATGTTTTAATCTGAGGTTGGTTATAAATGTCAATATTCTGCAACTTGTAACTTGCCAAAACAAGTATTCCTTGACTAACTTTATAAATTACGTTACATTATGTTTTTTTTCTTGCCTCTTTGTATTTTTTTCTGTATTGTCAAATTGGTGTGCACATTGTATTTTATTGTATTGTATTACGATCTCCTTTTTCTTCATCAGTCAATTAATTGATCATAATAAATATATCATCATTTTTTGCACATCAAATTATAATTAGACGGTATCATCAAATTGTTATGTATCATAATAATTAAGAGTAGAATAGTAGCTGTATGAGTAAGAATGTTTAGATTCTGATATACAAACCAAGTTCATCCAATAGGTTTACTCCATACGAATGGCATCAAACGCATTCACCAGAAGGTGAGAAAATGGAGAATATTTTCTCTCTGGCCAATTGTCTGTGGTTTGCCATCGGATCACTTATGCAGCAGAGTTGTGACTTTCTACCCAAGTAAGAAACCAGATACTTCGCATGAGCAGATGATCGAAGCACACTCGTGCACTTATCGAGTATGTTTCGACCATAATCTTAACATTAATGCGATCTGAGTGAACTCAGCGTAGTCCACATATGTAGTTATTGGATCATTCGCCAACGCATTCGATGTGATCAATTGAACTATCAGTGAAGTATCAGTTTCAAAAGTTATCGGAAACCTATTGTTGTTGTCGTTGATATAGGTGGGATAGCAGGCGAATAATTCAAAACTATATTGTGAATGACGGGCCGTGTTTGGGCGCAGGTTCAGCCCCTACGAGTGGGACAGCCCCCGGAACTGTCTTGACGAGCCGCCGGTGTTGGAGAATCAGTTCACTCTCATGAACTCGCTGTGGTTCACTATCGGATCCTTGATGCAGCAAGGTTCGGATATCGCACCGAAGTAAGTCCATTTCGCCAGCGACATTAACGAATAGCTACTAAACGATTCAGATTCAGTCCTAAATCAAGCGTCCTTTAAAGCGATTCCAAAAGACTTCTCAAAGGGCTGTATTAGATCAGATTAAGTTGATGCTTTCAGAATATCAAGTTGGACAACGATTGTTCTAAAAGTATGTTTCAAATCTACATTCTGGACAGAGAAGTCCGTTGTGATCATTAGTTTCAAAGCGACCACAGCCCTTTGTGAATTTCAAGCTTCGACGGTTGCCTACAGTGCTCAGTTTAAATAGAAGTGTGCTAGTACCATGAACTAGCCTTGATTTTTACTAATTAGTTAACTACTCCGTAATTAGTTGCTAAACGATTCAATAGTTAGGATGTTTTCGACGTGCACGCGATATTTCTGTGCTTGTGTAGTATCCTAGCTTGCTGCATCAAAATTCTAATTACAACTTAATTTTAATCAAATCGCAATTAGCTTTAGCTAAAACCTTCACTTATCCCAATTGGTACATTTACAAAATTTCCATTATTTAATTCTTATTACAGTGAAGGTGACAATTATACTAAACCATAAGTAACTTGAACATTATTTGTATAGTTAACATTATCTGCGTAATTTATCAGTATTGTAGTTGGTTTTTGTGATTTTCAATTCGTAGTTATCATGTGATTTTAATTAGCAACGTTAGTGTGTTTATTATTTAGTAACACATGTTATATATTCAACCAGAGCTGTGTCAACTCGAATGGTCGCCGGGATGTGGTGGTTCTTCACTCTAATCATGATATCTTCGTACACTGCTAATTTGGCTGCCTTCTTAACTGTGGAAAGAATGGACTCACCCATCGAAAGTGCCGAAGACCTCGCAAAACAAACGAAAATTAAATATGGCGCCTTGAAGGGTGGCTCCACCGCTGCCTTCTTTAGGGTAATATTTATTTCAATTATGAAGTTCCCTAACTAGTCCCAAGTATTCTGGTCAACAAACGCTTGGAAAGATTGGATATTAAATTAATTATTTGCTATTGTATCACCCTTTGTTTGAACTACAGAAATTTGTAAGACGTTTCAATAAACTAGTCTATGGAGTCTCTGACGACGACAATTTTAACAAATATTGAAGGATAAAGTTGTATATTTGCAGTTTCTGTCAGTAATTTGGAAGTAGATTACAATTTGGGCGTCTTAAGTTAAAAGAGGCGTTAACTGAGATAACGCTTAAGAATAGTATCTATATAACTTACCATGGTTGATGCATTATTATATCGGAGCATTAACTTATAAGTAGAAACCTAACGCGTCACAAACGAGTGGATCCTGTTAATAAGCTAGCTATACGTTCCTTCTCTACAACATCTCATATAGATACAAGAACAACTATTAAGACAAGACAAGACCGGTTAAAGATAATCCATTAGTTACTTTGGTATTATTGTAAAAATAGACGTAAAACATTTTAATACGCTTTATATACCTACGAACGTTTTTAACAAAATATTTTTGTATAGGATTCAAACTTCTCAACTTATCAGAGGATGTGGTCGTTTATGGAGTCAGCGCGACCCACAGTGTTCACTAGTAGCAACAAGGAGGGAGAGGAACGTGTGATGCGAGGGAAGGGTGCTTATGCTTACCTGATGGAGTCCACTACAATAGAGTACGTCGTGGAGAGAAACTGCGATCTCACGCAAGTCGGCGGCATGCTTGATTCTAAGGGCTACGGGATCGCGATGCCGCCTAGTAAGTACTTACTGCAAAGTCATATTACCTACTGGCTATTTGCAAAATAATACATTTTTGAAGTCAAAGTGCCTACTTATGGTTTTACACATAAAACATATTCTTTAGGTATAGAACGTCATTGATACGTTTAAAAAAATATTCATATACTTACACCCATTTTAAAAAATCACGTTCGAAAATAACATTTCATTGGGAAATGAATGAAACAGAAAGAATCTCATGTCCAGTGGACTGTTGACTAACTTACTAAAGCTTTGCATTGCATTACATCCTAAAAATTTCAGCCTCACGTAGCAAAAACATGAATAACAGTAATAATTTGTTTGACGACCGTGGCCGGATCGTTAAAGTTGGGGGACGTACTTGTTGACATGGCGAATATCCACCCAAAAATATATTGCACACATTTCTATGGCCTGATTTTATTCATATCTATTCCAAATATAAAAAGGTGTGCTGAATAAAAACTGACGAACCGCATCACTTGTGTCTCGAAAAAATATTTTATGACAATTTTATGCTGTTTTTACTGTCACTTAATTATTGCTGAATAATGGCGCTCACTCAAATTCGCGCGAATCCGCGAACAAGTGTAGGACGGACCTTCGCAAATGATTATGCGAAGTTCGAAATACATACAAAGGTTCACGTGTATGTGAGTGAGGGCGGTAACAGCGAAGATTTCAATAAAAGACATTTAATTAGGTACTATGTACTTAATAAGATAATAATTAACTTCATGTATTTCCTATTAAACACCATACTATAACTAAACTTGTGCATTAATTAACTAAACCTCTTAGCCGACCTAATTACGAAGATGATTTAATACACCGCGGTATGTCGCGAAGTGTGTAATATTCTAACATTCCTTTCACACCTATTTAGATTCACCGTACCGCACTGCCATTAGCGGAGCCGTGTTGAAACTACAAGAGGAGGGCAAACTGCACATATTGAAGACTAGGTGGTGGAAGGAAAAGCGTGGCGGAGGTTCCTGTAGAGTAAGTTTCATCTATTCTATTGATATTTTCAACCCAGTTCACTCGGGTGATTAGTGTTCACGTTGAACATGAAAACTTGTGAACATATCAGCTGGGTGAACCTTACAATACTTGAACTCTCTTCTTGACATGTTTTTTTATCGTTACTAAATCGTCATTGATTTAAAATGGCTGGAACGTCATAGAACTCTCAAATAGTTAATATGTTGTCAAAACTAAATTGGACGTGGTTAAATAAATTCTTTCGCGTTCATTTTTAATTTTAACCCTTTGCTCGCATTTATCAATTCATAACTTTACATAGATTTCCATTAAAATATGTAAATGAATCACGAGGCAATCTGAACTATTTCGCCATTTAAACTAAATTGATTTATGTTAGGTTGATAAATTAGTTCAGAGTGAAGCTTCATTGTTCAAATATGCCAGTTCATAATATCCATTTAATTTTTATTCTTTAAACGCTTTTATAAACGTTATTCTGGCCGCAGATCGTTAATCTTAATAACGTTTCTTTAAACAATCAGGAGCATTAGAAAAAGCAAGGAGCGAAGGTTATTTTAATGGACTGCAGTAAAATTAAACGAGGGATTTTTTTAAATAATACAACATATTATAGAAGGTACAACCAAATGGTACGAATTTAAATAATTTGATTTGGTTTTTACAGCCTATTTCTAAGACCCATAGAACCTACCAAATATCATTCATAGTTACAAAATAAATTTTCTGCTTCGCTTCGCTTCAGAAAACCTGTCTGTTAGCCACTCAATCCATCACTCGTAAACTAAGTATTAGGCACTTCTCAGATTACGCTATTCATGAGATACGCTACTGCAACGTTACCCAAAATTAGTATGTATTTGACACTTTTAACTGACAGAAGACGCATCGTCCTGTCAGTACATAGTGTCAAATACATACTAATTTTGGGTAGCGTTGCAGTAGCGTATCTCATGAATAGCGTTATGTGAGAAGTGCCTTAGACGTGATTCTGTAAGTGACATTACTTTAAAAACTGCTAAAAACTTTGGGAACTGATTAAATAACAACACATTCGTGAAACCCGCACAAATCCGCACAAATCCGTTTCTGTGATAAGCGGGTATGAAATAATTGGTACCTAATCAGACAATAATTCTAAAAATCATTGTTTAGTTCTAAAAATTTTACAATTTTTTGTCTCTATCGCAGTAATAAAGACCTCTAGCAAAAGATTTCCTCAGATATCCCTTGTATAGACATCGATCTGTTGAATGTCGATGTGTAATTAAAAACTGGATTATATTTCTCAGGTAGGTATATTTTTCTAAATATTTTTTTGACGGGATAACGTCTTAGAAATCGATGAACCGGCTGCATGCACGAAAACGTTATTACGTAAAATGATTGTTCGTAAAACGATTGTACAGACAACCAATTCTTTTATGTGGTTTTTATTACAAAATGACTGAAATAAACTCTTCCATAATACTTTTACTTATTTCATATCGCATTTCACATATTGCAGCTTGTATGATACTCATTAAATCCAACCTGGATCAAAATTCAATATGTCCCCAATCCCATTCAGGCTGGCGGGAAAATAAATTTCAATGGTTCCATGCGCATGTTGATAAATAGCAATCGAATCCATTAATAATAAATGTACTTAGTGGTTTTAAATAGTACATTGGCCGTTTTTTCATTGTAATACACTCCTTTGCAAAAAAAACGGGCACCTAAGGAAATTTACATTCTACGGTCAATTTGAGTTCATATATGAAATTTTATTGTCTTATGTAGTCTGTATACTTATTATCGTGCAAATTAGTACGATTGAAGTGAATTCTGGCAATTTTTTTTTAATTTTCGATGAATTCTTTAATATCGATGTACCTCCACGGCCAAGCAATAACAAGTGGTCGGCATCTTTGCAAGCTGATTTTTTTATTTTTTTAAATTAAATAATGTCACAAATTAAAGAGCTAATAACGAGTGTGACCTCCTCTTTCCAAAATCACAGCTTGAATTGTTCTGGGCATACTTTCCACGAAGTTTTTAGTAATTTTTTGAGGAATATTTTCCCACTCTTCTGCAATGACTCTTTTCAGCTCCCTGATGTTTTGTGGTGCTGGTTACACTGATCTTACCCATCTCTTTTAAACATCCCAGACATGCTGAATCGGATTGCGGTCAGGACTTCGAGCTGGCCAATCTAAATGACGGATCCCAACTTCTTGCATGTACCCTTCCACGTCTTAAGAACGGTGCGGACGAGCGTTCTCGTCCATAAAAATGGAATCTTCCCCAAGTGCAGTTAATGCGGGTTGTACATATGAAATTAGAACCTCCATTATGTACCGGTGTGCATTTAATGTTCCATTTTCTACGAAAACTAACTCTGTACGCTCCGTCGAATTAATTGCTCCCCAAAACATAACGAAGCCTCCGCCATAAGGAGTGATTTCTTCGAAAGACACATCCGCATAGCGTTCCCATGGACTTCATAGCACTCGCCGGTGTCGGTCCTCTCTACATAAAGAGCTTCTAGCTTCATTCGAGAACAAAACTTTATTCCAGTTCTCCGAAGTCCACGAAGCACAGTTTCGAGCAAACTGAAGTCGAGAAACACAATCCTCACGGAGTAATTTAGGACCCCGAGCCGGGCGGTAACTCTTGATATCGGCAGCCAAAAGCCTCCTCCTGACCGTCCATAAGCTAACTTCTACTCCTCTTACTTCTTCAAGGCTTTTCTTCAGGTCCACCCTTGACGCCTTACGATTCCGCAACGCCTAACTCACCAAAAAGCGATCATCTTTTGGTTCTGTGCAGCGTTTTTTGCTCGAACCGGGTCTTCTTTTGACTGAACCGGTCTCTTGATATCGATTCCACGTCCTCTGGACAGTTGAAAGACTCATATTAAGCCGCTGAGACACGTAAATTTGCGAAAAACCTTCATCCAATAGGGCTTTAATTTTACTTGCACTTATTGCTTTATCACTCATTAAAAAGAGGTGGATATTCAATTTTAAAGGAATGTTTAGAGTGTTTAGTTTGCACAAAATGTCCAAAAAGTTTTAAAATTTTAATAGTCTTAAGAAAACGTTTCAGCAATTCTCGCCAATAGTAAAACTGTTTCACGACGATCAACAATAATCCTTATTTTTACTTAAATTAATTTCAAAATTTAAATTTGGAATTTAAAAAATCATGCCAGGATGCTTCAAAGTACATTACCAAATCATCAAAACCTCTTTCTTGCTATACTTCATTAAAATGAAGAAAAAATCTAAAGTGCCCGTTTTTTTTTTGCAAAGGAGTTTATTACAAAACAAATTAAAACACTGTACTAAACAAGTTTGATACTTGAAAATAAAAAGGTAATGATAAATAATCAGTTTAAATGTTATAATATATTGCTTTTAATATTTAGTTATTGCAATAAATAAATCTAGATATCATTTCCTCCCTTATTATGTAAAATAAGGAAATATGAATACATGGCGCAAGTGCCATTCCTAAACGCAAGATTTATGTTTCCTAAAGAGAAGCGAGGACAGGCAATTGTATTTATACAAGAAAACCCGAGAATGTTATGCAATATAATGTCATAGTTTTGATATCATATTAAGATAACTATTACCCGCGGCTTGACGCGTGTGGAAATACTTTTGATTGATTATCAAAATAACTTTCATCCCTAAGTATGCCTTCTTATGTGGATCATCATTTATTTGTAACCATAATCCTCTAAATACTAAATTTTAGAATATCCTTGATAAACGATCAACGATAATAAAAAATGAATTATTTGAAATATGATAAAATCCGATCCTACGGACGTTTAGTAATTATACCTAACTCATTTCATTTCATGGCTCATTTATTTACTTTGCGTTATTTTATTGAGATTTAAGTAGGGTATAATTATACCTAGCATAAGTTCTCATAAATAAATGCTACACTTATTAATGTATCATTCTATCTAATGTTAAAAGAATTTTTCAAACCAATCCAGTAATTCTTGAGTTTAAAATACAAGTCTCTCTTTTTTGTAATACAAATGTGAATTAATAGTAAATAGTACGTATGTATTTATCGGTGGCCAATTACTCCTCAGTTTCCCATACATAATGATTATACCTCAGCTGCCCTTGTGAGTTTTCACTGCATTCATTTTTCTCCAGTTCATCATTTTACATTTTCCACTGGATTAATATGTCAGCACAGTGACATTGTTTGAGAAGAATTGCAGTCCCTTCCATATACTATGTTAAGTCACGAAACAAACTACTTATGTCCTATTGAAAACCATTAAGTAGTGAGTTATTGAGTTTAATAGGTCAGAACGCTTGTGGCTGTGAATGATGGCATATTTTATTTGTGTTTATTTGCAGATTGGCATTGTAAGACTGATGTAGCCAACTTTCTTTTCTTTCCTATACAGACTTCAAAGTCGAGTGTGAACACGTTTTTTTAAGTTTGCGTTTTAACGTCTAATGGTCACTATGTTACTTACCATCATGTTGCATCGCAGTAAAGACGTTTACAAAGTAAATAAATAATTTAATAAATATCATGTAGAAAAAAATCAATCAATTTCCTAATACGTAATTATAGTTTGAAGCGCTCATAGCCCGGCGCCTTGCGTCGATCCTAAGTGATCGACAAAGTTAAGCAACAGCGGGCGCGGTCGGTAGTCGGATGGGTGACCGCTAGTGGCAAAATTTCTTGAGCTCTTCCGTGCTTCGGAGGGCGCGTAAAGCCGTCGGTCCCGGTTGTTATCGATAGATAGCAGTCGTTAAGCCGTGTCGGAGGCCTTCGGGCGGCTTGAAAACTTTCGTCACTGGGTTGGCCACTTACCCCTCCACCAATCCGCACTGGAGCAGCGTGGTGGAGTATGCTCTAGGCCTCCTCAATAATCAGGAGAGACCCGTGCTCAGTAGTTGGCCATTAATGGATTGTAGCCGATTATAGTTTGAATCAGTAAATTCAATTTTAGGTGGAGGGTACTTTTCCCCTTATATTTATAGAAATATTTGAAAGCAGTAGGTATTTTTTCAAACTATGTAGGTAACTACACGAAATCCGCCTTAACCCTTAAGATAGATATGAAATAATAATTTAAAAATTAAACGTTTTAAAACTCCATTTTTAAAGTAACACGTGCCTCAGCTCAGTTTTGTTTCAATTTATCCCCTTTTTAATCCCTTCAGGGGGAGAATTAATAAAACCCTCTCTTGCTTACATTTCCCAAGGAACAAAGATGTCAAACCGCTTCTTCCGTTCAGTAGTTTCAGCTGTGCGTTTGTCAGTCACTCAGTAACGAAGCGCTATAATATTATGTATGAAAAATAATATTATAAATTATTTACTGTCCAGGATGAAACATCGAAATCATCATCGACTGCCAACGAGTTGGGGCTGGCAAACGTGGGTGGTGTATTCGTGGTACTGATGGGCGGCATGGGCGTCGCGTGCGTCATAGCTGTCTGCGAGTTCGTATGGAAGTCGCGGAAGGTCGCAGTCGACGAGCGGGTATGTTGCCAATCAATCGGAAAATACGATTCACAACGAGAATACTTAGGCTCTTACGTCACTAATCGGAACAGACAGTTCGGATTGAACTGTTATTACATTACTAGAGTACCTATCTACATTTAGTTCATATTGATACATTGTAATAGGTATAATCCCTTTAATCGCAGTTGTACTCTTAGATTAGGCATAGTGGATTTCAATCAAGGTTAACTAAAAGGGGTTAATTCTTTTAATTTGCATTTTTTTAGTAGATATATTTAATCATTGGTAGATATGATTCTTTACTTCATACGAAAAAATCACTATTCTCTTTTAGGGTTAGAAAATATTTAGGGAGTAATAACTAGATAAAGTTATTATCCAAGTTTGTACATGGCGTAAATAAATCTGACAAAGTGTTTAAGACAGTGTTTTGACAAATTGTAAAGACTAATTTTACAGGCCCATTACCTTATTTTATCAAATTACTTTGTGTGAGAATGCTTTTCATATTTGAGATAGGATGAATGAACCGCATTTTTACAGTTAGTAATTTAGTACAGAAGTTAATGGACTTGACAACTAAGAAATTATTTCTTATGCCACCGGAATCTCTTTACGACTGCAATCTAATGGTAACAAGTAACAACCGCGACTAACGACTTCGACGGGGCACCCGTTGCTCGTAAAGGCTCCTGAAATCTTCCTCAAACGCTTTTCCTTTGCAAGAATATCATGACATAAGTTTCTTTATTCAATCGATCACAACTAACACAAACATGCCATTAGAATTAATATTTCTATAGATTATTTCAATTCTAAATGTGTTTTCGATGTAAATAATATTGTATGTAAAATGTTGGAAAAACAAACATCTGAATTTATTCACGCCATGTATTCATGTAATTATTTAAAATATGTCATTTTATTTATGAGTGTTTTGTTTTGTTCTAGGTTTACTTTTAAAAGTTTTGGTAACGTCCTTATTTTTAGTAACGTAGGCTCAGTAAATTAGCTAGTGTCAATTGAATTACCAGACAAAATAACGTAGAAGTTTTACATAGATGACAGCGTTATGCGTCAGAAAATGGTGATTTTAATGTAAATTTTATGTTTCATGCGGCAATGGACTATTAGAAGGAGGAGGTAAACTTTTTCGAGCATTAGCTTTCTTAGCACGTAGTGACAGGTACTGTACTGTGTTTATTCTGTCCGTTCAGGCTTCACTTTGTTCGGAAATGGCATCGGAGTTACGTTCTGCGTTGAAGTGTCCGAGCGGGGCGGGGAGCGGGGGCGGGGCGGGGAGCACGCGGGAAGGTGCCGGCTCCCCCTACTTACACTACGGGTTCAGTACAAAGAGCCAACTTCACTAACCCCCGGAACGGGCCTCGTCACCACCCAGCGATGTCTAGATGACACCCTCTGACCAGAGGCCCGAAAAAAAAATACGTGTTATTGACTGCCAAATGGACCAGTGCGAACTTTTAAATCATATACCGCGACTTATTGTAAATACATGTCTCCAGTAGAGTGACTGGTGTGACGTGAGAGTGTTTCAATGTTTTAGTCTATGCATAAGGTTAATTATACAGTGATCTGTTTGGAATTATGTAATATTTAATGTAGTATCCTAAACGCAACGATCGCACGTGCCAAAGCAATGTGCCAATTTGCGATAGTTTGACTGTCTGTACGTGTAAATAATTTAATATCCTGTTAGAGCATCACTGTTCCATTTCTATTTATAGTTACGTCTACGTTGACTTATCAGATTGAAAATTAAAATCTTGTTTGTTGAATTGAGAAATGAGTAATTTGCATATGAAATGATTACTTGTAAATATTTCATTATAATGTAGGAGTAGTTTCAAGGTATAATTTTGATGATTGTGTTAAATCTTTCGCATAAAGTGATAAGGATCGTCTTATATCTTCAATGTTTAGAGATACTTACTTATTGTTACGAAAATTTTGATAATAATTATGTGCAATCGTGTAGTTAATTTTTAGTAATGTAGTTAACTGCCAAAGCTAGAATGTAATATAATAAGGTACGTGCAACAGTAAGATACTATTAAATAAATAATGACAATTTTTAACACTCCGTAGTACGTACCTTATATAAATGAATCTGTTTACTTAGATTTGACAACGACGAGTCAAAAAAGCTATGCCTAATTATGTTAAAAATACTCTATATGTTACATATTGTACCTTTTTACTTTTAAGACAAAGAGCCAATTGATATAACTTTAGGTTACTTTCAATCAGTAAGTATTTATATTGAAACATTTTTACATTGCCAAATCTAACGAAACTGCGTGTGTAATGAATAATAATTTGAAGTGAAAGCAATCGATAAAGATCAGCTCAAAGTGTGCCAAAGATCTTTAATTAACTCTCTTTACTATATTTTGTAAGTTTACATATAAAGATTACTATTAATATAAATTAATCGTTTTACTTATCAGTTGTTTTATTCTAACCATTTCCAATACAAAATTAAGCTTACAGCTTAATAAAGTAAATTATGCACTGAAGGCAAAACTAGAGTAAAAAGTAGAGTCTAGAGATCCTGATTGTGGTAA
This sequence comes from Hesperia comma, assembly GCA_905404135.1. Classification (NCBI taxonomy): domain Eukaryota; kingdom Metazoa; phylum Arthropoda; class Insecta; order Lepidoptera; family Hesperiidae; genus Hesperia; species Hesperia comma. The sequence continues at coordinate 8,745,335 of FR990025.1, read as the reverse complement.
TTCTTTATACAGAAGAGCACGGAACAATGAAAATGCTTTAAGCATTAAATTCACAATTTAGATGGCACGCCATGACTATTCAAGCGCCACCTCATGCCCAGCAACCTGCTATTATCATCCATAATTCCGACCACCCATATGTTATGAACATTACCCAAGGAAGGAACATTACCCTAACAAGGAAAATTACCCTACCATCATGGAAGTACGGTGGAACAAGGAATTCAACTGGGTCATACATATTAGAGCCAAGCCAAACCGCCTGTAACAGGAGGGCCCAAATACTTTATAGTTTATACTCATCAATTACCCATGCCCTGCCGAGGGCAGTCATGGGTTGCGATGATGACAATAATGACTCATCATTTAATAGATGGTACCTTAGCGGATTGCCCAAAAGGTATTTTCAGAAAAAAATATTTATCAGTAGAGTCCTTAGCTAACTGCTCATTATAAAGCTGAATATGGAAAATATCACGAAATATTTTAAAAAGTAGTGGGTAAAGTTAAATAGTTCAAATAGAAGCTAAATCAAAGTTGTAAATTTTTATGTCTTCAAAAATATACTACAATGAAAACAATGACAGTTATTTATATGTATACTTACTATATAAAATCATTGAATGGAAGACCGAGGACGCAAGTTGAAATTCTACATGTATTACATTTGGGAATGGGTAATATGTACATGGAGGTAGATGGAAATAAAATGTGGGGGTCTGTGGTTTCTTGTGATATTCGAGTGCGGTGAGGCATGTAAAACAAAGCAGCCAGCCGTACATTTCTACTTTTACCTGATTTCACAAATAGTATGAGTGCTAATTGACTGTAAAGTGCATATGTCAGCATAATAATTATGAATGTTAATTACAGTGAAGCTAACACTACCATTAGACTTCGTCAGAATTTGCGCATGGATAAATTTTTTTAACTTCAGATTGTGTAGGTATAACATATGTATACAATTACTCCTCTCTCTGCAAGTCGAAAATGCGAAAAACCGAAGACTGTATTTAAATTTTTTCACGAAAGAAAATTTGGAAATTTGGCATTTAACATCAAAAGGACGAGTTATGAAATGTCGTAAGCGTTTACCAATAGCATATTCTAGAGTATCTACTAAGAATGTCAGGGATTTTATTAAATCCTGTATTTTCTACGACATATAGAATTTTTTCGATCTGGAGTACGTATATCGAACGTTGATTTGAGATTGAAGTGCTAATGTAAAGTAAGTAAGTACCTAGTTAGTTTAAGGTTCTAGTAGGTACTGCTTGATATTAATAAAGGATCATAGTTATTAGTATCAGGTGTTGGACTATTGAGTTAGTTATTAATTAACGGAGCAACATCGAGGTAAGTAGACTCTACGAGTATTAGTCGCGAAGTTAGCTGCCTCTGATTCAGGACGAAACACGAGTTGATGCTATTATGTAGGTACTCGTAGTTATGTATAATGTTGTGGTATAGATAGGTACTTTAATTTAGTGATTTTAAAAAAGGAGCAGGTTCTTAATTAGACTGTATTTTTTGGGTGTTACTTTTTACTTTTTTATTCTAAAGCTAGTGCTGGTAGTCCTATACCATTTAATTTGAATGTTAACTGACGGGTATTTGTGGAGTTAACCCTATTTGTCGATGTTGAAGTCGGTTTTTTGTTAAAAATTTAATAAATATTTATCACTACTAAGTAAGTAAGTACTGTATTTTTACATTCCTTCAGTCGATGTGATAATAACATCTTAGCTTCAATCATATTATTATATCGATTCACCTTAATTATTGAACCCGAATATAGATAAGCAATCTGCGGAAGTTAGTACACTTTGGACATTTTTTTTTATTTCCAGAGCACCTGACTATTGTTAACACTTTATTTTTTATGAAACCATAATGAATTATATGTAGGTATTAAAATTGTAAGTGTTAATGATTATCGGATTTTCCATAACACCTTAATTATGTTTCTGTTTTGTTTAAACGAAACTGAGACAGCTTGATAAATCTTAATCATAATAGGTCCTTGGTGGATTGCAGGTAGAGTATAAAATATGTTCGTGAGCAAGGTAGGCCGTGACAGCTAATAAGTACTAGTAGGTAAATGTGGGTTAGTGCCTGCTCTTATTAAGGCTTATTACTGTTATCAAACTTGGCTTATTAACATCTGCGTTATAGTATCTATATAATCAGGTTATAATAAAATCAATGTGATAAATTCATAATTTAGGAAGGTGGATATATTACTAACTGCCACTTTGCCTATATATGTGACCCTGGGTCTTCAACTATTTTCATTAATTATATCCAAATGGGGCTGTTGGTTTAGTCGTGAAAGCGTCACAGACAAGACTGTCAGATTTTCGCATTTATATTTGTATGGATGTAAGAAAGACCTTAAAACGTAATTTATTAAATAACATTTTGTTATAATAATATATAACTCTTAATGCTATAAATAGGCGATTGTTTTCTAGTAACCATTTTATATCAAAGGACAATGCTCACGAAGTATGGAAAAAAACCCAGGCCTGGCGCAAACTAAATCTTCCTCAATAGAAAGGTATTCATGAGTAAATAAATACAGCATAAGGGGCATCATCGAAATCCATGGCTAACTGTGATATATTGCTATTCGAGTTATGGCAGGGTCCCTTATTTATTGTACAACTAAAATGATGTTTAAATAGCAGAGTTGCAGTTTAAAAATGAATATTATTATTAGTGTATAAAGATAAAAATTCCTTATTCCATCTGATCCCTAGAGACCTCTATAGAGACACAGAGTTGGAATAAGGTTACATTTTCAGCTGTTATGCGGAAGCGTGGGTTTGAAGTTGGAGGCTATGTCAACGATTTTCATACCAGCACACTTAAATGTAGTATGTTGGAGAGAGGTGTGTCACTTTCGCGAGTGGAAATGGTGTGTGACACCGTTGAGCTCCTAATATATATTTTAAGTAGCCCAAATAAAACAGACCATTCACTCAATAGATTTAATTTAAAACTAATTAATATATTAAGTGTATGTACATTATACACTTATCCCTATACAAATCAAGATTCACAATTATAACGCGGTGAAGTCAAGTGAAAAAGAATAAAATGTGTTCGTGAAAAATTCACAGCATAATAAAAATATAAGTACTTTTCACTAAAAAAGCGTGGGAGAGAAGCAGAACGTGAATGTTTGAAAAGGTCCTATTTAGTGCGCATGTGTGGTCGTATTTTTTACGTCCACAAAATATGCGACCATACAAAAAGGATAATAAACTTGGAGAGGGTTTAAAATATTGCGCAAATCCAGCGTGAGCGGCCACCGCTTGTAATGAAAAGCAGCTGCGAATTAATGATACAACACCAACAGCAAACATTACTGGAACAAAGGTTATGTTTTTGTGTCACACTACTGTGTCAACATCTATACTTATAAAAAAAATGTAACGGGTGTGTGTCTGTACATAGGAATATATTTTGAAAAAATGTATGAAGGGCAGGTATTACGGGCGAGAGAAACCAAAAATATTATTTTTCTAATTTTTGTCAGTCTGTACTTGTCTGCGCATCATATAAAATCATATAATGAAATTTGATTTTCATATTAAAATGCTGCTTAAAACAACATCACAACTTTAATTTTACTGTTTAAGGCGCTACTTAATTAATCAATCAAATTAATCAACAGTAAATACGGTCGATAGTAGAATGGGTGATCGCTAGTAGCAAAATTTCATTAAGCGCTTCAGAGCCTAGGAAGCTCAGAAAAAGTTGGTCCCGGGTTTTTAGTATCACATAACAGTCGCTAGCCCATATCGGGAGGCCACCGAGTGGCATAGAAATTTTTAATACTAAGTTTAGTCAATTTTCACTGGAGCAGCATGGAAGAATATTTTCTAGGCGTATTTAAACATCCAAAGAGACCTATGCTTAGTAGTGAGCCAATAAATAATTGAAGCTATGCTTCTTTCAGTACCAGTCTACCAAGTTTCAGTCATTGAATGGTATAAAAAATATTTTTTTAACGCAAAAAGGTACAACGCGCGGCAATACAATTGAAACAAACGTAGCATTCGTAGCAAATTCTACGAACCGTAAATTTCGCCTCTCGCTTATATGTTGGTACTTCCACTCCGAAATCTCTTTCAACCTTTGCCGTAGCTGAATACTGGAAAACATGTTTTCAATGATACGTTGAGGAAAATTTCAAACGAAATTTAATTTTATGGTCACGTTCATTGTTATTATTTTGACTTTTACCTGTTGTCACGAAAATTGTAACCGTCGAGTTTAAATAAATATGTCTCAGGATATAAATGAACATTTGATCAAATCTCTAAGAGATCATCAATTCGCGGAAAAAGTGAGAGTCTTGTGCTCTTAGTTAAATAAGATAAATTGTATCACTTTAAAGAAGATTTTACTTAAAAAATAGTAACGGAACTGTGATGGCTTTGTTGATGGTTTGTCGCTCCGTCCCAATTCTTGGCAAGTTTTGGTGACTGATTTGCTCGTCAGCGGGATTTTTTACTACACTTTCGCTTCCGGACTTAATTACTTTGACCGACCTAGAAAAAGACTCAAATAGTCACTGGAAATGGTTAGTCCAGTTAGCAAAAGGTGTTATTAGGAATAATGAGTTGGTGCATTAGTAGCTATGAAAACTTGTATAAAGAAAGAAGTAGGAACCCCGCTTAATAAGGTTCCTTAGTCCTTAGCCCGCGAAATCATATTTTATTCTCCATATTTTTGGGAAATTCCTCACGGGTTTGTTATTTTAATAGCTTCTGTGAACTGATCACTATATTTAGGGATTTGACAGAACTTCCGTTTAACATTTCCAACAGATAATGCAACTCTTGATCAAGAGTCGATATAGAAAAGTTTTGAAAACTCATATTCCAAGGAATAAGTTAAAATTTGTACCTATGTGTGTAAAAATACCTTTGTCCGATTTGCTTGAAACAATGAATAACTACTAAAATATTAGTTAGAGATGACTATTTGCTAATACCTTAGTACGGAGTACCTTTTATTTTATGTTTAATGTGGACATTGCGGAGGTAATAAATGTTATTTTTAGAATAAAATTGACTACAAAGTTACAAGGGTGAGGTAAATAATATTTTTACTTTGATATAAATAAGTAAGGCGCTACGAGATAAAACCTAGCTCGCCTTTGATGTTTTATGTGGAGGTTATGCTCCAAAACGGCTGAATTATGTCTTTGACGAAACAAATTTATCATAGTAGGGACATAAAGTAAAAACACATGTTTTACTTCTTAAATTTCCCAGCGTTAACATTTCAAAGAAGCTGTTATGCAACCAATTTTTTTAGCATCGTTTTGTAGAATATTCTTATTTAAGTATACTTTGGTCGCGTTCGACATGAAATTTCCACCCCCCGTTAAAAACAAACTTATTACCTGGGCACACAGTTTAATTTAGCTTGTAAACAAAATTTACTTACGACATTTTAAATCCTCGCCGTCTTGGTCTCATTGGACAACTTCGAAATCTTACATTAGGTGAGGCCAAGTCACTAATTTTACTACATGAAGTATTTTCAAAGCTAATCATGTTCATTATACCACTGCGATTTTTTTATTTTGGATATTGTCAAACATACCTGGTTGAAATTGGTTATGACGTATTTCCTAAGGGCACAAAGGGACGGCCGCCCTCGGCTCGATCCCAAAAGGGCTACATAGGGACCCTTTGTATGGGATTTGACGAACATATCCGATCATCTCGAATGGCCGCCTTTTTATCTTATGAAACAACATCCTTATCCTTATCCTTACTAATATTATAAATGTGAAAGTGTGTTTGTTTGTGACTCTTTCACGTCGCAACATGGCTACTATATGGTATGATTTATATGTGTGGATAGTCAGGAGGGTGGAGAGTGACGTAGGCTACTTTTTACCGCGGATAAACATCTCATTTCCAGGGCGGTTCTCTAGTTTAAGTATAAAACCACGGAAATTTGGTTTTGTGTTTGTCAAATAATGAATTGTTAAGTTCACTTTCGTTTTCATTTACGGCATTTAGGCAATGTGAAATAAAAATTACACATTGTTAGTGCTTCGAAGAAAAGCAAGGAATTTTGTGCCACCAGATGAAATTGCACCTATACCTAGGTACTTACATGCATTCATATGCATAATACTAGCTGACCCGGCAAACGTCGCCCTGCAAAATAGAATAAGAAATTGAGTAAAGTGGAAAAACTTTTACGTTTACGAGTATCTTTTATTATTTTTACTGATGTTCCAAGTTAAGAATTTGCTTCAGAAAACTGTGTGTTTTCTGAGACCTTCCTACCTTATAACCCACCGATTAAAGAATTGATAACATTATCAGAGATAAAAAAATATATTTATCCCCTGTGCTTTATTTTACTCATTCATTTAGCTTAGGTAGTTCACTTTATTGTACCTACTCGTACCACCAAGTAGCTAAACATTGAACCTGGTCTATTACCTACTTATTTAGGTACACACACACATACACACAAAAAGATGGTTTATTCCAAAGGATATGCAATTAAAGTTAACAAGCCTATTTACAAGTCGACAACAATAAACCATAACCCGATATGTGTGTGTGTAGATATCGAGGGTGAAACACCACGCTTTTAATTAAAAGTAGCCATACATTATCCCTTGCGCCATATTGAAGAGTGACAGTTTCGATTTACCATTAATATTAATAGTGCCATGGTTTAAAATATTATCCACTAAGTTTATTTGAAATTATATTTTAAAGCTGTTTCCGCAATTTCATTCGCACGTGGAAGACATCTGCGTAAAATTATTATTACGCCTATTTTTCCGCAAATTAAAAAATAAGTTCCTTTAAGGAATCTCGTCTACAAAAAATTCGGGTTTCGGTACTGAGGCACATGTTTCCCAAACCGAAGCGGGTGGTCAGAGTATTCAATAAAGGTAAATCCACAATCCAGACAAAAACGCAAGTTATTTCCACGGGGAATCAAAGTAAGATTTTCGTGTTACATCGGGATCACACTCGTCAATTATGTACTAACGGCATAAAAAAACGCTTATTGTACAGTTTTATTACGAAATAACAAAACCGAGAGGCATTTGTTAGGAAAGAAACTGATATCCATTCTTTTGATTTTTACGCCCAATTTTGTATAGGTACCAACAGGAACAAAAGTGTTATAAGACAAAATATCGAAGGAAAAATACTGTAAGCACTATACATAAAACATATATATTATATGTATACCTATCTGAGTGCACATAATATCAATATTTCTAAAAAATATATTGCTCTGATAGCAAATATGCCATCTTAGTTAATTTACGTGGCTCTTCTCCAATAATTAAGTTGCATTTTCATGCTATTTTTGATGGATAATTCAGTCGATATAACTGTTAACTACTAATAAAAGTCATAGTCAGAACTGCTGGTAGTAGGAACGTATTTGCATACCTGCAGGTAGTAGATATTGCATGCGACGCAACGATAAGTGAAATGTATCGGTCGATATCAGAGCAAATGTAAGTGGAACCTATGACATTCGTATAAATGGGCAAATATAATTAAATGACGTAGATGCATGGGAACGACCAGCTCTGTGACCAGAGGGCTTAGACAAAGTAACTTCGCTATGTAGCGAAAAGATAACGAAGGTCCTCATCGTTTCTGAGATAAATATTCTTCTCCTGTTTGAATAATTGATTTGAAATTTCAATTTATCATGATAAACTGAAGTATGCGCACACGAAATAAAATTGTTTTAGGGGGATGTGGCTATTTCGTATTCTCGGCGACTCAAGTACAAATCGTTAATTTCGCTCGAACACCAATAATCACCATGATGGCATCACCGTAAACTATGGTGTAAATGGTATTTACGCAACGTGAAAATACATACTTACGTAATTTAGCTTAATTTCATTCACCGTACCAAATAAATGAACCTCTGAATCTAATAAAAAAATATTTCAGTTACTGCGAGGGAAATGGGACAGATTCGTAATAATATTTGAAATGTTTTGTCTACAAGATTCATTCGTTTTACTTAGGTATAAAAAGAGGTATTTCCAAACTCTCCTTAAATATATTCGTAATGAAGTCTTGTTCCGTGTTCAAGAAGATTAAGTCTAGATCTCTATATTAACTCATAATTATGTCATTTATTTTCTTACTTCATTGCTTATTTTAACACATGAAACGTCGTATTCTATACGATCATCTAGTTATCTTGTCTGTCTAGATAAGTGGTCAATAATAAATTAGTGAATCCAATGGGCACTTTGTAAGTTACTTAGTTCATTTTACACCCCGGATTACATCAGTAACTTAAGATTCAAATATAAGGTAGAAACTAGTCAACGTTAATAAAGTGAAAAGTGACTTATCACTTGCTCCTTATTACTTTTCTTCGACATTTCCTATAACATGGTGTCACCGATCCTTCATTAACATGTGACCTTATTACATTTTTCACTCATTCATTTTCAATTAACCGTGATTTCAAAGCATGGTTATAAATAAAATTATTAAATGTCTTTTAGGCTGCGTATAGGCATTAAACATATTGCGCACTTTCGTTCTAGATAGTGTAACGTTAAAAGGGAAAGATTGAAATAAAAGAATTTTGAAGGAAATAAAAGATTTACTTATCTTTCCTAGTGGGTCACAAAACACTGTATAAAAAATAAAGCGAGTTAAACAAAGGCACAGACACAAGGGAAAAGTCACTTAGAAGAGAGGGGAGACGACCTGGAGTGTTCTTCAGGCGGAGGCGGAGGTCCGAAGCACCGACTCGGAAGGCGGAGGCCGGTGCGTCTCTCGAATAAGAGGTCGGGAGGCGTAGGGGTTGGCGCGCTACTACGCGCACAAGAGGGTAGCGCGACCCTGGCGCGCAGCACTGCGCGCAGATGCGTCCTGCGCGGCAAGCCTCCCGACGTGGTACACGGCGGCTGGTCCCGGGGCGCTCCAGACAACGCGCCCGACCGGAACGATGTGGGAGTCAAGGATTACACGCACGCGTCCGCGAAAGAGAGACGGTTCGGCTCTGTGCTCTCTACCGAATCAGAGGGACCTCGCCCGAAGGAGTCCTCCGAACACTTCAACGTCTGTCTCCACACTGCCCTATTGACCCGATCGCTTGAATTTTCTCGAGCCCGGCGTTCTTCTTTCAAATTGCATCTCTTTTTCAAATTTCTGATTTATCATTGGTCTAAGAAGGTTGGTAGATTATACAAAGACATACAGAATAGATTTGATTTAGAAAAAGCAAAGACTATAGAGACGTAAGAATTACATTGACAATAATGTCACCAACGTAAACAAACATAAAAATCATATTTAAAGTTACAGGAATTCATCAAAATAAAGAAGGAATAAGTACTAAAACATTATAGAAGGTAACATTTACAATTTGCAATTAGTCCTAGAAGTTATTAACAAAGTTACATTATCAAAATTCCTAACTCCAAAGTAGTACATAATATCATTTAATTTAGCTAACAAAACATTACAAGTATTATAAAAAAAAGCAAAATAAAAGGATTACAAGGAAAGGATACAAAAAGGAAGGAAATAACGATGATAAAGAGAACAAGGAAGATAGACAAGGAAGTTAAGAAATAAATAAAGTAAATATATTACATACATATACTACACATTTCCCCCACCCAAGTAAAATTTTTTGACTGTAACAAAAAATTTTGAATTAAAAATAGTGATTACCTAATACATTCATAATCCTGTCCATACCTCTCTGTCATACATCAATCTTGCAAGGTTTGGGGATAGGGTTCACATTCAATGACGCCTACTCCAAAGGTAACACTAGACAATTACATAGGCTTATTTTAGGAGTTGTAATCCGCTCACGTTGAAAACCCAGAACTCAAGTACGAAGTATGGTGCAGGCTTATTTTTCGAGTCACGACCCGCTCGTTTCGTAGGCTTATTTATAGAGTAATAAAGCGCTCTTAAACAAATAACTAAGACAGTTAGTTAAGTATTAACCAAGATATTAGATTATTTAGGAATTAAGAAGTAATAGAAACCAAGTTAAGTAATAACTTAGTTAAAAAGAAATTATTCTTCCAGAATAGAAGATAATAAATCTCAAGAAGCCTCGAGAACTTAAGGAGCTTAAAAGCTAAGTTTAAAGGATGAACTTCGAAGTATAGCCAAAAATTCGAAGTATGACGATGAAGAAAGAAGAAAAGAAAATGTAGCATAAGACTAAAGAAAGAAAAAATAGTAAATGTTATATCGTTAAGATTGTATAAAAAGTAATGAAAAGTAAAATATAAGACAGCTAAATTAGATTTTAATATCTTTAACATGCCATTTGGACCTAGAGCCATTAGAATCCTCTAAGATGTAAACTAGAGGTGAAAGTTTTTCCACAACCTTGCTTTTAATGTACTTAGGTGCCAATTTTGCGCTAAAATAGGATCCAGCATTGCTAAGAACAAAATTTTTACGCCATACCATATCCCCGACATTAAATTCTTTGAAGGTATGGCGAAGATTGTAACTCAGAGAGTTCTTAGTATGAGCAGTATGTAACGCGGTTTGCACCTTGTCAAAGGTGTTAGATAGTAAACCAAGGTTGTGGGCATAAATATCTCTGGGAAGGAAAGTTACTTCATCTAGGTTCTGTAGTGTGGAATATAAAGAACCGCAAGGAATAAGCTCCCGACCAAAGACTAAGTAAGAAGGTGAGAATCCAGTCGTAATATTAACTGAGCTGTTCATTGCGAATTGGATTCTAGGTAGAAAGATATCCCATGATCTATGATCTTCTCCTACCAAAGATGATAAGGCCGTAAGAATTGTTCTATTATACCTTTCAGTGGGGTTGACCTGAGGACAGTATACTGGAGAATAATAAACAAATGGAACATTATAACGCTGTAGTAAATTATGAAACTCTTGAGATTGGAATTGAGAACCGTTATCCATTATTACTGTTTGAGGGATCCCATGAACTAAAAAGACAAAATTTTCTAGGTTAGAAATAATATTACCAGCTGTAGCACGTTTTAAAGGAAATAATATAGAATATTTTGTGAATAAGCAATTAACCACTAAGATATATTGATTACGGCGTCTAGTCATAGGTAATGGTCCTATAAGATCTAGAGATATGGTTTGAAAAGGTCTAGAACAAATCTTAGGTTTCCCCATTAGACCATAAGGAGAATGATTAGAATGTTTAAAAGATAAGCACTTCTCGCATGTTGATATTATTCTAGCAATATCTTTAAACATGTTAGGCCAGTAATATCTCAGAGAAATCTTTTTATAAGTTTTAAATATTCCTAAATGAGGATCCTGAGGAGAACCATGATTAGATAGGATGATATGATCTCTATCCTGTGGTAATGGTACTTCTTTCCAAATAAAATCGTCTGTAATATCATAAGGAGAGTAAATACAACGATAAAGTTTATTATTTTGTATCATGTAATTAGGATATGAATCAGGATTATTCTGACAACCTAGAAATATTTTATTATAGAGTTCTAAAGCAGGGTCTAGTGTGTCGTCAGTAGCTATAGGATGAGAATAAAGAGAATGGATATAATTGCAGGATTCAGGAACAGAGCTAAATTTAGAGCGAGATAAAAGATCAGGAACAACGTTATCCTAACCTTTTTTATGCTTAAGTACGAAATTGAAGCACGATAGCCTGAGCGCCCATCGAGCTAGTCTTCCTGAGGGGTTAGAAAGATTAAGAAACCATTTTAAAGCTGCATGATCTGTATAGACGAAGAACTGTTTGCCATTATCGATATAGCACCGCCAGTGTTCTAGTGCTGTGATGACGGCTAACGTTTCACGTTCAGTGGTAGAATAATTCTGTTCGTGCTTATTTAGAGATCTGCTCATATACGCTATTACTACATCCTTACCCTCCTGTTCTTGGGTTAACATGGCTCCAACCCCAAAACTGGAAGCATCACAATGGACTGAAAAAGGCAAGTTAAAATCAGGACAAGCAAGAACAGGAGTAGTGACAAGGGATTCTTTAAGTTTATTAAAAGCTACATCACATTCCTGATTCCAAAAGAATTTAGGAGCGTTTTTACCAGTAGAAGTAAGTCTATTTAAAGGGGCAGCGATTGTACTAAAATTTGGAATAAATCTCCGAAACCAACTGCAAGTACCCAAGAACCTTCTTACCTCCTTACGACAAGACGGAGTAGGGTATTCTAAGATAGCCTGAATTTTGGATGGATCTGCCATAAGACCATGTTCATTAACAACATAACCCAAGTATTTTAATTCTTTCCTAAAGAATTTGGATTTTTCAAAATTAATTGTTAATTTCGCGTAAGTTAATTTCTCTAAAACTTTCATCAAAATGGAAATATGTTCATCAAAATTCTCTGAGATTATGATAATGTCATCAAGATAGCAAAATACTTTATTATCAAATTCTGGGGTGAAAAGCATATCCATCAATCTCTGCTGAGTAGCAGGTGAATTGCAGAGTCCGAAGGGCATCACGGTAAATCTATACATTCCCCTACCGGGAACGTAAAAAGCCGTTTTATCCCTATCTGCCGGATTTAAAGGAATTTCCCAGAATGCTTTAGCTATGTCAATACTCGAAAGGTATTTTGCATTTTTAAGGTTGTCGATGATGTCATTAATAAATGGAAGGCTATAAGCGTCTCGACGAGTAATAGAGTTAAGTTTCCTACTATCAACACAAAAACGCCACGAACCATCCTTTTTTGGAGTAATAAGTACTGGTGAAAGCCAGGGGCTTTCACATTTTTCGATAACCTGCCATTCTAACATTTTATCTACTTCATTAATAAGAGCCCGTTGTTTTTCTGGAGACAAACGGTAAGTACGTTGTTTAATAGGAGGAGAGTTACCAGTATCAATATGATGACAAATCAAATCAGTACGACCTAAGCGACCTTTTTCCTCAAAGGAAATGTTTTTAAAGCGAAGGATAATGTCATTAGCAATTAGTTTTTGAGAATCTGATAAGTGATCAAAAGAGCATACTTTATTATCAGGGATAACGTTTGTAGTATTACATGAATCAGGGTTAAAAGTTGAAGAGAGAATATGAGGAAGTAAATCAAATTTCCTCCAAAAGTCAACACCTAAAATTAAAGAGGGTGATACATCTGGAAGGACATGAGCTTTGATAACATGAGATTGTTGATTAAAGAAAAAGGGTAATTCAAAATATCCCATAGATTTTAATCTATGTTTGCTGGCTGTAGAAATAGTAATGATTTCAGACTTCGATAATTGATAGCCAAGTTTTAAAATTTCCAAATAAGAATTATTCCCAAGGATAGTTACCGAGCTACCACTATCTAATAAGCCATAGAATGTAGCTCCATTAATGACAACAGGTATAAAAGGTCTGTTGCCATCTTTTTCACTATCGTAAAAAATAGAAGAAATTTTATAACAGCGAAAGAAATTACGAAGGGTTAACAACCAATTTTGCCAATCTGAAGAGTCGTGTTTATTATCGAAGTCTGAATTCAGTTTTTTGAAGAGGAGCTAGAAGGATTCGTTGACTCGGGGTTAAGATTATAGGCACAATTTGGACAATTAGTAATTTTGACATCCTTACGACCACACTTAAAACAAATTAGAAAGCGAGGCTGTGTACAGTTACGTAATGAATGGTCGTTGGACCGGCAACGAAAGCAAAAGACAGAATTATCGCTTGTAGTAACATTAATTTGTTTAAAGTTTGGGTTGTAAGGTCTAGAAGAATAATTTTTAGAAGAAAATTGTTGATTATTAAAGGGCTTTTGAAAAAATACTGTTTTAGAAGTGCCAGGAGTGGAAGGTTTATTCGTAGTGGGTTTAGTATTAAATTCAGCAAGTAAAGGGTTGGAGTCAAATTTAGGTTCTTTAAAATTATGATCCCGATCCATAATTCTTTCATAATTATGACAAGTCGAAATAAGCGAATCTATAGTTGTAACGTCTTTGAGAGCGATAAATACAGAATAACACGGACGAATATTTCTGAGTAAAATCTCCAATTGTTCGGATTCGCTAAGCGGTTTGGATAATCTCGAAAACATTCCACCCATTATCGAGACATAAACAACTATAGACTCGTCTGAGGCCTGAGTACGATCTCTAATAGCCGAAAGAAGTTTGAAATCGTAATCAAACTGTCCGAAATCGCGGTTTAGTAAAAGGCATGTTTCATCCCAAGTAAGATTCGGATTCCTAGATTTTTGAAAGCGGAACCAATGAAGAGCGTTATCTGTAAAAATTTCGTAAGCACAAGCTAATAATTGTTCTTTGCCAAAATTCCTGGAAATCCGAAATTCTTCAAGTTTAATTAAAAAAGATTTAGGACAAGTTTTACCGCTATATGAAAGTTTACGTAAATCAGACAAAATGTTATTAGAAAAAACAATTGGAGATGCAGAAAGATTCGGTTGAGTAGTACAAGAAGATTGATTTGGTAAATTTGTAGAAGCTAGATTCAAGGAGGGAGGCGACACGTTATCAAAAGTTGGAGCAGGAACAGAAGGGCCTTCCTCGCAAGATTGGAATTGGTCAGGCGTTTCATAAAAAGATTCTAAACGACTGTCAAGTGCTGTAAATTTTGATCTTACCTCATTATAAAAATCAAATAATTCTGGTGCTAAGTCAATGTCGATACGTTCCAACCTGTGGAAAAGATGGTTAGTAGTAGAAATTATTTTCTTTAAATGTCTAAGATTACCAGATTCTAATACAGAGATTTTTTGTTCAAGATATTGAAGAGTTTTGAAAGCCTGTTCCAAATCCAACTTTGGTTCCAATGGGGAGTCGATAATATTCTCAGAAGGAGAGCCAATTCTTTCTATTTGTTTCTTTAAAACAATAAAATTAGTTTCGGGTTCCTCTAAACGGATTAAAACTTCGTACTCGAGTTCCGATTTGTTAAGTAAATTAAAAGTTACTGGTCTAGCCATTGTAATAAAAGAGAACCTAGGATAAACAAGTATATAGAAGAAGAATTAAATTAAATTAAGTTACAAGAGAAAGAAATAAGAAAATTAAAATATTAAGCCCACTAAGAAAGATTTAAAAGCTAAGGAAAAGAATCTCAGGGTCGTTATAATAAAAAGGGGAAGTTAGCCAAAAGAGAGCAAGCCAAAAATAGAACCAAAATTTTCACTAGAGCTAGTGTTATTTTAGAATTTAGAAAAAGATTTTAGTTGGGCGCCAAACTGTAACGTTAAAAGGGAAAGATTGAAATAAAAGAATTTTGAAGGAAATAAAAGATTTACTTATCTTTCCTAGTGGGTCACAAAACACTGTAAAAAAATAAAGCGAGTTAAACAAAGGCACAGACACAAGGGAAAAGTCACTTAGAAGAGAGGGGAGACGACCTGGAGTGTTCTTCAGGCGGAGGCGGAGGTCCGAAGCACCGACTCGGAAGGCGGAGGCCGGTGCGTCTCTCGAATAAGAGGTCGGGAGGCGTAGGGGTTGGCGCGCTACTACGCGCACAAGAGGGTAGCGCGACCCTGGCGCGCAGCACTGCGCGCAGATGCGTCCTGCGCGGCAAGCCTCCCGACGTGGTACACGGCGGCTGGTCCCGGGGCGCTCCAGACAACGCGCCCGACCGGAACGATGTGGGAGTCAAGGATTACACGCACGCGTCCGCGAAAGAGAGACGGTTCGGCTCTGTGCTCTCTACCGAATCAGAGGGACCTCGCCCGAAGGAGTCCTCCGAACACTTCAACGTCTGTCTCCACACTGCCCTATTGACCCGATCGCTTGAATTTTCTCGAGCCCGGCGTTCTTCTTTCAAATTGCATCTCTTTTTCAAATTTCTGATTTATCATTGGTCTAAGAAGGTTGGTAGATTATACAAAGACATACAGAATAGATTTGATTTAGAAAAAGCAAAGACTATAGAGACGTAAGAATTACATTGACAATAATGTCACCAACGTAAACAAACATAAAAATCATATTTAAAGTTACAGGAATTCATCAAAATAAAGAAGGAATAAGTACTAAAACATTATAGAAGGTAACATTTACAATTTGCAATTAGTCCTAGAAGTTATTAACAAAGTTACATTATCAAAATTCCTAACTCCAAAGTAGTACATAATATCATTTAATTTCAGCTAACAAAACATTACAAGTATTATAAAAGAAAGCAAAATAAAAGGATTACAAGGAAAGGATACAAAAAGGAAGGAAATAACGATGATAAAGAGAACAAGGAAGATAGACAAGGAAGTTAAGAAATAAATAAAGTAAATATATTACATACATATACTACAATAGGTACTTTAAAAAACAACATGTATTGTATAGGTACAAAATACATAAAATATCGCGAAGTGGCGCTTTTCTAATTTTCCCAGTGGTCCCGTGTTATTCTAATAAAAATATTTTGACTCAAAAGTTACTGTAACCACAAAGTCTATACGTATAAAAGTCTAAAAGCATTCTTGTAAATAAATTATTATACATCATGTACCCGTTCACGCTTTGTCTGTTTACGCTCTGACCTAATTACGCCATACCTTTTAATCTGAATTGGTTTGTTTTCAAATTGAACAGTGGTTTCATGGAGTGAAGTGGGTGCTTAGTGAAAAACCGTTCCTATGAGCGAGGCATTGACTTATTAACAGTAAATTTAATTAAATTTTAAACCGTACGTATTTTCAGCGGTTTATTTTGTGAAGTTTATTTCTGACACAACTTATATGAATGTCAATATTATCACTCTGTAGTCGGTAGTAATTTTGCATGCTGAACAAGGGATTCTGAAGTCGGTTCCCCGCCGGGTAGACTTTTTGTGTTAGATAAATGTTTTTAATAAAATTCCACGACTAGAAATTTGTTTTCGTTGTTTGAAGCAAACTGAATAAAAACAAACATAATTAAAACATGTTCATTGTTCATGCATCATCTGAAATTGAATCAGTGGACCTTTATATTAGATGGATATCGTTGATAGGTAACTAAATGACTAAAAGAGACCGGTAGTTTGTGTCCATGTTGGAGGCCTTAGGTCTCATGATGACTTCCGGTAGTTGGGATGAACACTATCGATACTTCATAAAGTCTTCTGAACTCCGTACTGGACAGGTGTTGTGTAGTAAGCTCTACTTTGATGAGAAGAGAAGAGAGCTCTTTATTTTCAAATATGAGGAGAGCATTTCACATTTAGTGACCAACTTCAAACACTACTAACTCTATTTGAATTTGAGCTGTCTGTAGAAGCCAAATTACCGTTCTCATTACAAATGTTTCAGGAAATAACCAGCTTATCGTTACATAATAATGCCAAAGCTGAAACAATTTGCCCATGTTGTGTCAGACACGTACCAATCATTAAATACGGTTGTCCCTGCTCGTGAATAATAAACCTTCGGCACGGCCCAAACTCTGACATCTGCCTTCTCACTTCCATATTTGATTACCGCGTACGAAGTCATTGTACAAATTTGATCCTATTTGGGCCGTGTTCATATAATCGGATACGTTATTTCAAGTAATTACTGTGACCTGGGATTAGTAAGACCGCCAAGAGAACGAATAAGTGTATACTCGATCAGTTGCGAATTAAGATCAGACTCTCAACTGTATGCTACCAAAGAATACTGGGGTATTTTGGTCACATTGCCCGCCGCAAACCAGACGACCTTGACAAGTTGATGGTGGTAGGCAAGGTTGAAGGGAAACGACCTCGAGGCCGATCACCTAGCCGTTGGAGTGACCAAGTAACCGCACTCACTGGTCTCTCAATTACATCTGCCCTGAAGAAAGCCGAAGAACGTGGAGAATGGAGAAAAATATTAAGATCTTTGAAGGACTTTCATTCTGGACACGACCTTCAGTAATGAAGAATACGACAAGAAGAAGGGATTAGTAATGGGACATTAGTAATTGAATACCCGTGTATATTTAACAACTGTAACTGAGCTTAGTGCTTTTTTACGGGATAATATATTTATGATCGAATAGAATTTAATTTAATTTAATTTAATTTTGTTATTATTCTATTTAGGTAAGCCTAAAATATAATCTAGAAGGTATAATTCTAATAAAATGTAACGTGTAACTCTGTATTTATTATTCAGAATAAGTAATTACTATTATAACTAGAAATGTAGTAAGAGCATCATCATGAAAACTTGAATATTTTTATATGCGTAATTCATTTATTTTCATAAGCAAGTTAAAATTTTTGGATCAACATTGAATATGAATGGATAACAGAAGTTGCAGAGATATGCAAACATATCATAAACTAACTTCAGTGACCCAAACAAATAATTAAAACGATTTTCAAACTTGTCTGGGACTGGACTTGAGTTTATTAAAGCATTTGAGTATGCAGAGTACCAGATGCAACTTAACAAAAATGAGTAGGAGACTACTTAATTACGAAATAGGTGCTTCGAGTGAGGCCAGCCGTACAATAGCTGCAAGGCTTCTATTTAAGTTTTAATTAAATTGGTAATCAAAATTCAAGCTTTAGAAATATTAATATAACGAGATAATCATCTAACTATACCTTCATTATAATATTTTGTAATGATAACAAAAGGAAATAATGAAAAAAAGATAAAGAGAATAAGTAGGAGTAAAATCTTCTTGATATGATCAAAATTACTGACTTCTACACATAACAATATTAAAGAACATAATACTTTCTATAAATATTTAAAGTTATTAGGTATTAAACATTTATATAAGTTTATACCCACTAGGATTAGAAAAAGAATGAGATATTTTACACCACAATTGATTCCATCAATGCTACACAGAAGACCTTTCCCTCTGAATTCTGTGTGACATGATATAACAACTCTTAACTTTGACTCACAATAAACACGTGTGAGAAAGTAATTTATTAATGGATTGACTTATAACAAGACAAGGGCACAAAAATAAAAAGTAACAAATCGACACCAGCAATTTATATCTACTACGCTAAGTCGAAATTTGGCAAAATCGTTTTTTATGCCAAATTGCTTAAAATATGGTTTACTATATGTCATAAAAAAATTGTGTAGAAATACACAAAAATAACGAAATTATAAATCTTATACAACGCTAAGTAAAGGTACTTTTTTAAATCGCACGATTTATATTACGCCAACTATAATAATACTTAGCGGAGTGTGCGCGGGGCGAGGACGCACCGCTTGTTTGTTTAAATTAATCTAACTACACTTGGCGTTGTGTTAGGTGTGATTATATACATATATTAGCGGGTTTTAATGAAAAAAGTGAGAAACCTCTTAATACTGTCGAGAAAGTTAAGTTTAATATGTTATTCAAGATTATAAATGTATGTCAATGTATACAAATATGTTTTATAGCAATACGCTACGTTTTTTTTTGAAAATTTAAGTCGCTTAGGTTATGACTTTCCGTAATACACTACGCTAACATTAGTTAGCGTAGTGTAGTATGTAAAATATTATTGAGGAATTACCTTTATAAACGGCTAACTTGCGCTAAATCAAAAAATATAAATAATTAAGGAATAATAAATGTGGGATATTACAATGAATAGATTCATTACTAAGTGTACCAAATTTCAAATAAGTATCTTATTTGATATAGAAGTTATCACGTTTTTCCCTTTAAAACCGTCTCCTGTAAAGTACACTTTTATGAGTTAGCCTAGTATAAATTGCTGGTGTCGAAATGTTACAACAAAACGGTGTTACATAAACTCTCTGTTCAATCCTTTTCTCAACAACATGTGTTATTCTTAAAGTGGTATCATTGATATGCACTTTAAATGCAAATCTTCACTAAATTCAGCTCATGCGCTCCGTTGCAGCCTCGGCAATATTTTACACTCATATGATTTAAACACCGATCGAGCGACGTTTGAAACAGATAAATTTTCGACTTAGGTATATTTTGTTACATAAAATTTTCGTTAAAAATGATCTTGTGTAAAAACAATAGTATAAGTAAGTTGTACCTACTGTAGGACTGTACTTTACAATGTCAATAACTTCCATAGAAAATATGATTCCAAAGGCTGTTTCTGATTACTCTTTGATTTTGTTTACACGCATCGCTTCGACGAACCTGAAAATTACAAAAATAAATTTCGAGTAGGTGTAAGACAGTTACAATTATTAATTTGATGGTATTTACTGAATTTTAAATCATAGTTTTATCTACTTCTAAGAGTTATTCATGATGTGTTACCAATGGTGTTCAAAGTAGAGGTGAAAATTCTGCCCGAAAAAAATCGATTCCTAGATCGATTTGAGGGTTGATCCAAGTCCAAAAGTAACAACAGTCTGTGCTGCGATAAATGAAACTCACGTGTTAACTTGATAAAATGATTTTATTTTATGAGACGGCAATGATACTCGTCGATTTCAAACAATTTCCAGCTAGAGTAGTTTGTCATTCAGTATCGAAGTACAATAAGGTATTATAACACCGGTAGGTTCACAAACAATAGAGCAATCTCAGCGGCACTCGTAACTTGTAATTTAACATCAATAGTTCGGAAAGGTGATTATATTCAGTGTAAAACAGTACAATATTGTATTGTACAACGTGGTTAAATTACGGTACTACATCTTAAAGCACATTAACGGTGACTCTGAAACAGTATAGTACTCGTA
The DNA here is from genome assembly GCA_905404135.1 of Hesperia comma. NCBI lineage: Eukaryota > Metazoa > Arthropoda > Insecta > Lepidoptera > Hesperiidae > Hesperia > Hesperia comma. The sequence continues at coordinate 8,724,712 of FR990025.1, read as the reverse complement.
TACACTTTGAATATGCTGTTGAACATAATAATATTATCAATAGTTAATTACTATAAACACCTTTTCATTTTTGTCACTTCCATTCAAATAGCAGCTGTCAAAATTAACGAAATAATTACCTAGTAAATGCGCCGGTTGTTATAACTCTCAGAGGAATCAACAGTGTATTAAAAAAAATGTGATCTACTCTCACAATTCTTCCAAACAAAGTAGGTACTTTCGATTTTTTCTATTTATAAAGCTGCCTTGTAATTTATTTTAAAGAATTTTACAGATACTTTTTAATACCTACCTTTAAAATTCACTACCTAGTATAGCAGCCGATAAAATCATAGGTGATAGACACGCAACGCACGCGCACTCAAATTTTCCTCTTTTTCATCACGTGAAAACCTAACAAAATTAAAACGACTAAAACATAAATAAATAAAACAAATCAAAATAAACAATCGAGACATGCAATTTTAGCTACAATCGTAGTACCCTTTGTTTTCATCGGTTCTGTGTCAAATTTAGTTGGGTATGAGTCGTTGGAAACTAGAGCCTCGGTTTAAACTCCCTTTGTGTTCTACATCTTATCCCCTCGTTGGCAATTCGCCAATTGCTGTTGGAAATCTGAGATCTATCGAAGTCTATCTCTGGCACGGGGTTACTGGTATTTTTAGTTCAGCGTTACTAAGTACCAAGTAACGATACTTTTGTAACAAGTTATGACTTAATATGACGACCCCGTAACCTAATAGGTATCGAAAGGGTTCCAATTTCTCTATAAAGTATTCCGGGTTCAATTTCCAGTCAAAGCATTAATTTATCTGAAAAATAAATTATTTTTTGGGGTTTTTAAATTTGTTTACCTTAAATAAGTTTAGTTAATGGTTGATTGACGATCCCACCTGGTGGTAAGTGGCGCCGGAGTCCAAGACGATTTACGCACTAACTGATTAAAGCCTATATACACTCTCCTCTTGAATACTCCCACATCATACACAGGCGGAAACACCGATTCAGGCAAGCTATTCCAGTCCTTCGCAGTACGCACACTGAACGATGACGCAAATCTTGTCGTTCGTATTGGCGGGATGTTTACGACGTAAGGGTGGATGCTTGCCGTACGTCGAGTTATTATTGTGTATGCCACCTGCGACAATGGAAGGACGCCTTGCGGGTATATGAATGAATGAGTATTTATTGGAAATCTTAAAAATCCTGCTGTCATACATTGCGCCTATACGATGGCTTTTACCTTTATGGTGTCATCAATCGATCGAGCGAAGCAACGAAGGGAGCAATCGGGTGTTGGGCAAATGAACGAGTCGTACCTAAATATCACGAGCGCTTCCGTTTTTAAACCCCTGACGGAAAAAGAGGTGTTACGAGTTTAACATTTTGACTTTTCGTCTCTTTCGACTCTTTTATGTGTATCTTCAAAGCTCCTGAACGGATACATAAATTTTTGTTTATTTGGTTTAGTTAGGAAAGTAGCTTCACTAAAAGTTTTATATTGCAGAAAATCGGTTTAGCTGTTAGAGATCATGCCTTTTATGTTTATGGTGGTAAATTGAATGGATATGAACAGGTCTGATTGATTGATTCTTTGGTATCGTAATAAAAAGCTGACAATGACCTTACTTTCAATACCATCTCGTATGGTCAGGATAACTAACTCTTCAACAACTTACCGACACATACTTTTTGAATTCTTTGAAATGGTCTCAATGTAATAGACTAACTTTCAAAAAGTTTTCTTTTCATTATAGGTACGTATACTTATACCACGGCTTACCTCACGTTTCATTTTATTGGGTTCGCCCGATTACTTTCGAACCATTCCGAGGTTGGTACTTAGGAGTTCGTCTTTGCAACGAAAGCTCAGTCGTAGCGTAAGTGAGGTATGCCGTGAGGTATATTTACCTAAAAAGTTAACACAATACTCACCAAATAATGACATGGACCCTCAGGACTAAGGTTTTGACAGTGCTGGACATTGAGTTCGCTAATAAATCCTTACTGAAGCATCAAAAAAATAACCAACTTCGAAATCGATTAGTAGAGATAACCAGCACATAACGTTTTACTGGATTTTCCGATTCTTATATTTTTTTCCAGTAACTGTTGCTTTTACTCCAATCCCATATTTTGAGCGCTATCTAACAGGTAATTTAAGAGTTTTCTCCACTTTTCGATTCTAAAGTTGGTTATTTTTTTGTAAAATGTTATTTAATATCACGTATTGCTTTTGGCACAGAATCCCACTCATCGAAGGCCTTACTAGCCATTTATGGAAATTCTATTCCAGATGCGTCTTGTTACTGTGTTTTATGGGCATTCATTTCTTGCGGCATTCTTTATATTTTTTGGGCATAGAGTTTCAAGAACAATAAAGAAAGATTAATGGCCTCTGATTCAAGGCAAAGGTCCCGAGCTCCGGGTAAATACGACGTCAGTGAATAGGGGCGTTATTCAACACCCTCTGTGTCTGTCAATGGGACATAATAATATATTGCCTATGTGGATGAGGTTCTACGGTTATTTAAGTGCACATTCCCATATTGTTTTATATCCTACGAGTAAGCCCGCCCTCGCTACTCTTCAGGAAACCCATTCCTCACGCTTACAAATTATTGCACCAGTGACGCCACCTATAGCACTTATTTGATTAAAACGTTTTCCCATGAGATTAATATATTTTCCTACAAAATAAACAGCCAATGCAAAAGAAATATTTGTAGATTTCATAAAAAAGATCAAAATAAATATTTGTATAAATGCGCCTTTTAGAAGTTTCTTCGTTGTAGGTACAATAAAGAAATAAATTCCAATATTCCCTTACTTTATTTTAAAATTAGAGCTACGTGTAAGATTTTTTAACAGCCGTCACACACCTCCGTTAGCGAATGACTAACTTTTGTATCACTAAATTATATCTCTGGTTCTGTTCAATATTCTCATGTAGAACATCATACTGCAGCATGACTATGAGGACAGATAATATCAAAGTTATGAAGTGACCCAGGTTAGTAACACATACGTGGCAACGTGTGAATTTAATTGGTACCCTTATCGTTTAGCGCATGGCCGGTAAACTATTAGGTCATCGGCAGAGACGCCTTGGCGTATGCAAGAGCAACGCAGTAGCTTTATCCCTATATCCGTATGTAGACAACGTGGAAAATTATGAGGATTAGACCATTACCCCTAGCTTGTATCAAAGTAAGGTGTAGTTAAAGGATGAACACCTTACTAGTATATTTTAACCCCTGTTAAGCTTACTACTAATAGAAGACGCTTTAAGACACGAAAATTTTAAAAGTTATACTTTATTTTGAAGAAGTTTGTGTACAACCATGATTTATATTTCATTTGAAAGCTATCTTTTTTAAATATAAGATATCGCATCAAATCTTTACCATGGAAAAATCTCGACATCGTGATGTTATATGACCTACTACATTCTACTACATTATAAGAAATGTAGTGTTAACTATTAACTTTCAACTTAAGGATTACCCACAGTATTAGTCCAAGATATGAATTTGATTCTAATATCTCTAAGCAGATACAAGGAGAACAAAGTATTAGTCAGTCGGAAGTAGGTACATACAAAGTCCATAAAATAGCAGTCATTAAAATCCACCTCGTCTTCCTATTCCAACATTCCACAAATTGGATTTGCCACACAAATAATGGGTTTACCTTAACAAATTCCGAACTAGAGCAAAGTGCTCAAAGTTTCCACAGAAACCCTGCACTAGTGTGGGCATGTTTAGGGGTGGTTTTACCTTTCGGTCTGACAATAATTACATGTTATAGAACTACGTGATAAAATTTATTAAATGTCATTAAACAATATCTTACCAGTGCAAATATTAATGTATTTTCTTTTCAACTACTGATCACTTAAGATGATGAGCAATTAGGGTTTCGAATATGAGATGGATAACATGAAATCTACTTTAGGTTTGCACTATTTTTCATCAATAAACCAGTCTTTATTTTAAGTTTGAAACTTTATAGAGTAAGAGCCCGCGACGCCCAGACCTTCGTTATATTATAAAAGCTGAAAGTCTTTAATGTCGGTGACTGGAACTTAAGAAGAAAAACAAGGCTAAAAAGAAAATCTTGTAACCCTTGACCTAAAAAGAGGAGTTTTATAAGTTTGAACTGTCTGTCTGTCTGCGGCACCGTAGCTCCTGAATGAATGAACATTTTTTTTATAAATCGAGAGCCACTTTACTTGCGGTGGTTTTCAGCTATATTTGATAGAAATGAATCCAGCAGTTTAAAAAGTATCAGCTTTTTTGCAAAATTATGTTAGGTAAGGCTTTTTAGCACAAAATTTTATTTAAATGGTTACGAAGATGTATCTGTTCGAGCTTTTGATGGTCAGCCCCTTGGAAGATTTTCTGTGTCGGGATTTGTTTTTGATTTTAAATTTACAGTTATGAAAAAATAAATTGCATATCCAATCTATGTAACAAAATATCAATAAAGTACGCTGAGTTATATAACTCATGAGTATGGCTATCCATAGGTTCTCAAATTGATATTACTTTAGTTGTCAATGCCAGTCAACTTATTACTTCTAAACAAAAATATGTTTCGGTATAGTAGCGAGGGCTTTACCCTCAGAATCTCAGGTAAGTAAGTAACACTCGTTCGTAACAAAATCCCCTGACGGCACTCAGGCCTATCGTTCTTTGTGTCAAAGAGAATCCATGGGTATCAAGTAAAGCTGTTGATAAAACGACTGTGCTATACATACTTATAAGTATCTCCTTTTATATTTAACACACTCTTCGCCTAAACTGTTATGTTATTCGAAGGTTATTGCGTCAATATCAGTATTTGTGTAATCATAATAATACAACGTTTAGAAACCAAAAGTAAGCACAAGGTACTGTGATATGAGTGTAAAAAGGATTTGTACGAATACAAATTCGCAATAAGTGCTCTAGAGTGTTGTGGAGGACTTCAAATATTTTATATGTGTCGGCAGCAGTTCGATAGAACCAGAAAAAATCTTCCAATGAAGTGACGTCGTCATAGAACCAAAAGATTTTTTTAGTATTTTTGTGCCTCTATCTGTATTTTCCCCGCTTATCATGCAAAAACTAATTATAAAAAACCGGCCAAGTGCGAGTCGGACTCGCGCACGAAGGGTTCCGTACCATTATGTATAAAACGCCAAAAAAATCTGGTCTGTTGTATGAAAACCTCACTTAAATATTTAATAGTTTTATTGTAGCCACATATTACGCACAATACCATCTATTGGACCGAAAGGTAACTAAACTATCGCTGAGGCGTCTAAAGTATTGGACGCCCACTTAAATATTTATTTTATTCTGTTTTTTTGTATTTGTTGTTGTAGCGGCAACAGAAATACATCATCTGTGAAAATTTCAACTGTGTAACTATTACGGTTCATGAGATACAGCCTGGTTACAGACGGACGGATGGACGGACGGACGGACAGCGAAGTCCCAGTAATAGGGTCCCGTTTTTACCCTTTAGAGTACGGAACCCTAAAAATTGTATACAATTTTCGCAGTTGTGCTTCTGGATATCTCACTTAAAACAAAATTCATCTAAATACATATGTATATGTAAGCATACGCTGCTTGGAACTCAAATGTAAGTAATGTAATTATGTGGCCATGCCAACTAGACTTATACAAAATCTATAAAAAAACATGTTTAGTTACAGAAAAGATTTTTTTTATAAATGCAGCATATTTTAAAACAACATATTTTACTTGTAATTTTCGTATCTACCCATGTCCCAAGACAATATAGAGCTACTTAAATAATTACAAATCTGCAGCAGTCATTAGCATATTGCAAAAGCATTACAAGACTGACATTCACATAATGCAAAATTTACGTTTAAAAATTGTATTCAATATGTCATAGGATAAATAATTAGATAAATCGATTGAAAAAGTCTGGATAATTTTAATTTATGGTAGGTATATTTTCGATATTAATTCAGTTATTTTTGAGATCATTCACTTTGGAATTAGGTATTAACGTTTTATAGAAATACTTTTGCTTATAGGTACTTTGCTTACTTTTGAATCTAAAAACATAGTTATTATTTTACTTATTAATCAATTGTTTGACCCATAAATTACCAAAATGTAAATTATATCGAAATCCTTACAGCAGTTTTCGACAACCTAATTAATTATTACCTAGATTATTAAGTAAATAACAGTACGTATAAGTATCTATGTATTGTAGAAACATCAATATAATAGTTCCCAACAGTTGTACAATTGTTTGGCATTTCCGCGTGCTTCCTATTCTAACAAGTTACGCTAAGTATTATTGTTATAGAAACCCAATACTTTTCCGGTTATTTCCCCATTTAACTTTTCTGGGCAAGTTTATCGCAACCCCAAAGAAATAGTATAATGATATAATCTTTTATAACATTTTCAAGTCCCACTCGAGTGTGGGGGTCTATATAAAGTTAGATTTTCCATTCAATTATTTTCTGAGCAGAAGGTTAATTTTTATTCAGGTGGTCCTACCTATTCAAATAAAACGTGAATATCATTGTGGGCGTTGAATATGTCATCTTGTCGGGATTGCCAAATAAAACACAGAATTCCAGATTCCACATGCACAAACAACTTTTATATTGATTTGCCTACTTTATTAGGTACGTGTACTTGTTTTTAACGTGCTTTTCCTATTTTTGCCTTTTTATGTAAATAACCGACAAACAAACAGACAGCCGTTAGATGATGATGATAGTCATAGTAACTACTACCACATTCACTGCAGCTGCTTATTTGTAAGATGTAAAACTGTAACTGAAATATTAACATACAATTTTATGCGGTTTCCTCAGTTGTATTACTGAAGGTCTAACTATATTATAACTTAAAAACTGGTGTATGATGTGAAGGTTTCCTCTTAATACATCGCTTAAAATCTGGGATATAACAAATACATTTTACAGGACAAAATCAACCGAATCAGCTAGTTTCAAATAAAGGAACATTATAGGTTATAGGTATTATACTCCATGTACAGACTACGCTTTAAAAAAACACAAATGATCTCTGCCACGTCTGTGTAGGATTCGACTTAATTCTGCTGCAAAGTGAGGAAAGTTTGTTCGTGTAATGAGCCTCTTAAGAAATGTTGTGTAAGTTACAGGCTGAGTCCTCGACGCAGTTTCGAACAAAGCGGAACTTCCAGAGGCCACCAACTTAGTCAATAAACACTTTGTTTCCTGCTTTTATAAAATACTTTTAAGGGTGATCTACTCGTAGGTACCTACCTATTATAATAATGAAAGTACTTGACATTGATGTAAGTTTACTTATAGGCACTTAAGCTTTTTATGGTGAATTAATGTTATATAAAGACATCACCATTTACAAGTCTATCCGAAAAAAACAGTCGTTACGAAAAGTAACAAAGAGTTTTAGTCCTGATATCGATCTGTGGCTTATTCTCAAAGTACTACCACAAACCTCTCGAATTTAAAGGATTCAATGAGGTATTCTGATAGCAGGTACATACTTAGGTACTATATGTATACCTAACTATATACAGGCCCATAGCCTAGTTGGTAGTCAAATATTTTTTTGTCATCATTTAAGACAAAATTTGTCTTAAATAATGACAAAAAAATATTTGATGTGCTTTGTAATCTACAACCTACAAATCACAATCTATGTGGTCATATCAAGTGTACATGTGGATATATAATTATATTCATTACATTTCATAACAAATGCCTGCACCGAGTATGAAATGTTATGTTATGACCATATTCAATTTGAAAACAAATACCAGAATAGGAATTCACCGATTCAAATGGAATAATAAAAAAAATAAAAAAATAGATAAATTTAATTCCCATCAGGTTTCTGTTACACCTCCAAAGTCTTTGAAATAAATTACCCTTCAGATTTCCCGTTGCATACTGTTCAATTACACATAACAAGATCAATTCCTCACTGAGTAAGTAGATACTATTTTTATGTCTTGCTTTAAAAATAAGGTAATTACGCGAGTTTGTTCTATTACCACAGCCTTAAAAACATACTAATATCTATGTATTAACAATATTTTATTTATCTTTAGTAATATAATCTGAATTCCACTGAGCAAATTTCACTCTTATTCAATACCATGTCTACCAGTATATGTATAATACATACCTTGGGGATAATTCAGGATATATTTTAATCCCAATTTTGATTTATTATTATTTGATTATATTTTGGCCCTTGAATTGTTTGCGCGTACTCAACGTTGTTAAAAAGTTTACAAGTCTTAAGGGTAAATCGGAAATGCCAACTTTCCATGCTGTATAAAATTACGAATTTTAAGCTTTCGTATAAAATTCCTTTGTGAAATCTCTCGGATTGTGAAGAAAGTAATCTCTTTACGTAATCTGATATCTTCATAATGGGTGTTATTTTGCATAAATCTTTCCAGTTTTATGATCGTTTTTCTAAGCTATGGTGTACATTTTAGTCCATTATTTTTCAGTTGGCAAGTCATATTTAGTTTTATAAGGAATACTGTGACCGTTCGAAATGGATCCTTGTTTCGAAATGGATCCTTGTTACGAATTAAACTTTCACCATCTTCATTAAGACAAATCATATTAAAATCCATCCTTACGTCGTGAACATCCCGGCATTCGAATGACAAGATTTGCGTCGTAATTTAATTGTATTGTGCATACTGCGAAAGACTGGAAAAGTTTGCCTGCGTCGGTATTTCTGCTGACTGAGTCTTCAAGAGGAGAGTGAATATGCTTTTCTAAGTTAGAGTATCATCATCTTGGACTTCATTGCTATGAGGTGATTACTATGAGGTGGGATCGTTGTCAAGCATTAACTTATTTTAGGTAAAAAAACATAATCACACACACAATCGGCCAGAAACATCTATGACGTTCCATTTACATTCATTCTTTCTACTGCTATAATAATTAATGGCATATCATCAGTATCAGTGGTGTCCGAAACTTTAAGTGTTTAAACCCACCTTTATTAGGAAATAAAAAACAACGTACAAATTCAGTTAGGGCGCTCTCACAGATAATACGTAGAGTAGTACCAATAAAATACTACAGATAAATTGAGAAGAAAATGTAAAAGAAAGAAATTATTGCAGAAGTTTTCCCCAGAATTTATTCAAGATTCTTAAAGAAATAAACTGAAGTCGTTTGCAAATGTTTTCGAACACACGAGTATTCCCTTGAAGAGGAATCTTTTCTTATTTATCAAACGTATCCTATTATTCAAAATCTCCTAAGACAACACGACCTTTTCCAACGTAAAGTGAATAATATTGAATAGCAACATCAAACCGAATGTGAAATAGCGCAGACGTGTTACCTAACTGTACATTATTCATGAAGATGAAATTATTTGTCTCAGAAGCCCTGACAGAACTGCTTCTCGTTTTATTTCTATTACAATGATAATTCATGTAATAGTATAAAAAGTATATACCTACATATTTTGTTCACTGCTCGTACAACAGGACTAACAATCGTAAACACTCGATCTGTGCGAGTCCTAATGCTTATTAACAAACTAACCAACTTCAATTGGCGGAAATAATGAAAATCTACCCCGATGATGCCCTGTTTTGGGCCGAAACACGTGTTGGTGGAGGTATGTATGTTGGTGTATACATTCTTTGTTTATTGCATGTTCCTTTGTGGGAGGGAGGGAGGTGCTACTTGCATGAAAGTATACACCATCATACATACGTGTTTGATTTTTGCAGAGTAGATTAACGTATAATCTGGAAATAATGAAGATTATAACAAATTTTATTAATGTGTTATACATAACTGAATGTGAAAATTATTACAAGCTTGTTAACAATTTGTAATGTATTACAAAAATCTCGAAAGATTAATCTTATTGTGACCATGCTCTAGAAATAAATCCTCGGTGTACGCAATTATGATGTTTCAAGTGTGAGTGCTATGTAATCTTATTACATAACAAGATAACGTTATTAAACTCACACCTTGCTATTTATTATTGGTAACAATGGGTGGGTAGAACATGTAATACCACTTACACGTGCTACTAATCAAATCCATGCAATTCCAAATCCATCTAATTCAAATCCACAGATTGGGAACAAATATATTCTGAAAACTCATTATACAGGAACTTCGGCATATTCTGAATGTCAATTCTATTTGAGAAGAAATAGAAAAGGGCACTGATTAAAAGACATCAAATTACTATGATACATAAGTTACAAACATATTGTTACCTAGGAGTATTTATTAATGTAATACATACTGTTACAATGTTTGCTGAAATGTTGACTGTTTGACTGCCTCGGTTACGAACACGGTTTGACGGATTTGAGAGCAGTTTTCACTAGTTATATTTTACCTATATTATGAGAAATATATTATATATAACCAAGAAATTGTTACATTTTCTTAAACCTATTTATAGACAACTTTTGTTTGCCAAAAAAACAATATGTAGACATTTAAATAATAATAATTGCATTGAGTCTACCAACATACATCCATACTTTATACTATTACGAATTCCACTCGTAGGTACGTTACCAGTTTTGTATTCCCCACATTTCAATTTTCAAATAATGAAACATTAATCCTCCTGATAATAGTACCTAATTGTACGACGCAATGTAAAATTCATTTCATTACAGAAATATTTTACGATTTCAAATGATTATATTTCGAGTACAATTAAAACCCCTTTTTCATCCACCAATGAACTCAAAAAATATCATTTTAAAAGCATTGCATTTTAAAGGTAAAAATAATCGACAAAAAATGAAAACTGTTTCGCGTACTTTGGTTTGATTTTTTGCTTTTACTGAATTTCATTCCTCACTGATTTTTCTCGACATTTTTAAACTTTCAAGGCATGAATAAAATTCTATGTAGAATTATGAAGTTTTATCAGCAATGTCCTGAGGTTCAAAATTTTGTGGGTAATTTAAAGCTTCTTTCTATTCGTTTCTTATTTGTTGTGATACATATAAATAAAAGTGTTATGGACTGTGTGAGGTCTGATATGAAAGATAAAGAAGTCTGTGTAGAAATGGCGGCTAATAGGGAAATATAGAAGAAAAACATATTGCGCGAACTGCAAAATAAAATTGAGAAGTGGCCAGGAAGATGATGATATAAAGAAAAGGATTGTCTCTGTGATTTCAAAATAACTGGGTTTTTTCAAGCACTTTTATTTTATTTACGTGACACTAAAATACAAATAAAAAAATAACTGTCTGTCCGAACTGATTTTTATTTAGTGTTATTTAATTAAATAAATAAAATAGTAGGTCACCGGGTAACATATTGACTACCTACTTATTATCTAAAAGTTCCGACGGGATCAAGATTTCAACATACAAGACAAAGACACACCCAGAGAATATCTTCGGATCGAACGAAGTCACAGGCTCAGAATCACGTAGGACTCTCACTTGTCGCGTAGACTACTCTCGTAGGACACTTGTCGCGTGTACAATCGCATCGCATTACGTCGCGCCGCGTCGCATCTTATTCGTCGCCCACGTAGGACACCCCGTAATACTGAATGTATACTTCGTTTGCGTTCGATATGGAAGTTGTTTTAATTGTGTCCCTCACAAATGTCAGCTTTCCGCCCCTGCGATTAAAATACATTGCAAATTAACAGCGATAACGTAAAATGTCATAAGTAAATTTTTCTTACAAGCTAAATTGGACTGTAAGTGCAGGTAATAAATTTGTTATTAGCGAGGAGTGGCAATTCCTTATTCTCGGCACTCAGGTAAAGGTACAATATTCAGGATGGTATATATATTCAGGACGGTAACGACGTAGCCTAGTTGTGACCCTGTCTGCGAACAGAAGGGTTTGTTCTCGGGTCGTGGTTGTAAGTGATATTTGTTGTGCCCACGCCACCCACTTCCCCGAGAATCCTAGGGCGGGAGCATGAGTTTGTTAGCGTTTATTAATCCGATGCCGAAGTTCAGTCTCCCCAGAGACAGATAAGGAACAACTTAATAAAAGGCTACCGGAGGAAGCACAACCTTTAGTAATGAAGACATGACTTAGTAGAAGAATAGGTATTCATATGAAATTTAAACCCTGTGTATTATACTTACTTGTAGTATACCTTTCCTGTTTGTCAAGCGAAGTATTTTTATGACTCAGATAAAAAATAAACAGCAGGCATTTTATATTTTTCATATTAACCGATTCCTGGCATGTGATGCACCTAGCGCGTCATGAAGAAACCTCCAGGGAGGCCCATGACGCGATAAGCGCGCCATTAGAAAATTATCGGCATACACATTTTTATTCAATTTAAACAAAAAATACTTTTATTTTATATAAAAATGAACACATTAGAGAAAGTAATAACTGTGGCCACTAGATTTTTTTGGAAAATTTAATTGTCAGGAGTCGACAACCATACGGTATAATTGTAATTGTATAATTTATTAATTCATAAACTAAAATATAAATAATATCCAATGTTAGTAGGTATCATTTACACAACTCTTTTATGGTAATGTTTATTTTGATTCAAAATGCAATATGATCATTATGGGAAAGTTAGAAAATATAACACATACGAAGATCTGCTCTTGGAACCATGTACTTGTACATGTACTTTTAATGGTAATTAAGATTAATGGTATTTATTAAGTACATTAATGGTAATTAAGATTTTTGAAAGTCGCTTAGCACAGCTGGGAATCGAACCTACCAAATCTATGAAATTAATAAATAATAATAATAAATAATCAACAGATTTTATATAAAAATGAAGATTTTTTGATTTGTGATTAAATACTACCCAAAGGTTCACAATTCCTGGTGGAAATATGAAACTTACTTTCCATCTCCTATAAAACACGTAGACAATCATTTTAAAACACACATAATGAATTAATTAAAACAAAACACAGAGTAACCGGTCTCAACTTGTATTATTATACTTGAAATTGTCTAAAAAAAACTTAATAACATTACCGGGGGCCAACGACGCGCTAGGCGCGTCATCACTTAGGAGGGCCAATCATTTAATTTTATATGGGGCCGGGGCGTAAAGGCTCTAGAAATGAAGGTGGCAAGGAATCGGTTAAAATCCAACAAACTAGTCAAGAAGCACACTTGCTTGCACACTTGCACTGCAAGTGATCACCGTCGAATATAAACATCAACACCAAAGGAAAGACTATGCGTTATCAGCCATGAAACAAGACAAAATTTAAAGAAGAACAAATACTGAATAACGCTGCACCTCAGATTATAGAACCAAAAGGCAGATGTAGTCGTTCTAGTATAAAGTGAAGCTACCAAAGCAAATACAAAATAAAAAGCTAATACAATCTCGTGTCAGTACTACGGAAAGCGTCAAATAACATAAACGTCGCAAGTGTCAAATTTTTTAAAATAATTTTATCAGTTATAATGCCGTCTTGCATTATTAAATTCTCTAAAAGTTGTTCGCAAAAACAAAGAAAAGAAGACGGAATATCTTTTCACAGGTAATTGTTCATTATTTTATTATTTATTTATAATAATATTTTTTCAGTTCGCTTGGAACACAAAACCTCAACAATCATTCATTTGTACACCAGTTTAAATGAAAATCGGTTACCCTAAATTTGGGGAAATATGCATGGACTATTTGGACATTGGTCGATTTATAAATTTATATCGAAAAAAAATATTTTGAAAGTAAATTGTTTTATTTATTTAAACCTAAAAGTCAGGCAATACAGCCAATAAAATTAGCATTCTAACTGCTGAAAATGTCACGTGTGCCAATAATATGTATGATAAATATTATATAATATTTTAGTTTCTGCTTAGCCTACTAATAACTAATAACTATAATTTTTGCAGATTTCCGACAGATGCTGTAACAAGAGAAAAATGGGTTCATATTATTCGGAAAAGCAGGCAAGATATTAATTGGCTAATTAATTTTGCGTGGTTCGCTCATTACATTTTAGTAAGGATGACGTGTACCTATCTCACTAAAAAAGGACATTGGTTGATTAAAAAATCATCAAAACCGAATTTTTGTTATAATAAATAAGTATTGATATTTTGATGTTTTTTTTTGATTAAAAATATCAACCCAAAGAGACAAAAATCCATAGGTTAATTAAAACAATTAAACATATTTAAAATATTAAAGTAAATAGATATATTAAAAGAACATTTACACATCGACACCTCCTACGCATAACTCCCTAACTGTCAATTACAGATTAATACGGCTTCTGCATTTTCGTAACCTACGAAGTCGGTTTTATATATTGAACTTATAAAAAATTAAAAAAACTTATTACAACTAATACTTTTTCAATCGCAAAACTACTTAACTAAAAAACTAGTCCCGCGCAAATCTATAAGACTGTTAGTTCGATATATTTGCGCGGGATGTAGTGGTGAGGGTGGCAGTGAGGCAGAGGGAACTGAAGTTCTATTGATATTGATATTCCAGGTATGTTTTTTCCAATGATACTTGTCGTGTGATGTTTTATTTAGTTAATTTTATATCAATGTTATCTTTACTGGTAGAATTCTTGGGTGTTTTTGGTATTGTAGTGTAAATTTTATTTCATTCTATAAATACAACGCAAAAGTATCTAACTAGTGCAGTTACAGATTTATGCTTCGGAGTTTTTCATAACACATACCATATAAAGAGTTTTGCTTAGGACCATTGAAATTATTTTTTATTCTAACTGGCACATAAAGACTTATGCGCCGGATTTTTTGTTAAAGAATATTGTCTAACAGCTACTTAGTGACGATTGCGTTGGATCTTTACATAAGTGTTTTTTTGTATGTACCATTTAAAAAGTTTTACGTGACCACCCAAATAAAAAGATATCCCCGTAACTAATGCAAATTTTATGTTTTTATTTCAGAATCACCTGTACCAAATTTCCAAGAGGAAGAAAAAACATACTGGGCTAACAATAATATATTAGAGAGCAGTGATGATGATGATATTGTAGAAACTACATTAGTACAGGGTTATAATCAGAATAACGTTTACATGAGCAACGAAGAGCAAATCCCGGACGAAATAAACAGTAACTAAGAACTTGACCAGAACCCTATTCCAAACAACTTTGAAACGTCTGAACTACAAAAACCGGTTAACGAAAATCTGCACAGAAACCCTTTATTGCAAAATTAATGCCCAGCTCCTAGGATATCTTGAGGATCGCCAGCTGATCAGTGACCGTCAGTATGGGTTTCGTCACGGCCGTTCAGCTGGCGATCTTTTAGCATATCTTACTCACCGATGGGCTCAGGCCCTTGATAGTAACGGGGAAGCACTGGCGGTCAGCCTGGATATCGCTAAGGCCTTCGACTGGGTATGGCACAGGGCTCTCCTCGCGAAGCTTCCATCTTACGGTCTCCCTGAGAGGTTATGCAGTTGGGTAGCCAGCTTTCTATCTGAGCGACATATAAAGGTCGTAGTTGACCCTTTGTTGCTCAGATATGAAACCTATAAACGCTGGTGTTCCCCAAGGGTCTGTTCTATCTCCTACTCTGTTCATTCTGCATATTAATGATATGCTGGAGCGTGCAAACGACATTCATTGCTATGCAGATGACAGCACGGGAGATGCTTGTTACACAGGCCCTGCAAACTCCTCTCAGTCTCATGTGGAGGATAGCAGAATTAAACTTGTGTCTGAAGTCGAGAACTCTCTAGAGCAAGTCTCGGAATGGGGACGACTCAATTTAGTTGAGTTCAACCCCACGAAGACACAAGTTTGCGCGTTTCCCGCTAAGAAAACCCCATCTGTCAAAGCGCCTCAATTCCAGGGTACCGCGCGCACCGTTAGTAAAAGTGTTGGGATTCTGGGTGTTGACATTTCGAGCGACGTGCAGTATAGGTGTCATCTGGAAGCTAAGGCCAAACTGGCCTCTAAAAAACTTGGCGTCCTGAACCGGGCGAAGCAGTACTTCACTGCGAGGGACCTTCTGATGCTTTATAAAGCTCAGGTCAGGCCTCACATGGAGTACTGTTCTCACCTTTGGGCAGGGGCGCCACAATACCAGCTTAGTCCATTTGACGCCGTGTAAAAGCGCGCAGTTCAAGTTGTCAACAACCCACGAGTCACTAACAGGCTAGAAAACCTAGGTTTCAGGAGAGACATGGGATCTCTCTGCGTTTCTACCGACTTTACGTGAGTGCTCCAAGGAATTGTTCGATTTGGTGTCAAAATCACCCTTCCATCATCGCACCACTCGCCAAAGATTGAAATATCATCCACATCGCTTGGATTCGTGGCGGACGAGAACGGTCCGTTTTTCACGATCGTTTCTACCACGAACTTGCAAGCTGTGGAATGAGCTTCCCTCTGAGGTATTCCCGGAGCGCTTTGACATGGGGCTCTTCAAGAAAGGTGTAAAAAGAGCTCTCCTTCAGGGCCGGCGTTCCACTGGTGACTCCCCTGGTGTTGCTCGTATCCATAGGCGACGATGACCGTCAGCTCTTGCGTCAGCCCTTCAAGCTATAAAAAAAATTATGCTTTTGTTGAACAAAAGCCTAATTAATGTTCAAATAATATTATTGTTAATATAAGAGAGATTTTTTATTTGTTTTGTATAGTCTTTTTATATTATTTTAACAGCTATTTCCGCTTAAGTGGAATTATTTTACCTTGAAGCGTACGTTTTGGTTATAAAAGTTTGATTGATTTTTTAAATATTTTCAGAATTTTAGCAACCTTTTTATTTCATTTTATATGCAATGGTGCATGTTGTAGTACAAACATTTTATTTTCTAAAAACATATGATTGTTATATATAAAAACTTGTTTTATTAAAAATTAATGCACTTTCAATTAAAATACATACAAGCATAACTATCTAACTAATATTTTAAATATTATCTCATCCCATGCATAACTCATAATATGCCACTTATGATATAAAATAGGCCCGCGTTTCCATTGCAAAAATCTCTTTATACCACTTACCGACTTTGTCTGGTAACTTTTTCCTAAGCATAACTATGCAAGTGGCATTTGAATCTAAAAAACACAAATTAATTCCGACACATAACTTTCTAAGTGTTGTATCTTAATAACTATAAGAAATCCAGAAAAAAATATCAATCATTTATAAAACTCATGATTAAAAACGTAAATTCGCCAAGTTTCATGACGATAGCTGCAGTATTAAGAGTGCTACACGCTTTTGAATGTTCAAACGGCTCTCCTGTAAAATTTGCGATTTCAAGTTAGCGAGTTATACGTAGGAGGTGTCGACATAATTATTATATAATACTTTTTGATAACTAGTGATATGGCTACAACCCATTAATGTCCCACTACTGAGGGTCTCTCCTCACTATTAAGGAGGCCTAGAGCATACTCCACCACGCTGCTCCAGTGCGGATTGGTGGAGGGGTTAGTGGCCAACACATTGTCGAAAGTTTTCAAGCCGCCCGAAGGCCTCCGACACGGCTTAACGACTGCTATCTATCGATGTATCGATATCAACCGGGACCGACGGCTTTACGTGCCTTCCGGAGCTCGGAGGCGCTCAAGAAATTATTATCAGAAGAAATTAAAATCAATTATTATTATTACATACAATAAAACTTTAATTTTTTGTCTGTTTTTCTGTGCATTTGTTCCGCCTAATCTCAGGAACGGCTTAACAAATTTAGATGCAGTTTTCACTGACGTATTCAAATGAGCTTGGGTTAACATTTAGTTAGAATCGGTACACAAATAAGAAATCACGTCAATTTAAAGAATACCATCCCTCATTTATCGATTATGGGCTTACCGAAGCGAAACAAGGGCGTTCACTAGTAATAAATAATTTTCCAATTTAATTGTGCATAATGTTTTAAGCTGAAAATATGGCGAACAATGTTTACAAAATTGCGGGAGATTATGACTTTTCACTTGGCAACCTCACACACACAAAGAATCCATACGGTGCAATTGCTAGTTGACATTAAGGTTGTCATGCACACATAGGGAAAAAGCGGCTTCACACGCTTCACATTATTCGTCGCTTTTCTTTGCGAATGTTCTATCTGCCTTTTGGTTCTATAATCTGAGCGCTGCACACTCTTAGCCCCACACTAGGATTCACTATATCGTGGGGGCCATGGACAACATACAAGACAAAGACACACCCAGACCGAGAACGGAAGTTTAAAGTCGTCGTTAAAATTAAAATCGCTGGGAATCGAAGGACCCTTAAAACATCCATCCGGCGTGATAACATTTACGCCATTCGGGTCGTCATAAATACTTAAAGAGAAAGTAGGTACAATTGCTTGAAAGAAAATTCCACAAACTAATTCTACAAATCGTTTCATTTCCTATTATAACTGTTTAAGTGCAGTACCTACATACTTTAAGTAGGGTAATTACAATTATAACACGATAACTATGAGTGCAAAAATATTAATAATTAAGGAGATCCCTCTGTGATCTCGTTCAATTTATTTTAATGAGGGATTCAGCGTTAGTAAGGGTATGATGTGGTCACAGTCCCGCGGCTATTTACAAACCAGACATCACTGTAAAACCTTTTTGGATTCGTCCTGTTTAATGAATACGCACAAGGCCTTTCGAGGTTCTTTTCAAAATTATTATCGCTAGTAATTAAAAAAAAACATTTTCTTGTCGCTTTAGATTTTACTAGCTGATCCGGCAAACGTCGTTCTGCAACATAAGTAATTTATTATTAAGTAATCGCCCTCACTTCGCTCCTATTAATCGTAGCATGATTTAACATACCCTTTAACCTTCCTGAATGATTGAGGTAAGTATTCAACACAAAAAGGATTTTCCAATTCGGACTAATATAATCTGAGATTAGCGTGGTCAAACAAGCTTTATATTATTAATATAGATAGGAAAATAATTTGATTTAACAATGTCCATATATACATATTTTTATATATTTGTTTACTTCTTTCACTTGGCTTCGGTGAAATGAAACGTCATGAGAAAACTCACACATCTGCGAATTCTCCATAATACGTGGAAACTACATACGTATTGTGTTTAGACAAGCGGGAGTGTAGCAACCCAAGTTCTGGGTAACAGAACTGGCTAGCAGCACCGTCTGTTACATTTGGAGCCACTTTTTATCCATAATAACTCAAAAACTATTTAACAAAAATGTTATACATATACAACCGTCGATTTATTTACTTGTATACTTCGCAGGCCTACTATAAAGACCCTACCATAATTCCCTATGTCTGTAATACTCAAAACATAATTATCTTATACATTCGTATTAAAATTAATCACTGGTACAAGTCGTTAAGGCAATAACCGCAACACTTGTACTGCATAGAATCATTTAGAGCGCGTTACAGTTTGTAAACTTGTATGGCGCCGTAATTTTAGTTAAATTACTGTTGTACATACCTAGTTGTTTACGTCGTTCACAACGGCGTAATCGATCTGTACCTACCCTTTGTTACCAAGCAATGAACGTTCATGTACCAGATAGAAACATCAATAGCTTTAAGTTTAACAGCAGCCTCCTATTATACTACTACTAGATATATATTATTATTATTATTACTATAAGTATGTATTGGATGCTTCAGTTTTGAAGATTACCCATTTCTTACTTCAAACTTCAACTTTCAACTAATTCAAAAATAACTCAATGCGCCGTCTTTAGAAGTCCGCCACCTTGAATTTATATCCAAGTTATGTACCTACTTCATTTTTTGAGTCATTCTTAGTAAGCCCTGTAATTCAATACCCATATTATAGGAGTGCAATAACTCATCCGACGACGATTAAATATAGGAAATTTCAGCTCAGTCGAAAATAGCTACTTCAAAATTGAGTTGGAAGATTGCACCTTCAAACACTGTTACATTGCAAGTTAAATAAAAACCTTATAATAATTAGAGAGGCGTGTAAGATTCCAGACCAAAGGCTTAGTACCTACGGAAGACTGATATTTAAACCACTCAGCTTTTACTGCACTAAACGATTAAATACAATCAATATTAGTTACACTTCTAGTACCAATTGCTGACAGTGGGGATCTGGATAATAGCCAAAAGACCGGCCGTGGTTAGCTCGATCCACCTGCTGTGCGAAAAGATATAATTAACACAAATAATACATTATTTATGAGTCCTAATTCTCCTATGTTCAACGTAGTAAATACTGTCTTAACCTAGATAATACCTATTACAACCCGTAATAGGTATCCTATACAGGTGATATATTACAGGTATCATATATTATGACTAAAAGCGAGGCACACGCCTAATGAATGATAAATGAATGGACGGATATGAATGAAGGAAATTGAAAATACATATTATATGAAAAGAACCTTACCTACATCTAAATACCTATTATGTTAATAGTAATACGTAAAGAAAACTTTGTTGGTACCGTAACCGTGGATCATCAGACATCATTACAAGACATCATAGCGTGTTATTGTAACTTACGTTAATAATTTCCTGTCGTAAATCGACCGCAGAGCGCTTACAAGTAGTAAAAGCGTCATTGATGGCGTAGTTATGTGTCGTTACAAGCACTATGCTGTGATGTCATGTTGTAGGTCCAATCCAATACAAGCTGTAATAATAGTAACTGGGCAAGTGGACCACTGCCCTGGCCGGCGGCCAATTAGCCCGACCGTGGCTTAATCAGCTCACCTATGTAACACCC
This sequence comes from Hesperia comma, assembly GCA_905404135.1. NCBI lineage: Eukaryota > Metazoa > Arthropoda > Insecta > Lepidoptera > Hesperiidae > Hesperia > Hesperia comma. Next base: position 8,704,006 of record FR990025.1, on the reverse strand, counting down.
AGGATCGGTAAATTTGTCTGTAACCGCGTCTATTCATTAAGGTCGCTATAACATTTCCTTATTCTTGGCTATTTTTTATTTTCTGATTTTTATTAACGGAGTTCAAAAAAAGGAGCTTCTCAATTCGATGTTTTTTGTGTGTTATGGACCTTATAACTTTTCCATTTTCTTCAATTTTGAGAATTCTTTTTTTATTCGAAAACTGTTGCTCGTCGTTCGCTCCCAATAAAATTTGACCGACATCTGACGTGTATCTTTTGAGTTATCTGTATTGATCTGTTTTGAAGCAGGTTATTTTTTTATTAAAAATTAAATTATTTTTGTTAAAAGTTAAATTATGAATAAGTGACCAGATATTACGTTAAGTGGTATTTATGTGTACAATTCTTTGTAATTATATTTTACCTCAGCCCATTAATGGGCATTTACAGGGCACGGGATTTTCATTATAAAGGAGTATTCGCGCTTCACCACGCTATTAAGTACAGGGAATTAGGTATACAGGAAATTATAATAACAACCTTATATATTATAACATACCTATAGGTATATTAACACTTAGTAAGCCCGGTTAACCGAGGGACACTCCGACGCATTACCTACCGACTAGAAAGAAACAGATAAACCGGTTATGATTAACTTTAACAAATGTGTCAGTTCCTTTTTTATGTTTAACATAAATAATTTAAATTTTATCAAATCTATTTACAATTTATCTGATTACTAGTCATATTACATACGTCAAAGCATTGGAACTATTTCTCGGCGACGCGACGGTGGCGGCGTTTTAACCGCACGTCAAGCCACTCGCCTCAGTGCAGCTGTGCATCTGTGCATCTGTGCAACCGAGCTCCCAAATCCCAAAGTGATGTTTGCAATGCGTTGAGTAAACACCCGCCTGCAACCAACCAACTTGTAATGCGACAGCTGTACCCATTCTGAATCTCATTGTCCCATTTCCCCGGTTTTATTCACGAAATCTCCCGAAATGGTACAGCAAAGGGGCGAGTACTTTTTTACGTTTTTCCCGCTAACCTCAACTTAACTTGAAATCGAGTTTGCAACATAAGTTACCTAGACCGTGAACGAACCATGTGAAACAAACTTCGAAATAAGAACGATATTCGTGTTACAGGATTCGGGTATTTAGTAACTTTCGTGATTTACTTGACAAGTGGAAATGTTGAGTGTGCATTTAGAAACTTGGAAACCCTTAAGACGCCTGTATTTATCGGTAAGAAAATTTACAACACTTCAAATTTAACATAGTAATGAAATATGTGCCTAGGTAATTAACGTAAACATAAATTATCGTAGGTGCAATATTACCACCGAATACGGTGACCGAAGTGGCGTTCGCGTCAGCCCTGACGAGAGCATCTATGGAAAGTGAGAATTATAACTTTGTCATGAAAGTGAAGTATGCCCCCTTCGGAGACAGCTTCGCAGCATCTAAAGCTGGTAAGCGTAGTGAAATGTTTGATGTAGCAAATATTTCAGTTCTAAATTTTAGAATTATGACCGTTCCCAATATTTTACTTATAAGTAAGCATAAATATTCTTTGGATATGTCAGCAGGTAAACAAATTTGCACTTTGTGTGATATTTTGACTGTTTTGAGGGAAATCACTGATCATTCTGAATAGACAGAATTTAAAATTGACCATTAATGAATAAAACTAAGGTACTTTGGCGCATTATATTTAATTCACATAAACAGACTTGATCTGAAAATTGTATTATCTTAACACCTTTCGAGTACAAAAAACACTTAAAGAAACAGAACAGTGATATAAAAGTTAGTAGCTCGTAAATATGTAGAAAATTTCTTATTGAACTAAATGCTTTAGTTTAACTTGTAATGATAACTTTTCATGTAACTTAATAAATACTTAAATAAATTTTGAAAATTTTTAACACAAAAAGTCTTCTAACTTTTCCTCGTTACCAGCAACGGAACTTCTGTCCAGCGAAGTGATAGCGATATTCGGGCCGACGGATGCCACTTCCGCTGCGGCAGTAGAGGCGTACTGTCGAGAAGCTGGAGTGCCCCACATTCAAGTAAGTAGCATTAAGGCATACGTTAACATTTGCTTTGACGTGATTTTAAACTCTACTCGGATAGATCACATTTTACTGCGATCGTACGGGTTCTTACAATACCTATGTGTTTTGCACTTACAGTTAGTGTAACTGGGTTAAAATATCCATGTACAGATACAAATATCTTGAGTACCTGTTATCATAATAAAAATATGCTTTGATACTAATTCGAATCAAATATAGAAGTAACGTGTAAATGACTAACATAGTATTAAGAAAATGTGTGTGTAGTACTAACAACAAATATGGACTTATTGTGGTCTGAAATAAAGATTATTATTATTATTATGCATTAGTAGCCCAAGTCATTATTTTATATACCATCAATCTAGATTACAAATACGCATTATAAGTTGTGATAAGAATTATTTACATTTGTCGAAATTATAAGCATTAACTGAAAATATTTCACTTCCGAGATTAGAATTCTGGTTGTCGAGAATTTCCCCGAAGACGTATTATCGCCTAGATTATGACGTTCGGAATTAATTACTTTGTGACAAGCCGGGCCCTGGAGATCTATCGTCTATTTTGTAACTCAAGATTGATTATAGGAGCGATTTTCTGCAAGCTTTTGTATCGTCGAGACAGAAAAATCGTATCTTCCAAGCAGTAAAGTCTGATTAGAATGCAATATGTTATGGATACAATTCACTCGCAAAAACCAACAGCAATTTCATATCGTATTTTAGAAGAGTTGCAATACACCCGAGAGAACTATTTCAATTGCAATACTTTATTTCTGCTTTCTGCTTCTTCTACAACGTTTCAGAAGCAATATCGGGAGAATTGTTTTAAGTCGAAGCGTACAAACAACGTTTAATTCTCAGGCAGTATGGCGCCCGCCGCCGGTTCGAGGTACTGAAATTCCGACACCGGCCAGTATCAACTTGTATCCTGAAGCCGTGGCTTTATCTAAAACAGTTGCACTTTACATTAAAGACAGCGATTGGAACAGTTATTCGCTGTTATATGACGACGATCAAGGTAGGTATATTGAACTTATGGAGGTAGTAAAATGAACTTTACGCTGTCAGTATTTCAATATTAGGAGAATAATTTATTGTTATTTAAGACCTCAGATGTAGATGTGATATTTATTAAATTGAAAGAAAGCTGTGCCTGTTTAAACAGACATCTATTGCATAGTTAGGTAGTGTAGCTACAAAGCGTTCAAGCGGTTCCAATTTTACGAATTACTGTTCTGTACATTCAGTGTCATTGGACACTACCTACATGTATATAAGCCTCTAAACCAAGCTTACCGATTTGTTTTGTTTAGAAATTAATGATTTACAGGTCTTATTAGATTGCAAGAGATATTGAAACATGCATCGCCGGAACACAAATGGTTGGTGCGAAGATTGCGGCCCGGGGAAGATAATCGCCCTTTGTTAAAAGCATTGAAAGCCACTGGAGTGACAAGAGTTGTTCTGGATTGCCCCTCCGATCGAGTATTGCAATACTTACGAGAAGCAAAAGAAGTTAATTTTTTTGAAGATTATATGGTTAGTGTATATGACTCAATGAATAGAATTTTGTCCTAATTGGCATTAAGTACCTACTTTGAAGACGCATTTGATGTTACTGATGAATTTTAATGGTATGCTATGGATGGTGACTTTGTTGACAAACTTATTGCGTACACATGGGGTTCCGAGCCTATAAATACTCAACCCCGTGGATCTTTCAATTTCATCACAGCCCTTGTTTACCAGATATGAAATGGACATATTTTTCGGCCTTAAACAAATTATCATGTTTTAACCGACTTCAAAAAAGGACGAAGTATTTTATAAATGTTTGTCACCTCATAAATCAAAACTTTTTACACCGGTACATGTAAACCGATTTTGATAATTATTTTTGTATTCAAAAGCTAGTGCTTCACGTCTCTTTGCATAAAAATTTGAACGATCATCCGACGGGTAATTATTTAGTTAAATAGTAACCTAATAAAATTAAGCCGGTAACTAAATAAAATTAAGCCGGTTATTTTTTTTGTAAAATTTTATTTTATCAAACGTTGTATTGGCTCATCCAACTCGAAATTATCACAAACATGTGGGGGTAAGAATTGATTACTAAGTGTTATTTACTAAATTGAACATTTATTCAGAGTTACATCCTTATGTCATTGGATGCTCATACACTGGATCTCGAAGAATTGCGTATTGGTCTAGCGAATGTGACGTGTCTGAGAATATTCGATCACTCCGATTCGAGAACGAGATCGTATTTAGCCGACTGGAAAGCCAGAGGGTCTTCTGATGTGAAAATTCCACAGGAAACGCACGAAATCACAGTAAGTGAGGCAAATAAAACCTAAACCTTTATTGTGAATTGTATAGTTGCAAGTAGTAGTAATACTCTTTATAATTTCTTTGTAATTTTCGTAAAAAACAAGAATTGGGAACAAAGGAGGTCTTATCGCTAAAGAGCGATCTCTTCCAGACAATCAGGGGCTGAGAAGTTTTGAATAAAGGATAGAACGTTCAAAAGGCAGGGTGTACTAATGACATTTTGAGTAAGAAAGATGGAGATTAGGAAAGAAAATGTATGTATAGTATATTACAAGCATATTCTTTCACACCAGATATATTATAATGAAATGTAAAATTTAATTTATTGCATTAGTTTTACTATTCAACGACTTTAAAAGTATATTTGGTTACCTAAAGCTGCAACAATATTTATAGTCACTGAATATATAAATTTACACTATCAAACATACTTAAATTGTGTTCTAGGTAGAAGCTGCGCTGGCCAGTGACGCAGCAAGACTTATAACTGATGCAGTGGAAAGCATCCCAGATGAATTTAAAGAGAAAATTCTAGCTTTCGAATCGCAGCCAGAAGAAGGGGAAAGAAAACTCGACGAGGATTTTGTAAATCATTTGCTGACGGTATATTTTTTTATAATTCATCTGGATTTGTGTTTCAAATTTTTAATTATGATTTAAATGCATTTTTGATTACTATTATTTATTTTATTACATTGAAGTAGAAAAAACCTTACAACGTACTTGAATATTTACAAAAAAAAACCCCATAAAACTAAATTTTTGTCTATGTCGTACTTTCAGAATCCAATAACAGGAATAACGAACAAAATTACAGTAGACAACGCAACGGGGGAGCGTACAAACTTTAATGTAGAAATAATGGAGTTATCTAGCAGTGGCTTTAATAGTATAGCAAAGTGGAACCCCGAAGAAGGTTTCGAATACGCACGATCACAGAATGAAGTTTCTGATGTTTTGGCAGAAAAATGGCAAAACAAAACTTTTAAAGTCGTATCACGCATCGGAGCTCCGTATCTGATTGAGAAAACTCCCAAAGATGGCGAAGTATTGACTGGCAACGATCGTTACGAAGGATACTCAAAGGATTTGATACACGAAATATTGAAAGAAACATTGCACGTAAATTACGAACTTGAAATAGTCCCAGGGAACTTATATGGCTCATACAATAAGGACACTAAGAAATGGGACGGTCTTATCGGACATCTTGTAGAAAGGGTTTGTTGCGGAATATAGTTGTTACATTGTAATACTTACAGTATAAGAACTGCCTATATAATAATGATTTACATTTTCAGAAAGCACATTTGGCTATTTGCGACTTAACCATAACGTATGAAAGGAGATCAACGGTAGATTTCACAACACCATTTATGACTTTGGGCATCAGTATTCTGTATTCAAAGCCGACGCCCCCGCCGCCGGAACTATTCTCATTTCTAAAACCCTTCTCCGTCGATGTTTGGATTTACATGGCCGCTGCGTACTTAATGGTTTCTTTATTGCTCCATATTTTAGCGCGGTGAGTAATTATTATACTAACATAAAGTCAAGAACCTCAGAGTAAGAATAATTGAAAACACTCTAGCGTAAAATAATAAAAGTTTTCGAAGTATCACAATCTTCAGACTTCAGAGATGCTTGGCTGTAAATACATTTTATATCCAATCACATTCTATGAAAGAGCTTTGTTATGACTTCTCATATTTATATTACAATACGTATTATTAATACGATATAATATATTACAAATCACTTTATCAATATAGTATTTGCTAATAACTTCACTAAAACCCTACCTTACCAGATATAACTAGGAAACATCTAGACACTTAATTTAATATATAACATCATTGCATTTAGGTAACATTTTAATATCCTTTCGTCATCCTTAACGATTGTCAATTGTTCAATCGGTTAAAAAGTTTTAAATGAACTGTATCCGCGTGAATGTTTTTAAGTACCTGATCTTTCGTTACATAAAGTAATTACATTACATTTTCAGATTGGCTCCTAACGATTGGGAAAACCCTCATCCGTGCGACAAGTCACCCGAAGAACTGGAAAATATTTGGCACATTAAAAACTCATGCTGGCTTACTGTTGGGTCCATTATGACACAAGGTTCCGATATTTTGCCAAAGTAAGATATGAGTAATTTATTATTGGCCATCACTACATTATATAATAGTTGGGAATTTGGGCTCCTACTTGGGGATTCTGGGTTCGAATCCCATGGCACGCACTTTTGACTTATCGGAATTTTGTCCGTTTAAATGTCACTCGCTGCGGCCCTTATTCTGCTAATTTATAAATGCTTCAATTGCAGCTCAATTGAACAGTTTGACACATTTTTGACACATACCCCATACAAAATGTGTCAAACAATTCAAGTGAGATCCAATTTATCCGTTTATAAATTAGCAGAATCGGGGAGTTTTTTTTCCCCTTTAAGGTGCCCAGCAGTGGGACAATTATTGGTTATGACAATGAGGATGAATCTTACGTAGGTACATGTTTTTTTAACACGTTGAGTGCGAAACGAGGCTTAAAACACCTCGTCCGTGTCTCGACGTTATAGCGGTAAGAAAAAACTTAAACTTCTCGTTCGTGCGGGAGGCATAACTTCCATCTGGTTCAGTGTAGGAAAAAGATAACTATATATCTGAGATGTGCTATTAATTCCTAGTTCTATGGTATATCAACCTTAATACCGGGTTTCTTAGACCTCGTGCCGCACTGAACTAATAAAATTCTAACGCTGTGCGGAACGAGGTTGCAAACGCCTCGTACCTCCGCGCACCTCGTACCGCACCCTACGCTAGCTTCATGCGGTTAGTGTTGTGCAACGCATTCGAAGCTTTTACAGAGAACGACTTGGATATGGATACAGGTAATCTTCAAACATCCTAACTACTTGTTATATCGTTAATAGAAACGTGAATGTGACTTGTTGAGTAACTTTCTTCAAATAGGTTGTTAATCATGATAAATTATGGTATGTTTGTTTATTGAGTTAACTAGCGGACCCGGCAAACGGTGTTTTGCTCATCAAAATTTAATGCTTTTGCCCAATTGTACTCGACTCTTCAGTACTCTAACCAACTTTACCCAACTCTTCTCTATTCTAATCTAACCAACTTTACTCAAGTCTACCCACCATTTCCTTACTCTTAAATTAATCTACTAAGCTCGACCCTACTTTTCAGAACCCACTGCAAACAAAGTAGGTACATCATCTCGAAAAGGGATCAAAGAAGAGGAGATGTGTAGGATGTTACGAAAAACTCCGCACCTAACAAGTCGTGAGGCAGACAAAAAAGTAAAGAAAATTGTCACAGAATGCACTGGTTGCAAAAAATATTATTGTTTGAACTGTTTCAATGAGAAACACCCATAAATTTTAAAAATAAAATACCAATATATAAAATCGATATTTATTTTCCCATCACTAAATAATATGAAAAACTGCCATTTTTCAGTGCGGTACGAGGTACATCAGATCCCACGTTTTATTTTACCTATAGAATCTAAACTAACTTATGTAACCACGGGCGGCGGCAGATTTAGGTTCATCAATTCATTGTTAATAATAATCGCGACAAAAACCGTACAATTTGTTTTATTTGGCGCCAAAAAAAGGATTTTTGTCTCCTACGGGCGGTGGGGTTTAATATGCCTCGTGCCGCCACAATGTCTGGTTTAGGACGAGGTTTAAAACGCCTCGTAACGCAGTAATGGAAAGTACAGAAAAATCTGTGCCGCAGGGAACGTGTTAAACTAATATTTATGTTTAGTTGTAGTACCTATTGTAAATATTTAATATATTTGCTACTTTATTTACCTACATATATTGTTTTTGTTCAGAGGTTATTCAACAAGGTGGGTTTGCGGGATGTGGTGGTTCTTCGCGCTTATCATGTGCTCATCTTACACTGCCAACTTGGCCGCTTTTTTGACAAATGCTGCAATGGACGATTCGATCAAGAGCGCTGAGGACTTGGCCTTGCAAACTAAAATTAAATATGGCACAGTAAAGGGCGGCTCTACTTCTTCCTTTTTCAGGGTACGTAATGCACATGAAATATGAAACATAGATAAAACTAATAATATAAAGATCTAAAACGATATATGCACGTTAATACCAAAGATCCATCCATATCCAAGACTATTTCGGTCTGTTAACATAATTGAGAAAACACTTTAGGTACTAGAAAAGCAATGCATGTTCAAACGCTGTTAAATAATAGTGGCATACCGTAATGTTTGAAAAATCGACAGTGAGCTTAGCCTTATAAACATTTTTTTGATATCAACGTTTCATTGTGTATTTGACAACGTATAATGTATTACCGTAGCTAAGGCATTGGCTAAGCGTCCACAGATCGGTATCGTACGCATCGGACGCATCGCATCGCATTCTTTGTATAGAAAGTACGATCCGTACGATGCGGATCAGTGGACGCACTTGTATGATTTTCTATACAAAGAATACTACGATCCGTTTAATGCGATGCGTCCGATGCGTACGATACCGACCGGTGGACGCTTAGCCTAAGGCTAAATCATACAAGTGCGTCCACTGATCCGCATCGTACGGATCGCACATCGGCAATGCCGACACCGATGCTCCGAGAGGCAACTTTTGCGATTTGCGATGCGTGCCGATGACGTCATACGGAATGCCGATCAGTGGACGCGCCCCGCGCGCTGAAATGAAACTGGTATCGGCAATCCGATTGCTGTTACTTGCGTCGGTAATCCGATCGCTGCTGATACAGTGGACGCAGTATGAAAAAATAATGCGATTACTGCGATGCGTCCGATGCGTACGATACCGACCGGTGGACGCTTAGCTAATCTCTTTTTGTCATAGCGATCAAATTTCTCAACGTATCAAAGAATGTGGACGGCGATGGAATCTGCTCGCCCGTCAGTTTTTGTCAGTAACAACGACGAAGGAGTTGAGAGGGTTCTCAAGAGCAAAAGAGATTATGCATTCCTAATGGAATCGACGGCTATCGAATACCAACTCGAGCGGCACTGTGATCTGATGCAAGTGGGCGGATTATTAGACTCTAAAGGATATGGAATTGCTATGCCCTTCGGTGAGTACGAGTTATTATTCTTCAAAATTATATTATCGGTGCATACTTAGATGCTCTTTAAATTAAGTAATCTTGTGAACTCTGACAATCAACCGTTTGGTGGAGTATCCGTTAGGCTTCCTCATGCCCACTTAATGAGGCGGTGTAGATAATATGGGCTGATGCAAGATTGATGACTTTCTTAAATACTAGCAATAATATACTCGTACTTGTTACATACATTTTTAATTGGGGGCAAACACCAAAATCCTTTTCAATTGACAAAAGCTCAATTTATAGACTCATCATACTCTTTTATTATTCCCCAGCAATGGAGGAATCACTACAGTTGAACAGAGTACTATCAGAGTACTAACAGTTGACATGGCCCCTTTAAATTTTAAGTGACATCAATAACAACGTACCCTAGTTTACCTAATTAAATATTAGAGTTAGGCCTATACGATGATCAACCTACATGAATCCTTTATTAACTACGAGTACATATAATTGGTGGATAGATACCTAAGTGTCTGTTCGAAATGATATCAACATAAGCATAACTGTTAGGAGTTAAATTGATTTGATTTGATTTGATTTGATTTGAGTGTTTAATTGCATTCTCTGAGTATAAAATTAAACGCTCATTTATTTTTTACCCGACTTTTTAAGATGGAAAATTGTATAAAAATATTCTAGACAAAGAAGTAAAACGGTACTTTACTCTCATCATTTTTTATCTGAACTGAACAATTATTATTTTACTATACAAATTCAACAAAAGAAAGCTTGACCATAAATCTTTTTAACTAGTCTACGTTGAAACTTTTATAAATAAAATGAAAGCCGCAGTTCTTGTATATTCCCGGGCCTTTTTGTGAAGTGAACTTAGTAAGAAAAGTTGTTTTTAATTTTCAGATTCAGCTTACCGCACGCCAGTCGACAACGCAGTTCTGAAACTTGCGGAGAGTGGAAAATTAGTGGAACTGAAAACTCGATGGTGGAAGGCGCCGGAGGACTCAGCCTGTGTTGTAAGAATAGTTTTTATAACTTATAAATGTAACACTGTTGAATTGAATTGAATTGTTCACTAAAGAAAAATAGGTTTATGAGAAAAACCCCAGTTAAGTATGTTTATACTCGTATATTACACGTAGATAACTTGTTTTGAAATGTGTCAACAGGAAAACATTAGGTATGGCCAGAAACGATTGCCACAAAGATGTTAATTTAATGCTTCAGTATTATGCTATAGCTGCTACCAATTTCTTGGTAGCAAGTGTAGTTTTAGAAATTAAGCTAAAAGTAGATTGATATGCTGATTCCTCTTCGGATGATACGATTATGAGAGCTTTATCAGGGTAATAAACATGTTTAAGCCAGAAGAAAATTCTGTGTTTATACTTATTCTGATAAATGTTTTAAGGAAAAGTCTGCTTTATCTCTCAGTTAATGGTATTTATCATACTCGAATATTTGTTCAAAACCCCGCGGCTTGTATCATCAAATTACGAGATCTACGAAGTTAAATTACTTTTCACAATGTTGAATTGTGACCTAATCTAAACTGTGAATAAAATTAAACCTAAATTGTGAATAAAAAGAAGTCTGATGCGTATTAAATAATTTGAAATTAAATCAAAGACAATTGCTATGTATTATGGTGTATGTTGATGTTATGAAGTAATTAAGCAATAAAGCACTGAGTCTAGACTTAGACATGGGGTTAAAGGCATATATAATAATAATAATAATAATAATAACGCTTCACACTCAAAGCCCCACACTAGGACTCCCTGTGTCGTGGGTGCCTTGGACAACACGCTAGACAAGACACACACCCAGACCGAGAACGGAAATTTAAACTCATCATTCAAATTGCCGCCTCGCTGGGAATCGAACCCAGGACCCTCGGAACAGCGTGCAGGCGTGTTAACCATTGCGCCATCCGGGTCGTCGATATATCATAGAGATAGGAATATACTATAGATCAATGCGATATATACATGATACATATCAAATTACAGATTATGTACTACATAAATAATAATAATTACCGACTGAGTCTTAGCAGTCCATAATATATTAGATGTAGAAAATGCTGAGGGAATACAATACTAAATAAATTAAGTAGGTAAGATGTATTTTTTAAACTTAAAAATATCTTAAAATTTGATTGATGGTCGATGCGAAATCATACGTGAAACGAAGAGACAAAGTTGCAATCTAACCTTCATAACTCAAATCAAAATCGATATCATGTTAACGTCAAAGAAGAAAGAATTGACCCTTCACACATAAGTTTTTATTTCATTTGGTTACTTATACCTACCTAAGTCAAATTTGGTCTTCATGGAAAAGAAAATTTTCCAAGAGAACCAAATTTTCTTCTTCACTTCACTTATTTCTCCTCTGACGTTAACAGCAAGAGGAAGCATGCTATAAAATAAAAACACAAGTTGGAAGGGTTACTTCTTTCTTCTCCGACTTTAACAGGTAGAAGAAGCAGACAATAAAATAAAATCATAAGTTGGAAAGATTACTTCTTTCTTCTCTGACATTAACAGGAGGAGGAAGCAGGCGAGGAAGGAGCCAGTGCTGCAGAGCTGGGTGTGGACAACGTGGGCGGCGTATTCGTGGTGCTGGGCATCGGCTGCGGGATGGCGGCCGGCATGGGAGCCTTCGAGTTCCTTTGGCATGTTCGAGATGTCGCTATTGAGCAAAAGGCTAGTTTCATTCATATTAATAGACGACAAAATGAGAGTTTTCAGGTTTTTGTCTATTGGGGTTTAGAGTGAATAGTAAGGGAAGGTCACGTTTCTAATGACCACTGCTGTATTTTCAGTGTAGCTAGGCCCGTTAATGTTATATCTGATCCGTAAAGCCTATAAATAAAATCAACAAAAGGACGTTCTTGGGTTCGAAATAACTAATTTGATCAGTTCAAATCAGATGGCTACCTTCTACCTATATATATAAAAGCGAAAGGTCACTGACTCACTCATCACGAAATATCAAAAACCGCTGAACATAATATTAAAATGAAATTTAGAATGGAGGTAGCTTATAATTAGAAGGTTAGGCTAAGAGAAGGTTAGGCTTAGGAAGGCTAAGAACGGATTTTTTGATATTCCACCCCTAAGGGGGTTTAATAGGGGTTCAAAGTTTATATGAAAGTCCGTCAATTATAAACCAGATATTATGAAAATTGGTATTTAGAATTGTGATCAAGAATAATGAAAAACCTGTATCAAAGTTTTTTATAAATCAACCCCTTAATAGGGATTGAAAGGTCATTTACTTTAATTATCTCTTTGTACGCGATAATCTCAGGATCGGCATATCTAATATCTTTAAACGAGCAATTCTTGTATATTTATTTATTTATTTATACCTATATATATAATCACGATCTCGGAAACGGCTGCAAAGATTTTCATGAAAATTACAGATTAGGGGGTTTTCGGCTCAAGGAATCGATTTATCAAGGTCCCAGGTTCGAGAAAAGCTCGGTTCCCGAGATAAAGAGATTTTAAAAACATCATACTGACGTCATCTATGAAACATTAGGATAACTTCTATGAGGTACTGTTTGTAACGTGTTGAACTGACGCCATCTATGAAACATTAGGATAACTTCTATGAGGTACTGTTTGTAACGTGTTGAAATTTCAGTAGTATGAAACTAGATGGCGCTGTACAACTTTGTGAAACACGCTGTTGAGATCCTTTGGCCGTAACATAAGTAAAATGAATTTTGTGCTCAGTGAACAGTTGTATGATTTGACTCCTGAATAGATGGCGGAATTCCTCGTATTTCTTGCGATTCATACTAAATATAATTTTCAACCGAGCAAAGCTCGGTCAACCAGGTACTAATATATTATAATAGCATTTAGATATACTCGTAATTGTAAAATATGTATAAAACTGGAAATAATGTATATTATGTTGGTGTTCTATATAAATAAATAAATAAATAAAATAAATGGGACTTTCACTGGGAGATAAAGGATATTGTGGACTTTCACTGGGAGAAAGAGTAGATTGTGGACCAACATACATAAATAGGCTACTTTTTATCCCACAATTCCCGCGGGATCAGGATTCGCGCGGGAAAAACACCTGCGCGCAAAGTCACGGGCTTAGATATTTTATTATTTATTTATGGGACCATCACTGGGAAATGGAGGAGGTTATGGAGCAACATATATTTTTATCCCGGAATTCCCGCGGGATCGGGATTCACGCGGGAAAGATCCTATTCGCGAACTCGCGGGCTCAGATCTATATGGGTCTTTCACTGGGAGGTAGAGGAAGTTGTGGGATGTTATCTATAGGCCACTATTTATCCTAGAATTCTCGCGGGATCGAGATTCACGCAGAAAAAACACTGAGTTCCATGCGGGCGGAGCCGCGGGCACAGCTAGTTGATGATAAAAATTTCTATATTTAAAACTTCCTTGGTTACTAGTAATAAGCATTTTAAATAACCGGTGTTGATGATTTATTTCAGATGTCACAAACAGATGCTTTTTGGGCTGAATTGACGTTTGCCCTAAGTTTCTGGGAGACGGAGAAACCAGTTAATCACTCTCGACCATCCTCTTCAGCGTCAGGGTCTAATATGGCTTCAAGAGCCTCATCTGTCCTACGCTCGGCAGCGGATTTATTCCACCTTGGTGTTTTCAATAATAATAATAAATAAATATTCTTGAATTTTATTAAAGCTCCAATTTTTACATTTCGAAACTAACTAAACTAAATAATCTTGGTAACCAGTTTGAAATCGTCTATAAAATAAACTGATTATCACTAAAAGAATTGTTTTAAATGTCATAACATAAATTAAAATTTTACTTTACAAGAAGTTAATGGGAAGTAGTTCAATGAGACACTATGACGTACAGATGTAGTTAATTAATGTTAACATACTACCAGAAAGATCTAAATAATAATACAAATAAAATTAATAACAAAGACAATATACTTACAGTGTACTAATGCACTAAGTACTAATTAATTAACGTAACAATAAATAACATTATTTTTATAACACTATCCTCGAAATTGCCACACAAGACCAATTTAAATATAAATTGTAACAAAATATTGACTTGCAAATTCCAATCCATCAGTAAATCTCATCAAAATTAATAAACGAAGAGGCGGCACGTAGTACGGAGACAGCTCTTGATTTTGACCTCTCTCGTATCGGCGAGGGTGTCTCGGTGGAGGGGGCAGCAGAGCGCGGTGGCGCGGCTGGCTTCTGCAGTGCTCGTGGGTTGAAGGATGAGCGCCATTCACTCGCCAAGGCCTCACGGAATGTTATCTGAAAATATAGGTACTTCATTAGTATGTAACACAAAGCTGAGTGAGGTCTACCAGTTCACACTTCGTCATCTCATTTTAAGAGACACATACTCAATAGTGGGCCATGATAGATTGAGATGCGATGGTCATGATGACGATAATGCTCTATTTTATAAAGCTAAGATAGAATGCGAGCAGCACCACCTTTCTGCCGCCCAAGTCAGCTGTGACCGAAACTGAATCAGATTCAAAGGGCGACTGTTAGTCCATATCTCAAATGTAAGAAACTCGATGCCATAAACTCCTCCGCTATATAGCAGGGTTCCAGTGAGCAGAGGAAGTCACCTTGGACTGAGGATGAGTGGAGACGATCGGCCACTAAAGGTTACAGATTCTGCAAATCATCGATGTACTCGTAGGTTGTTGAGGGAACTTATGGTCAACCAGATTAAAGGAGTGGGCGATAAGATACGAGTTGCGAAGTCAAGATTAACAATATTGTAATAAAAGATCTCTTTTTCCTTCCTTCGCACATAAATTGACTTAAATATCTTTAAGTGGGTATACGTACGCGTGAACCGGAGATAAAACATAGTACTTACTGCGCTGGCGTGAACTAAATAAGCTACGTTTATCAAAAATAGGAAAGTTGCCAAGCGTCTATGAAATTGAACAGTTAACTTTATATTTTATTTTTAATATAACTTCATTTAAATTTTGCCATACCTACAGTGTAATATGTGGTGTAAGTAACTGTCTACTAACGGTGTTAATAGTGTCTCTAGAGATGTAAATGTTTTGCATCAACCTTCGTTAAGTTTGCTCTTCAATTATCATCAGGCACTCAATTTATTTCACAGTAAAAATATTTTTAAAATATTTTCTTCTTAAAATGATATTTCTCACATTTTATTAATATATGTTTTCCATTAAAGAAACTATGCTATATACATTCATACCTTTTCATTGACGCAAATTTGACGAGCGTGAAGGAGGAAATCAATGACAGCAACGACTGAACCCAAGAATCCGCCCATTACTAATACTAAAAATATTCCACTTGTGTTTTTCATCTGGAGTGACCCGCTATCTTCATCTGCATTTTTAGGTTTCTGTAAACATTATAAAATTTAATGACTGACCCAACCTTTTATAGTATTTAGCTTTGTTTAGATTTTTAATTCTGTTGGAAAATTATTCTAACGATCTTTGCTTTATTTATTAGTTTTAAGATTGCATGTGACCTCTTTCTTTTTCTAGGTAAGAGTAAACAGCTGCAACGCTGTTTTAACTATAAGAGCTATTTCCCAACACAAACAAAGTAGGGATATTGTTATAATTACCTATGTTAAAGCAAATAAAATAATCATAATATATGTGAATCCTTTGTTCTTACCTACATAAATAATTCTAATGGTCTATAATTTTAGGCAATTCCTGGTTATCAAGTATCTTACTTAAGAGGGTTAAGGAGTATTAGGCCACTAAGGTATGACAATTTCGTATCGTCGTTAGGAGAGCGTCTCACAATTCATCTGTGATAACATCAGATCTGCTTTTTGTTTACCGACAAAATAATCTGAAGCATCAAATATTTTATTTTTCTGAATTGATAGAATCGTCTATTTGTGTATGAAATTATTTTTCTTACTATCCCACTAATCATGAATCACTAACATAATTAGATTGCATAATTGAGAACAAATCGAAACACAATCGTGGTAATTTTATCATTATTATACGCAGTAATAGTTACACGTAAAACATCAAGCCATGAGGAAACTTAAGTTGTACCTTACAATCTTCAGTTACACCCTCTTCTTCCCACCATTTCCTTTTTAATTGGAAAAGTTTTCCCGACTCCTGTAGTGCTAATATAGCAGTGTCTATTAAGGTTTTATAAGGAGAATCTAAAAAAACAAGAATAATTAAGTAAATAATGTTCTATTAATGATTGTTTATCAAATTCACCAAAAAATATAAATATTCCTGTATATGCATTTAAACACATTACAAAACCACAGAAAGCTACGACTCAACTAGTCTTTATCTCTCCCATACGAGTCTACGCAAGTTTGGAATATATCGCTAACTCTTCAATGGGCAGATAGAATCCATCCTTACTAATATTATAAATGTGAAAGTGTGTTTGTTTGTTTGTTTGTTTGTGACGCTTTCACGTCGCAACAAAGCTATTATATGGTAAGTTTTATGTGTGTGGGGATAGTTAGGAGGGTGGAGAGTGACGTAGGCTACTTTTTACCGCGGAAAAACATCCCATTCCCATGGGAAGATCGATGTTTTGTTAGTTGCTAGATATTTATTTTCGGAGTTGCCAATAGATGGCGTTAACAAAATTCATTTGCAAGTTCTGAATTACGCTATCAAATACTACATGTAATTTACTTAAGTCATAGGCAAATGTAATAGGCTACTTTAGCTCTGCCTCGAGAACTCCCCGCTCCGGCTGTGTTCAGTGTACCGCCCGCCCGCTGGCACTATCCTGTTGGCTGATGTCCGCAAGTTGCTGGACTCGCCGACACCGGTGGTGGGCGCGGGCGACTGGAACTGCAAGCATCCGGGGTGGAATAGCCTAGCTGCCAACAGAAGTGGAAGGCTACTTTTTGATGCCGCTGAACAGCACGGCTACACTGTCGAGTGTGTTGCACACCGTTACTGCGGCTCTGAATAAGAGAGAACGCGTGTGTGCAGTATTCCTCGACATGGAAAAGGCGTTCGACCGTGTTTGGCACGACGGCTTTCTCTACAAGATCTCGCAGCCGTCGGCGCCCCGGAGTGCCGTTAAGATGATCTCCAGTTTCCTCGAAAATAGAAGCTTCAGAGTAGTGGTTGAAGACGCCGAATCCACCGAGCGTCCGATCGCAGCCGGCGTCCCGCAAGGGAGTTGCCTGTCCCCGGTCTGCTACGCCTGCTACACCGACGACATCCCGGCGGCAGGGGGGGCGTCGCTTGCCCTGTATGCCGATGACGTGGCGTACATCACCACGTCGCTGAATAGAACCCACGCCATTGTCAAGATGCAACGTGCGCTTGATGCCCTCCCCGAATGGCTCGCCGCGTGGAGACTGTCGGTGAATGTCGGGAAGACGCTGGGCCTTTGGGACGCTGATCGGCTCCTGCTGGGCTTCCCACCAGCGGGATTCACCCGGTAGGGGCTCGATCGCCTGGGCGGCGCGAAGATGAACCCCATCCCGTTTAAGACTCTGTGGCCTGTAAAAAGGCCACCACTCACCGGACTTGACCTATTGGTTAACCACAGATGGACAACCAAGGGCCTTAGGGCCTAACCCAAGGACTGGCCCGTTTTAACGGGCCGCGAGAGACACCCCCAAAGGGGAACTAACTGTCCCGAGGGCTCCACACACCTCAGACAGGGTGGAGTGAAGAGAGCGAGTAGTAGGTTACTTTTTAGCCTAAATTCCTACGGGAGCGGGACCTACGCGGCTGTTACCTACGGGTCCCGAAGCGAAGCGCGGGCGGTTCTCTAGTATTTTATGAAAAGCACATTACAAAGACAGACTTTTCTACATTTTAAAATATTATGAAGAAAACATCTTTTTAAATTTATAAGAAGCACTCATAATAAGCACTTACAGTAAGGTATCTTTCCATTCATAAAGTACAGACATGCTAGATACATACCTACCACGTTTATTTATGGAACCGCCCACAAGTTTAATTAAATTTAATTTCTGTCATTAAAATTACTTTGACCTACTTCGGAGATTATTTCATATTTAACACGATGAGTGCGAAACGAGGCTTAAAACACCTCGTCCGTGTCTCGACGTTATAGCGGTAAGAAAAAACTTAAACTTCTCGTTCGTGCGGGAGGCATAACTTCCATCTGGTTCAGTGTAGGAAAAAGATAACTATATATCTGAGATGTGCTATTAATTCCTAGTTCTATGGTATATCCACCTTAATACCGGGTTTCTTAGACCTCGTGCCGCACTGAACTAATAAAATTCTAACGCTGTGCGGAACGAGGTTGCAGACGCCTCGTACCTCCGCGCACCTCGTACCGCACCCTACGCTAGCTTCATGCGGTTAGTGTTGTGCAACGCATTCGAAGCTTTTACAGAGAACGACTTGGATGTGGATACAGGTAATCTTCAAACATCCTAACTACTTGTTATATCGTTAATAGAAACGTGAATGTGACTTGTTGAGTAACTTTCTTCAAATAGGTTGTTAATCATGATAAATTATGGTATGTTTGTTTATTGAGTTAACTAGCGGACCCGGCAAACGGTGTTTTGCTCATCAAAATTTAATGCTTTTGCCCAATTGTACTCAACTCTTCAGTACTCTAACCAACTTTACCCAACTCTTCTCTATTCTAATCTAACCAACTTTACTCAAGTCTACCCACCATTTCCTTACTCTTAAATTAATCTACTAAGCTCGACCCTACTTTTCAGAACCCACTGCAAACAAAGTAGGTACATCATCTCGAAAAGGGATCAAAGAAGAGGAGATGTGTAGAATGTTACGAAAAACTCCGCACCTAACAAGTCGTGAGGCAGACAAAAAAGTAAAGAAAATTTTCACAGAATGCACTGGTTGCAAAAAATATTATTGTTTGAACTGTTTCAATGAGAAACACACATAAATTTTAAAAATAAAATACCAATATATAAAATCGATATTTATTTTCCCATCACTAAATAATATGAAAAACTGCCATTTTTCAGTGCGGTACGAGGTACATCAGATCCCACGTTTTATTTTACCTATAGAATCTAAACTAACTTATGTAACCACGGGCGGCGGCAGATTTAGGTTCATCAATTCATTGTTAATAATAATCGCGACAAAAACCGTACAATTTGTTTTATTTGGCGCCAAAAAAAGGATTTTTGTCTCCTACGGGCGGTGGGGTTTAATATGCCTCGTGCCGCCACAATGTCTGGTTTAGGACGAGGTTTAAAACGCCTCGTAACGCAGTAATGGAAAGTACAGAAAAATCTGTGCCGCAGGGAACGTGTTAGGCAATATATTAATAGATATGTACGTATATACTTTTAAATAAAATTCTATGAACAAATAAATTCGTAGTGCTGTCTGCTGAATAATGGACCGAGTAATAAGGTAAAGTCTCTTCGTTAAGAGCTCGTGAAACTAATAATTTATTACTGTACTTGGCTAGACTACCAGGCTACCACCTCATACAATCAACGTAGGCACATACCGTTTGCAATAAGAAATAAGGTTCAAAACATTGTGACGATAATAAAGTGGAAATATATTGAAAAACATTGGATTAAATAGATAAAGACGCTTGATATTGTGTAGCTTTTGTTATATTTTAATATCCGAAATTTTAATAAAATGTGAGTAATATTTTGGCAGTTATTTCTTTGTATAGCTACTAGGAAAAACAACCTATCTACGTAGTAGACTTGCTACGTGTGTACCTAAGTATAATTGGATTGCTATTATAAAAAACAAAATTATGTTCGCTAAGGAGGATGGGCACAAATGTATGGAATCTGGTACCGGCAGCAATCGGTAAATGATACATCGTTGGAAAGGTATGTTTGTGTAGATTGTGAATACACATGGTAACTAACTAACTCTTCAATGGGCAGATAGAATCCATCCTTACTAATATTATAAATGTGAAAGTGTGTTTGTTTGTTTGTTTGTTTGTTTGTTTGTGCCTCTTTCACGTCACAACAGGGCTATTATATGATATAGTTTATGTGTGTAGAGATAGTTGGGAGGGTGGAGAGTGACGTAGGCTACTTTTTACCTCGGAAAAACATCTCATTCCCATGGGAAGATCGATGTTTTGATAGTTGCTAGATATTTAATTCCGGATGCTGTTAATAGATGGCGTTAGTAAAATTCATTTGCAAGTTCTGAGTCACGCTATTAAATACTACATGTATCGTTAATTTACTTAAGTGATAGGTAAATATTATAACTTATGTTCCAGTATAACATATAGGCTACTTTTTATCCCGAGATTCCTACGGGAGCGGGACCTACGCGGCTGTTACCTACGGGTCCCGAAGCGAAGCGCGGGCGGTTCTCTAGTCACTAATAAAATAAAATATCATTTGACACAAACGTTGTTTGATAATCAAAAGATGCCATCACTTCAACTAATTCCTACCGTGAGTGGTGGTGAAGGAATTATTTTTCCTACACATCCATCCATACATTAGCCTTCAGAATATGTCCTCTGTTGGACACAGGCCTTCCCTAACTGGCGCCACTCTAACCGGTCATGACCCCTATAAATCCAGCGGATGCTCACTGACTTCTTCAAATCTTCAGTCCAACTTGTCTTTTGGTAGTACCTTTTATTTTCGCCCGTCAGGTCTGTGGCGAAGACTAGTAGCTCTTTTGTCAGCAAATAATATTAAAAAATCTTACTTTTAGGCATAGCGATGCCATAATCTTTGGAGTCCAGTTTGGAACCCAGCAATTTCAAACTGCAATTCCTTTGCATGTAATATTCTATAGCAGTCGATTCCATAAAAAAAGCAAAATTTCCTTTGCTTCTTAACACTCTTTCTTTGCCCTGATCATTGTTCTGAGTAAAAACAGAGGGCCTGGTAGTTTCCATCACATTCCAAATTTTTTGGTATACAGGATCATTGGATGACTGAAATTGTAAAAAGATATATAAACCAGCATAAAGTTTAAGTAAGTGAAACGTTTTAAATATTAAAATCAAAGACTACTTCAAATATTTCAGTTGCACAATTGCACAACAAAGGCAAACAGGAATAGAAGTTACAAAATGGCTATGATACATCTTCTGTTCACTTGCTTATATGAAGTCATATTTGTTAAGAATATCCAAATGTAGTATTCTATAGTTGTCGTATTGAGTAAATTGGCAGGATACAACGGACACCGATAACATATTTTATTTTATTTACTTTGTATGTAAATCCAGCAATTAATAATCTGAATATGAATGGAAAGATTACATTGACTTTAATAGACGACCATTGTGTACGAATCTCTCCTCTTCACTGAGAAGGCCTAGAGCATCTTCCGCAAGTGTCCGCCACGATGGTTTGGTGTGGATTGTCGGAAGGGTTAGTAGCCAACCCAAGTATCAAATAGTTTTTATACCAACTGAAAGCTTTCAATATGGATCAAAGACTGCTAAATAACAATAATAATCGGGACCAACGACTTTATGTGCCCCCTGAAGAACAAAAACTGCCGACCTCTTAGCTTGTTGGATCCTTTAGGAACAACGCAATCCATTGGGCTACAAGCGCTTCGATACATTAGTTTAGTAAAGAAGTAAATAACTAATCTAAAATCTACCTACCTGAAAAAACTTATACGTTGACGCATTATAAACAGCCCCGTAAGAAACCTTATTTTGTTCTGATAAAGCTTTAACATCAGCAATTTCGTTACTTCGTCGAATATTACTGACGAATGTAGACATGTTGGCAGTGTAAGAAGCAGTGATAATGAGAGCGAAAAACCACCACATCCCTGTGACCCAACGAGATCCTGCGGCCCTGAAATGATATAAGAGAAATTGACTTAAAAGCCTTATGATTGATTCGCTTTGCATGATTAATTAGTGAACTAAAACTAGTTCATAGTTATGAAGTATGGGTTTATGATTTATGATGAATACCACAACCATTGACCACAACCATGTCACTTTGGGACAGTGACCACTTATCAGAAGGATCGCCTTCTAGTTCACATTGTGACTTAGATCCTGTTGAAAAACCATGGGAGGTAATAAAACTTTAGTCCTTTAGGTTGGTAGTATGGACAAGAACATTTCAATCTTCTTCGCTAGAAAAAATATAATAATAATCATGATAATAGAATAGCAATATTACCGTGGTAAAATGTCACAACCCTGTGTCATAATGGCGCCCATTGTCAGCCACATGCAGTTGTAAAGACTCCAAATGTTCTCTAAATTGTCTGGATTTTGATTACATGGATGAGGATTCACCCAGTCGGCTTGGCTCATTCTGAAATAAATTTCAGGGATTTTGCGTTATTGCAATGAAATTGTTTATTAAGCGGTTAACGGTTGGAAGCGACTACCAGAAATTTTGTGTTCTCCTTATGTTGTATGTATAAATTGTTGTATGAATTTTGTTCCTAAATATAGGGGAGGTAACGCAACGTTATTATTCTGGGTGTAAATGTTATCATGTTCATATTTATAAACAGCGGCTGCACTGAATATATTTATTTTGAATTGTTAATATTAAAGATCTCAATCATTGTTTACTTACAATAATTACATTTACATACAATTCTTTAGAAATGTTATATTTTTTAACCGACTTCAAAAAAGAAGGAGGTTCTCAATTCGACCGTATATATGCTTTTTTTTATGTTTGTTCAGCGATTTTTTCGTCGTTTATGGACCGATTTTGATATTACTTTTTTTGTTGTAAAGTAGATATGCGCAGTGGGGTCCTTTTAAAAGGATCACCAGGATCTGATGATAGCACCTTGGAGAAATCGAGGGCAACTTTCGAAAATTGTAGGGACGACTAGTGTGTTTGTTAATGTTTTCATAAGTACATGAAAGCGCTTCAATTTCATGAAGGTCTGGAGTCGATCTAATGAAGCCGAAAGACAGTCTAGGGAACTCCTCAACGATTTACTGTAGTTATCTAGTGTTTGGGCTTGATTAATTTGTAGTGACGAGAACTTTACACCTACATGTTGAATTAAGCGCCATCTGGCGAGTACTTTTTGAGTTATCTCTGCTTATCGAGGTTGAAGTCGGTTATTTTTTTGTAAAAAGCAATAATTATTATAAGGATGTTTTAAATATCTGGTTGAGTTACCTTGCACATATAAGTAACACAAAGGAAACGATTATGTACGTTGTAGCTAGGTACAGCCAGACGTCTAGAGCCAGAGGTTTTATAAATGAAAACATATCTGGTTCTTCGGGCGGCGGTTCTTTCATCAATATGCTAATTCCCAACGACATAAACGGTGTTGAAAAGTCGACAACTGCGTTGCGTTCAGACGTTATTGTGAGGTCACAGATCGCCAAATCTGCAGTCTGTAAAAAGTTTTTACTACAATAGAGAATGAAACGATAGTTCCATGATAATATCAAATGTTTTTCTTTCATACATATTACTCTATCATATTCATTTCAATGTTTATTAAGTAATAATTAGTTAGCACGAAAGTAAGTCACCCAATGTTAACAAAAATTATGGCCATACTAACATGTGTAAGTAGGTCTCCAATCATGCCATCCCACTTCCTGGTTCCAGCGATAGGATTTCCGTATTTGTCCCCATTTACTCTATAAAATTCATACTTCAAATCTTCATTTTGCTCTTCTCTTAACTGTTGAAATATTGCGTCAATAAGGTCTACTGCGTAGCCCCTATATATCACTCCAGCAGTCGCGTTAGATGTATCTATGTCGAAATATGGCAAGCCCTTTTTGGATACAACCTAATGAATACAAAAAGTAAGTCACCGTTATTAACAAATCTTACATTAAGCGACATTTTCAATAAAATTATTGGATTGATTAAAAATCATATTCTGAATAGTATTTTTGAAGTATTTTCTAAATATCGAATTTAACGTACCCTTATTATAGTTTTTGAATTTCTCGCAGAAGACCGATCGTTAACAGTTCTCTCTAGCGTAATAAGATTTGTCTTTGAATCCCAATAGCCAATACGAAAGAACTGGCTCTCATTGCTGAGCTTCGAGTAATGGAGATTAATATTTGTTCTCTTACCATCTTTATCGAAATTGATATACCCTGTGAATCCTTTTGCAGTCGTCTGCAAAGAAGAAATAAGTAGAACTATGCAGTTTAAACTTACATTTTCGATTTCAACTTGATTTTTAAGAGAATTTTGATCCGCAATTTTTCACGATTTACATACAATTATAAACAAAGCCTTTATCTGATTAAATTATTCCAACTGTAATGTTGCCGACGTATTAAATAAATAACTGTAAGAAGTGCAGGACTATAATAAATAAATAATGATTATTACAAAAAATTATTTGCTTTCTTGTTTGCGTTATAAATTGTTTTTGTTTAGATAAAGCATTTCACGAATGCCTACCATCGTCGTATGATATCATAAGTATAAAAATTTTTATCCCATTTGTTATTTTTACGACAGATAATAACGAACGGTCTTATAACGTTCAATTTCATATAATACTAGTTGACCCGGCAAACGTTGTGTTGCCAAAAAAAATGTTAAGTGTGACCAACCCTTATCACTTAGGGGTATGAAAAATAAATAGTAGCCGATTCTCAGACCTACTGAATCACTACATAGTATAAAACAAAGTCGCTATTTTTGTCTGTCTGTTTGTCTGTTTGTCTGTATGCTTAAATCTTTAAAATTACGCAACGGATTTTGATGCGGTTTTTTGTAATAGAGTGATTCAAGAGGAAGGTTTTTATGTATAATACATGCATATATTCCCACGAGAACGGGATCCACGCGGGTGAAACCGCGGGCGGGCCGCTAGTATGCATATAAAATTTGGTAAAAATCGGTAAAGCCGTTTCGGAGGAGTAAGGTATTGTGACACGAGAATTTTGTATAAGATATGCTATCTAAAACTTTTATTAATCCAATTTGGAGCTAATCGTTACTTTTATTATACTTTTTTTTAAAAGAACCTTAAAATTGTATTATCAATGCTATTTTACCTGTAGGATTTAAAATAATTCTTACCTTTATAAGTGCGTCACGTAATACATTTCCTACATTCCAAGCCGCAGCTTCATAGTCACTTTTGGAGTCCTTAAAACACAGAGCTGGTGGATTTTCAATTCGTTGTATCGGCGAGTATGAGTAGGATGTTCTCTCTTCAACTTCATTCGGCTGATTTCTATTTTCAATTATACTTCTAATCGCTTTTTCTACATGGTTCAAAGCATCAGCAGTCAATGCAGTCTCGAGCTATGAAAATACTTTATTGATTGGTTACATTGAATAATTTTAATATCTTTGCTTTGTTTAACTCAAATCTAAGACCTTCTTATGCATTTGGTTATTTGTAAGAACATAACGATAGTTAAAAAGTATATGTCGTTACAATTATATCATTATTAGTTATTATCCTCTTACATAGCCGCAGGATCTCAGCGAAGTAAGTGTATGTGTTAGTACTTTTAACGAAGTCTGCGCTTGGAAAAGTTCGAGGTTTTACTCAAGCTTCGTAACTTAATCGTTGAATCCTGAATAAGTATTGAAACTCCCAATATGAAGTAAAATGGATGCGATTCATTAACGCTTTTTTAAAACAATATATTTTACCATGGAATTCCCAGTGTTCATTTTAATATCTTTCCATAAATCTTCATCACGGGTTGTTAAGTGCAGTGTAGAGACATTTGCCATTAGGTCTGATATGTCCTTGAGTTCAACGGTATAAGCGTCCAGCGCTGTTAAGATAAAACTCTGAAAATATGGAAGAAATACATATTATGTATACTTTTCAGGCGATGTTTTTAAAATAAGTCGTATTTTTAAAAAATGGCATTTTAATAAACATTTCAATCAACTTATATCGAAAGCAATTCAATATCTTATAATTTCGTTAAATGTAAGTGTAAAAACTACAACTACAAAATCTCAAAACAAAAATTCTACAAACGCCACAAAACTAACCACAAGTAAAAAGTAAAAATTTAAAGTACCTACTTGATATTGGGTTGCATTATCGACATCTATTATCTCCTTCATGTATTTGCGTATATTATTTACGTCGCAATCAAGCACATGATAGCTCATACGCATTACTTTGATAATTTGCTTGAAAATTTCCCGATTATCCCCCTCGGGATCTAATTGTCTGAATACTATCCTATCGTTTGTGAAAGGCCACGAATCTATTATCTCACTTTGTCGTATAAAACCTAGAAAAATCAAACAACTTTCATATTTCATCGCATGATAGGTGCTTGTTTATACATATATTATATAAGTGTCAAAAATATTGCCTTTTCTACTGTTAAAGTAGGAAACTTATCAAACAACATTTTAATATTATTTGAAAATAAAATCCTTAAAACAACTCCCCAGAACGATTTGCAACTATTGAATAAAAACTTCAAGTCGCTTTAAATCGAAACATTTTAAAATACTGCTAAAAACTTACTCCCTTCATCTTCGTAGAGAAATGTGAATTTGTCCCATTGTAAATACTTAATTAAAGTTGCATAAGCTTTTGAAATCAGCTCTGGTGGAGGGTGGTAAAGGAACGTGAATAAGTCTTCCGCTATTGTCTGTGTTGGCTCCCACCCTAATGACAAATGAGATATCTACAACAAGCATATCAGTAAAATAAACATGGCAAACTACTAGTATCTTAAAATGAACATATACATTTGACACAGTTGTTGCGGAATTAATATTTACCGAAATACACAAACATGTTTAGACATTTCTGCATAATTCAAATAAACATTGACAATCCTCAGATAAAATTGTTTGTTTCGATCAATTTGGATTAAACATTTTATCAGTAAATGACTTTGGTTGTCCTTTTGGAAAGTTATCGTGGAAAGGATTAGCACCAGTTTCTTATGCTAAATGATTAGTTATGTGTTATGTTAATATTATACTTACATTAAGCCTATTACATAATAAACAAGTAGTGTCGCAAATCCCATTGGTCGGGCGTGCATCTATCAACGCCGCAATGCCTTTGTTGTCTGAAGTAAATGGACATACTGGAAAAACCAAAGTATTTAACTGTGAATTTGATTTGACTTTAATATTAAATTAAGGAAAATAATTTAAAAGATAACTTACTCTCTAGAGCTGTAGAATAACTGTCTACGACATTTAACTTTATCGCTCGTCCATGATACGTTTTAGTTGTGCCCATTTTCACGATCGTCTCGAAAGCTAGTTCCGAGCTTGGCAAAGTTTCTGTGTTGAAGAGCCCCGCTAAAACACGCCAGACCTTTTTGCTGTTACTGAACCTTATAATGACTTCTTTTCGGATTATAAAACCAACGAAGCTTACCGATTGGAAATCGCGTGCTTGAAGCGGCTTCAGTTTGAAGCGTGCTAATTACCAGTGGCAGTAACAATATTCCGATTAGCGACATTTTGGTCCTTACGAAATGTTAATATTGGTTAGGCGACTAACGGCGTGGTGGCCGCCTCCACATCAACTGTGTGTCTGGTGTATTTTTGGAAAAACAATTTTAGGTCACATCGCTTCAAAACGCCGGCCATACCATGCGACGTTATTCATCGTGATTGTCGGCATTCGTTTCCGTTTTATTGGACTGTTCGACGGTTGTCTTAAAGATTTTGGTGACGTAAAATCTTTGAAAACAAATTGTCCTATTGATCATGGATATTCATCAGATTTGTTAGTTATTGTTATTTGTGGTTTGTTGTTGCTGTTGTTTAGTTACTTTATAAAAAAGTGATAACTTTTGGACTGTCAGAATTTCATGCGCATAATGATCTAAAGTTTAGATTCTAAACAGTTGGTCTACATACAGTCACGTTGATTTGCGTGGTAGACATTTTTAGAAAGCAAGTATTATGAATGAATGATATATAATTCATTCATCATGTGGCTTTGTTTGTCATTTGTTTATCTTTATGTTTCTAAATGTTCCTCACAATTAATTTATACAACAACACGTCAAATTTCGTACCCAATCGGTAAGTTTATTTATAAATATACCTACTTACTATTGTTATGTCCATTGTCCAGGACAGTGATCTGTAACATTAAATAATCCGATACCAACTGATCCTTGAATGACTGGCTACCTACTCATACAAAAATATAACTTTTTGGCATAATTGTCAATAGACACTATCGTAAAGCAATGCCAAAACAGGCATTCACTGTTAATAACTCATTAAAAAACTCTGTATTTTTGATTCCTAGTTATTTTAGGCTCGTTTCCACTCGTCTGTTTAAACGTCGGCGACGCATTAAACTTTTGAATCTATTTTGATAAGATTATGATAAGCAGACTAAAAAATGACTGATCTGTCTCTGAGATATTACAAAACAGTCCACTTAGTAACACTTATAATTTAGATTCATTGATACCCTAATATAAGGATAAATGAAATTCCAATTCCAGTGGGCTTATTCGATCAAGGCGTGGTGACACCGCGTCTCGCATTCAATGAAAGCATGCGACATGCTCGTGTTGCTCAACCATTGGATTCAAATCAAGATGAAACATCCACAAAGTTTAAAGGTAAACATTACAACATATGCGATAAACGCGCTGAATCTAAGTTTACCCCACGGTAAAAACTTATTTGTAGTTTTAGTTAGCTTCTTTCATTAGGAAGGTATGCAATATTTTTTATAGAATTAAGGTAGCACCTCAATTTCGATGCCGCTTATGACAACTGTGACTAACCTAGAACAAGGCTCAAATCAGGTGTTACAATGTTATTAATTGGTTAATTTGTTAGTAGGTATTAGGACTGAGTCAGGGACTGTAAATCTGTCCTAGAGACATAATTCAGCATTCATGTTAGATCCTGTATAAAATCTAATGTTGTACATAAAAGCATTATTTTGTTACAAACAGATTATTATAAAGGTTACTTCATATCCTTTAACCATCGATGTACTCGTAGAACCTTCAACTAAATTAATTATTTCTCATTTGTTAACAAAAACAAAAAGGTACAACAACGGAGATAACCATTAAATGAATGCCTGCAAGATTAAAATTTTAATTATTTTAATTTCACAGTAAATGATTTGCGTTTGGAGCCAATAATACTGGAACCTATAAGGTCTGACAGTTACTACGTGTGGAGAGAAAGTAAGTTGTTTTGTATTCATACCAGTGTGAGCCTGACATGCAGGTTCCCTCGTGAACTCACTCAACTCAGTAAAGTAAATGATAATTAATACGCACGTAAATAATTTCTTTAAGACGTATTAGGCGAATGTAAAATTAGGCCTTCATCTTTAATGTATTGCCTTTTATTACTCCGAACCGAACAAGTAAGAAATTGATTATGTATGATGAATAACAAATACCAATCAGATATTAAAATTATTAAACTATTAGGTAACCTGTGCAAATTATTTTCACACTAATGCAATAAATGTAACGCTATTTGAATGGCTTGGTATGATTTAATTTCAATGCTTTGCATGATTGTGTAGTATAAGACGAAAACATTCTGACACCATTTTCGTATAATTATGAACTTAATGTTAATATTATGGTGTCTAGAAATTTAACGAAAATATAAACTTTATCTACTCCGTTATTGACATTGGAGACTATTACTTTTTATATGATCTTTGAATAAATATTTAATCAATGAACTAATTATCACGTACTGTGAACAGTTTTTCGGGAAATAATTTTGACACAAATAAATAATTAATCTTATAATATGGTTTCAGTATGCTCAAATACGGAAGTAAAACCTATAGCGTTTTTCGGTCCACAAAACCCAATAGCGGACGGTGCGATTCGAGATCAATGTGCAATCGCTAACATTCCTCACATACAAGCCACGTTTCAACCCCTTGACCCTGACGATGATGAGGAGGAAGAAGAGGAAGAAGTAAAAGAGGAAGAAAACCAAGACCAAAACGAAAATGATCCTGGTGATGAAGAATCGACACCTGAAATACCTTTTAGGAAAATTTCCATCAATTTCTACCCAACTACGGAAGAACTTTCTTATGCTTACGCTAAGCTACTAAAGCATTATAACTGGCAAAATTTTGCAGTTCTTTATGAAGATGACTTCGGTAAAAATTTGTATACCTTTAATATAACTTTAAAAAACTACAAGTATTCACTCATATCTCCAATCTGATCAAAAAGCCAATAAATGTTTCTATGTCAATTATTATGTTATGTAAGTTTAAGGAGGAGATATTATTAAATATTTACATATAACAATCAATGTGTAGAATGATTTAAGATTGGAAATAAACCAGTAATAAATACATTTATAATATTCAAACTCTCATGTTTAACCAGAATATTTGTAATAGTATAAAAGTACTTTTTCATAAATAAACGTAGCTTTTCGATTTCTCAACAAAGGATGGAATTCAATAAAATCTCTTATTGCTCTAGGTTTGATGCGAATACAGAAGATTCTTGCTGAACACTCTAGTCAATATGAAATAGTAGTTCGAAAACTAGAACCTGAAGCCAATAATAACAAGGTACTATTCAACAACCATAGGTACATTTTTTGTTCTTCAAATATTTTCAGTACTTGGAATGACTTCAGAAGAAACAACATTTTTGGTGTAATAGAGCAATTAAAAGTTTTTTACAAATATTTTTTCAGGTATTCAAAGAACTTGTCAAGTACCAAGAAAGGTTCATATTAGACTGTCATGTAGACCACGTAATGAAGTACCTAAAAGAAGCTGAGAAGTTGAATATGGTTAATAGCTATCAGGTAACTTTGAAAGTAATTTCGTGTGCGATAGTAACCTTATATTCATAAGTACATAATTATACTGGGTTTATATTGTTTTTGGCCTTTTGTTTTCATTAAAATAGGGAGATTAACTAAACAAGTGAAACATTATATTTTTCGTATCGCAGTGTTGATGCTTGCATGACCACCTACTATGAAGTCGCGAACCGAATTAAAAGGCAAGCATTGCAGCGTATTTTTTATATAAATGTTGTTTTAACGTGTCATTTTTAGCACTACATTTTGACAAGCATGGACTCATCAATTCTCGCCAGTGAATTAAGTTTGCTGCAGTCAAATGCTACATGGCTAAGCATAACCCAGTACGACCAATTAAAAACACCACAACATTTCCTGGCGTCCAGAGTTGGGAAATGGATGAGCACGCGGACAAACCAAGTTTCGCCTCCTGTCACTGAAATGAAGGTACGTTGAAAAGGGGCATATTCGAAATGCTTCAATCTTTGTTGTAAGACATTGGATACTACAAATATTTACTGGTTTTCTATTTGTGCTTAAAGTATGTTTCTGCGTGCAATTGACTTTAAATCTTAGTTTCGGTAATCACTTACTATACATAACAGCCAGCAAGAGTACAGTACTCTTTTTAGCTGTCACTGAACGGCATGTTTGAGTGTTATAAAAAATAATGGTTTTCCAAGTTAATATTTGATGTAAATTTTACAGCTTGATGCTCTTATTATGGATGACATAGCCAATCACGTATTAACAGCATTACAGAAAGTAGAGGACCTCAAAATACCGGAATACAACATGTGTGAAGCCGACGCAAGCCCTTGGCCATACGGAGCTTTGTTGCAGGAACAAATATTAAAGGTACGATACAAGAGTTCTTTAAATATTTCCTTAATTTTCTCTTGCTGTTAGAAGGATATTGATACAAATCACTTTTCTGTACTATATAATATTATAAAAAATGTCTAATCGTCAGAGTTTCCAACTAACTCTCTGTTGTAAAACCTTAATCTTCTTATAAAGAAAGAGCGATAAATTACGCGTATTTCAATTAATACGTACACAATTAAAGTTCACTTGCACACTTCAAAAAATATGTAAAACAGTTTTATATTTTTGTCTTTGGATGACAATTGCAATACACTCTTTTCGGAAGTTCTTTACTACTCATGTGCTACAGAACCCTAATAAGCAGGTTTAGTATTATATATAGTGTTATTACATCAAACTATTCAACTGATTTGAATTGGCTTTACTGTTTGTTAACAATGTTTTAGTCGACATCCACTGGTGTTACGGGTCTTATTGAATTTGATAACAAAGGTAGAAGATTTAATTATACACTTCACGTTAATGAAATATATATCAATAAAAGACAAATTGTTGGGAAATGGCTTTCAAGTAGTCCTGAATCCATAATTGAGGAAAGATCAAACACGGAAGAGTTGAACGTACACCAAAATAGTAAACACTTTATAGTAAGTATACTCTTTGAAAATTTTCGATGAGGTAAAGTACAAAACTTGGTATTCATGTAACCATTTTTCATTTTAAGATAATATCAAGCAGAGCTAAACCATACTTTTTCGAGAAAACTAAATGTCCAGAAGATGACGAAACTTGTGTTGAAGAAACAGCTGACGATACTTACGAAGGTTTTGCCGTAGATCTGGTACATCATATATTCAAATATTTAAGAGACGAAAACTTTAATTACACTTATTCATTTTCTAACGACACTAGTAAAAAATATGGTTTTTACGATACTGAAAAGAAGAAATGGGTTGGGTTAATTGGAGAAATTTTGGACAAGGTAAGGTAGAAGCATCATTAAGGTTCTGCGTTCAGAAAATTAAATGTAAATTAATTTAAATTAAAAATTCTATGTACAGAAAGCTGATTTAGCTGTCAGTGATTTGACGATAACGGAAGAAAGAAAAAATGTTGTGGATTTCTCGGTACCATTTATGACTCTCGGTATCAGTATCCTTGCAAGAAAGGAAAAAAAAGTTACGCCTGGAATGTTTTCATTCCTAAATCCCTATACGTTTGATGTATGGATATATACTGCAACGGCTTATTGTGTTGTTTCAATTATTCTGTTTATATCCTCAAGGTAAGAATCAATAGCATGGATAAAGGCAAATGCTACTTAAACACTTTATTTAAATGGATGACTCTTTTCGCAGAATATCACCAGCTGATTGGCAAAATCCGCAACCATGTGATAAAGATCCAGAAGAACTAGAAAACATATGGAATTTTAAAAACTGTACCTGGATGACGATGGGATCCATAATGACGCAGGGTTGTGATATATTACCAAAGTAAGTCATAATTGTTTTAAACAAAAGAGGCAATGAACACGTAAATAGTTTTTATCTTCCTGATCATTTCTGGTTAAAATCTTTACAGGGCAATAGGTACTCGATGGGTTTGTGCAATGTGGTGGTTTTTTACAGTAATAGTTTGTCAGACTTATATCGCGCAACTTTCTGCATCTATGACGTCTGCTTTAGAGAATGACCCGATTAATAGCGTTGAAGAATTAGCACAACAAAACAAAGTGTTATATGGTGCTCTAGAAGGTGGCTCAACTCTTAAATTTTTTGAAGTAAGTTGATGAAAATTCGAAGAGCTTATGTTGAAATAGCGAAAGCCTTATGTTCCTTATTACATGCTCGAAGTTGCTTTATTTTCCTCATCTTAATAGGTACTACTGTGTACCAATCTAACACTATATTTTTATTTTTTATAGAGTTCGAAGGACAAAATGTTTCGTCGCATGTATGAAACGATAAAAGCCAATCCAGCAGTTTTGGTAAAAAGCAATGAAGAAGGAGAAAAACGAGTCTTGAACGGAAATAATAAATATGTATTTTTCATGGAATCTTGCACCATTCAATATAAAGTCAAACGGAACTGTGATCTGAAAAAAGTTGGTGGGGAATTAGACTCGAAGGATTACGGAATAGCAATGCCTACAAGTATACATAATTATATATTTAAACACCATCACTAACATGCTTTTATTAGCTTGACCTGTATGTACCTATGCAACGGAAACTTTCAGCCTTATTTTCACTAACTTCAAGATGTCTGTAAAATTATAAATGCACATAACTCCAACGGCCAGCCATTTCTTGTGGGTTATTGAGATACAGATAGTAGTAATAGAAATAGGTATAGCGATTTTTAAGCGTATTTCTATGAGCGAGAAGACTCTTTATCCATTCTGGTATACTAAATCAACTAAACCTGTATACAGAAAACTTCACTAAGAACATAATTTGAATTACTACTTTCTTTGTCGTTTTTTAAATTCTTTACTTGAATTTAATATACTTTGTCCACAGACTCACCATTTCGTACGCACATAAATAGAGCTATTTTACACCTAAAAGAATCAACAGACTTAGACATAATTATCAAAAAATGGTGGGAAGATAAGTACGATGCAGTAAAGTGTGAAGTAAGTCTATTGTACCTATATTATACCTGCCCAGACTTTGTTTTTGAAAACCAATGCTTAGTATGTATACTGATCCTGATTTCGAGCATACATCATTTTTATTTGGAAACAAGTTAAAATAAAACAAACACTAAAATATAAATTATCTCAAATCTTACGGCAGTGTATGAGCATAAACTGCTCCCAAGTCATTTATCAGTTATCTATTCCTAAGATTTCAGGAATAAAATCACAGATTTGTTATGTTTATATTTCTAAAAATTAATTTAGTACCAAAAAAAATCATTGTACTTAAAAAAATCTTGGCGCACGGACAATCTCTCTACTAACTTTATATGTAGGACAGAGTGACAAAATTTCTATACATAATATTTTAAGCTTCTTTTGCTTTTCCCTGCTAAGACATTTTTTTTTCAAATATTTATTGTGTACAGGCATACATCAATTGGGTGCCTACATTTTTATATGTATAGCTATGTGTATTGTTTCTTAGGATCCCAAAGACGACACGGATGTTGAAGGGGACTTGGAAATCGACAACCTTATCGGCTTGTTCGTGGTGCTCATCGTAGGACTTGTGTTCTGTTTCTTTATCACCGCCGCAGAGTTCGCGAACGAAGTTCGCAATATCGTAGTTCGAGAGAATGTAAGTTTTAAATCGCATTATGTTACACCTTATGTCATAGTGTAACATCGAAATTTTTATTTCGATTTTAACACATATCTTTCGAAACGAAACGAAAAACCTATCCATGATTTACGTATTTTTATATGTATATCTAATGCTCCGTTATTTGTACACAGGTGAAATATAAAGAGGTGTTCATGAAGGAGTTGAAGGCATCACTGAACTTCTTCCAGCTCCAAAAACCTGTGTTACGAAATCCAAATCGTACATCTTCTATCGATTCCAATTCAAGTGAACGGCGGCGCGAACGACTTTCTACGGCTATCGAAAATTTCATGGATCTAGAAAAGGAAATGCAATAATTAAAATAATATTATTTACTTAGTTACTAATTTGATTTTAACATTATAGATTTACAAAATAATTAAAAATTTATTTTAGCTGAACTAGAAAATTTAATAAATGTAGTAAAATAATTCTGTTTTATTTCAACTAATGACTTTTGACGTCGTTCGTTCGTATTAAGTAATAATAATAAGTAAATATGTTTCTTACACGATATGACTGTCATTTTACTTATCATATCAGTGGCTTACACTTGTATTAAAGAAAAATACACATATTTATTTCTTTCATAAATCACTGCATTTGTTAGGCTAGTTTCGTCTAGTGTTAAAAAGAGAACACGCACGAAAATAAACGCGTAGAGGAGTCGCGTGATGTAATTACCTTTGTATTTTGCATTACCGTTTTCAACTTATAATAAAAGAAAGAAAGAAAGAAATGGCTCTCAGAACTCCAACCAAAACACTAGATGTTGTTAAAAATACAAAAAGATAAATAATACTAATAAGATTAATGACGACAATAACGTCGACAGTGATAATATTATTGACTATAGTACAAACACAAGAGAGGGACTAGCTTCATTTACCTCTTACGACACCCTGGTAGGAGCACATGGGATTGAGGTCAATATTCTAGGCCATCCCAAGACAACAAGATTAATTCTAAATTTAGATCATTTGACATTGAGTGGACTGGTCTAAACTACTATAAATATAAATTGTGAAAGATTATTTTTAACCAAAATACCGATCATACATTTTAATGGTTAATATTGTACAGAACAAATTATTCAATTGGATTAATTTTATGAAATCCGCAAATTGTAAATCAAACGTAGACAAAGAATGATACAGACATCTGGCGAGCTTGACTAACATGAGATAGAAAGAGAAGGTACGATTTTATTTATTTATTTATTTTATTTATTTTATTGGATTGCCAACACAAGATACAGTGGAAAACAAGCTTAAAAAAAATGTACAATATTAATAGGTAATACTGCTCTTGCAGTTACAGGCAACCGCAGCATGTTTCGTGATACACTGTTAATAATTTTTATTATAATTATTCCGCATTGAATGCTAGGGAAAATTAGACATAACTTAGATGAACATAACATAAATTAGATTAAAAACATAACATAATTAAAACTCAGAAAAGTACAAATTATTAAAATTAAACATTCGTAACAATAAAAAAATAAGTACCTATAACTCAAATACAGCAAAATCTCTACGTATTAACAAAATATATATGTTTAGTAACTTCCACATAATAAAATAAAAAAAATACAATTTAAGGTATGTCACATGATACTATAATTTTTTTAAATTTGGTGAAGCTATTAAAATTAATATCTATTTCTGGTATTTTCTTACTATATTCGTTGTACAGACGAGATAGACGGACTATGGGAGAGCCTCGGCCCAGGTTGGTTTTACAGAAATTATGTGAAAATAAACAGCTTGGATGTCTTGGAACTTTAGAAGGTACATTGAGTTGAACTTTACTCAAAAATTTTATGTAGCAGAAGAATAATTCAGCTGGTCAGCTGATGTTTATTGAGGTACTTAAGTGCTGTCTTTGAAAACATTGGCCTGCCAAGTGGAAAAACAACAAAAACAATACTGTTTATTGTACTTCAATAAAAAAATAGTAGAAACATTTTTTTTAATAATAAGGTACAAAATCTGTCACTTTTTTCGTGGTGTTGACGTAATTTGTTCCTATTTTCGTGTAATGAGGGTAACCGCGTGTGAATTTTCCGCTAGAGGCGCTAGTGAGAAGGGAGGTCTGTCTGTCACTTTTCGCTTGTCTGAATGGTCTGAATTTCATTTCATAAGTAGCATCCGGGGGCTTGTTCGCAGGGTCACTATACTTATAACGAGCGGGCTATTTCATATGTGGAAGATTTTCCCACATAAATCCCTATCCCGCCGGAATTCCGGGATAAAAAGTAGCCCATATGATGCTCCACAATCCCCTGTATCTTTCAGTGAAAGTATCGTAAAAATCGGTTCAGCTGTTCTGTAGAAGCCCGAACACACAGAAAGACAGACGGATTTTTTAAATCGTTTGTTTCGGTATTAGGCAATTAATAATTTAATTGCATCGATATTATGCAAATAAAAACAATTATTTTGAACAGACACTTCAATTATTGTATTTATATGTAATAGATATTACGCGATAATTATTATATAAATATTACATAGACACTGGTTACTTTTTGTTCCTGCTCACTGTAATTTGTTTCACTCGTTCGTAATGCCCTTTGGGTTATGAAGTTGCATAGCGCGGCAGTGATAATATTTCTTCTGCTAGTTGTCTTCTATTCACAAAACAGTAAAAACACACATAAAAACCCCACATTTATAGTTTATATGCGAAAATATAGCTTTGCCTGTATGTAGAAGCCGCGTGCAAAACCCATCAAAAATAATATTATGCTGCATCTACAATAGGTAGCTAATATAACATTCCCCTCGTAAATTTTATCCAAACCAGGATGCTAGACATCTGACATTAAAATATTTAATAAAATGTAATTATAGCAACCCTACTTGCTCACGATTCATAGCGCATATGCCCATTGCGTCCCAACTCTGAATTAAAACATTAAGTACTCATGAAATGTACACTCACATAACCCTGATTTCTATCAGTGATTCCTACATACTGTTTGTTGTTGTGATCCAGCTTATCGTACATTATATGTACGAGTACTATGTAGTCTGTAAAAGATTTGTATTTTCGAATATTTTATAAGTTTCTGTATGATTTCCGACATATTTTAGGCATTTATGTAACCAGCATCACTCACGTTCTTACTTTCTAAGAACGTGATCTGACTAAGATCGAACTTGGTGTATTCGGATGTAAGTAGTACTAATAAATAATAATGCTGTTATACAGTTATGATTCATACATGACAAATGCCTGAATTAGATAAAATATTTTTAAATTTAGGATTACGAGTAAAATTACAATTCTGGAGGTTAAACCACAACCCTCATAATGTAATAATGTCATAATGTCCTTACACCTCCCACGCTATATCCACATTTGCATGGTCGGGTTCCATATCGTAACCTAGCTATCGCAGCCTTCCACTGGAAGGCTCAGCAGAACAAAATGGTTGGACCAGGAGGAAAAAGCCCAAAAAATACAGTCAAATTGAGAAAATCCCCCCTTTTTTGAAGCCGATAAAAAACCGAACAACAGTTTGAAACGTGCTAAAACCGATTGACGAACGTCCACACACGTGACGGGCAGGATACGATAATCGGCGAGTGATTGTGTGTGCCCGCAGTCAATTGTGGTAAAAGAATGCCGAATCTACTCGTGGTTCAGTGGCGCGGGAGCCACGGAGGGAAATGGGTGTCTCGTGGTATGCAGTGGCGTTCCTCGCCGCAAGCGCACTAGGTGCTACCATCGCACGTGAGTCTTATTACTACATAGTCCTGAATTACTCCTTAATCTTAAATTTAGGTGCATTTATAAGATCACTATTACTTTTTTGTAAATTTTTTTTTATTTCAGAAAATACAATTTATTAGTGAGAATATTGTTCTATAAAATAATTTAAATTATTCTATTGTTTTAAATTATCTCAAAGACGGAACTTTTATTTAATTTTAAAAAAATGTTTGTAATAATATTATACTCGTATTATCATAATTTATTATACACCACGATATACGCCACAATAATTAAGGTACTTAAAAATTTTATTAATTAGATTAAATGGTTCAAATAGAATTTATCCATTAGATACTTCTTGTCTGTGCCCTACATTCCATAATATGTTTGCGTAAATCTAAATTAAATCGTAATGTTCAGTGTCAGGGTTGCCAAACTTTTAAAATCTAAACTTAGCCTTCATTATAATAAAATATAGTTGTTATATTATTTTACAAGTTACAAAATACCTTCAGAAGATTTAGTTCAATTAAATACCTTAGATCACAGATTAATACTATTAAAGCATTGTGGGCACATCATTAAAATACTTAATAATAAAGACCAAAAACAGATTTACTAAGCTACACTACACCACTATTATCACTTACCGTAGACAGTCATCTTTCTAAAAATGAAACAGTAATAATGTAAAATACATTTCAATTTTACAGTGTGAAGTATAATTTTACGAGGCAATTTTATTGAATATCGTACGTTCCCAAACCATTCCCAATTAATCTGTGATCTAATCTAACAACGCAGAAAACAACTAAACAATACAATAACAAAACACACTTATAGATATCAGATGATTTGCATATATCTAAAAGGTATTTAAAAAAAACTTTAAATGATGGATAATGAAACTGAATACCCTAGAAGCACTTCCTACAAGTTACATAACCATGAACCAAATGCAAACCACAGAAGGAACTGTACGCGTGCGGACTGTTATTACCCCGACATTATGTCACTGTAATTATGCAATTAGTACATACTGTTGTTCACACAGGCGCATTTGGATGTACACATAGCATTTACTTTAATTTAACTATCGTGTCAGTTTTTTATCATGTTGAGTGATTGTATTTGTACTCTCATAATTTAACTATGGATTTTGACAATAATACAATTAAAGAAACAAACTCCGTGAAATTTTTAGGGCTCTATGTTGACTCCAACATGAAGTGGAAAACACATAACGATCAACTATGTAAAAAGCTAAGCAAAATTTCGTATGCACTTCGCATGCTGAGAAAAGTAATTAATCAAAAAACATTAATAACTGCTTTTCACGGTTGTGTCTCTTCCACCCTACAGTATGGGATCATCTTTTGGGGAAACTCTACGGGTCGAGACGCTGCTTTTAAAGCACAGAAAAGGTGCTTGAGATCAATTTGCAATAACACACAAAGAGAGTCATGCAAGCCCTATTTTAAACAACTCGGTATCCTAACTCTTCCATGCCTGTTCATTCTTGAATGTGTAGGTATTGTTCGTTAAAAGCAATGTTGCATTATTTCAATTTTCCGATAGAGCCAGAAGGAGCGGAATGTTGTGCGCTGTGAGGTGTAATACGCACTTATATAGACAGAGTGTTTTTGAAAAATTTAATTTAATTGAGCGCGTCAGATTTTCTAAGGGGGTGTTAAGTGCACCAAAAAAAAGCTCTAATTCAATAATCTGCCGATTTCGATGTGACCCAAACTCGCAGCCATTATACTAATGTGCAAAAAAAATCACCATTTTGAAATACTCAAGCGCGTCAGATTAAGATTATATATGGTTCATCTTTATGTCCTAGACTTGCTGTCTCTTAATCTGACGATTATCTAGAGGGATTTCCCTAATCTGCCAAAAAAAATTAAATCATTGAACTTCATTAATAGAAAAGCTCAGGAAATAGCATGCAAATAAAAAAGTGTATGTTTTTAAGTAGAATACTTGTATTTACATAATAATAAGGGCCGTAATATCAATCATAGTTTAAACTATGCTTCAGAGTTTAGTCAAGAATTATTAATTTCTTAAGATCAACGGTAGATAATCGATCAAGTCTAGTTTAAACTATTTAAACTCTCCCGAAGGTTGGTTAAAAACCTCCTTGTGAGATTAACCTTTCGTTTAATTTGACGTTTCTCCAAGATAATTTTTGAGTTATTCATAATAATGTGTATT
The DNA here is from genome assembly GCA_905404135.1 of Hesperia comma. Taxonomy (NCBI): domain Eukaryota; kingdom Metazoa; phylum Arthropoda; class Insecta; order Lepidoptera; family Hesperiidae; genus Hesperia; species Hesperia comma. The sequence continues at coordinate 8,662,676 of FR990025.1, read as the reverse complement.
GGATTTATGGTAGTTGCCTCATAACTTTTGACTGGGTGTTCCGATTTTTATAATTCTTTTTTTATTCGGAAGCTGGTGCTTGTCTTGTGATCCTTACTAATATTATAAATGTGAAAGTGTGTTTGTTTGTTTGTTTGTTTGTTTGTTTGTTTGTTTGTTTGTTTGTGACGCTTTCACGTCGCAACAAAGCTATTATATGGTAAGGTTTATGTGTGTGGGGATAGTTAGGAGGGTGGAGAGTGACGTAGGCTACTTTTTACCGCGGAAAAACATCCCATTCCCATGGGAAGATCGATGTTTTGTTAGTTGCTAGATGTTTATTTTCGGAGTTGTTAATAGATGGCGTTAATAAAATTCATTTGCAAGTTCTGAATTACGCTATCAAATACTACATGTAATTACAAACCAAGGGCCTTAGGGCCCAACCCAAGGACCGGCCCGTTTTAATGGGCCGCGAGAGACACCCCCAAAGGGGAACTAACTGTCCCGAGGGCTCCACACACCTCAGACAGGGTGGAGTGAAGAGAGCGAGTAGTAGGCTACTTTTTAGCCTAAATTCCTACGGGAGCGAGACCTACGCGGCTGTTACCTACGGGTCCCGAAGCGAAGCGCGGGCGGTTCTCTAGTACTGTATAAATTTGAGCGATCTCTAATGGGCAGTTTTTGAGTTATTTTTAATAATGTGTGTTTATGGTCGCTACCTCATAACTTTTTACTGAGAATTTAAATTTTCATCCTTCTATCCTTTTTTTTAATCGAAAGCTCGTCGTATGTTTTCGTATAAATTTGAGCGAAATCTGATGGGTACTTTTTGATTTATCTCTACTTATCGATTTTGAACATTAAACTTTAATGACGAATTTTTGTTATTTCGGCTCTTATAAATCGTCAGATTATATATTTTTCGTTATCCTTGAATCATTTCCTTCAAAATAAAAAAAAAGACGTGTGGCACTCGGAGACTGCCGCGGTAAAGCTATTGCATAGCAATAAATATAAATTAACAAAACAAAAAATAATAGGTACTGCATTTGTGATAATAATAATAAAATGAATGTATATAGAGTTATAACTCATTTTCTTTCACAATTTTTTCGTGACTTTCTACATTAATAAATGCACTTTGTTTATTCATATTTAAAACACTTTGTACGCAAAATATATGAGTACAGTGATATTCACTGTTTTACAGTGGGCCAAGAAAGTGGTGTACCAGTTTTCATTTATAGTAAACCCAACTTAAGACTGAAACCGAAAGAGGCGCTGTCGGACGCATTTGACATTCATTTGACCAATCATTGCACACTAGTAACTGACAGATGAATGACCACAACGTACTTATGAATGACTTTTCGTTAGTTCCAATTTTTGCCATTTCAGAGATAAGTTGGGCGCACTGTAGTTGCCTAGTTATCAAAAGCTACATCAAAGTTCATAGGCAATATCACTGAAAGAGACGCATAATAATGACGTAAGCCTAATTGTTAAGAATACGTACATCATAACGTCACATTATAGGTGCAAGACATTTCAATCTTTATTAGAAACGGATAATGCATTAATTTGTGCAAAGAAGATTTAAATATTCTGAACAAAAGCATAAGAACTATTTCAGTTGACAAAATAATTCTTTTTAAAAAGAAAATTGACATTTGACATTTAAGTCCTACAACGATCTTTTGGCGCGTGAATGACGTGTGGGTGACAGAGACAGTGCCTTACAGTTTGCCTTGCCTGTATGGCACTGTCTCTATCACCCTCAAGTCATTAATATAGTGTCATTATTTTATGTCATGTTATTATTTTGTATGTTTTAAATCTAAATACGCGATAATTCGACTATTATGAATACATGTTGTCGATTCCAACGCCTTATTTAATCCAGATCTACATGTAATTATTCTTAAAACACCGAACCGACGGGGCGAAAATCAAATGTTTGACAGGTAAGATTTGTATGGGAAATTAAATTTTCATTTTTAGTATTTTGCTCGCAATTTTTCATATTTTCTCATCGCTGCAACCTTCCCTAAACTTCCACGAATATTTCAAGACTAAAATTAGCCAAATCGGTTTAGCCGTTATAAAGTAAAAGTTAGTTAACTCAGTTAAAAGTTCTGGTATTTATCGATGTGTGGATGCATAGACATAGTAACTATGTCTGTGTGTAGGGTGTAATAAATTTTCGTTACGAAATTTTTGCATTCGGTCCCCGCGCCCAAGGCCCGCGATAAAAGCTATACAATAGCTTAAAAATTAGCCGCGCTCGAGACTGTCAAGATGGCGTTTTTTTTTAACAACTTTGTAGCCCTCCCCTTTCATTGCGTCATTCTCAAATTGTCAGATTAGTGGAATATACACTTTTTAGCATGTAATTAACTCACCCTACCTTAATCTGACGCGCTCGAGAATGTCTGATGATCAATTTTTTTTTACTAATCTGATCCTTTATTCTTGAGGCGCGGCCTTATAATTATGTATATGGGGCTCATATTTGGTGGAGGTACTTAACTGGGTACAAGGTACCCCCTGTACCTTAATCTGCCGCGCTCGAGTAAATCCAAGAATCCCCTCTTGGGCTCCCTGCTATTAAATGAATTTTTGGCCGACAAACTGTAATAGACTACAGGCCCATGTCAAAATGGATGGGTCATATGAACCACCAGGTGATGTATATAGGACGATATAAGAGCACAAAATAATAAGATTCAGCACTATGACGTCACTTGTAAGCTGTCCAACTGATTGCTGGTGAGAATTCAAAAGTGCAACCCTCGATTTTTTCCCCTTGTCGCATGATTTTTGTACGGCGTTGCGGAATAATGGATTAGAATCTGTATTGAAACAGTATGAAACTGATGCCGTACAGAACCAAATGACCAAAACCCTGGAATTGTCAAAAAATCAAAAAAAATTGTGGCGCACCATTTTTTACGGGACTGCGCGCTTTCTTATTATTTTTCATGGATCTACCGATAGTGAAAATGCCGTACAAAAATATATGACCAAATTGTACTCACTCTACCTGCACTTTTGAATTCTCACCAGCACTCAACTTGGACAGCTTACAAGTGACGTCATAGTGCTGAATCTTATTATTTTGTGCTCTTATATCGTCCTATATACATCACCTGGTGGTTCATATGACTCATACGTTTTTGACATGGGCCTGTAGTCTATAATTAACAAAAATTCTCGCTTTGTCTCTTTGTACAATGAATTAATTATAATTTTCCCAATTTGACATAATACATAATATTTCTATGAGTAACGTAATAAGTATCTTATTTGTAATTGACCTATGATTGTAAAAATTAACTTTATAAGACGTGACATAATTTAAATAACAATGTATAAGTTTGTATAGTATACTCGTATAATGATAAATTACTTTTAATATTGTACGCCCATTAGAGGCAGGAATTTGGAATGTGCATGACATTTGACATAAGACCTAAAACTGTATAACCAGTGTAACCCTTATTCCACAATAAATTAAATTGAATTGAATATTTTAAAATTATTGTTTAGGGATGGTAGGTAAGAGCAATGTCTATTAATTATTAATTCTATTAATTAACATTATAAAATGGCAACATCAATACAAACATGTAGCTTTTATCGATTTTGATTTTGATACTCCGTTAGGTTTTTGTTTCAGACACCCACAAACGATAGCACAAAGAACACTTTCGATAAACCTAGAGTATTGAAAATAAATAAAATTTATTTCTAGTACCAACCTAAAGAATATCACATGATGATGACAGAAAGATGTGTACATTTCAGTGTGTACGATTATGATTATGAAGACTAAAGATATTTAATAACAACACTCCATCGTATCCCGACACCTTGTCATTAACGCTACACAATCAATGCAGATAAACGCATCAAGATAAAGCATTAAACTTGTTCAATATCCAACAGGTAGGTATGTGCAGAATCTTGCTACGGGCAGATTGTTAGTTGAACCATCTACACCGTAATATGTAATATCTCGTAGCACATGTCATCTATCTTTATTGAAGTCCCCGTAGTAGGTCGTGGCCTGTCTGAGTAGCGAGCGGTATCAGGTTCGATTCATAGCCGGAGCAGATACGAATACGACGAATAAATTTTTTAGCTCGATAGGTTTGAGTTGCATTTGCCACGTTCATCACAGGAAATCCTCATGCGGGAATATGAGTGTTTTAATGTATATAATTATGTTTCTTTATAGTTCTTTATGGTGGTCTTCAATAGGAGGTTAGTGGTACAATGTTGTGCATTGATGTTAAATATTCATGTTTATAGATATTTATAGTTTATAGCGCTTGCATTCTGATTAGGTAATTAACCATTAAATTAATATCTGTAGTAGCTACCTGGCATTTTATAAAAATACTAGAGAACCGCCCGCGCTTCGCTTCGGGACCCGTAGGTAACAGCCGCGTAGGTCTCGCTCCCGTAGGAATTTAGGCTAAAAAGTAGCCTACTACTCGCTCTCTTCACTCCACCCTGTCTGAGGTGTGTGGAGCCCTCGGGACAGTTAGTTCCCCTTTGGGGGTGTCTCTCGCGGCCCATTAAAACGGGCCGGTCCTTGGGTTGGGCCCTAAGGCCCTTGGTTTGTAATTACATGTAGTATTTGATAGCGTAATTCAGAACTTGCAAATGAATTTTATTAACGCCATCTATTAACAACTCCGAAAATAAACATCTAGCAACTAACAAAACATCGATCTTCCCATGGGAATGGGATGTTTTTCCGCGGTAAAAAGTAGCCTACGTCACTCTCCACCCTCCTAACTATCCCCACACACATAAACCTTACCATATAATAGCTTTGTTGCGACGTGAAAGCGTCACAAACAAACAAACAAACAAACAAACAAACAAACAAACAAACAAACAAACAAACACACTTTCACATTTATAATATTAGTAAGGATTTTTAAGCTATTGCATAGCTTTTATCGCGGGCCTTGAGCGCGGGGACCGAATGCAAAAATTTCGTAACGAAAATTTATTACACCCTACACACAGACATAGTTACTATGTCTATGCACCCACACATCGATAAATACCAGAACTTTTAACTGAGTTAACTAACTTTTACTTTATAACGGCTAAACCGATTTGGCTAATTTTAGTCTTGAAATATTCGTGGAAGTTCAGGGAAGGTTGCAGCGATGAGAAAATATGAAAAATTGCGAGCAAAATACTAAAAATGAAAATTTTAATTTCCCATACAAATCTTACCTGTCAAACATTTGATTTTCGCCCCGTCGGTTCGGTGTTTTAAGAATAATTACATGTAGATCTGGATTAAATAAGGCGTTGGAATCGACAACATGTATTCATAATAGTCGAATTATCGCGTATTTAGATTTAAAACATACAAAATAATAACATGACATAAAATAATGACACTATATTAATGACTTGAGGGTGATAGAGACAGTGCCATACAGGCAAGGCAAACTGTATGGCACTGTCTCTGTCACCCACACGTCATTCACGCGCCAAAAGATCGTTGTAGGACTTAAATGTCAAATGTCAATTTTCTTTTTAAAAAGAATTATTTTGTCAACTGAAATAGTTCTTATGCTTTTGTTCAGAATATTTAAATCTTCTTTGCACAAATTAATGCATTATCCGTTTCTAATAAAGATTAAAATGTCTTGCACCTATAATAATAATAATAATAATAATAATAATAATAATAATAATAATAATAATAATAATAATAATAATAATAATAATAATAATAATAATAATAATAATAATAATAATAATAATAATAATAATAATAAGACTTTATTTCGGATGTCGAGATCCATATATTGTTAGTAGTGTGTTAGTAACGATGGTGCCTAATACTATGTTAGTAGGGTTAGCATAACAATGATATAATAGGAACAAACTATATTTCATTTATTTTATAAGGCCTAGGACTAACTCCATCCAATGTTTTTGGATGGGATCGTCCGGCCTGGCAGCAATCATCTTCAGGATGCCGTTGCTGCTGTGACGTAACCGCTGTAGTAGTGATGCTGCCTTTTTACGCATTATTGCGTGGAACCCGTCGGTTCGTGCGTCTGCGAACATCTTAGAGGCGCTACAGCGCCACGGCAGCCCCAACATCATCCTGAAGGTGTTGTTATATTGAACACGCAGAGCGTTGTAAGCCCGACGCGAATATGTCACCCACAGCCCGCTGGAATAAAAGGACTGACAGAACGCTTTAAACAAGGTAACTTTCACGTCTGCAGTACACCGAGTGAATCTGCGGGCAAGCATATTGCCCCGGACTGCCAACGCCCTGCGTTCTCTCTCTATATCCTCGTCGTCCCGTAGGTCACTCGTGACGACGTAGCCGAGGTATTTCAACTTCGTCACTTCATTCAGTGCTACACCATCGAGGCATACGGGCGGCACACGGCGGGACTGTTGTTTATGTGCCCTGAATACCATAATTTCACTCTTTTTAGAGTTATATTTTAATCCGTGTGCCTCCGCATATGTCTCGCAGGTTGAAAGCAGCTCGCGTAGCCCCCTTATGGATGGACTGAGCAGCACCATGTCATCTGCGTAGCTTATATTATTGACACATGTGTCATCAATGTGGCAGCCGACATGCGTGCTGCTCAGCCGATCGACCAGCTGGTTAATGTACAAGTTGAAGAGTAAAGGCGAGCTTAGCCCTCCTTGCCTCACGCCGCATTCCAATCCGTACTCATCCGAGAGAGCACCGACCCACCTCACTTGGTTTTTCTGGTTAGCATACCAGTATTTGAGGAGTGATGTGTATTCCGCCGGTACACCCGTGTTCCTCAACTTTCCCCACAGCACATCGTACTTGACCAGGTCAAAGGCTTTTGATAAATCGAGGAAGCACGCGTACACCGACGTCCTCCTTGCCGTGTAGTACTTAACAGTGTGTTTTAGTGTAAGAATGGCGCTCTCAGTTGATAGACTTGCTCTGAACCCGAATTGTGCGTCATGAATGGTAATATATTTACTGAGGCAGCTATTTAACACACTGTCAAATACCTTAGCAGCTACGGTAGCAAGCGAGATGGGACGGTAATTACTCATATCGGACGTGTCTCCTGTCTTATTTTTGACAATCGGAACTACGATTGTCCGTATCAGTGGCTCTGGTAAGTACGAATGACTCAAACACAGATTGAAAAACAGCGCAAGGATACGCGGAAGGTGAACCCCCGCATGTTTAAAATGCTCGATACTGAGACTGTCGTGACCAGGTGATTTTCCACGCTTCATTTCAGTTATTATTTTTCCAACCATCTTAGCTGTGATTTTTTCGTACGACCTAGTCTCAACAGTCTCAACATCGCTGCTAGTGCTCGACACATCACCCTGAGGCGCACGCACAATAAAGTGACTCCGAAATGCATTGGCTATTTCCGTGTGGTCACAGGCACCGCCAACACTCACCGGAAGGCTCGGCTTCACATTCATTTTATTTGTATTCTTCCAGAAGCTTTTGAAGTCTTTGGAGGAATGATCAGTAGCGAGAATGTCCATTTTTAGCTGTTCTTGTCTGTTTTGACACCACTTCAATTTAGCTTTAAACCTCCTCCTAGCTTCCGACATCTCATCAAAAATGCGGCCACTAGTCGGTTGCCCAGCCAATACCCACATTTGAAATTTCAACCTCGCCTCCCGGTGAGGGCCCGCGACGTACCTATTCCATCCTGTGACATAGCCTCCTTTCTTTCTACATTTCTCCCGATATGTTTTTATTGCTGCCTGTTTTAAAATATGAATTATATTACAAAACATACTATCTAAGACTACATGATGTTCCTTGTTATTACATAGCCCATCGCAACACCCATTAAGTTCATGTGGTAAACCTATCAGCCTTAAATCTGAGTTACAGATATCATGGTATTGTTTTATCTGCTGTGCATGCCTTTCGCCCCATAAAACACGGTTTATAGGTCTCGCTGCTGCTGAATCGGAGATCTTGGGCTTAAGTTTATTTAGATCAACGATGGTTACAAGTGGATAGTGGTCGGACCAATACACGTCATATTTCACCGATATGCTAACAACTGTTTCCGCCGCGGATTCAGTGACGATGCAGTGGTCCAACCACCTGTTGCAGCCGTGAGCCTCACTGTGAAAGGTAAATGTATTTTTGCCACACAAGTTTACATCCATACATAACAAACTATGATCCAAACAAAATTCTAACATTTCGCTATAAAACAGTTCACCAGGATGAGCATTGAAGTCTCCTAATATGTAAAATGCTTCAATACCTTTATTTTCTTCCGATTCTATGACTGATCTTATGGTACCAAGGCATGCACTAAACTCCGGTAAATTGTCATAACAGTTTGTAGGCATATAGACACTAAAAAAGACTATGGATCTACAACTTACAGTTATTCTGATAGCAGAGACACGCACGTTATCGCACTCTATCACTTTCACTGACTCGAAAGCACTTTTACGCCATAATAACGCTACGCCACCATATGGTCTTCCACTTACTAGACCTGCACTTGTATCAACCGCTGAAGTGCCCGTAGTACCAAATTCATCGTTTATTGTACATAGGAACGGTAGGTCATGAGGAAGCAACCATGTCTCCTGTAGGGCTATCACGTCAGCTGACTGGCACATCTCTCTGATACCCTCAATCGACCTTTTGACAGATTTACAGTTAAAGCTTATACCTATAATGTGACGTTATGATGTACGTATTCTTAATAGCGGCTACAAACTCACGCCGAGAACCCCCGAGAACACCCGAGAAGCGTGAATGTGATCGGTTTCTCGCAGTCTCGTTCTCGGGCTCGCCTGTGCTCGGATCGGTGTCGGTATTTTTGCCCGCTTCAAAGGGTTTCTCGGGCGAGAAAAGATAACCGTATTCACATTCTCGTTCGGTCTCAGTGGGACCGTTGTGTGTTTTTGTATTTAAAATTTACATTTCTAGTTAAAATTATCTACTGTCTGTGGTTACCAATTATTATTATTATTTTAGTACTTATATTAATTTATTTCTTATTTTACTATTCACAAGATTATAGTATATTAATGCACACAAAACCAAAGCCGCTGCACTGACGTCCATTCCGGATGACGATCGAGAATGCGAATGAGAAGGTCGCATGAGTGTAGATGCTTTCTCGGTTCTCGCGCAAATTCGCGGCAAGATTTCTCTTCGAGACTTCTCGCGTGAGTCTGTTGGCGGTATAACAGTTAGGCTTACGTCATTATTATGCGTCTCTTTCAGTGATATTGCCTATGAAACACTGCAAAACAGTGAATATCTGTACTCGTATAATTTGTGTACCTACAAAGTATTTTAAATATGAATAAAAATTAATGAAGAAAGTCACGAAAAAATTGTGAAAGAAAATGAGTTATTACTCTATATACATTCATTTTATTATTATTATCACAAATGCAGTATTATTTTTTGTTTTGTTAATTTATATATAATGATATGCAATAGCTTTACCGCGGCAGTCTCCGAGTGCCACACGTCTTTTTTTTTTTATTTCTTACGTCAAACTTAGGTTAACGTAACGATTATTTAAAAATGTTTGCTATAACTGTGTCTGACAGTACGCTTCCCCAAATTTTATTTTCACATGTCATATTTTTAATTTTTGCCGCGTAACATAATATATAGGATTTTAAGCAAACTTTTTGTACATTATGTTTATGTTTTATACCTATTTTATCCCTATTTATCCCTATTTTTGTAAAACATAAGTACCTTATCGCATGTCGTGAATGAGAGCTAATCCAAAAAATTACATAATCATGAAATTCTAAACTCAAAGTTAGCTTTCTAGAACTCACATTAATATAATCACATAATGAATAACGCTGCGAAAGTGCCTTACAAAATACAAAATTGTGCACATTAACTGCTGACTTTAATTACAATATTAAATTATTTTATATCCCATGATAACTTGGCAAATGATTGTCGTTACCGACTTTCAACGTCAAATACGACATAACTTTTAACAAAAATAGAACCGACTTTAACGCCGAAAAGTAAAAATCGGTTCAGTTAAACGCGGTTCCTAAAACCTCCTAAGTCTGACAAATACTATGCTGAAAACCGCATCAAAATGGGTTCAACCAAACGCGAGATAATCGCGAACAAATATACATATATACCTAATTACATACATACATACATAAAGGTCAAACTGAGAACCTCCTTTTTGGAAGTCGGTATGAATTCTTACCGCGGTCCCTCACATGCGTGCCAACGTTTGTACCGACCTACACTGTAGGAACTGTTACAGTTTTGGCGTTAAGAAATACCACTAATGTGTCAAAAACTTCGCATAATCAATTGCGAAAGTTGTCCTACACTTATGGGTTCTGTATTTGCGCGAATGTGAATGAGCGGCGTTAGACAAACCACAAAGGCGCAATATCATTGACAATAATTTTGATGTAAAGTAACCTTGGCTGACACTAATATTATTGACACTAATATTAATATTGTATCGACAATAATATTGTACTCACTACTACTAAGCCGCTCACTCTAATTCGCATGAATAGGTACGAGTACCCACAAGTGTAGGACGTACCTTCGCAAATGACTAGGTATGAAAAGTTTTAGACATATTCGTGGTATTATACATATATGGATGTAACAATTCGTACTACATATGTACACACGTTCGCGCGCATGTGAGCGACCGCGATACACTGTGTTAAAATTGTGTTAAAACTAATTGAAGTGCGTGCCTTCATTTCAGTTTCGATCATGCCATGGCGGACGCCGTCTACAGATACTGACATTAAATCGAGCCGCATAATGCGGACTCTCAAACGTGTATGTACGTACTAGGTACGGTTACAGGAAAATCACATTTGGGTGACGGTAGCACAAGCAATGTAGCAATAACATGCCTTTTGCGAGCGTTGGGTGCGGTTATACAGACGCTGATATTATCATTAAAAATGTAGAGTGCTACTAACTTTGAAAATAGATGATAGACAATTCCCCAAAATGATAATTGAATTATTGACCATGGATTCCTCTCGAAGAAATCTGATGGTCCTGGAAGTCGAGTCCTTTAATTTCACGGCATATTATTCATTCATATAAACTGGCTTTGCAGAGCAAAAGTTCAAAATTATGCAACGACACATGATGTTTCAAAAAATACTTTCATAGAGTCATGTAATTTTAAACTTTAGCGTTACAAATTCAAAATTGTTATTTACATTGTGTGTAATGTTTAAAATAAGCGTTTACCTAACTGTAAACATCAAGGTAAACATCATAATCGTAACTAAATAAATGGTGATAAGGTCTAATACTAAACTTACTTTATAGTATGTTTAGTTTAGTAAAACTATGAGCGATAGCGAGAGCCTACACACGGTTTAGGTATATTTTATAAGTGGTTTATTTATAATGATGCTGAAAATTCTTCATTTTCCTCACATGCTATCTACTAATTAATTTAATATCAGTTATTCATACTTATGAATATTAATAGGTACTTAATAAGTCCTTAGACAGAAGCGTAGTTAGACAGTAATTTGAAATACCGCACCCAAAATCTTTACTTATTAAATTAAGTCCATATTATATTATACTTATTTTGAAAGCATGCATGTATTTCAGGTTTTTAATATAGAGATATACCTAAGGAAACTTTCTGGAGAAATACAGTAACATCTTAGCATAAAATAATAATTTTAAGCTTTGAACGTCATTATTATGTAGTAACGTGAATGACTTGTGAATGGTTCTATGCACACCAAAATGATTTAAAATATCAACTTGAAACCGAGTTTATTATCACACCAAATAATAAAATAATATTTTAAATATATTGTTATCGATTAGTACCTAATACGTAATAATAAATGACTTATAATATATTATTATATGCTTTTATATTTTTAATAACAACAATAAATTACCTATATGCGCTAATTCTTACGTAACTTTTTAATATTATTATCATGGACTAAGTTTTATTAAGAAAAGATATAATTATGCAATTCTATTGATAAAATAGGTAGTTATGGTAAAATGAAATAAATATCTTTGCTTTATCGTTCACTCCAAAACATGGCAATTGGCCTTGCTTCCTGCAATTGAGAAATTGATATTGTGAAGAAATGTCGGAAGCCTTAGGGGCGTAAGAAGTTCTGTAATTTGCATGTCCACTACCCACTATACCTCATCACTCCAAGCTTTCCAGGCCTGGTCTTGAGCTTCTTCACATATTAAAGGAAGCCGAGAACATGAGGTCATCATATGGAATACTTTTTTAATTATTTTTTGTGGCCTGAAGGGCTGACGTAAAAGCAGACGAGCCACCTGATGGTAATGGTCATCGTCGCCTATGGACACGAGCATATGTCGTCGCGTCAAACAAACGTGGAGTCGTGGCAAAAACGATCGTAAAAAACGGACCGTAATCGTTCGCCACGAGTCCAAGCGATGTTAACCTAAGGTTTTCAATAGGGGAAACTGAAGTGTTATTGGCCACCGTTAAGTATTTAGTTATTAGTCACTTGAAAATTCAATGCATTTTAATAAGAAAAATGAATTATTGTTACCGCTAGATAATTACGAGATTCTGTAAACTTCGTAGAGATAGCGTTGCCTAATAGTGATGCAATTCTTATTATAATGCATTGAAATTTTATGTGGCCAATTACTCCTGAGCTTACCCTATCATAGAATAAGTCTTGCGAAGGAAAAGGTGTTAGCATGATACTATGCTGTATTGATGATACTATATGTATAATACCTACCTATTGTTTCCCTAATTTTTAGTTAATATTTTTTGTTCTCTATTAAACATAACTGACATATATATTTTAATACTAATCTATTCAGGGTGATTAACATATAAAATCGCAATAATCGCTTGATTTATCGGTTCATTTACCGATAGCAAATCTTGTTTACTAATACTTTAATCACTATTAAGAAATAAACAACAAAATAACATACTTTTAATGTAAATATTGTAAATAATATTAATATTATGTTTGCAGCTGCAAAAATGCTGAGAGAAATGTATTCATTTCAGCGGCTGAAAAACAAGTTTTAGAAAAGTCGTCGTGCGGAAGAGTGTGGGTGACTGTTCATTCGCGAGATATACAGCTAGGGGCGGCAGGAAGATTATTCGATGCTATAGAACTCAACTGGGATTTCAGTTCCTGCTCTACCATTCCCAGGAGGGTAAATTCATATTACATATATTCCAAGCTTTCAGAAAATCTAGCCTTCATGCTACGGAATTTATCCGACAATCCGACTGTCCAAGATTTTAAGCATAGCTCAAATGCATGAAACTAAGCATCTTTTAGTGGAAAAGTGTTACGTTAACGGACGTAAGAATGTCATAGTAATATATTACTTGTATGCTAATTGAGATGCATTTCATGATACGTTGCAAAGTTATTAATGTTTAAAATAATGTCATAAATTATAACTGTTTGACATTGACATACATTAATTAAGAAGAGACGACATTAGACATTAGACAACCGTGAAATCTCCCTCACACAAACCAAACATACACCTGCGAACAATAATTAAAAGAAAGGGACTTGAATACCTAACTTTTGTATAAAAGTTTATTATATCTACAAGATTCGCGCTCTCTCTCATTATTGAATTACTTAATAGGAACATACCATATTTTTCCAAATTCAGAGGCAAAGAACAAACAAGCTACAATATTTTTGACCATTGCGTCATTCACATGCTAAAATCAGAAGTGACTTCTTTCATATTACCAAATATTTGTTACGAAATGCAACTTTCGGTTGTTATGAAATCCAACGTTACACGTATTCATAGTGCAGTCTCTACTCTATAGTCTGGATAAGGTGTTAGGTTGCGACATAATAGGTGTGAAAATTTCCCTTGCATACCTACCACTTTTGAATGCATGTTATATTACCATCGTGCTAACATTTAGGGCGCCTTCTACTAAGTGACCGTAACACTCAAAACGACTCTATTTCTACAGAAAAAAAGGAATGTTTCGAGTTTTTGTACCGGTTAGTGGAACGCGCCCTTGATATTGTTTAGGAGATAAATCATGTGTAAGCGGAAACTAGATTGATGGCGTTATTTCGTTTGAGTCATAGATATGAGTACCTATTAATATTACTTATTTGCATGTTGATTATGTATTAATAATAAAACTACAATGGGGCGGAATCTCAGTATAGTACATTTGATATTACATCGCGCAAAACCTGTTGTAGCTTGATGTAGGTTCTGTATAATACCTATTATAAACATGTTTTATTCATAGACTAGGATCGGTCCAATTCGCTTCAGGAACCAATGTCTTCGCACCTTTGCAACTGATTTTTCACGTGAAATAATTACTTTCAATTATTATCTTTTTATCAGACACTAAATTTCATTTACATTTATTTTATGTTATTTGTTTACATTTTCGTCTTATTTGAATTATAATTTACACGACTCGTGAGTCGCTTCAGAACACAGGTTACCGATATTATTTAACGTTTTAAAACTGTTTTTGGAGATTTCTCCGCGTGGTAGGTAGGTCGGTTTACCGAAACAAATATTTCCACAAAAAATCGATGCCAGATTCCACCTAATGTTTATTATTATTATTATTATTGTTTATTATTATTATTTTGCACTAATACCAACTTCAAAAACAAAGCGATAAGATTTTCGCAGAAATAGTTGCTTTTATACTAATTTTTATTACTGCGTAGTATGTAGTTTATATTATGTATATAAATATACTGTGTAGTTCACTACTCACCCCAACAGATGGTGCTTGTAACGTTAAACGTATTCGCATTATCAAACGATTACTTATAGATAGGTACATACGAATAGTATTGCGCATTTCCTATTTCAAGGTCTTGGTCATACGTAGAACGAGTTATTCCACGTATTAATAAAGATTAAAAGCTTACCCACTATCATCCCCCCAATAACGCGTACCTATTAACACACACCCAGACCAAAAACAATAGAAACTCGTTCAAATTTTCACCTCGCTGGGAGTCGAATCTAAGATCCTTTATCCGTTGACAAAATTAAGATATTCTTTTTCATCGATCATAGTACCTAATTATGTTTCAACTATTCTCCTCATTTACAGATTGGCCTCTTTAATGGCAGGCCGTCATCGTGGCGTAATGCGTTAGCGACGTTTATCATACATGCAAGAGAAGGTCATGTAGTGACTACTATTTCGGTGGGCGATGGTACGTTACCAGCGGGCTGGCAGACGGGCCCAGGGTTGAGAGGGGCCCACTGTCTGTGGCCCTGGGTCGGAGCCGGGAACGACCAATCGATACAATCGTTTAACTGTTTGAAGATACAACCGAATTGGATGCAGGAAAATGCGTAAGTAATCTATCTATACTACTTATACCTAACACAATTTTAATAATTGTTCTGTAAAATCATATAAAATGTTCCATGTAAAATATTATGCATTTTATAGTTTTTGTTTGTCTATGCATTTTTACCACTAAGTTCTGAAATGGCTTAGCTTTTTTTAATGCGGTTTTCTTTTCAATTCACAAATAAAAAATAAGTACTTAGGTAGGATATCAATATAAAGAATTCGATTTAAACATTTTGTCTCGTGTGGGTAGGTACTTACTATGGGCATATTATTTACCGAAGCAAACTGGAGTGGTTTTACTTGTAAATTATGGTACAAAAATAATGTTAGCTGCCTTTAACGCCACACAAAAAATCTAGATTGAGTTGTCTTATGCGATTATATACCTATATTATCTTAGCACCATTGGACTTGAGTAATGATGACAGGAAAATAAACATTTAGGTATCATTCATTTCAGTTATATAACGAGTATTTCTACCTGATTTATACCGATATCCGATATTAAGAACTCATTAACATATTCTCCTTGCGTTGGTTAATAATATAATTATCTATCTACCTATAACATCTAAGGAAAACACGATCACACATTTGAATCTACGTTCTAGAATTATCCTGAGTCATTTAAGAGTTGCTACTTTGCACTAACTGGCAATAATTTACGTTAATTCATATTGAAAAATAATATTAAAATAAGTTTTTGAGAAATTAACCAAAGGCAAGAAAAAATAATTTCTACGATATACCTGTGCCTATACCTACTCCGTTTGAATTCGATCTGGAATTCGTTATAATCGCATGAGTCCGCATGACACACAAATGACAG
Organism: Hesperia comma; assembly: GCA_905404135.1. Taxonomy (NCBI): domain Eukaryota; kingdom Metazoa; phylum Arthropoda; class Insecta; order Lepidoptera; family Hesperiidae; genus Hesperia; species Hesperia comma. Next base: position 8,646,464 of record FR990025.1, on the reverse strand, counting down.
CTATGCGATTAAGGTACATTTAAAATTGACGGCGTAATCTATAAATGTTCTTAGTAAATTTTTCTGACAAGGTTAACTGAACTGTGGCAATTCCATATGCTCGATGACTCAATTATATGTATACAATAAGGTACATATTATAATGTTTCCTGTCAAAAGCAACGAGCAATATTATTTTTAACATTACTCTTATTTACACGATGTAAGTAGGTTAATCTTCTAACAATATATTTTGCGAGAAAATTTTAGTGTCTTGAAAATGCTTTAGGTTTTGTAAATTCATCAATGAATGCGCATACAATTGGCAAAAATTAAAAAGCTTACCACTCAACATAAAAGCATTAACCTATTGTTAATACTTTCAAAACTCCATGTGACTTTTAAAATTCCTTCAGTTTTTAGGGAAGTTCACTACATATCAATTAGGTGTCTCAGTTTCAGATTTAACTAAAATCAACTACATGTCTGTTAAGGATTTCAGTTTGTTGAGTTTGTAACTTTTAACATGTACCCAAATAATATGACCTACTCGCGTGTTTTTTTATACCTTTACATTTCTACGGCAATAATTCACATAGCGGATGAGATTATCGACAATTACCAAGCGGTAAATTGCGTTGTCTCAGCTCTTATCACGATTTATTACAGGCATGTTTCAAGTAAACCAAGGAACGCTGTATCACCTGAACACCCCGCAAATATTTTATATTTTAAACGAGATTTCAATTAAAATTTTACATCTAAACTTGAGTCGCCGAGAAGAAATTGCCACTACTCGCTAAGCTTATAAGCATTTAATTCTCTTACGGCATTTTAAATTCTGAACGTCAATCTGCATTGTACTTTAATAACAGGGAAGCAAAGCTGGCATTTGTGTGGCATACGACTACTACAGCGTATTCCATATCAATTGCGAACGCAGTAAAGGACTGCAAATAGGGAAGAAGTCATCAACGTCAATCGCATTAAAGGATTTGAGTACATTCAACCGATTTATACCGCTAATACATCTATTAGTGTATATGTGTTGTTATGTAGATATTAATTATCGAAACTATATTGTGTTATTTACATGAAATTATTCTTTTATAATTCAGTGCCATATCAATGTTATCTAATACCTAATAGCATCATACACTATGATAAATCCGATCACGTGACAAATCCGATGTTAATAATTATAGGCCAGTTTCTATATTTCCAGCACTCAGTAAGATCTTTGAAAAGATTATTTTAAATCAAGTGCTTGCCCATTTTAACAGCAACAACCTACTACACCCCGAACAATACGGTTTCACAAAAGGTCGTAGTACTACTGATGCTGGGGCTAGACTTATAAAACATATCTTCGATGCATGGGAGGGATCACAGAATGCCATTGGTGTATTCTGTGATTTATCTAAAGCTTTTGACTGTGTTGAGCATGAAATATTACTATTAAAACTTAATTACTATGGGGTAAAAAACAAGTCGCTTAGCTTGATTAGGTCTTACTTAAGTGATAGAGTCCAAAAAGTTAGTATAAATGATATTAAATCATCAGGGTCTAAAGGCTGTGATGGGTGTTCCACAGGGCTCAATTTTATGTCCTTTTCTTTTCTTAGTATATATAAATGATTTACCATATTATGTAAAAAAACATGCGGACATTGTGTTGTTTGCTGATGACACATCATTGTTATTTAAGACGGATAGAAATAAACGTAATTTTGACGATGTGAACAATGCTTTGTCGCATATATCAAAGTGGTTTACAATTAATAATTTACTTCTAAATGCAAGCAAAACTAAATGTATAGAGTTTACCCTACCAAATGTAAAGAATGTCGATAAGACACTTAAATTAAATAATGAAGCATTAAAAATGGAACAATCAACAGTATTTTTAGGAATTACCCTGGATAGTAAACTACAATGGGGCGCGCATGTAGCAACTCTTGCGATGAAACTTAGTAGGGCTACTTATGCGGTTAGAAAAATAAGACAGCTTACTGACGTAGAAACTGCTAGGCTTGTTTACTTCGCATACTTTCATAGTGTTATGTCTTATGGCATATTACTGTGGGGTAAAGCAAGCGATATACAACAAATCTTTGTGTTACAGAAGAGGGCCATTAGAGCTATTCATAAACTACGGTATCGGGAATCGTGCCGTGATAAATTCAAAGAATTAGGTATACTTACAGTAGCCTCACAGTACATATATAGTAATATAATTTTTGTAAGAAACAACATAAATGCATATAAAAAAAAACAGCGACTATCATAATCGCTTAACAAGAAAGATGCATGATTTGGCGACGCTTTCATATCGGCTAGGTAAAGTGCAGCGTTCTTTTATGGGGCTTGGTGTACAGTTCTATAATAAAATCCCTAAGGCAATCCGTGACCTGCCTTCAGAGTTGTTTAAGAAGCATGTAAAAGCACAACTCGTAGACAAGAGCTACTATAGTATACAGGAATATTTAGATGACAAAAAGGCATGGAAATTACCAGCTCTGCAACCAGCTCCGCTAGGTTAGTGCTTACCTGTATCAATTAAGTAATATTGTAATTTTTATTTTAAAAGATGCGGAGGAGTTTTTTTTCGCCGTTTTTTTCTCCTCAAGCACTTTTCCAAAACGGTGGTAGAATCAAAAAATTGACGTTCATAAGTGAATTTGTAAATTCCTAGATGAAATCATTGAGTTACTATGTACATAATATCTCAATGGATGAAATAAACAGTTTGACTTTGACTTTGACTTTGACTTTGATAATGTTATTAAATACCTACATAATTATGTAGGTACTCTTTTCTCCATCAATTTCGAACTGAAATACAAAAACTGCCAATAGCAGATAGTAAAATAAACGCAATTCATGGTGTTTATAATATACATAAAATCAAAATTATTTTAAAAAGTAATACAAAACAATTCAAATATTTTTTTCATCTAATTGCCAGGAAAAGTGCAAAAGGTTATTTTTATACCTCTTACAAAAAAGGCTAAAAAGCAAACCTATAACGTACCTACCTAGCAATCGCCAAAATTAGTTTATTGTAACATAAACCACAAAACCAATGACAAATAAATTTTTAGTTAACTGCTGGTATACTGACTCAAATTATATCATACTCATGATTCTTCGAAGGAGTCTGCCTCTCTGGAGAATGCTTATAAGGTTACAGGAGCTTAAATAGATGCTTATAAACTCAGACCAATAAACTATAGACGAAACGCCGGGAACAAAAGAGTTAAGCCAGCAAAAAGTCAGCCTAGTCTTGTAATACACACGGCGGCACTCACATCAAAACGACTTTTGTGTTCCAAAAAATAAAGTTTAAATTTGTTCTAGTTCAAACTGTCAACATAGGACATTCTATTGGTTTCGATGTGTGCTTTCGGCTATCTTTTGGCGGCTTCACTCGTTTGTTCACGGCGCGCCGTCTATAGTTTATTGGTCTGAGCTTATAAATATAATATATTTTCTTCGCAAATGAGTTCTATAATTACCAGAAACTATTAGCTTTATAGTAGATTGTTACACAAGGGACGTAAGTAAGCTATTACAGAACAAGATCCAATTTGGCGCCAGTGCGAGCGCAGCTCGCATAGGGCGCTAATGGATCGCGTGCACCCGAGATATTTAGTCACACGAGCGAGCGCAGCGAGCGAGGGTGAATATAGTTCGAGGGTGTAATAGCTACTTGCAACCGAGGTAAGCATTCTACTTTATATCATTCTTGTGAGGTAAATAAAACATTGGTAATGCAAAATGAAATTTTAATTTCAGATCAAATGAAATGCCGCCATTTCCATTTTTTTTTTCGTAAATAGTTTTTTATTTTTTGGAGTTTACTCCTTAAGAAACGATTTGAGTTATAAGGCCCGGTATGAGATTTTATGAGGAGTAAAATCAAGTTTAGAAACACGAAAAGTTCAGGCGTTACGTAGAAAGAGACAAACATATAACTATCTCAAATCTCAAATCTCTAATCTCTAATCTCTAATCTCTAATCTCTAATCTCTAATCTAATCTCTAATCTCAAATCTCAAATCTCTAATCTCAAATCTTAAATCTCAAATCTCTTAAATCTAGTTTTGCATAGTTTGAAATGTATGGAAATTAAATGCCGCCATGTTGTTTTTTTTTCAGTAAAAAGTTTTCTTACCATTTTATAAGAAAAGAGATTGTTTACCAAGGAGTTTGCATAGCTTGAACTGTAATGTGAACATTACAATTCAAGCATAGTGCGACGTAATGTTGCCTTGAATTGCAAACACCAACTTACAAGGAGACTTTCCACCATAGTAATCCCTAGTTACTGAGCAAGTATGATATAAATAAATTTTCCAAAGAGTACATTAAAAAATCAAGAATCAGCACGATCTTGATTTGAGTTATTGTAGTAATTCCAGACGACTTTCATATCTTCTCAATCATTCCATTATCTTATTTGCAGAGATTGTGGGATAAATCTTTAACGGGAAGGAAATCAAATATTAATCTTAATGCGCACTTAATCGAAAGTGGAACACATATTGGATTGTCACAGCACTTTATTTTTATGTAGCATCAAAATAAAATAAGGGAGCGGGGGTTTCAACTTTTCGTAATTTTTCCTTTAGGAAACTCGAGTATTTTCATAGTGAGCCACTGTTGTTTCATAGTGAGGACATGTTGTTTACCTCTCTCTCGCATTGAAAATCCAATTCATAAGTAAAATAAAAATCATTCCCGCACCAAAATACTGTTATTTTTTTGCAGATATTTCATATTTATTTCATTTCAAGATGAACACAATTTTTTTATTTATTTAATTAGGTATATTTGTTTACTTTCCTATATATGGAACTTGTACTTTTAGTTGTTCAATAACAACTAAAAGTACCTACAAGTTCCATATAATTTTTATGTCTTATCCTCCGGGAATAGATCCATTTCCTCGAAGGAACAGTATCCTATAAAATAACTCATAACATAAATTATAACGTGTCAGGTTTCTACCGTATGTATATTACGTAATTTTATTTCCGAGTAATACGCATTTAAACCGACACCTAAGAGTAAAAAAACATATTTTGGCCTATGTGTAAACCTTACATTAATTTTGGTAGATACAGTTATAAATTACATACATTTGACTTATTTAAAACTATCTTTATATCTCTCAGTCCATGATTGTGACATGTGACCATCACAGACCAAGACTCTGACTGGAATGATTGTGTGTTGTTTATACCTATCTTATGTTGCTGCCAACAGCCTGGGGCCCAATGTACGTCTGAAATATAATGGTATAAGGCAAGCTATTCTGGCACTAAACAGTTGAAGCCTATGTAATGTAATGTTGCTATGTTATGGCTTGGGTCCCAGGATTTTCCTAATCCTAACGCAATACACAGTGTTATATGGTCATTTGTGACAAATACTTGTCTGCAATGCAACAAAAGACATTTTCATTCTATAATTCACCTAAGCGAAGATATTTGCACGTCGTAGTTGTCATCCCACCCTCACAGTTATCATGGCCACAATAGATCAGGAATGGTCGCAGTGGCCTCACGGGAATGCTTGCTTCCCGTGCCCTGTATAAAATCACCCAAAAACAGTTGTAATATAAAAATATATCGCTAACGAATAGTGAGTGAATAATGCACATGTTTGTTCCAGGCATTTAATCAACAGACTTCGCATCGGCAACCTGGCGTTACCAGGCACCCATAACGCCGGGGCGTGGCGCTTCGACACGGAGATCAGCAATGTGCAGCGGGACAACTTCGTGCTGTGCCAGGATCGCTCCATCTGGGCCCAGCTGGTGCACGGCATCAGATACCTCGACTTCAGAATCGGCTATTATGGTACTTATCCACGGGAAGAAGATAGGTAAGGAAGAAACTTAACTATAGATAAAATAAGTAATATTGTGTTAAAATACGAAAGTTAGCTAGCAAGTTACTTGATTGATTTAAAAGAACAGTTAAAATAAGTACCTAATGTGTTAAAATATTATGTAAGTTAGCTAACCTCTTACCTAACTGACATAAATACATGTTATAATAGGGCATAATATCTTTGAATCAATTATCGGGAAATCATCAAATTATAAGTACATACATTTAAGTTTAAACTAAATATATGCGAAGATTAACACTGATAAGTAGGTAAAACATAAACCTATACCTAACAGTACGTACATAATAGGTATGCTTTGGAAAAAATAAAGCAGATTTTTGCGTAATTAGAGTAGGTACATGTTGCAAAATCTCTTCATGGCCTATAATTTGCAGTTATTAATTTTAATGTGATCTGGTGGTTTTTCAATATATTGGTTCATAAAATTCACATCCATCACACAACAATCCCATTTCCCATGAGAAGGTATAAATTACCGCTCTCGGTTTGGTTGTGCGTTCTTGTCTTGTGTGTGGTTCATGGCACCCATGACACAGGGAATCCTAGTGTAGGGCCTTGAGTGTTTAGCGTTTATTTATTTACACCAATCCATGCAGCAACGTGGTGAAGGCCTAGGTCTATTTCTAGACAGTGGTCTAAGCCTCCGTACTAATGAGTAGAGGCCTCAGTAGCGAACCAATAAATTGTTGAATCCATTACCAAAAACATGATGCAGATGGAATATATCGCTGGCCCCGGGCAATAAAGCGGTAAACGTCTGTTACGCCCTTTTTACTTTTATTTGATTTTTGGCTTCTCTGAGTATTAATCTATCACCCTTATTTTTTTTCAATTTTTAAATTAATATTTCGCAATAATACGTGACAATAACAACTTTATAGCATGGAAAATTCTCTTACGACTAGAAATGTATTATTGCATTACCTTCTTTATAAAACAAAACACAAACAATCAATAAACTGTAAACATTTCATACGAAGTAATCACAAGAGAAGACAAGCTATTACACCTTTCTTCCCGGAAATTCATAGTAACCCCGGCGCCGTACAAAGGTCTTGCGCGAAAACACTACTCATGTACCTACATGGTGGTTATCGGTTGATTCTCCAGAGATCTAAAGCGGAGAATACGTCGTGTCTTACAGTCCTGAATCTCCGTGGTCGGTGTGTTTATAAAGTCACTAGGGAACCGCCCGCGCTTCGCTTCGGGACCCGTAGGTAACAGCCGCGTAGGTCCCGTTCCCGTAGGAATCTCAGCTAAAAAGTAGCCTATAACATTTGCCTATGACTTAAACACATAACATGTAGTATTTGATAGCGTGATTCAGAACTTGCAAATGAATTTTACTAACGCCATCTATTAACAACCCCGGAAATAAATATCTGGCAACTAACAAAACATCGATCTTCCCATGGGAATGAGATTTCTTTCCGCAGTAAAAAGTAGCCTACGTCACTCTCCACCCTCCTAACTATCCCCACACACATAAAACATATCATATAATAGCCATGTTGCGACGTGAAAGCGCCACAAACAAACAAACAAACAAACACACTTTCACATTTATAATATTAGTAAGGATAATAGCCATGTTGCGACGTGAAAGCGCCACAAACAAACAAACAAACACACTCACATTTATAATATTAGTAAGGATAGGTAAGGATAAGGATAGTAAGGATTAACGATATTACAATTGAAACATTATCGTCATAATTTGTATTATACATTTTTTCAATTATTTCATTAAATATTTATACCATTACAATTATTTTTAAAAGGTTAAATGAGTAAAAAATTAGCTTTCATTTGACATTTTGAACGCCTGTTTTGGATCACTGTACGCTGATCTATAAACAAATTAGCTTCTTTTATTTCTCCTGGAAAAATAGATTTTTGATATTACCGCTTTGTTGCCCGGGGCCAGCGATATGCTAATTCCGTGTAATATAAAATCAGTAATGAAAATGAATCTGCGGTAAAGATACATAGCTTATTACAAGTTACGTGGTGCGCAGTCAGCTGTGCCGGCTGTTTCGCATGGCTTCCTTGATTGGCCGTTGCATAAAGAAATGGTTATGAATATCCTATTTCCATTAGCTTGAGTAGTACTGACACCATTTATACGTAAACAGACTAGGTTATATTAAAATTTGTTGTTGCTTGTCGCAGCACTCTTCGACAACGTCCCTCTTGCTCAATTTAGGTACATATTTTATTTTAGTAGGTACTGCTTGGACTGTTGTACTCGTAGTTCCCTTAATTATACTCGTAGATATAGCACCAATGACATAAATTATGTCACATAATAGTAACTGTATTAATCGTTTTCGGCTGCGGCACTTAAGCTACTAATATATAGTTTTTTTCCTTCTTTCTACATAAACCCTCACTTACCTATTAGGAACATAAACGTAATATAAATTTAATAGTAACTTGAGATGAAACAAAGGATACTTGTTTCATAAACTTCCATCCAATTTTCCGTATAATATCCGTTATTATCTTCATCGTTCATACCTCATACCTCTTTATATTTTAATAAAGTACTCTTTGATCTTGGATGAAAGTTCAAGAAAATCGCTGAAGTTTTCTAATATTGACGCGTTTAGACAGACAGACAAAAGACCAAAAAAGACATTATTACTATTTATTGATAGTAGAGCTGTCAGTGACCTGCGGAAGAGACCAATAAGCCAGTAACGTAATAGGACAATATTATAATGGCTGTGACGCATTATAATACTGCATAACACAATGTAAATACACGAACGTGTTATCTAAGGTCGTGTTCAAACGGATAATCTTCATATCACTTGTCCAATCCCAACCAATCCGCACGTTATTCAACATAATTAAGCATATACATCAATGTAATTAAGTACCTATCAAAATAATACTAATTAAGAATACAGGAAAACACTACAATATTATCACTTGCGTTACCGAAGGAGAAGTTTAAAATAAACTGCACGACTATTACGAATTATTTAATGTGATGGTATATGGTTTAAGAATTTATTTCTATTACTGAAGATTTAAGAGGAAATCCAACCAGAAATAACTGATACTAGTTGTGATAATCATGTGCATGTTCATTTCAGGTACTGGCTAAACCATAACTTAATTAGAGTCCGTCCATTAGTACCACTGTTAAGAGAAATCAGAGCTTTCTTAGACGCCACCAGAGAGGTAAGGATTATTCCGATTTTATTAAATTTAGAATTCTGTTAAGAAGAAGATATGATCACCTGTTTCGATTTCAGGTGTTTAAAGACAAATATATTTTTATTGCATACATATGAAGTTGTCTTGCATCGTGACAATTCACATAACGTTCATGAAACACTTTATGATCCCTAGAAACAGCCAAATCGAAATCAATGATACTATAAAATTTTCGAGGGATATCTTCTCACACTTTTATTCTTGAACAGTTAGGTACTCCATTTTTTATTACATAGCTATTAATTTTTCTTCTTTGTTTCAATCTTCAGGTGGTATTCCTCGATGCTCACCACTTTCCGGTAGGATTCTACGAGCAGAATGGCGTGCCGATACGATCTGTGCACAATGGTCTGCTACGGCTAATCCAACGAGAGTTAGGTCCGCATCTTGCCCTGGCTACGCAGTTTGGAACTGGCCCTGGAACCCGTGGACCTACCCTCGAAGCGCTCGTGAACGCCAATCGACGGTTACTCTTCAGCTACGTCGATAACGCTATAGTAGCAGGTGAGTTGTTGCTTCAGTCAGATTTGTGTTTAATGTCGCTACAGCAACTCTCATTTGTATGAATGAATGAAAGTGGATTGTCTAACTAAACCCAATTTATCAAAGGATCTTTTTCCTCTAAAAATTCAGCAGCGGAACAGTTATGAATTAAGATAGTGTCCCTTGAGGCTTCCTTCGCATTTAGGAAAAACTTGGTTGACATATTGTTACTTAACAACGTGCTTAGAATCTCGACCTCAACTCGTATCCGTACTATTTGTCAGTTGCACATGTCATGAATGACGTCTGCCTCTTTGTTTACAAGGAACTCCTCTGAATGACTGGAATACAATGAAGCGTAGGTTCACGACGTAATTGTGTCTGAACATTGTAAAGATATTTTTTAAAACAAGATTTTTCCAAGTTAAAACAACCGAAGTGTCTAGTCGTCCGCTAAACGGACGAATAAATTAAACTTATTCGTCCGATAGTTGGACGACTAAATTTAATTTATTCGTCCGATTATCGGACGAATAATTATATTTTAATCATCCGCTTAGCGGACGACTAGCCACCGCTTATTCATCCGCTTAGCGGACGACTAGCCACCGCTTATTCATCCGCTTAGCGGACGACTAGCCACCGCCTAAAACAACACGGTACTTTTCTTAGCAAGTGAAAACACAGTTATTTGCTACGGCAACGAATTACTGGAAGGTTAGCCAAGAGAATTGAATGTACACTGTACAGTATTAGTTATATAACGAGAACCATCCAATAAATCAGACTGCAGCGAGTATACCGAACAATAGCTTCATCATGAATAAAATGGAGTTTCTGATAAAGGTGTAAAAAGGTTAATGCTATAAATTAATGTACCATAACTTCCGTAGCAACGGATCCATTAACTTGTTTCATTAACTCTAGTAGGTAATTATCAAATCGATAAGTAAGTCATATTTCACGTGGAGTTTTCATTTGTTACTGACGTTTGTGTAACGTTATATAATTTGCTATCTAACGTTACAAGAAATATTTCAATAAGTATTCGGCAACCCTCGAGACAAACTGAATGTCTAATAATTTTTATGGGCATAATCTATCTACATATAAGCAATGGTGACCACTTACCGTCAGGTGAGTCGGCTGGTAGCTTGTCGTGTAGTAAAACAAAGAAATGCTCTGACAAACAAATGAAATCTGTGGGTACCTTCTAGGTCCTGGGTTTTAGAGGGTCCTTAATAAGATTTTTTAATGAATACTTTTAATATAACTAGGTTCTTCGGTTGCAAAACGCAGAAAAAAAACAGGAAATTTTAGTTACATAACGTTAAGTTTAAGCATAAGCATAATATATTATACCAATATCTTTTCGTAATTCATGTAATAATGAAATTAGAGTAAGTACATCATTTAATGTCTTCATGCTTACTGAAATGGATGTATCATTGAATACTTCATCACATGATTTATTAATTATAATTTGCATATTATCAGGTAATCGGAATAAATGAGCTTCTCATCTTTCATTTATTATCATTGGGTAAATTATCTGTAATGTTATAATTATTGATTAGATATTATCTCACTGTACTTGAATTATGATAAATAATACATATTTGTAATAGAATGTAAATATAAAATGTATCATAATTACTGGATATTTCTCGACCCCTTTAAAGTAATGAGGAACATCAAAAATATCTTCTCTGACGGGATAAATGTTATCTGTACTATGAAACAATTGTTATGGAGGCAAAAGAAATACGTTACAGTTATTATACCTACTTATTAGTTAATCCTAAGAAGGCTCGCACACCCTCACGGGGAAAATCAGAAAGAACAGCGTCGTTTTTTTTTGCTATATGCTGCAAAGACACTGATATACCTACAATGGTTGTCACTTTTCAAATATCGAACAACCTACTTGGTTTATACGTGAAACCTCAAAACTTGGGTATGATATATGAAAGCTTTTTAGGGCTTACTATTGTTCAGGCTATTCTTAAGGACTTATGGTAGTTCTATCGGAATCGAACTTAGTATTGACTGACAGAAGGATTAAATGCTGGTCCTACTTCAGATCTCTCAAATATCTTTTTTCGTTTCAATATCCATAGTTACTACTAACGACATGGAGACCATTAACCAAATAGTTCATAATTAAGGAAAAGTGGTGCTGCATTCGTTTTCTTCATTGTTTCCATACGAAACAGGCGAATCTTATCGGTGTATCCTACCTATATGTTTATGTATTCAACGTTTTATTTTTCACTGTTTCAGCCAACTCGTGGCTGTGGCCAAACCTACCTCATCTGTGGGCGAACACGAACAACCCGACGCAGTTATTCCAGTTCCTGGACCAGGCGATCAGCAGGTCCCCAGCGCCGGGCGCGCGCTCGCCACTGTTCTCTGCCATGGCGCAGACCACGCCCACAGTCCTCGACATCCTCCTCCTACGCGGCTCGTTGAGGGAGAACGCCGACGCCGTCAACCGCAACGTTACCGCACGACTCTCAACACGCTGGCGGAACCAAGCCAACATCGTATCCTCCGATTTCTTCCTAGGAAACGACGTCGTCGACGTATCGATAGCCATCAGCCGAAGTCGAGCCAACTTGTTATGACGGCGAGGCGGGCGCCGAAGCGGTGGTCTACATGTTAACAAGGAACACACTAGAAAAATCGTTGCTACGTACCGGTCCCCGTGGCTTCCCTTGACCTCTCGCCGAAGATCCCGCGCCAACTGGCGTACAGACCTACATGACCGATTAATATAATTGACTGGTTATTTGAAGCGTCCGCTTCGGATTACCGTCGCCACTGCCAAACGTTCCATTGACGCGTCGATGGAAGATAATAGTGAGATATGTATATTTTTGTTTTAATAATGAACTAGTCCAATGTTACTTTTAAATGAAATTTGTTGTTATTATTTGTAAATAAGTAAATTTCCGAAAACTAAGACTTAGTTTTAAAAATATTAGATTATGGTGTGATGTTATTACACAAATAAAGTAGAAAATGATGGCTTAAAATCAGTTTCCTTTTACTTAATTAATAGTAATAACTTATTAATAAATAGTAAACATCAATAATTGTACTTGTAACAAAAACGAGGTAGATTCACCGTGCCCTACGGCACAAACAGTCAGTTCATATCAGTTATAGATCACGTATGAGGAGCCAATAGCGGCAAGAGCTCCGCCCGACTCATCCGCGAGAGGGCTCTTGCGTCGAGCCCCATGGCGGCGGCCGCTCCGCGCACATCTAGTCCAAAGCTTTGTAACAACGCTGCTAGTGCCACTTCTTCACCGGTACGAGGGTCGCGAAGACGTGGACACGAGCCATTGCACTGAGGCCATGAGCATCTCTCGACGAGCCGTCTCGGAGCGCACCGAGCGCGCTCATGTCTTCCACCGTTCTCAAAACGCCGCTCCCAGCATGATATCGCACGCGGCAAAGACACCCCTGACACATTGATCGCGAGCCATTCAGGCCTCGCGAGTGCTCCGTGGGCGATACACGCAGGCGCAAACGTAGCACGTACATCCTTGAGACTAGCGCGAAGTGCCGCTCCAGTCTCGTGAACCGCATCCCATTGCGCTCGAGACCGCGGCGCTCGGACTCCCTCAGCAGTGAGTTGAGCGGAATCAAATAAGTATTGAAATACAAATAGCGGCGTCTTAATGTGCGGGTACAGACGGTACCCAAAGTAACACAACCAAGGTTTATCTGGATATTCTCGTACGCACGACGATGGTGGAGAACCGCGCCAGAGAGAATGTCCGAGTCTCGCGACAGCGTCGGCCGTTGAAGCCCGTCGTACTCTCGGAGGTCGATCTAGAAACCAACCAGAATCGGAGATAGCAGCGACGCGAATGCCGTGATTTCGTAGAATTCTTCTCGTAGCATCAGCGTGCAACATCACACCGGCGCCACCGGCACTCGATCCCACGAGTAGTAATCGTCCCGAAAGGCCTAACTGTAAAAGTTCGTTGAGAACTGATTGTACGATGAGGCGGCCGGCGAAGGCAAAATTCGATTTGGAGTCCTTGGTTGCGCGTGTGCCGGCCCACATGTCACTGGAGCAGTAAGGTAGCAGTACATGGTTTGAGGCGTGCCAGAGTGGATTGGCGAGTGGATCCGTGGAGAGCAAGGCCGGGGCGCGGCGGGCCCGTGGCCATCGCGTTGACGACATGAGGCCGGGACGTCGACGCCACCGTGTGTTGCACGAGGCCGCGTCCCAACAGTACCCTCCGCCTTCCAGATACACCACCCAGTGCTGATTTTGATTGCTTCGACGGATGTAGTACCTGCAATATTTAATAACTGGATTAGATAATGTAAAAAATTAAGAGTTTTGTAAATCAATTTTTAGTGCACTAGAGTACCTAATGATTATAAAAGTGTAAATAGATGTTTTTTCATTTACGATTAAGACCTGTAACGATATATTCTATACAAATTATTTATTAAGCTTCCAGTATCATTATACAAAGAGATTATGAGAGAGTACCATCAAGATACATCCATACAATAGTATTATTACGACACCAGGGGTAATGTCACCGTTTCTTGGGGTATCAACATTACTACAAAAATGTTTAGTCCACACTTCATATCCCTACTAATTGGATAGACTTAATCTTTTTCAACCCTTGTCTAGGCATAATAAAATAACTCGTATTAACTACATTTTAGACGTGTTACCTACATCCAGTATTAGCTACTAACCCGGCAGGAGATCCATCATTGCACGTGAGCGATGTGTTTGAGAGCCACATCAGCTTCAGACTATCAGGGGGAGGCGCGCCTTTGCTCTCTGTCACTAACAAAGCCTGAAAATAACAAATAAGGACCTTTTATTGTGGTGAATATAACTCATCACTAACTGGTATTATAATGTTTAAAGGTTTTTGATTACAAAAGTCATCCGTTTGATCTATTATGAATGAATGTTTGAATATCGGTTATGATCGCATTATTTAAAACATTCCCATTTCATTCCCCTTCATGCGTTTATCGGAAAGTAGGCAGGTATTTGGCCTGTCTGATACATGTCATGAATAATATGATTTTGAACTCTCTTCGCGAATTCAAAAAAAAACGGACTGTACATGCATATTTTATTATGATACTGGTACTCACGATATGTATTTTGTACCATTTCAACCACTGAACATGATACAAATGGGTGGAACTATCGGAGTACACCAACTACAAAATATCGTGGATATCATATTAAAATATAATGATCCTACAAGTAGTCAGAAATTCATTTCATATCATGTCGTTTCAAAGCATAAGTAGCAACCTTAAATACAACTCACTTATTATATGTAGTAGTTCCTTAACATAACACCCACCAAAATTGATAACCAAATTAACTATGACTATACGCATCCATTCTAAAGTTATTCATATGATTTCCACGCCATTAAGTCTCAATATTCAACATCTCATTTGTATTATAGTCGGCAACTACCGCGCTTTCAGCAGCTTCCCACGAAAGAGAAGGCAAGTCTTACTTGAATTTTAAAAATGACTCTTGCTGGTAGGTTTATAGTTTATCTTCATCATCACCAACTATAATATTTACAATTTTTAATATTTTAATCTGTTTAACATAAATAAAGTTTTGTTAATTATACTCCAGCACGCGACTCCACTGCGGATTTGTGGGAGGGTTACAAGCGATGGTTACAAGAGTTAAAAAAATGTATGCTACCCTAAGGCATCCGACATGGCAAAAAAATCTTGTCTTAACATTTTTCAGATTTAGTATTAAGGCATATGTAGATTTCCCGAAGCGACGCTAGATTCCTAGAATTTAAATTTAAATTTATCTTGAATTGTAAGAAACTGAGAGACGTCGATAAATAATCTACCTTTACGATTACTGCTGAGAAATGGAAAACCTAACTTTGATTAACCGTGTCAACTGCTTTAGCAGTTAAAATTCAAAGTGAATGAGGGTAAAAGCGTGTGAATTCGCCGCTAAAGGCGCTAGTGTAGAGTGAGGTCTGGCTATCAGTGCCACAAACTTATCTGACCCGGTAAGAAGGGCGCTACTGTCTTTGTCTTTGTCTGACAACAGTTTAATATTTGCATTAGTTTCAATTTTGGTTTCACTTTTCACTTGTCTGAATGTCACTTGTCACTGTTTATGTATGGGTGGGCTTTGACAGCAGGACCTCACTCGCCGGTGGCGCCAACTGGTGAGCACAAAAACGGCGGCCCTCATTAACATTGTGAGAGGAGACCCATGCCCAGCAATGGGACAAATAAATTGTTAATTTTATTTCTAACGGAATTCTGGTTTATCAACTTATTACACATGAATTCCTATACAAACACATAAAAACTGATACTTAAGCATAAATATTCATGTCCAGTCAAAATAAAACTGTTTTCCAGTTGAATAATCTTATCCTGCCGTTATTTTGTTAAAAACAATCATCTGATCGCTTCCTGACAAGATTAGCTCAACAAATAGAGAACAGCCCACATCTAAACTAAGATTTCTTATGAGCAGGAAGACAATAAAAACAAAGAAGTAAGAAGCAACGTACACGATACTACGAACACGGTAACACGAAAACCAAAACACTCATTTGTAGGGTTGCCACTTCAACCAATTTAAGGCGGATGCTACGAAAATATTTGTAAGGTGAATTTCGTCACCTAACCCATAATCATTTGCTTCGTTCCTCCACAAACCTTGCCCTTCTTACTCCCTCTCACAATTCTTCCTTCTATCATGACTCTTTCAACGTGACTGCAATCCGCCTATGGAATTCCCTTCCTATTTCCTTACGTAAGGCCCCTAATTTAACTTCTTTTAAAAATTCACTCAAAAATAACTACCTTTCTTTATAATCTCGTGTCTTCTTTTACTTTTTTTTCTCTCTTCTCGTTGTTATAATCTTTTTCCTATCACTTGTAAACATAGTCCTTCACAGCTCATAATAGTATGTGTATAATTGTATGTATTAAGTTTAAGTTCGTATTCTCTTTCTTTGGTGTGTATACCTATACCCCTTCTACTTGTCTATAGATGTATTACTTTCCTAAACCTTGGGTTGCCTGGAAGAGATCGCTATGTAGCGATAAGGCCACCTTTTGTATTGTGTATGTCCTATGTTGTAATTGTTTTAAGCATAAAAAAACAATAAAGTGAAATAAATAAATAAAATAAGGTTTATATTATATATATATAATATTATTATATATTTATATACACTATTTATACCTTATTTTATTTATATAAACTATATAAATTTTATTATATCATTTGGCAAAACTTATGAAAACACATAATTCTGACTTAACTATCCAATGTTTGTAGCAATAATTAACACTCGTCTAGGGACTTTTTGTAATAATTATCACGCGTAACACTTATTCAAAAGAAAACAAGGTAAAACAAAACAAAACAAAAATAAAAAAGCTAGAGTTGAAAATGTCATAACTTCCAGATTTAATTATATAACCTCTTCCGCTCAAAAATGTCCTACCTAGTCGAACAACTTTAACTTAACTACTGTTAATGTTATTATTTTTTCAATAATTTCGATTGTTGTGGATTTTATCTATAATTACAAACATTATAATACATTATAGTACATACATTATAATCTAAAATTACAAATAATTTCTAACAAACTTACGTATTAATACACTCTGATAGGTAAAATTAATAGAGTACCCACGTACCTATTTTGTAATTTTGTGTAGATCACACAATTTATCTTGAGATTTGTATAATTTTATTTTATTTATTCTTAGTTCATTTTCGCTCTTAGGTATAGTTACGTACAAAAAGTCTGTATCCAAAAGTAGTGTATTTCTGCTGGAATTTGCACCTCATAAGGAATAAGGAAAGTATTATAAATGTGAACGTCGTCATGTCAGTCGTATTTATTTATTATTATCATATCACTAGAAGCGTCAACCCTACCGCGGGCTGGAAAACAAAATTTGTTATGATCCGCATATGATACTGTTCAACTTCTGAAGCTTTCGGACATTACTACTTCCATGCGTCATTTGAATTACGAGATTAGGTTGGTACAGTAATTATTTTCATTTTTATGTTTCATTCTTATCTATTTGCATCCCATCGGCTCCACTCTTAAAAAGTCCACGGTGAAAAATAAACTTTAAATTATATATTACCCACCTTTACTATTTTTGAATTGATAACCAAGTTAAAATTGCAGAAAAACGTCGATATTAAGAATCTCTACCATGAATATCTCAAGTAGTTTCTTAAATTCAACATTAGGTCCAACGTAATTAATTACTTCCTTGAGTAAAAATTGATAAAATAAGCAATCGATATCAGTAAACAATAATAAATTTTCTTCAACCCATTATTTATTTATCCGTCCAACAAAACACCAACACCACCACGAGACCACAACCAAAACAACTCGCTGAAATTATCAGCGGAGCTTCCGTTATCGCAAAATCACGTCCCGAACACGGAAGATAGATCGTTATCACAAAATAATAGATGAATGCGTACACAAAGGGTCCAGACGAGGAAGTAGCGGCATCGTGCGTAAAGGCTGGCACTCATGGCGGCGAGCGAGCACACCCCATACTGATCGACGCGGGCGCACCACTGCCAGTCTGCGACTGCCGAACCGCCAACATCGATCGTCTTCCGACAAGCGCGCGCGGTACGGTAGCAATCCCTGTTTACAAAATAAAGCCTCTATTTAGAGCGAAGGCGAAGGGCCGCCTCACCGAACGGCGTCGGACCGAATAAAGGTAAGAGGCGGGCGGCTCGTTTGTGCGGCAGGGGACCGGGGCCGGCTCCGGCGGCGAGATCAAACGCGCCGCAGATCAAAGGAGCCGCCGCGCGATCGGCATCCGTCATTATTATTATGCAAGCATTACGGAGCGCGCGTGACTCAGGCGAGAGAGCCACGCGAGCTGCGCGGGCGCCGGTACCTCCACCCCCCACCCCCCAGCGCGCACCCCTCACCCCACCTGTCACCGCTTCACAGAATGGGACCCTCGCCCGCCTTCTCGCGGTTCTCGCTCTCGGATTAGCCACGGTGTGTACGTATTATTCTTTCGAAAATTTCGCACATCACTTATGTAATTTCATACTTCATTTGGCGAACATCGTCGTGAACAGGTGCACAACAAAGTTATTTACAATTTAAATGTTTGCTTCGAAATGAGAGCAACGGCCGCGGGTTGTTTTGAGGTCGTTACGTTATGGTATACTGGTTTAGATCACAAAAATAACATATAAGGAAATCATACCGATTACTTATTGTCAACTCTTAAAACATAACGCGACTAAGAATAGTTAAATTTTAGGAGCTAGAAATTTTCCAAGAACATTAAAATATCTCTTTATTTTTTATAACACAAATTTATTTTTTATATCACATCAAAGAAAAACATCGTCTTAAGACGTAGACTTAAGAAGTAGGGTGACCACAATCTCTTGTATCTATAAAGTTGTGGTTTTCAAGCGGGATCCGGGAAACTAAATTAGTGTTGGTACACAGCAATATGATGTTAGTATTTGAGATAACAAGCAGATCATATAGTTAAGATGCGTCCGCCCGTATGGTTTCAGAACGTGGACACTGAGTTAAGTAGAATATAATTGGCAGGCGGCACGGCTAGCGTTCAAAGCCTGTACCTGCCTGTAAAAATGCCATCATAAAGCCAAGCCGCCACAATAAGCCCTTGACAGTTGGTACCCACCTTTATGATGCCGACTCTGATATACGGCTCGGTCTCATTAAACTTATTTTATCGACTCTCGATACAACATCTAGCTATTCATATAATAAATCAGGGCATCTAAAGAAGAACTCGACTACCGCTCGCGAGCAGGGCGGAAGAAAAAACCATTTAGATCATTCAAAATCTTTATGGCTTGTTATTCAATCCCATTACGACTTAGCCGGACGGGCTTTTTAAAAGCGGTTTATTATAAAAGATTATTATAGGACTTATTTTTCATAACAATAAGCTCAAAGAAAGTTTTTTGTGAGTTCGTATAATCGCACCCTATTAAATTATAATGGGCCATAAACACAACAGTTTACTATAGCGTAGCGGCACAACGATTTGTGTACACTTCGTATTCGAAAGGTTGTTCTATAAATTACATTTCGTTTTACTGTTTAATATTCATGTTAAATAGTAGCGATTGGGATGACAGTGTGCGATAAAAAGGCAATAGTAACACTGGAACAATGGCACCAAGTAATAAATCGCTAGTCACGTCGAAGCAAGAAATAATGGTAGTCTTTTTACAGAAGCTCTCGGCTACCGGGGTCCGCACTGATGGACGCAAAAAACGTAGTGGTCATTCTCGATGACGGTTGGGGTACAATCAACGGCAACGTTTATTTAAATGCCGACTCAATCAACGTGGTAATACAATAATGCGTATGAAGTGGTATGAATAAAATGCATATTTTTAATGTAATTGTAAACTTTTGCATTTTTTTTATATTTCATCCTAAAATATAAATATAATGATTGATACACCCTAAGCGTACATGTACAAATATTTAGTTGTTGTGTACAATAATTTGATAATATCTAATGAATGAATAATAATGAAATTGCTTGTTTTTGACGAAATGGGGGATAACGGATAACTATTACATAAACATTTTTCTATTTATATCATTTTTAATTGCGTATTACAATTTATTAAAACTATAGAGAGACGAGCGAAGTAGCGCTATTAGCCGCAGCGAAATGTGACGACATGACATGTTATACTGACGATTGGCCTGATGGTTAGTAATCACATGTATCATAATATTTCAAATAAGAAACCGCTTGTACAACGTTCTAAATATGTAATAATTTTGAAATCAATTTGAGCAAGCTATAAGTACATCAAATACCCGAATTTTAAAATTATAACGTTTGGACAAAAAAACTAGTTTTAACCCGAAAATTAAACAAAATTCTTCACGAAAAACGCAATTCCTAAAAATACTACTCGTAGCAACATACTTTTTTTGAATTAGGTAAGTATGTCCTGCGAGTAAAAATGTAATTTCGCTACTTTTAGAGCACCGTAAAACTTCTTGACTGTGATAAATGTACGTCGTAAAACATTTCATTAAAAATCTACGGCTCTCGTCCATTGCTGTGTAACTTGCAAAGCCCTTTTGTGGGCAATAAATAAATATTAAACTCCTTTTCGTTTGTGAAAAACTTTTATTTCCCTGCTTAATCACTGCTAAAGGATTATTTACCATAAATAAATTCGTATATCCAATTTAATACCGTGCCTTATATAACGACGTTAACGTTTCGCAGACATCTCAACAACTGAGAAACACAAATAGGTTCACAAAGGCGAGAATAACATAAGCGCAATAATACAACTGACAGAATCAGAGCCAAGATCAAAGAAGTCACTTAATCTATTTCGTTAAAGGGAATCGGAATCACTTTCGCGTGCGACTGTCCGCGCATGAATAAGCATCGTAAGCGAAGTACGAATGGGCGAGTAGTGTAGAGTAGTGCGATTCCCCGCTGCCGCAGCCTCCGAATCACAATAAATCTGAACCGATAAGTAGTCGGGCGGATTGTCGGCGCGGCGCGATCAAAGCGAGGGGAGGCAGATGAAAGACGCCGCCGCCGTCCGCTAAGATGTTTCATTCGATACTACGTTTCCACCACCGACCGGCACATCTGATTGGCCTTTTGTGCACTGACATTTTAATTAATTTGATTTTAATTCCGAACGACGCGATATATGACAGAAATGATGAAGGTCTTTTCACAAATGCTCTACCATCAGTCTCTTTATTGGTAGAGCAGATTTTTCATTTAATGCCTGAGTTTTGAACGCTGACCTTTGTAAGTGTTGCTGAATTGTTGTTATTCAATTTCCAACAGAACATTTATTTTTAAATTCCATGCTCTACCATGATTATTTTTATTGGTAAAGTAGATTTGTTTTGAACGCTGATCTCTACTAGTGTTTCTGGATTGTTATTATTTAATTTGCGATAATTTATTTACATATTTTCATTTTCTATGCTCTACCATTATTTTGTTTATTAATAAACGACCTTATGCCCGCGACTTCGTACGCGTTCGAGTGTTTCCTCATAAATCGCGATCCCGCGGGAATTTCAGAATAAAAAATAGATTATATTTTGCTCCGCTAACTTCTCTATCCTCCAGTGAAAGTCCCATAAAAATCGGTTTAGTCGTCCCAGACATTACAACAAAAAAATTATCTTGAAAAACAAAATCATTTTGAAAACGCTGACAGATTGTTCAATTTTATTTATAATTATTTATGAACAGATGAACAAACATTGCTGCCTTTTTTTAAGACGTTCTGAACACTACATTTCATTAGATATTTGTATTTTACTTCATAATAAATTGTATACTACTACTAAATATGTCTTTACATATATTTAAATTATTTGTGTGTTTAATTTTTGATTTAATAAATGTAGGTAGAGCCAATGAAAGTAGAGCAAATTTAACGTGTGATTTTTGATAATATTTGGGGTTACTTTTTAATTACACCTGATTTACTTTTAAGTGTGTTAATCTGTGAGCTTCACTTTTGTTAGTACATTTGTGAGTCAACAACAGTATATAGTACAAAGGTGGCCAGCTCTTTGATAGTTCGTGCCTAATTTCAAAATTAGAAATTTTTCACGAGCCGCAATTAAATTCTTCGTAGATATTTAAAACTTATGCAAAAGATTATACTTAGGTTTTTTATGTTACTTATATTTTATTGAAAACATAATAACTAATTGTAAATAAAAGTAGGTGCACTGCACATGTAGTTGTGTTTCTAGTTTTAATTTTGTAGTTATTGTTGACCTAAGGTCAAATCATTCGAAACGAAATTTGGTAAAACGTTACACTTATTAGTTAAAAAATTTGACTAAAACGTCAGTTTAACTTTGAAATTGACTTGTTTTGACAAATCTTTAAATTTTAAACTTACTTTAGCTTTATACTTACTTTAATCTCGTGATGAGCAACTCACCCTTAGTCTTTTATATTTGATGACAGTAAATTAAAAGACATTTTAAAACACATACATACTATAATATTTTAAAATATAACAGCACATATCTAATGAAAAGGGGACAATAACACATACACATACACACACGACATTGGTCGGGAACCACAAATAATCCTAAGAGCCGTGTGTGGCTTGCGAGCCACAGTTTGGTCACTCCTGGTATAGAAGTTAATTATTTATTAATGTTAACAGTAGGTACTCCCAATAAACCTACCCGGTAACCGATGCATTTAAATGTGAACCTGTCGGTTTCGTCGTAAGCAGAACCCAAAAGTAACGAGCCTCATTGCATTGTGATATTTTAGTTTATAAAGTATACATGTAAAAAATATATGGAGTTTTTAACTATATACTTATACATGTCCGATTTTCTTTCATTATTTTTTCACAAAGGTATTTTTAAATACCTAGTATTTTTTGACAAAAGTATTTCTATATAAAAGATATTTTTTCACACAATTATTTATTTCACAATAGGTTTATTTCACTAAACTTTAATTTCATTTAGTTTATCAAGCTATATAGCCACCATCTACTCACAATATACTTTGGAACTTAAATTCTCCCGTGAAAGTAAAACATACTTCCAGCAAGTATAAAACTGAGGCATGATAAACACAGAAACATCAAAACCTTTGATATATTTAAAACAAAAGCATGTCAAATACAATAATGTCACAGAGACAGTCCCGAAAGAGGTGAAAATAGCGGTTTTGAATTTTACATCCGAAACATAAATTACAAACAAGAGACCATGGACGTATAAGGACGTAGTGTCATTATGACAAAACTGTGACCCCGTAATGGCGGCGGTTAGATATGAGTGAGTGAATCATGGGGTTGTCAGGTTAGCCAAATATTTTACCAATAAAACGCAGTTAAAAAGAAGAAAATATTTTAATTGTTAAAAATTTGTTTTTACAAAAAAAGGGACCGACAGAGACCAGCAGAGATAACCCAAAAACTAAAAAAGGTGTAAAGTTCTCGTCACTACAAATTAAAATTAAACATAACTCAACTGCTGTAAATCAGTGAACAATTCCCTCGACTGTCTTTCGGCTCATCAGATCGACTCCAGACCGTCATTAAATTGTTGAGCTTTAATAAACCCAATGAAAACATTAACAAATACATACACTGGTCGCCCCTACAATTTTCGAAAGTTCCTCTCGATTTCTCTAGGATGCCATCATCAGATCCTGGTGGCCTCAGGCGTGACAACAGTACCAAATAAAATCAAAGAAATTAGAAATATTTTCAATAAATTAAAACATCAAAATACTGCAATCGGCCATTGTGTCTGAAACACGAAAGACAGCCATAACTTGACGATGACGTCAGTCTTCAGTGAGCGATCAAACTTCACTATATTTAGTTGTTGTTACCGTATTACAGCATACTCATCTGGAATGATTGTAATAGTTTATTATGTATGTTAAATCAATTCTACTCGATTTAATAATAATGAAAATAGGCTTTGATAAGATATATGTATAGCTCAAATTTGCCCAGGATTGATATATTGGTTTTGAGTAATTTCCCCGCAAAAAAATACAGAATTTAGCTCGTCTTGTAAGTAGGTACATTATTGTATAAAAAAATGTTTATATCACTAGATACAACCACCTTAGTTAAAAAAACTTGTTTTGAACTCAAATGACAAATGATATTTTATTTTACTTTTATAGGGTATTGTACAATAACTTTCATTGTTTATTTTTGAGTCAAGCTCCCCAACATCATCTGAGTTTTTAGTTTAGGTTAAGAACCTGATACCTACAATTAGAGTAGCGAATGGGTATAGCTAGAAAGCACCTAATATTGTATTACTTCTAAGTAGACACGTAACAGGTATCTGTTAATAATCATATACCTATTATATTTATTTTAAATATTATTTTCTTGTTTGGAACATGTAAAAACACTTTGTTGGGGTTTGTTATCGATGTATTTTTACACAGAGGTACTGTAGGTATACTACTAAATCTTTTTGGAATTAATTTTAATTACAAATTTTGTTAAGTTCCTTCACCATGCCTATACATATTATGACATATTCTTGACTGAGTAATGACGTCAGAGCTGACGCCATGACACCTGCAAGCGTTTTTCGCGGTCTCTGAAAAAGTATTAGAAAAATAGCTGTAAACTTGGTTAAACTATTACGGAAATAAAGGTTTTTTAGTCAATAGTGAACGTCTACCCCGTTTATAGAAGAAGATTTCAAAATCTTTCGTCATGCCTATTATCAAAATCGGCTCATAAACGACGAAAAAATTGCTTAACAAACATAAGAAGAATCATAATATACATATATATGGTCGAATTGAGAATTTCCATATTTTTTGAATTCGGTAAAAAAAATTAACAAAGTCAAAATCAAATTTTAAATTATTACACTAGGCAACAAAAAATCTTTTTTTTTTTTCTCAGAGATCTGATTATGTGATTCGGAATCACCATGCTAGAGAGAACTATGGAAGTAAATAGAAAATCACATACACGTAAGCATAGTTTTTATGAGACAATTTCTCATTTAAATTTTTTAAAGATTTCAAGTGTATTTAAAATCAGTCCGGAGTCCTCCTTTAGTCGTGTATAAATCTTTAGCTTTAAAATGGAGACTGCAAGTAACACTATATTTGTTTGGAACCCAATTATTTTCGCCGTTACAATTTCGAATTATTAAAGTCGTTTCTCCATATTAAATTTGCCTTAGAAAATCTGGTAAAAAATAAATAACTTATAAAAGAATTTATAAAATAAATAACTCAAAGTGACCAAATTTCCCACAATCTCGGTAATATGCTTACGTGAATACTGACAACACTGAACTTTAGTTGTCTTTATGATCGTCGAAAATGAAATTTTATTTCGATATTTTTTAAATAGATAAAGAGAATAAATTAATAAATTACCTATAAAACGTGATTCCAGGATTTTTTTCCCTTTGGTCACTTTGGTTTTTGCAGAATTTCACCACGCAAGACATCTTTTTTGACCTACTATTTTCTCCACGTTACGTATCGGCCGCGTTGACGTTCAAACTCGTAATGGCCGACTGGTGTGTCACACATTGACATGCTGGCTTGTACGGATAGCGACCTGGCCGACCTGACCGACACAGCTTGTTGTTTAGCGAGGCTCCGTCCTTCTCTTTATACGTCCATGCAAGAGACACAATAAGTCTTGCTCGTAGCAGTCGTAGCCCGCAGCCGCAGCACACACTAGACTGCGCGACTGTTTGTTTTCGTGAAATATGGATATGCAAGTTTCTGAATCTTTTACACCGCTGCGCTACTTTTACGGAATTCGTATGCCAATGCTATGCGAAAATATTGCGGGTTTTATTAAAGTTGAGCCATTGGCTGGCAATACGAAGCACGCAGCACCTGTACAACGTAAGGCAAAAAATGTAAGAAAATATAATACCTAATGATTACGGATTACGATTACATCTGGAGGCTCTTACATGATCCTGCCTAGAACGCTCTACACATGAGTCGCGAGAATATGGAATTGCAAGTCCCCACTAAAAACAAATGTACACCAATTACCTGTGCGTACAGTTCGATTTTAGCTAACCTACCTAATTAAAATTTACGTACGTCATTTTAAATTCTCGTTGCCAATCTACGATGTATGAATCTTAACCACATTGGAAAGCCGGCATTCATGCGGGACAAAATTAAAACAAATTCTCTATCAAACGCGAACGCAGAGTCACTAGTGTCACTAGTTCACTACCTATTGTCGAAAGGCGATCGCGGGGTGATTTCTGGGACTCTAGATATAATCGTAAATATTATGTAATTTCTTGACAACAAGCGACACAACCACATAATTTAACGTACATAATCACACATGATGGTAAGTGGTTCTCGCCATTCATGAATATCTGAGATACAGCCACTACAGTACGACACCGTAACGGCCAATAAGGAAGCGGAGACCCACTTAATACTGACTCTCCTACACTACCCACAAGAAATACTCAATACTCATTACACTTGTTTATTTAAGAAGGACAGTAGTTGTTAGTAAAGTACATATAAATATGGTGACTACTATTAAAATATTTCGAAACATAAATAAGATACAAATAAAAATATAAAATGCAGAAATAAATGCTAATACAATCATACCTCTATAGATATCAGATTCAGTGTCGTGAGTGGCATAGACAACCCACATCTACACTAACACAAGCGAGCCCACACGACCTGCACCGCACGCGGCTGGCACGCACGTGAGGGCAGCAAATGGACCACAGGTTAGTGACGTAAAAGTGATGTGACACGTAGAGAGGATACAAAAACAAAAAGATTTTGTACGCGGGCTAGCGACGCGACGTGCCTGTCCGAGAACAAAATATTTATCTACCACATAAATGTCTGACTCGGACAGAAATCAAACCTGAGACCTCTTGCTTCGTAGATAGAACTACTAACTAAGATTAGGGCTCCTAGTTGGTAATAAAATTATAACTACATTATGTGGTTAGAAAACAAGTAGATAGTCGTCCAATGATATCGACGGCAGCAAAGAACAAACGGTCATCTACAAAAACGTTAGTTTTCAGGAGAGCGTTTTTAGTGCAAAAATTGTATAACTTCAACAATTACAAAGATATCTTCATCAATTTTGGAATAGTTAATTATTACAATATTAACTATTATTTGGTATAGGTAAATTACCAATAATTCTTTTATTTTTAAAAATACGCTGGATGTCTTTTTCTACTTGGATCAAGAAAACAAGCAAATTGAGTCAACTGCCATATATTCGTTTCTACTTGGGACCCGATAATTATTTATTCTTTAACTATTTTATTAATTTAATGATTGAATTTTATTGTTATTGATCATAAATAACCAATTTCATCAAAAAAACAAATATAATTATGATTGTCATTAAAATACTGCAGTTGTCTCATATTACTTCGGCATTCTTAAGTTGAAGCTATTGGATAATTGCAGATATACCTAAACTATTTTGAGTTTTAGGGTGTCTAATTAAAAAAAAAGTTTTATGATTCTTTTTAATAATTATATTTATTGTAATATAAAGTAATAAAAAGTATAGTTTCAGAGAAAATAACTATGAATCGTTATAGTTACTCTTCGATATTTTCCCTTACTACCTATTTCTACCTCCATATCATAAGAATCTCAAAAACTACTATTCTTACGGAACTCAAATTTTTACGGGACCTAACCTAAAGCTCCAACTTTCGATTAAAAGAAGAATGATTAAAATCAAAACTCTAAGTAGTAAGATATGAGGTAACATACAAACATAAAAATTATTAAGGATAATTCAAAAACTATTGGTCAGATGGCGCTCAAACTTATATGAGACTACAATGCAAATACCAGTTTTCAAGTAAAAAGAGAATCATTAAAATCTGAACACTCAATAAAAAGTTATTAGGAAAAAACCATAAATACACACTACTAAACATCCTTACACATTATTCAAGTAAATTCAAAATTACTCATCAGATGTCGCTCAAATTTGTATGGGACCACATTCAAAGCATCAGCTTTCAAAGAAATAAATAAAGAATCATCAAAATCGGTTTACCCAACACGAAGTTATGGGGTAACAAACACACCAACAAAGATAGAAAAAAAGGTATAAATATTTTTTACATTTGTGGCTTGGTTGAATGTCACTTCCGGATTCAATTTTCAATTATTTTATTATTCCAATTGCAAGCAGTCATCATCAGACATTTTTTCTTGCTGAAGAGCCTCGAGACTTCGCAGGTTATTTTCGTAAGGACAGCTGGCCCGCCGCATTGCGCGACGTACACAAGGACAAATGGTATATGTCCGTTTGTACTTTGTCGAATTTTAAATAAGTAGTGCAGATGTCTTTTTGTACGTTGAAAAATTGGTTAAAAAAAAACAACATTTTTCGAGAAAAAAAAATATCACAAGATAAAACAAAGAATTCTGTGTTGAATTATGCAAAAAAACGATTTTGGCAAAATTGCAGATGTCTTTGTGTTCTTTGCTGCCGTCGATATGTCATCGTAACCTTATGTGGTATATCATGCGGAACAAGATAATTTGGTTTCTTTTCGTTTAATTTAATCTACGATCAAATATATTTCGAGTTTAAACCAACAATCTAGTCAACTCGACACTACACATTCCCCACGGAAGTACAATCATTATTAGATTCTCGAGATATTGGGTTTGTCGACAACATACAACAGTACGTTCTGCGGTGAAATTCACAGTAATCATGTGATTTACATCCACCTACCTAACTCATACTATCATGAGACTTTCGTTCTATCCCCGTGTTTTTGAGTTATCCCAAATAATACGTGTTTTATTGACGTCGATTACGTTGAAGATGTTCTCATTTTTATTACTTGACAATGATGAAGTCGTTTTTTTAAACGACTCACAAAAGTACTAGCTTAAGCTCCAAGACACACCATGAGAAGTCGTTTCGCGGTTACTTAAACGAGAGGGTGATAAATAACAACCCGGTTTCAGTCCTACCACTAACAAGTTCCAGCTTTTATTTTAGATACTACTAGCTAACCCGGTTGGCGTTGTCTTGCAACACATGTTATTTCATTATATCTCTATTCTATCTATATTCTATTATCTCAGGTTGATGTATTATAGTATGATGCTTGATCAAATATCATTCAGTAATTTTTTTCGTGATGCCCGCAGCTGTTGTAATATTAAATAAAACGCGGATAGCAATTGAAACGTTATATTTGGAATGAAAGGAAAAATAACAAGTGAGTGCAAAAATAGACAATAGAATAGAACATAAAGTAAACCACAGAAACAGACTATAAGAACAGTTATGCAGTTATGTTTAATATTCCTACATCCTCCCTCTTAAACATAACCCCATTTTCGTCATACAGAACATCTGCTTCGGGTATGGTGTGGCTTTTGTCAGGAAATCTGCAACCATCTCTCCACTTTGTACATATTGAACCTTGATAAGCCCCTCTTTGATTTTGTCACGTACAAAATGATGCCGTACATCAATATGCTTTGTTCTTGGATGATAGCCGTCAGAACCTGGACAGCCCGGAGTCTTCAAATGCGGTTTGTAGGTTAATCCAGACCTCCCGAGAACTACTAGCATCTTGTATATGCACGTAATTTATTGGGTCCACCAACAAAATTATTTTAGACTTAGCTTTCAGATCCAACTTTGGGTCTACCACCTTTGCACCTTCCGGATTTACATAGTCCCATAGTTCTTCATGTTCTAAATACGTTTTCACGGCGAACTTCCACGATTACGTATTTCGCCAGAATTCAGAATTGTTTCTCGGATTGCTATTAGTTATGGCCTTGGCCCATAACCTGTTGTAATATTAAATAAAACGCGGATAGCAATTGAAACGTTATATTTGGAATGAAAGGAAAAATAACAAGTGAGTGCAAAAATAGACAATAGAATAGAACATAAAGTAAACCACAGAAACAGACTATAAGAACAGTTATGCAGTTATGTTTAATATTCCTACAGCAGCAACGTACAGACAAAAATTAAAAAAAAACATTATTATTTGACCCTATGAAGATCCTTCTATACACAGATATAGTTATGATGCCTGTATACCCAGTTACATTTTTATTATTTGTACCTATATAATTAGTAATTAAGTATGTATTGTGATTAAAATTGAGATGAGATAATACGTTGCATAGTTCATAATTTAGGCCGGTAACGTAAACTGACATTCTCCAGCAACGCAGTTCATAATATTCTATTATCTGTTCAACAAGTTAGCAATCATCGGTTATTTTAAGTGTAAACCAATATTCCCCAGCAAAACTGTTTATTAATATTTATTTAGGCGCCCATTTTTGTTAACCCTGAAATACTTTTAAAGAAATTGCCGGCCAAAGTGGTTTCCGCTTAAACTCCATCGTCATTACCATTATTATGACCTAAGATTCCGTACGCGCCATTTCATTCCCTATAGCTTATGGCCACACCAAGCAACTATCTTCCCCAGATCTACATTGCTGCTGCTTTGGTGTTATGTTTCTGGTGGAGTTATATTTAGTTGCACCATCGTAATTAATAAATAATAAATGTAACAGGTGTTACTTTGCGGTACTCTCTTATAAGCACTTTAGCACAATTTATAGTTTCAATCATTTTCTATATTCGATCTTATTTTATCAGCAGAAAATGCTCATCAGGAATGATCAGGAATAACACTTCTTTAGTGGTCTTGAGTCTTTCAGTAACAAAGGTTAAGGCTATCGTTCGTAACGCTGCTGGTTAATTAGGGATTGGCAAACATCAGGTTCAGGTCATAACCTACACCTCCTAGATCATTGTGGAGACTTCCCTTCTTCAACTACCTGGGGATTTGTAGGATTATAAGAAGACAAGAGGGAGAGCAATACTTAAACTATTGTTATTTATTATTACGTTGCCTATTTACTTTAACAAACATTGAGGGTACATAGAAAATATTCGAATAACGACCGTAAGTAACAAGTCTATGACTTTGTATGGTGTCTCCCCAAGTGATTATTAATACTGAAATCATAAAAAAAATCAAAACAGACTCTAGTCAGAGGGACAGCTGTTGTCTAAAGGAAATGTTTATTGATCTAGGGAAAAAAAGGTTCTCGAACTTGGTACTTAAGTAATAATTCACATCTCATTGTAACATTACGAATGTAACGATAGAATGTATACCTATGACCCTGCTAACATACATAAGGTTATAGGTATAAGTCAGTAAACGCTAAATAAACCGAGGAACATTATCGAAGTTTCAGTCAGTAACTAATATAATAAAGAAAAGTTCAAAGTGCACTGAAAGCGTGAATATATTGTTGTTTGCTGAAGCAAGCTGCGCCCGCTTCTGTAAATATTCATAAACTTACTAAGTATAGGTACATCTTGCAAGTGCATACCACGGATGTATTATTCTATGCTAATAAACTCCTGAACCCCCTAAATTCATAGGTATTACCTATCTATGAATAACAGAGTCTAAATATGTTGAGACTTGATACTTATATTCCAAATAATATTACAGTTATGATAATTTAAGAGAAATAACGGTTTACCTACATACGTTCCCGTAGTTAGATTTAGAAAGTGATAAGACTCATTTCCAATACGAATAAAAAGTTGATAGCCTCTGAAGTCTTTGTGCCGTCGAAAAAAATATGTAGAATAGCAACTGCAATAGCTTAACGACTACTTACTATGCAAAAGTAGCAATGAAAACGGACGGCATGATGCGCACTCGAAGGCACGGAAGAAATCCAGAAAATTTTACCTCTATACAACTCAAGTCATCTTTAAACTAAGTTATTCACGATCTTTAATCAATGCTCAATATTGATACTAACCCAAAAGAATAGTTCGGAATAGTTGTTATTCGTTTAATCATACGCCTTATAATACTCGTATTATTTTGTCACAGTCACAGCACATATGTACATACGTAGGTTCACCTAAATCTTTCATTATGTGCTACTCTGAATTTGTTAACTAAAGAACGCATGAAAAACAATATCTACAGTAGTTTTTGAGACTGTTTGGTTCTTGAAAATAGAAACATATAAGATTTTATATCTACTTAATAAAAAATAATAATTAAGCTTTTTTATGGAATTAAGGTAGCATTAGGAGCTTACCTAGCGCTACCTTTCTTCTGCCGCCCATGACTTCTGTGAGTGACACAGATACCAAAACATAATTTTTATTATACTCGTATGGATAGATACCTACATGTTACGGTTTTAGGAAAGTGGAAAATATCGACTAAATCAATAATCAAGTTACAACTTGGAATATTTACAACTCACGTTATGGGTCAATACCTATTATACGATACTTTGTATTCCGGGTCATGGATGAGTTCCCGCGAGATAACAGATAAAATATAGCACTGAAGTTTTTAAAGAGATTAGTAAACAATGTTATAGTAATATTTTATACGTACCAGTATTTCAAAATGTTTGTAATTTATATAACCACGAAACATTTTGCTACGTGGGCATTCTGATAGTCAGATAGTCACCCAATACGACATGTAGTGATGTGGTATAAATAATTTAATAGAAATTAACAAAATGTGTTTTGCGACACATTTATGTCACAACACACAGTATTCCAAAAAATGTGTCCAAGTACTCAATCGAGCCGCAATTGAAACACTTAAAATAGGGGCTCAAACATGATATAAATAGGTATAATCAAAATGAAATCCACAGTACCTAATCAGAAGTCAACTTTCAATTAGCATTCATAAGTTTCCGTAGTGTAGCCGTAGCGTAGTGTAGTTCGAACTACTTTAAAATTAAACGAAGTTTATTATTATTATTAAATAACAGATAATTTATTAAGTGACTTTATTAGTAAATTAATAAACTTCTCATTAACGATTATGATGATTAATGATCGTCTTTTTGTATTCGTGCGCTTACATACAAATGGAGCAACATCGACATACTTTTAACTGGTTCAGGATTTTCATACCGATTCATCATTGCAGACTAATATAAACCGTCAAAGCATTACGGAAACCACGTATTCCATCTAGATGGAACTAGGCATAATGCCGTAATAGCCATAAAAGGCATTTGTTCCCACGGGATTATATGAAAAAGTTGGTAAGTATGGAAGCTCTGTGAAAAGGTTTTGTCTAAAGATTTAGTAGCAATAGAATAACCATATTATCTTTCTCATTTATACAACATCAAAAATCTTTTATACGATAAATGAGGTATATTAAAGTGAAAGTAAGTCTGAAATTAATAAATAGCAATGTTCTGATGATACCCATGCATAGATACCCACCCATGCATCGGTAAACTAAAGCAAAGCAAGGACTTTTTTGGTAGCTACTAAGTAGGTTTACAATTAACTAATATTTTATTGAACTTAAGAGTAAATTAGGGCTACCAAAATTATTAAAAATATAAACTTTAATATTTGGATTAACTCCCAACCATTATTGACCGATTTCACAAGAACTTCTATTCGTTATTGAGGAGACTAAGAGCATACTCCTTCATGCTGAAGAGTTAATTGATGTAGGGGTTAGTCATCAACCTACGGGTTGGTAGTTTTATATGCCAAAGTTAACAACCGGAACCAACAGCGTAACGTGTCTTCTGCACCACTAAAACGCATAAGATTTTGCTTAAGTAACTCACTTGATCCCTTAAGATTACGCGCAATAGCCCATTATTTAAATTACTTCTTGGATGAGATTAGTATAGCTCTTGAACTATAGAAAACAAATGAAAATCCGCTGAATGTGGAGTAATAACGATCTATAATGTAAAAGGTTTTCTCCACTTTTAGAATTACAAACGTGACCTGAAACCCTGAGCATTATAGTGGGAATTGGAGCCTTCAAACAAAGGGATTAGGTGATTTTCAACTGTAAAAAAGTAAAAACTAGTACAATTCGGACTTGGAAAAACATATTTTCGTATATAGAACAGAACAGAATCGACTCTACCATTTACACTCTTCAGGATTTGGAACTTTGAGATTAAGAGCTGAGAAGGTCTAGAGCTTAGGTAATTCATAAAGGAATTTCAGAGCAATTTTTATTCTAAATATTTCCATGACAGAGCTATTTCATCCTTAATTTAATCCTAATACCCATATTAAGTACAATTTATACAACCTTTACAACATCTACAGAATTACCCACCTACAAGATTCAAGTAGATACATAGCTGAACATACACACAAACTGACTCTATAAATAAATATAATTGTACATATTTCATACTTTCAAATAAACCTCATTTATTACCAATTTATCCTCGACAGCGTATAAGTAGTAGCAGTAAAATACTGTTTATTACCTTTAAGTTATAAACAGCGCTGTCACTGTTATTGGCAGTCGACAAAGTTGTACGAAGATTGGTATCTTGTTATTTGAGATACTTAATATTATACCGTAAAATCTTAGCTGGGATATACACATCCACCTAGAGACCTAATCTTTATAAAAGTTTTAACGTAAGGTGAATGTACATTATTCCACTGGCAGAAAATGGTTAATTTATTCTGAGACCTATTTATGTATGGAAAATATAGTCTTGATTTGAAACTTGTTTTAGCTTCAGCTCTGTAAGGACCCTTCTTTGCCCTACCGTATTGCACCGTAGCTTGCCATAAATATCGTACCATAACCTTACCTACCGTAGGTACTATACTATACCATCGTGTACCGTATAGTTACCGCTCGCTGCAACTACCGGTGCCGTACCGTACCCTACTTTGTATTTCGGATATTTTTCAGCTGTAAGATTTTAAAATTAGAAAAATTATTTTTTCCCGCAACAACACCAAAACTTCCCTCTTCATCCCATAGTTTATCAACTTCCATTCCAAGAAATCGTAATTTATTTTAATTTTTTGCCCCATAAAATTTAAGGCTTAGTGCATGAACAAAACCAGACCCGAATGGCGCAATGGTTAACACGCCGGATCGCTGTTCCAAGGATTCTGGATTCGATTCCTGGCGAGGTGGTTTGAATAATGAATTATAAATAAATTTACGTTATCGGTCTGCGTGTGTGTCCTTGACTGGTGTGTTGTCCATGGCACCCACGACACAGGAATTCTTAGTGTGAGTTTATTAGGGCGTTATAAGAATAATTCTGAAACGTGATTTTTTATTCCTTAAATTGATTTAAGCCTATTTTTTTTCTCATCAAGCCCATGTCAGAGTTACTTTAGGTACCTAATATAAATTTAACTCTTGATTATGAGCATAAAAATGAAATTGCACCTTTACTATTCGACGCACATTGGATCTAATAGGTATACGAAGAATTTAATTAGGTATACCTAGTCTTGTACTGCATAATGGCGTAAAGCCAAAATAGAAATAGCATACCAACAATTTAGCTACCTTCTAACCCCTTTACGTGAGCAGTTTAAGTAGGAAACACATCTTACGTATCATGTACCTACCTATTAGTTAATTTAAACCGGTAAAAGATATCAATCGCTAGCCACGATTTTAGCTTTTATGTAGGTAGGTACATTTTATGTAGATATGTACATACATAGATTGTCCTCATAGTGTTACTGAATTCGTTACATGATTTTATCTTCGGTACAATTATTTAATTATTTAATTAATACTAGCGACCCGCCCCGGCTTCGCACGGGTGCAATGCTGATACTAAATACACTACAGAAAACTGTGAACGTTGTATATAAAAACATAGCGGCCCGCTTTGGCTTCGCACAGGGGTATAACATATCTATTAACTTCCAACGACAGCATATGCTGTCATGATTTCATAGTACGTTCACTTCGCTGGAATTCAAAGTATAGACTACAACTCGAATCTACTCGAGTTGAATTCTCTCTAACTCGAGTTCGAAAAAAAATTCTAGTGACAAAAATTTCTTGAGCGCTTCCGTGCTTCGGAGGGCACGTAAAGCCGTCGATCTGCTATCAATCGATAACTACCGGGAGGTCGTTGTCGGAGGCCTTCGGGCGGCTTGAAAACTTTCGACACTGGGTTGGCCACTTACCCCTTTATTTTTAGCATTCGTGTGATAGGTATCATATCACAAATATCGCGAAGCGTGTAAAATAAAAGACAATGTTCGCTTTAGAAATTTAATTGGCATGGCATACAAATATAGCGCAAATGTACCATAAAATATTTTTACATAAATAAACTTTGAACGGAAATAACGAGGAAATCTACTGAACATAAATGTTTAAATACGTATGAGTAATCGAACTAAATTAAAGAAAACATATTTTAAGACAATCGACAAAAAAACATGAGTTTTACTACAAATACGCGAAATATTACATATCTTTAAGGCACTCTCTTTATCACAGAACATAGCAGCTACTACATATCCGAGTAGATCTATGAAGACAGTATGTAGGTACCGACATAGTTTTCATATAAAAAAACACATACAAACAATTGCACACTTCGTATTAACCCTAAGATATAGTGGACGTACGTACGTAATACGTACATACTTTGAAAAATCTGGGCCAATAATACTTCGACCCACTTATACTCTCTAATTGTTGCTAGAAAATACTTCAACCTTCAGAGTGTTATATATTATGGCCAAATAATTTTATATTTGGCCTAATTATCATAAAATAGCTTCTAAAACTCCCAATATAACATTTTCAATGTTGGACTAAGATTTTAGTTATTGTTTAATTATTGCTTAAAACATTTTAAGGAAGTTAGTTTAACAGAGATTCAACGCACACTCATTTACTACACAATCAGAAATCTTATCAAAGATGTAATAAATAGTACCTATACAAGCAAGCAATGTTTTCAGTCTATACTTATATTGCTTATAGAAATAAATATTAGTTAATAGTACCAATACAAATGAAGGATTGGATACATCTAAAAAAGTTGTCAACTGGACAATAAATAAAAGCAGTTAGAAAGAAAATAAATAGAACAGTAGAACGATTCCGGAATTATTTAGGACTTTTATTAAGATATCGATGTAATTACTCCATTATGAAACTCGAACACCTTAGGGTAGAAGTATTTTATTATATTCTATAGAAATTGGATTTTATATTTAAATATTATATTTTTAGAAAAGCAAAAAATAGGAACAATGTTATACCTATTTGACACCTAAGACGGATATATAAAAGACATAAAAGTATGCTGCCTTATTTTATTAACGTTTGCCGCCAAAAGATTTACAAATAAATTTTTAGCTGTGATTTAAAGCTACATTTGTTACCTATTAACTACATACAGTTAATATCGACATTTTAGATTTCAATTTCTCATGTAGGTATATCGATCATGTCGAAATTTTACGTTCTTAAACCATTTGAATTCCGAAGATGTACTAATGAAACTCGATTAACGATTTTATTATTTGTAGTCTCAGACCAATAAACTATGTAGACGGAGCGCCGGGAACAAAAGAGTGAAGCCAGCAAAAAGTCAGCCTAGCCTTGTAATACACACGGCAGCACTCACACCAAGACTTTTGTGTTCTAAATAATTAAAAATTAAAAATGAATGAAGCTTTGTGTTCCAAAAAATAAAGTTTAAATTCGTTCTAGTTCAAACTGTCAACATGGGGCATTCTATTGGTTTCGATGTGTGCTTTCGGCTTACTTTTGCCGGCTTCACTCTTTTGTTCACGGCGCTCCGTCTATAGTTTAGAATCCGTCTAGAATCTGACTTGACATAATACTACAAGTAATAAAATAGCCAGTGCCGTAACATTATTTTAATTTTACAATGTGGGGAAATCAAAAATAGTTTTTTTATTAAGTAAAAAGTTGATTTAAATTACCTTTTAATAACTTTTACGTATATTTGTTTCAATGTTTCCATTAATATATTGTATTCGAACATTTTTTAAAATCTCGATCGAAATTATCGCTTTTTGCGCGAATATAATTTTGACGTCCATTTCTTTTACTAATATTTTTTGATCGTCTATATTTATTTATCATCGATTAAAACGAGCATATTTGTAATCCTCTCTACGTTTTGTTTACTAATTAGTAAGTATCTACAAAACTGTGCGTATTTTAAATTCATACAATATAATATATACGTTGAGTTTCAGCCGAGAGAGAAGAACTGTTTGTTATTGCTGGGTGCCTTCTGTCGTTGTTTCTTGATGAAGTCTCTCGCTTGCCTGTCTCCTTGTCTTGTTTCCAGAGCTTTGATTGCATCGCCATCTATAACAAATATTATTCTTGTAAATACAAATCCGAAGTGTAAATCTAGTTGCATTTTTTATGGTCTCTCAAATCTAGGACTAGTCACCGTTTCTATTCTATACCGGTGTGCTCGGTTGACAATAATATTCTGTATTTTTTAATAACAAAAAAAAAACAATATAAAATGTCTAACAAGTTTCGTCGCGAACAAAGTTTGCGCTTTGATACAAGGTCTAATTCGCGTGCATTCCTCATTGACGTCCTACAGGATTTACTATTTAATTGTGTCTAAACTTCAAATAAAAAGTAGTTTGTAAAACTAAAAACACGTTGTTAAGCTCTGAACAAATGCAGAGCAATAAATATAGTCACTGAGTCTTGGTGCCTAGCTCGTGCTTACACCAATGTGTCGCCTTGTGTGTCGTGCTATGTGCCATTGCATTGTCATCGGTCCTTGACTTCCGTGCAAACTTTTAAGTTATCCAGCTTATCTTAAGGTGAACAAAACCCTGAAAGTCTCTTTACATCCAGTCTAATATCATTTATTATTTAAAACACTGACCAATATTGTTAGGCCTGCTGAGCGGCAAATGCTGCTGCGGCAGGCTGCTGATGGGCGCGGGCGTGTCGGGCACCTCGCTGAAGTGCAGGTAGGCCTCGCCCACGAACGTGTTGCTCACGCTGAACATGTCCTTGTCCTTCACTACTAGGTGGATTAACCCGTCGGCGATGCGGCGCTGCTCGGGTGTTAATGGGCTGTAATGGTGTTGGTTTTATATTGTTAAGTTTATAGCTATTTCTTTTTAGGAACACAAGAAATTAGGTGATTTTCAAAGGTATCTAACTTAGCAGTATCTAAGTAACTTGTAACATAGGTAAAAAGGAGAATATTAAAATAATAAGTCAGTATTCATAGATACAGTACGATGGCTTACTTAGGTTTTTCAGAAGAAATAGAAAAATACATAAAAAATATTTTTTTGCGTTTAAAAAGCTTGGAATAACAATCACGATAAAAATCAACAACCGAATTAACTTAAAAAATTAAACTTATCAATAAAAAAAGACGTGTGGCACTCGGAGACTGCCGCGGCAAAGCTATTGCATAGCATTATATATAAATTAACAAAACAGAAAATAATACTGCATTTGTGATAATAATAAAATTGTTACGTCATAATGGGCGGACATCTCACGGGGCGATTTGACATAATATGATGAAGAGTAAAGCAAACTATACCAAATATATTTCTGAACGCACGCAATACAACAACCAAATGTCATTATAGTGTCATTATTTTATGTCATGTATGTATATATAGACATAGACATATGTCTATGTTATTTTGCATGTTTTAAATCTAAATACGCGATAATTCGACTATTATGAATACATGTTGTCGATTCCAACGCCTTATTTAATCCAGATCTACATGTAATTATTCTTAAAATATCGAACCGACGGGGCGAAAATCAAATGTTTGACAGGAAGATTTGTATGGGAAATTAAAATTTTCATTTTTAGTATTTTCCTCGCAATTTTTCCATATTTTCTCATCGCTGCAACCTTCCCTGAACTTCCACGAATATTTCAAGACTAAAATTAGCCAAATCGGTTTAGCCGTTATAAAGTAAAAGTTAGTTAACTCAGTTAAAAGTTCTGGTATTTATCGATAGATGTCACCGCTGTGCCGGTCGGAGTGGGGGGTGTTAGGTTTTTTCGTTACGGAATTTCTGGATTCGGTCCCCACGCTCAAGGCCCGCGATAGAAGCTATGCAATAGCTTAAAAATAAAATGATGAATTAAGATACAAAGTTTGTAGATCAATAAGTACCTACACAATTATGCAACACTTACATTAAGAACATT
Source organism: Hesperia comma (assembly GCA_905404135.1). NCBI lineage: Eukaryota > Metazoa > Arthropoda > Insecta > Lepidoptera > Hesperiidae > Hesperia > Hesperia comma. Next base: position 8,606,207 of record FR990025.1, on the reverse strand, counting down.
TCGTCGTACAATGGGAAGAGATTCTTGCTGTGTGTCTGTGTTTTAGGTTTTACTACATTGGCGAATGAATCCTCTGGCAATAACGCTACCCGAACGTATGAATCACATAAACCTGAAAGTCAATATGAAATTATTATTATTATTATTGTGTGCCCATTAGCCTCATATTTTATTAAATTTTGGAGATAAAAAGACCGATTCAAGCTGGTTACGCCACATCAAATAAAAATGTATTTTCTTTAAAAGAATGATAATAATTACGACACGCCACTTGTAGGTATAAAGTGGCTTTTACACAGACCGTGAAGATGTATTTTTGGGTTAATTTAAAAAGAAACGAAATTGAAACGGTAATACATACATAAGTATATTCATCTCACATCCAATAGGCAAGTGAGATATTTATTATCTAAACGTAGGTACCTAACAAATATTGTTTGTAATTTTTATCTCTGCACAAACACAAAAATAAGAGAAAATAAATACAATTCAAAACTGTAGTTGAAATAAAAATAATTACAACATTAAAATATTAAACTTAACCAAACTATCCGTAAGCTTTCGACTCACCATTTGAATCCGTAGCCACTAGATTTCTCGCGTTCATAATTTCGATCTTCAAGTTATCATCAATGAACTGCGCTCTGACTGTTAGCACGCCCATCTTGGGCTCAGTGACAGCGGACTGTTCCTGCCATCTCTCCAAATGGTACTGGTGTATCAGTTCCCGTGTCTCCATACCGTGGAGCTTCAATAAATACTCAACATGCTTCAGAGTATCCGAGGAGTACACCTCCTTGTTGTCTTGTCTGAACGACCTCACCATTATCTTCAAGCATTCTCGAAGGTTCGAGAAGAAGGCTGGGGGCCTACGTTTCTGTAATGATAATTACAGTTAAATATTTAGAGAAATAAAAAAGAAACTAAATAAGATATTTTGATACAAGAATAATCTCATTTCTATGGATTACACCATCACCAGACATTAAAGGAATTTCATTAATCACAGAAACAGTCAATAATATATACTATACTTAACCGACAGAATATTGACGCAAAAATTAAAGATAAATGAAATGTAGATCAAAATGCAAATAATTAGTAGGATGAAGTTCTGATCTGTTTCCATGATTTGTTATCACACACATGCATTAGATACACATCACATTACAACTAGTTAACAAGAAATGATAATGATAAATAGGTACGCCATGATTTGTTAACGTGCAAAATATCATGCAATACTGTAATTAAAATAATAAAAGTAATGTAAACAAATATACCTGTAGTAAATAAATATTTAAAAATAATACTGGTAGGTTGGACATATTTTTAGGATAACTAGCAAAAATGTATCAATTATTTGAATTTATAATACATGATATTCTAATAATATTAATTATATTTTACATTCAAACGGAATCATCATCATATCTTGGAAAAACTGATCACAAACACATTCGGCTTAACATTTTATCCTGATAGCATGACCTCTGTGAACTGAGAGGATGGTTTTTAAACATTACTTTGCTAATTGCTTTAATTAATTCTACTTAACTATCAAATTCAAATGGAATGAACTTGAATGATTTTTTTATAGGTAAGTACCCACTGAAATGGTCAATAAACATTGCGATTAGGTACATATAATACAAATACATTTACAGATACTTATTAGGTACCATATTAGGTACAATTCATGCATTTCCTTGAGTAGGTACCTATTACAAAAACATAATATCAATTTAATTAGATTTTTATAACTGACCAATTGAAAGCGTTGCATGCACATAATATTAAATAGTACTTTTCAAATAAGAAACCATAATTTGTTACGGTATTCGTATTGTGTACTCATTGATGTATAAATACCTAGATTGAGCGTCGCCCTACAATGAAGACAAAAAAAACAAGGCAACAATATCAAGCATGTGTGCGTGCAGGCGATGTTTTACACGGTCGTCTATCACTACATAGTATAAAACAAAGTCGCTATTTTTGTCCGTCTGTTTGTTTGTTTGTCTGTTCGTCTGTTTGTCTGTATGCTTAAATCTTTAAAATTACGCAACGGATTTTGATGCGGTTTTTTGTAATAGGTAGAGTGATTCAAGAGGAAGGTTTTTATGTATAATACATGCATATATTCCCACGAGAACGGGATCCACGCGGGTGAAACCGCGGGCGGGCCGCTAGTTGTCTATATTGCGTGATCCATGATACCAGTTACTAAAATTCTCCCATAAATTACACATTAAACTTAATTTATTGAGTGGTTATTTTCATGTAAAAATAAAAACCCTACTAAATTTAATTACAGTTGTTTATGTTAATGTTGTAATAAACCAGCTAAGTTAATTAAATTAATATTTTTTTACGCAGTTTGTAGTTGGAAATTTGAAATGAAAGATCACAGATATTAGGAATGAGATCTAACTACTTTTATTTTGGCTCTACTTTCTATTACTGACCACCTCAGATTGAGTTGAAAATTTTAGAAGAGGAGGGGGGTGACTCTCCAACCCTCCCCCCACCATTTTTGGGCGGAGGAAATGCATACCTTTTTTAGAAAAAACAATGAAATTTTCTAAAATTGTAAAGTTACCGACTCAGATTAAGGTGAAAATTTGAGGGGAGGACGGGTTCTACACTCTCATTCGTCCCCCCCAAATTAAATATTGCTCTCATAAAGTACTTACTTTTATTTTTCTAAATCTCTAAAAATTTTAAGGTTATTTGGTCTCATTGGTTAATGTGTAAGCGCTCGAAGTCTTAAGTGTATGTATATGTTTGTGTGTGGCCGTGATACGTGTGTGTGTGTGTGTGTGTGTTTTAAACTACATTATAAAAAATAAATAACTTAAGTAGATCTAATTTGAATTTTGGGCATAATTTTGCGGAAGATGCAGCCAAACAGGCAAACAGGACTAATAATAGCGAAAAAGTAGATTCGAACTAACCTTATTGTATTGGTAGCACTGTCAAATTAAGCCAAGAGTCAATAATCCATCCGCAAATCGCGTGTTTAAAAAACACCTTAAAGAATAAAACAAGTCAACGCACTATGGATTAGTAGGTATAGGTTAGGTTGGATTGTATAATAACCAAGCGGAAAAAGGGACGCCCGAAGGGGGTCCCTTTGACATTTATTTACAACACAACACCTTGACAGGTAGCAATTATCTATATAACATAAAAGAACCTTGTACAGTATTTTAGTTCCGTCATAACCTTAAAAATTTTGAAACTTAAAAGAATAATTAAAAAAAAAAGTATGCACTTCCTTACAGCCATATTTGGGGGGAAAAGTTGGGGGAGTCACCAACCTCTCCTCCAAAAATTTTTTAGCTTAATTTCAGGTGGTAACTAAAGTAAAGTAGAGCCAATTATTTACGTTACCTAGCTAATTCAATAAAAAAAATTACTTGGAAAGTTAATTACATGCATATCAATAAAAAAACCTTAATAAATAAATTTTTCACATTACTCTTGGCACCTTTAAAAGTGGTTTATTCGACCCAATGCAAAAATAATCATTAAAATGGGCTTATAAACAAACGAATATTAATTTTATATTATTGTAAATAAACACAAACGTATTGGTAAACTCCACCTTTTTCTAATCGATTTACAAAAGTACATGAACTAAATAATATACACGTAACCATAAACCAATTTATATACCCACAAAAATGATGTTAAGTCGGGAGCATAAAAATAGAAACTGGCAACACTGACAAAAAAATGACGTAATTTGGTTACAATAAAAATCTAAATTGAAATTTAATTAAAAATATGTTTATTGGTTACTCGCTTATGATATGTGATGTTTTTTGAGTTTTTTACCCTTCCTCTATAATTCCGGCACAGTTTAATAGCACATTTCGTCATGTTATCCCTCTTATTTGTTTATTTAAATTGCGCGCGTAATACGTAGTGACACGAAAGCGGCGCGATCGGCACTAATTGGCGGGAAAGTACTTGGGCGCCAATAGTTGGCGCCGCTTTTTTGACACGTCTTCGCGGATTCGATTATCCATCTAGACACTTATACATCAATGTGTGTACTTTTCGTACAACGAATTTTTTTTGTACCGAAAAAAGTACAAGTATTTTTTGATTTCGAATTTCGAACACAGAGAGCATGCTATACACATTAATAGCTGGGGCACTATACACTATTCACTATACACGGACAGTAAACAAGGTGCCTTATGATGTAGTTTACCGAGTCTAATTGGGCGACGGCTGATTTGCTCAAACGTCTCGGGTCGATATAGCGTGTTATCTTTGCCTTTCGGTGCTATTAAACAACAATAACAAATTATAAAAAATATCTCCACAAAATAATCCTGCAAAATATTAATTACTACTTTTCTAAAATATAAAAATAATAAACAATATAAAAGTGCGCGGTGTCACCTCCTGCCACAATATTGCAATAGCGTGCGATATATCTGCAATATTTACCCGCGTTAACACAAAGTTGGGAGATACTTTGTTTTTGCCAAACAATCTACGCCTAATCAAGCGGAAACGGGAGACAAGTTTTTCTTTCTACAAATTGAAGATTAAATATCGGGTTAGTGTAACAAACAGCTAGTTACTGGAATTAAAAAGTAAATAAAACAAAACAAAGTTTCAGTTCGGAAATCTAGAACATCGATTAAATGTTATCGATTTGAATCGATACAACAAAATGTAAGCGAACCAGGGGAACTCGATAAGTATAGACTTTTTTTATATAAATTTCCTTACTGAAACTAAGTTAGATAATAAGTATAATATAAATTAGTTAGTAGAATTAAGAACTCTATGGGATGAAATATTAAATACTAGTACCTAACTATAATTTACAGAGGTTAGATAAATAACATTAAACTTATTCTAAGTATCTTTTCCTATCTCATCTTACCTCTAAGTTAGCTTGTATCAGTTCATAGAGAACTTCGCCCAGTTGTTCCCAGACTACCTCTAGGGTTCTTGAGAAGTTTTCGTTGTTCAAGTTTTGATACAAGGTATCGAGATTGGCCTCCAAGTATCTCATCACTCGGTCCATGCTAGAACAATCTTGGTGGAGTAGTTCCGCTCCTTCTATCAAGAAACGCGTTACCGAAGGCATCATCTGAAGAATATTAAAATTCCCTCGTAGTTACAGGAAATTAAATTAAACTTTTCTTTTGTACTCATAAAAGTGGTATAAGACACTTATAATTTCTTTCGTCTGAGGAATTCTATTAACCATCGTGAGAACCAGATTTTCATCCATTTTTATATACCTACCTAATTACTAAAGCAAACTAAACTAAAAGTCAGTTGGTTCGTTTCGTTGAAATGGATGCGTTTCGTTTCGTTTGTTTTGATTTCGATGCAGATAGAATATTTTTAATTATGTTAAAATAAAATGTTTGTTGGTTGGTCTTAATAATTCTTATATTTTTAGTGTCTCAATATTTTGTGCATGAAAATGTTCGTGATATCAGTAACATATTCAATGGTTGTGTGTGCATTTTGACTGTATCTAACATTTCTTGATATGTACTGAATCCTTTAATATGATTGAAACATACTTATAAACTATGAGCTATTTAACGACCCGTGTGGAGCAAATGTGCGGATCAACGTTCGAAGTGTAGAAACTGTATAGAAACTGTGTAGAATGCCAGGTTTGATTCCTAACAAGGAGACGAAATCATTCAACTCACCTTTTTAACCATAACCTCTAATAAGTCCACTATCTTATTTCGGACAGTGTCTATTGCATTTGCTATCACATTTTGTAAGGTCTCCTTGCATCTGAAATGACATAAAATATACTTTTAGCAAGTGTTCAAGTTTCCACCGTTTTAAAATTTATCGTTTATCGTTCAAAGGAAGCTATACTTAATTAATAATAATATCTAATATGCTGAGTTTATAAAAGTTAGAGATGTCTGTTGGATCCAATCTCAAATGACCTCATCTTGATTAACACTATTGATATTTAGGTATTGAAATTAATCTGATATCAATCAATAACAAAATCAAAATTTTGCTTCATAACGTCATCATATTTTAGAGTAAAGGACACCTTCCATTTTGAGAACAGTTTAAGTTTTTATATGCACCGCCAACGAAAAAAAACTGCACACTTATTAATAAATGACATTTATCTTTAATCTATATAAAAATAAGGAAAAACAACTCGATTATAACTTTTAACCGACTTTAACGCCGAAAAGTAAAAATCGGTTCACTTAAACGCGATTAATATTCCTAAATCCTTCTCCTAAGTCTGATAAACACGATGCTGAAAACCGTATCAAAATCGGTTCAGCCAAACAATATGAGTAAAATAGTCACTTAATTCTTACAAATACTATGCTGAAAACCGCATCAAAATCGGTTCAACCAAACGCGAGATAATCGCGCACAAATATACATACATACCTACATACAGGTCAAACTGAGAACCTCCTTTTTTGAAGTCAGTTAAAAATCTTTGGCCATGAGTATAAGAAAACAGTATAACATTACGGCTACGTCCACGTGGAATTCGGAAAGGAACCTACTCGGTTTCCACATCGACAAGTAGAGTTACCTCAAAAATTACTCGTTAGATATGTTACGACCATAAATTAAAAACGTAATTAGTAAGGATAACTCAAAACTATTCGTCATCTATTCGTCATATAACGATAAAAGATGAAACACCCCTAAAACATACCTACAGAATGAAGAACCTCCTTTTCTAAAGTCGGTTAAAAATACCGATAGAATTATCCCAATTGAACGCGCGTATTATTCAATGTCTCAGGTCACCATTCCAAAAACGCAAATGTATCATGAAAACGTAGCAAACGGGCATACTGAGCTACTTTTACATTTATAAGATATTAAGATTAGTATAGACACTGTAGACAATGCATACCTCTGAGCCTCCAAAGGAGATCGAGTCTCACACATCCTCTGCACAATATCGTCCATACCGAGTTCTTGTACAAACGGCTGCAAGCTCTGCCGCACGTAGTCTATGTTATTGATGGCCACACACCACTCTGTGGTCACTTCGAACCGCTCCTCGTACACCGTGGTCACGGAACCAACGCTTTCTACTCGACCTGCCATCTTGTCCGAGTAGAATACACAGCAGCGGCATATGTCCTGCGGATTATTAAAGATTTCTTTATTGGAGGACATTGATGATAATAAAAAAGTACATCTGGTATCAGCCGGTACCTAGTTCTCAGAGACACAGCTGCTTGCTTTAGGACATGAGACTATAATTACCTTTAACCATTCATCTATAGGACTACTATCTCTATGCCTTTAACCACATCATAAACTACGGCGAAACAAGGTAGGTAGGTACTTCCACCCACCAGAACGTGGATAACATTCTAATCTCGATTAGACCGAGACTAGAGAGAGAATTAGAAATTAAGTGGCTTGGAATACGTTATTTCAATTTCAGGTTGGATACATGTACATGTCGTGGCCATATCGTAGATTTGCTCACATCATGAAATGGTCAACTCAGTTTGGCCAGGTCGTAAAATCGTCTACGTTTCACGATTTGGTCATCAACGTTTGGCCGGATCGTAAAAACGCGGAATATAGGGCATAATTTCGAACCGTGACGTCTCCGGCGCTGCGGAAGGTGCAGCCCCTTCGCCCTTGCGTAACAAAGCACAGACACCCACGCTCGCCTGCGCAGCTTCGGCTTGCTGATCGCCTTCGACCAGCCTCAGCCGCTCTGGCTCGCCCGGGTGTCTGCGTTTTGTTACAGCGGGCGGGGGCTGCCCTCCCTCCGCGCCTCCGGGTTCTAAAAACCACTCTAGGGGTAGGGCATACAAGACCACGTGGAGTAGGGGTAGGCTAATTCGGTTCTGTAACCAATTCGACCTACCTACACTTTGAAGAATTTGACTGAGTAGGTAGTAATGGAAATGAGTATTCTTTGTTTTATATCGAAAATCAACTCAATTTTTATGCTTCCGTTCAATGTTACTCGTTTTTAACAATTGACGTGAATTGTATTCTGCAATTAGCAATTTTTGTTGCTACTCTTTAACTCTAGGCCGAATTAACAAGAGAAACATTTACGCCAACGGCCGCCATCTTTACACATAAACAAAGCGCTTGCAGCGCCTCAACCGGTAATTAATGTAACTACTTTACGATATGATCAAAATAATCTTGACCATTTCATGAAATAGCCGCGCGTTTAGTTGCCCATATCGAGAAACGATTTCTTATCATTGATCTGCTCAAACCACATCATGATGTGGCCAATCGACAGTTGACCATAAATCATGAAATGCGACCATTTCATGATATGGTGGATCATTTCATGATGTGAGCAAATCTACGATGTGACCACAACATGCATACATCTACGAACGATAAAAAGTTTCTAAAGGGTTATGAAAATTTTCACGATATACTTAAATGATACTCACGTCAACAATTTTCGCTACAAACGTGTAGCAGCCCTCCACGTCGGGCCAGTCAAGTTGCTGCCAGAATATTTTTATCTGGTAAAAAATAGCCAGGGTGTCCACTCCGGAACTACTGTATTTCACGTTTGTGTCCACCGGCATCAAGTTGTCTAGGTCTACTGCCTTTTCAATACGAGTCAGAGCTTTGTACGCTGCAATGTCTAGCCATTGCGCCACGCCGCCATAGAACCAGGAATGGAACTTGGAAATAGCGTACGAATTCCAGTCTGTTTCGTTTAGGCCTTGCCCTAGCCTGGAATAACAACATTTTAATGTCAATATTACCTTACTAAAGTTAAATATTTCGGGGCTTAAGGATTTTCTACATAGGTCTAAAAATACACGCAGAATTTGCGAAGGCTGCACTTTTGTGATTTGATCTAATTAGGTAAAAAGTAATCTACCGTAACAATTCTGTAACATTCCAAACTAGAAATTATAGACTAGTAGACTTAAAATTTGAATTAAAAATATACTCACGTCAAAAACCTTTGCAACGCTAAATACAATTCAAACAAGGTAGTTCCCATAGCCAAGGGTTCTGAGCCAACTTGAGGTGTCCCCAGGCCAGTTTCTCCATTAAGACCTCCGGCCAAATAGACTGTGTTAGTTGAGCCCTCGTCGTATTGCAACCTCTTCAAACTCTTGCACACTTGTATTACATCTGGTTCCACTAAGGACGCAATCTTACTCTCGTACAAACCATACAACGCCTTTGAATACGGAAAGCCCATAACCCTGTAACGTAAACCAGTTGCCGTTCACATCAAGGCCAAACAAGCTATACGATAAATATTTACTCAATAAGTTTTAATATGCCAAAATATTGAGAACTACTTCAAGGTACATTAGACATTTTATAACATCCCGTTTTTATTACTGCTATAAAACACTACGGTAGCTGGGAATATATTATTTTTCTAAACTTACTCAATGAAAACCCTGTCGAAGTATTCGATAGCTCTCTGCAAATCGGAGCGCACCAACTGTATAACCCGGATCAAATGCTGCAATCTTGACTCTTCTGTTTTATCCTTGCACTCATTATTGTCCAAGATATGAACGAACCAATCCGATGCACCCTGTATGGCAGCTTGGTTTAAAACTTCGTGAATCGTCAACTTTGATCCATCGCTGCGCTCTCTTAACCATCCATACAGATTTGCGGGGAACAGGTCTATCGAATCGGGAATGTCCAGAACTGATAATCCATAAAGAATCTTTAGGACTTCCCTTAGGGTTTTCATCACAGTTTTGTCTCCGGCAGTCTTTTTCCTCAGTTTTCGGATGTGACTGAAGCAAGTTGGAAGTAGTTTCTTGGCACCATCCCAGAAGAGCTTTACGTCCTCTTCATTAATCAATCCTGAAAAAAATTAGTTTACGTGACAATGTCTGACAAACAAACTTACCTATCGTTTTTAATTAGTCAGGTCAGAATATATTATATAAGAAAATTATACAGTTATAGTTTTTAAAACACATCGATGGGTAAACTTTCCATCCAACCGATTGATCATAAATTATATTGAAGTAAAACTTAAATACTGATATCAGAACTTACTCATAATTCATTTTAATTGCTTGTTTAAATCATAAACATTCGATTCGGATGCGGTTTGTTGTTTATGTATTTTATTTTAAGGGGTCGACATCATCGTTCAGATAATTTCAACGGAAAGTTTCTTCAAGTACTATTATTACACTACTTATTAAACTAGAGCATACATTTACCTAAGTAGCTTTATAGTACACAAGAAATCCTAATAATTAGTCTAAGCGTATGTTTTTAAGAATGTCGCTACATTTCATTCCTATGTCTTTATACCTATTTCATCTTACTTGTTTCATTTTCATTTGTATTATTATTGTTTTTACTGCATTATTCTTAGGGGTACCTAAAGGAGTTTATCGAGTTATTGTAATGAAGCATATCTGCCTAACTCACCAGACTGTAACGGCTTGGCGATCTTTTCCAGTAAGCCATAGAAGAGGGCGAAGCTGAGCGGATGGTCGGCGGTGATGGCGCAGAACACGATCCACTGCGCCAAGTGGTTGTCGAGCTGACTGATGCCGCTCTGAGCCGCGTGCTGGGTCAGCACCGCCTCCGCTGGCGCGCTGAAATTACCGCACCACCAGTATGGTGCCACCTGGAATTTGTGTTGACCTAATTTAGACCTTAAGGTATAAAGGAAAGAGCCTTTTGTGGCATGGTATGATGTATCACTGGATATAAATTAAACGGAGTATCTGATCATAATTCATGACAATATAGTACATAGCCTAAAGTGCCGACGAAAAAAGGAAATGTACCAATGGATTCAAAAACATCATGAATTAGATATAAATAGTATACATTTTATTATACCTTAGAGCTTTCAAGCTCATGTAGTAACAGGATTCTCAGTAAATGCCTATGTTCTTGAGCTGCGACCTGGGAATTCTTCTCGGAAGAGAAGTTCAGTCGCACCTTCACTACGCCTTGGCGCCGCAATTTGCTCTTTTTACTAAGATTAAACCACATCGTCATCCCGCCTGCGGGTATTGACTGAAACAAATTACATAATCGCATAGTTTCTTATTCATAAACATGTTGTCTACGAAAACACACATTCTACAGATCATTCTAATATTTCAACGTACCTTTAATGGTATATTTGAAGTACCAATTAGTTCATTGTCGTGTTTACCGGTAGACGCTGTAATTGCTATTTCCTTCATTAACTTTCGAAGTCCTTTTACGCCCTTGACTTCGAATATCTTCGTCATTTTTTCTTTCACTGTCTCAGCTGGGTCAAAGTCCCTATAATCATTTAAATCTAATTACTGTTTTTGTCAGATTTTAATTAGTAAGTTTTATCATCGTTTATACTTCGATACTACTCATAACTGTTTCCATGGAATAAGTATGACGTGACAACAACAGTGGTATTTTTTGTAGGCATGTCTTTAACCGCTTTGTGACCGCAATCATCTCAGTAAGAACCCTTTGTTTATTTTGCATTGAGACGAGTATTTTCCCATCAAATCTGTGTCATCCGTATAACCCCATATTAACGTACATATTTAATCTGTTTAGGGATTTACCTTTCTAGCTCTAGGCTTTTTCTTAACCTATAAAGCATCGATGATGCCTTTGGTGTTCTTGATGTTGATGGACAATGGTTACCACTTACTATCAACTGGTTTGTCTGTTTGTTTGTCGGAATTTTTTAAGAAAAAATATCTTCAATGCAATTACTACAAAATATTAATAATGGATGTGATAACATAGATTGTTTACCTACGGTTAATTATACTGCTTTTGAAAGTTAAGTTATTTTTAGCATTTCAAATTATTATGATCATATTTTCTCGGGTTACGTACATAACTTAAAATATAGTACACACTTACCATACTTCCAAACAAAGTGAATCTTCTTGAACATTTCCTGGAATCGGTCTGAAAATATTCAAACATTCTTTAGAGACCAGACGACATAATAAAACGAATGCGTTTGGCAAATACTTCGTCAAGGTTATTTACGCTAAATTGCAGTTACCGCGCATTTTACTTATGGCAGCGGTATTATGGTGAAAAATTCGTTTTGTCATTATCTGCTTAGTGCAAATTGAATAACCATCTTTTAAGAAATTGACTTCATTTCAATTCTAAGTAAGAATATCATACTCACAATGAAAAATGTTCTTCCCATACAGGATTCAGTGTTCCAGATTTCACTGACGTATTATACCTCTGAGACGAATTGGACATCAGGTATATTGTGACGAATGGATCGCTGAGGCCAGTCGGGTCTTTGGGGACTAGGTCTTTCCCTTCTACCACTTCTACATTCAACATTAATTCCGGGGGTTCCTTAGCCTCTGCTCTGGTCAAAAGTTCAGTATGTTTGTCATTAGATATTTTGAATGCTTCTTGAACGTAAGACAGCATCGCTTGCTGTCCCACCTCGCATCCTACGTCACATCCGCCGACATTGTGTAGTATTTCATACAATATTTCCAGATAGAGCTCATCAACCTGCAATGGTTCATTAAAATTACTTAAGCGTTTACGACCTACTCATACATTAACGATAATGGCATTAATAAGAAGTTTACGTCGGAATCATAACTGGCGTTGGATTACCTAAAGACATTTAATTAAATACTTGAGGATACAGTTGGTATCTATCCTATAGCAAGTACCTACCTAAGTCTATATTTTTGCTTAAACGCGGATGAGTGACGGTAAGTAGTTAATCCTGTCTAATGTCAAAACAATAAAAAAGACTCGGAACAACAGTTCATTAATGATTATATAATAATAATTGCCCATCACTACAATCGAACGTTAAAGAAAAAAATATTTGACAGATAGGAGAGTCTTGAATGAAATCCTACTAATAGTATAAATGCGAAAGTTTGTAAGGATGTATGTGTGTGTGTGTGTGTGTTTGTTGCTCTTTCACGCAAAAACTACTGAACGGATTTTCATGAAACTTTGCAGTAATATAGCTTAGACATCGGAATAACATAATTTGTTAAAATTTATAGAGATTTTTGAAGGGACTGGTTTCCCGAAGCGAAGCGAGGGCGGATTTACTAGTATAATTAAATCTGATTCTTAATTGTAAATAAGTATACAGTTACTCTTTCATAAAAATACTGGTTGTCTGTAAAGTCGGTTTACTGACGATAGTTGAACGTGACAACGTCTTAAGAAAATACTGATGGAATGATTGACAAATAATGTCATCAAAGTAAACAAACGTCATGAAATCGTATTTAAAGTTACAGAAATTTATCAATAAAAATAAAGAAGGAATACAGGAAACATTAAAAATTGGTTGTCTGTAAAGTCGGTTTACTAACGATAGTTGAACGTGACAACGTCTTAAGAAAATACTGATGGAATGGTAGCATAATCACTAATAGTCATCCTAAACTATCTTTGAATACTTAGTTATAATTTATTTACTGTTATATTGCAGTTAAAAACCTTTATTAAATATTTTACCAAAAGACTAGTCGTTGCATACCGTATAACGAAACATTAATCTTTAGCTAGTCTGTGCATATTATGTCATGTCAATGTGCCACAAACAAGTCAAAACAAACCTGGCTGGTTATAAATAATTTCGATAAAAAGCAAAACTAAAGAGACGTCAGAGTTACATTGACAAAGGCCGATTGTGCTTCTTTGTCGCTCGTTCCGCGCTCTCGCTTGCACTTCAAGCTTTACATGGGACGCATCAGAGCGCATGACGTCAGGTAACGACGCATAGACGTCATGTTTTTCGTGCGTGCAGCCGGCTATATCGAATTATAAAACGTAACGTTGTCACGTCAAAAACTAGTATAAACAAGTCATGAGACTAGCATTTCAAACGTCAAATCCAACATGGCACTGTATTATTTAGGTAGATGAGATACATAATAGGTCGACGATCTCAGCCTGGGCCAAGAAAGTGAATCAATGGCAATATGTGTCAAGAATACGTAACGGTACTATTAGAGAAACAATGATGTAAAAACTGCTGAAATCGAAAATTAGTCATCAAGGGAGTTTTTTAAACTTAATAAATACAAAACAAACTTTAGGATAACTTATAACAGTGACACGCACCGAAGAATCGTAATAGTATCTCAAATTCATCGACAGCCTAGAAATAACAGAATATACGTCACTTCCCAATGAAAGTTACTGCACTTTAGGTATCGATCACGAATATTTTCCTATTATTAGGGGTGCCGTAACCAAGGCACCAATAGCTCAAACCGAACCCTGACATGCGACTGATTTGAAATGCATGCTGAGGAGGGTTTGCTACATATCTATACCACCCCATCTAAAATGGTAGGGTTACTGCGCCGTCGTGAGAAGGATATTGATCTAGCGCAGTGGTGGTTTCTATTAGTTGTTCTGTTTACTGCAAATGTTGCGTTGTATCCTTCCTTATATTTGCTTAATGGAACAGAACGACATGAATGGGTCTTTTGTATAACAGTAAACCAGAGTTAGACATCGCATTACACTTTAGATCGCTAGTTCGATTGGTTAAGTGTTTAGATTAAAACATAGTACTGTAAAGTAGGTTTTATTCTGAAGCAGTAATGACGTATAATAGGTATCTATCTACTTTAGAAGATGCTTCTACTAATTTTGTGCACTAAACAATTCATAATTCTCACTAGATACATTATTTCATGTTTACACTTACACCATTTTAAATTTATTAGGTAATTAGAAATTTTATTTAATACTTGAAAAATTACATAAAACTAAAGTCATTTTTTCAGGATGAGATGCGCCTAGGAGTATATTTGACGTTGGCTCCTTGTACATTTTTAGAATTATCAAATTTACCTGCATGAATATCAACTTAGTAAATCAGATTACTTAGATTAGATGGTTTTCACGTCGCAGCATAAAAACGGATAAAATCCCAAAAAAAATGTATTGACATAATTTTTTTAGCCATGCCTATTTCTGTTTTACCGCTAAATTAACAGATAGGATCCTGAAACAGTCCCATTTATTAGTTGAAGTAAATATCTTCATATTTATTAGGTATCTAAGTATCTGACACAATTAAACGTTTATGCATAATAATATAAGCTCGTAAAAATATTCACTCTCAATTTTTTCAAGTGATTAATGAAAATGAGGCAGAGAAGCTATTCAGAGTAGATTTTATTTTAAGCTGTAGAAATATTTGAAGATCTAGAAATGATCTACGTCATTTCCGGAAACCAAAAATTCTTTTTGACGTTCACACTTGAGAAATTATGAATGGAATTATAAAATGATTAGGTACCAAAGTTTTAATCATTATTACTGATTTTTATTGATCGGGTAAACTAGCATTCCAGTACCTATTTAGTGAAGTTTTCAAGAAAAATATAAAACAACTTTGCTTGTCAAGGTCTGAAATGATGTAATGAATAACAAAATAAAAATAATCAATTAAAGTGATAGATACTTTCTTATACCCACAGTCATCGACTGAATCAGGAGACTGGTCTGACGCTCCAACAACTCCTTTTTGACGCCCCTGAACTTGGTGCGTAACGTTCCCGTGCCATTCATATTTGCTGCACTATATTCACACTGTTCCGCAAAAACAAAACATCCTCCAGATTAACTGCTTCCTCACAACAAGGTTACACATAACGGGGGACTGACGGTCGCGGGAGCATTCTCAAGCAGAAATGTATCTGGTGCGAGTTACGAATGCACTGGCGCATGGCGAGTGGCTCGCGGCCGGGACTCGGGAGTGGGATCGCTCGCACTGCCGCCAGATTCTATTTTCGCGAAGCGGAGACGAATGGGAGCTCAACCAAAAGATAAAAACTTTATTTTGTTTTATTTTTGTGGAATTCAACCTTAACCCTTGCATTTGAATTGCTAGGAATTTTTACGATGCTCCAGATCTAGATCTAATAAATTTTCTGAAGATTCCATTTGAAGTTTTCTTACTTTTGCTATTTTGTTAAGAAAATCATAATTAATTAAAGTTATGTACATCTCCCTCTATGTATTGTACCTACTGTCTTGATTAACTAAACATTTGTTACTTGCATATCATAATGTTGATGTGAAAAATTCTGTGCCAAAGAATTGTAATTTCGTATAGGTAGGTACGATAACATTGCTTTACGTTTCTACTGTCACATACTTAGATTTTTTATATTTTGTTGCTTCGCTTCGGGAAACTTAGCGATCTCTTAGGATTCTATCTCCGGACTTAATTTTTTTTTGTACTTTTAGTGAATGCTCGTCACCTAGATTTCATTTCGAATTTCGATATCTTTAATAGTAAGGATGATCCTGTAGATCCCTACGTTCTTGATAGAATAATCAAAACTTTTCTTTCGCACAAACCTGATCTTAGTGCAGCCATTCAAAAGTGATATAAAGCAATCCATTTTTACTTATGTAGACGTGTTGAGGAAATCTTCAGTAAATATAATTTTATTGCTTAGGTATATTATAGATACATTAGTTAGATAGTACCTAGAGCTATTCGGCAGAACCGTTATTAGTTGCATAATGGAGCATCAGCCCATACCAGTGCTCTTTAATGTTTCCGCTAATGGAAAATGTAAAATTTATATACCTCCTCAATCATAAGGGAAACCGATAAAATGGATTGCTACATCGTTCTAAATATTAGTACAAGCAATAAAAATTTATTGGTCACTTGAGAAAAAATTATAACAGCATAGCTAGCTATGTGCGGTTATGTAGTGGTAAATTTACTGTGGATTATAAATTGAACTTCACATAAATGAATTATTCCAACGGTAAGTAATGATCTGAATAGGTAGTTTTAGGAATTCTTAGTAAAAAGCTTTTACTTACTTGTTTACGATATCTTAATTTTAACATTACATTTAATTAAATTCCAGAATAAAAACATCGAAATTAATGCAAATAATTATACTAAGTATTCCAGTCCTTGATAATAAAAAAATTGTTCACGCATTTTACAATATTCCCGGAAATATGATCCAAACATTTTAACCTTAATATTTGTTTACATTTATACCTACCTACTTTATTTTATTAACAATAAAGCGAAACCCTCTCACGAACGGCTCATGAAGTTCGCCGAATGTTTATTATCAAGGTAGGTAAAGAGTAGACGTCGGCACTCCAAGGCTCCAAATTCGCCACAAAGTAGGCCACGTGCTGGATAATTATTTATTTTATTAACCGCTCCATTTTACACCTAGCGGAAGTGACTGTAGTGTTTGTATAGCACATTTATCTACACGTTGTAATAAACTTCAATTAACCGGTAAGGAGGAGCGTAGGTAAAGGCAGGATCTATTGCGTAAGACCATTGTGGAGGGTACTCGTACATAATTGTGCATCTGTACACCTTGTATTGGTCAGATCCTGTTTAGAGCGACAAGGTGACGTACGGTATGGGGCTATTTATTACCTGATACTTATATGCATTACCAATAGGTACAAAGTACCATGTGCCACCTCAAATTTTTTTTGCCTATGAACTCCATCCTTTTCACAAATTCATGACCCCCTCTCGGTCTCCTTGTATGGTGTCACGATTTTTGCGAGTACTTTGTTTAAGTTATGAGTTTTAGAATTTAAAATTTTTACCTATAGGTGCTCGTACATATTATGACATTAATATTACTACACGGTCACTATGTAACGTTTAGGTAGGTAACTTCTATAACCTATAGTATAAACAATACACCTATAAATACCTTCAATGATTTCTCAGAATTACAAATCTATAAGCTACTGCACGCTACTGAGTGAAATGCATTGAGGATATCCAGACTAGGCCTGCGTACAATCTAGACGTTCAGATAATTGAAAACGTATTAAGAGCTTATCAATTCAGCTCAGATGAGTTGATTCACTTGTAAAATTAGATTATATTACCTTGAAATGATGACTGTAATGTTTAAAATACATTATTAAATGTTTATTTCATAAAATCAAATTGGAATTTAATAGATCCCAGTTACCTAACGCTATTGATTTTTAAGCTATTGCATAGCTTTTATCGCGGGCCTTGGGCGCGGGGACCGAATGCAAAAATTTCGTAACGAAAATTTATTACACCCCCATCACCCACACACAGACATAGTTACTATGTCTGTGCACCCACACATCGATAAATACCAGAACTTTTAACTGAGTTAACTAACTTTTACTTTATAACGGCTAAACCGATTTGGCTAATTTTAGTCTTGAAATATTCGTGGAAGTTCAGGGAAGGTTGCAGCGATGAGAAAATATGAAAAATTGCGAGGAAAATACTAAAAATGAAAATTTTAATTTCCCATACAAATCTTACCTGTCAAACATTTGATTTTCGCCCCGTCGGTTCGGTGTTTTAAGAATAATTACATGTAGATCTGGATTAAATAAGGCGTTGGAATCGACAACATGTATTCATAATAGTCGAATTATCGCGTATTTAGACTTAAAACATACAAAATAATAACATGACATAAAATAATGACACTATATTAATGACTTGAGGGTGATAGAGACAGTGCCATACAGGCAAGGCAAACTGTAAGGCACTGTCTCTGTCACCCACACGTCATTCACGCGCCAAAAGATCGTTGTAGGACTTAAATGTCAAATGACAATTTTCTTTTTAAAAATAATTATTTTGTCAACTGAAATAGTTCTTATGCTTTTGTTCAGAATATTTAAATCTTCTTTGCACCAATTAATGCATTATCCGTTTCTAATAAAGATTAAAATGTCTTGCACCTATAATGTGTCGTTATGATGTACGTATTCTTAACAATTAGGCTTACGTCATTAATAAGCGTCTCTTTCAGTGATATTGCCTATGAACTTTGATGTAACTTTTGATAACTAGGCAACTAAATGAAAACTGGTACACCACTTTCTTGGCCCACTGTAAAACAATGAATATCTGTACTCGTATAATTTGTGTACAGTGTTTTAAATATGAATAAACAAAGTGCATTTATTAATGAAGAAAGTCACGAAAAAATTGTGAAAGAAAATGAGTTATTACTCTATATACATTCATTTTATTATTATTATCACAAATGCAGTATTATTTTTTGTTTTGTTAATTTATATATAATGATTTATGCAATAGCTTTACCGCGGCAGTGTCCGAGTGCCACATGTCTTTTTTGTTTATAGGAGCGTGGGGCATCTTAAATGGGACTGTGTTGCTATATGGGTCAGCTTGTTAGAATTACCTAGGTACCTACTGAATGAAGTTTCCTATTTTTTTAAAGCATTACCTAAACACCATAACCCATATCAACGAAGATCTGAACTTTATTGTAAAGGGGAATGACATTGGGATGTCTCGGCGCCGTGGGCCATTCAAGCCGACCTTGATATAGAAGGTGACAAAGCAAGCTACGGAAAGTAAAACATTTTGGCACCACGCCACACCGAAACGAGCATTCGCGACTAAGCGTTCGTATCTCGAACGTATTTATACAGACACCGAAACATCTAAATGCACACTTCGGTGACCGCAGTTACCCAAGGACAGTACCAAGATATAACTACCTATAATATTAGCAGTCATTTAATTTTAATTATTCTGCATCTAAAACCCACAAACAATAATGCCATAAACGCAGATTCAAATCTGTAGATCTCAAAGCTCACATTCCAAGCTGCAGATTGCAACTCTCGTATCTTAAGAATTTTATAGAGCAAACTATTCACTTTGCTATAATCACTCATAAATTAGGTAACTATTCCCAGAATCTCGTCTGCGCTGTGTCTAGTTCAGATTATTATACTGACCTACATCCGGTGTTCCGATAATATCTCGCAATAAATAAAGACAAATTATCGTAGGAAATCTGCCAATATTTAAAATAGTAAACGACGTCATAAAATTGACATGCTTTGTAACTATTAATAGTACCGTTAAGCATCTTATAGGTACTTACATCTTATCTAAGTTAAAACACAGGTACCTAAATATTGGATTGGAGTACTTACATTCCACCCTACAGCCTCAACATAGAAGTCTAGTTTTTCTGGATCATCAGGCTCAGAATCTGTGTCCAAAAGTGTTTCATTTCCACTGTCAGAATCCCGCATAACACTTCTGCTATCTTGAACTTCGGTAGCCTTCTGTTCTCCATCCTGTTCTTCGGGCTCTTTCAGTGGGGCAAGTGGCGTGGCCTCCTCAAGAGCAGCGCGTTGTGATGCTTGTTTTAAAATAGAGCCGAATTTCTCAAAAAAGCTGTCATCAACTTCTCGTACTCTGAAACAACAAACAAAATTCTCAGTGACTGAAACTCTCTCACTAAATTTAATGTAGTTATGCAACGGGGCTTTTTAACACCGTTGTAACTGTGGCCACTTTTACCGTTTCATTTTCGTGTATAAAAACAATTTTTGTATTAAAAAAAGCTTCATTAAACTTCCTTGCGTCTACTCGCAAAGTGCAATATTGTAGAACTAAGAACTTTAACCAGAAGTAGGTAGGTATACACTATTATTGCGGGTCGTCGCACGATAAACATAATGTAATACCTAGTGATTCAAAGTTGTACTTAGATGTTTGCGGTTACTTTAGAAGGATGTAAGCACGTATATGTGTCGTTCGTCACAAGCTAGTTGGTAGTGACCCTAACTGACGAGCGAGAAATCCCGGGTAATCAATTCTCGTTGTGGTCAAGTCAGTGCAGTGGCGGATTTACACATTTGCCGCCAGTAGGTTCTGATCTCTACATTTCGATACACGGAGAAAATAAGGTGGAAGAAAATGTCAAATTATATAATTAAATAAGTAAAAAAAAATAACCGACTTCAACCTCCTGAGATAACTCAAAAATTACTCGCCAGATGGCGCTCAATTCATAACGTAGATGTAAAGTTCTCGTAACTACAAATTAATCAAGCCCAAACACTAGATAACTGCAGTAAATCGTTGAGGAGTTCCCTAGACTGCCTTTCGGCTTCATCAGATCGACTCCAGACCTTCACGAAATTGTAGCGCTTTAATTTACTTAAGAAAACATTAACAAACATACTAGTCGTCCCTACAATTTTCGAAAGTTCCCCTCGACTTCTCCAAGATGCCATCATCAGAACCTGGTGTCCTTATCTAGCGTACCCAAGCGTACCAAACTGCGCATTATCAAAATCGGCCCATAAACGACGGAAAAATCGCTGAACACAAATAAAAAAACCATAATTATACAATGTGTCTGGTCACCAGTGTCGGAGACTTAAGGGGATGAAATATGGTATTTTTTATCGACAAATCACTATCCAAATTTTCTACGCGTGCCGCGGCAGCCGAACGCGTCCGCTACTGCGGTATGCGTACGGGTGCCGTGGTAGCCGTACGCGTGCCGCGGCAGCCGACAGCGTCCGCTGGAATCGCTAGTCGCTAGTGAATTCGCTATTGTCTGCACTGTAATCTCCGTCCGAATGACCGCGCGTCCGAGCGGTGCTCTCACCGCCACTGCCCCTCCGCGCTGACGTCCGCGCGGAAGGGTGGCGCCTCACACACGAGCCACCGTATAACCGCGCGGATTATCGTTGGTGCAGGACGTGTTGCAATTTAATGAAGTCTGTTAAAAATGGAATTCGATGTCGATATAGAATAACATGAATGCCCCATTAAGAGTTCTGCTTCGTAAAAATGGACATACTAGAAGGCAACATGAAGATAAACTTTATAATTATACGCGAATGTCCACTCATTCATTTGATTATTTGTTAGCAAAGATATCAAAATTAATTTCTGGAGTAAATACGAACATGCGTCCTTGTATTTCCCCGGAAGAATAGCTTCTTGTGATTTTTTAAACTTACCAAGTTCTTTTTTTTTCTTTGTCGGAATTTTGCCCTGGCTCCAAATATAAGTTAACAATCTCTTCCCATTGCTTCATTTTAAGGAGTCTATCACTATATTGTGGGCTTTTCATGTCCCAGATAGCATTGCGATTTTCAATCTCCGAAATAAACTTTTCGACATCGAAATCCATTTTTGACCGACTTCATTCAATTGCAACACGTCCTGCACCAACGATGGTCCGCGGTCCGCGCAGTGATGCGGTGGCTCGTGTGTTAGGCGCCGCCCCTCCGCGCGGACGTCAGTGCGGAGGGGCGGTGGCGGTGAGAGCACCGCTCCACCACGCGGTCAATCTGTGTACGTGTGTTAGGCATCAACGGATTTCATAGACCCCAATACAACTTGACAACCACTTCACCGCCTACCGCGGCGGTGCGCGGTGCCGTGTGCCCGACGCCTAAATCCGGCACTGGGTCAAGTATTTATTTAGGGAGGATCTCAGCTTGCAATAGAATGTTATTGGGGCGAAAATAACTGAGGTATGAATGAAGTACCAACTCAATATTAGGTACACTTTTGTTATTAGGCCCAACTGCTTGTGTCAATGACAGTGGTAGGTAAATGAATGATCAAGTAAAGACCTCTATTCACACTGGAACAGCCTGGTGAAGTAAGATTCTTGTAATGACAAAGTAATAAGACCCGTACCATGTACCAAGTGGATCATTAATGGATTGAAGCCAGGTAACGGCGAATGCTTTCAAGCATTAGAACGTAAAGCTCAAACTTATCTGCACTAATCTATAAAAATATTAAAGCTGGAGAGGTTGTTTGTTTGAACGAGCTAAACACAGGAAATTCCTGTGTAAATTGAAAAATTATTTTAGTGTACCTATCCATTTATCGAGGAAGGCTTTTAGAAAATATAATATACCTACCGCTTAGACCAATAGAAATGGACCTACAATCGCTTGCGCTACAATCTCATAGCGTTACCAGACGAATGCTCTCGGTCAGAAAACGCCTTTCTTAGAATTTCTACAAACACTTCTACTCTGTGAGGTCGAATAAGCATACGCCGTACCTATTCCCTGCCTGATAAGATGCATTAATTTCAGCTTTTACTGAGGAATAAAGTTGAAGATAATTAACGAGCATGTAGTACCTACACCTACCGCTCTTTCACTGCCGCCCTTGACAACTTTGAGTGGCCCAAACTAAGTCTCGGATCAAGAATATGTTTGTTAGTTCAGTTAAAACGTTAGTTGATTATTTTATTAGTAGGTATAAAAACTGGGTTTGCCAAATTCGAAAACTTTGCTTCAGTTCTGTTGTGTTTATCTGTAGTCCAAAATTTAAGTAGGTAGGTACCTATTCTTTTGGCTGTCAGAATCACGTATGACTACCCAAATTTCAGTTTAAGTAATTTGTGATCTTTGATGTTTTAAATGTCTAGATGGAACATCGAATCCGCGAAAACGTGTCAAAAAATTGTGGCTAACTGTTAGCCACAATTTTTATGTCATTATCATTACGCACACATAGACAATAGACGAAGGTGGAAAACATCGCCTGTACGCACACATGCTTGATATTGTTGCCTTATTTTTTTTGTTTTCATCGTAGGGCGACGCTCAATCTAGATATTTAAAACATCAAAGTTTGTGATACATATTTTAGATATTATATTTGTTTTAGATATTGTTTTAGATATTTTTGATAAGGGTGATTGTATCGACCCATTCATGACTCGAATTTGATGTGGATTGGTGAAAAATCACATACGACGGTTCCCGGGCTATTTGCATGAAGCGACATTTTTTGAACTTTACAGGAGAGCCATTCAAAGTTTTTATTTTCAGAAAAAAAATCATAACTTGTCGAAAAGTTGCTTAATTTCGTAAAAGAAACATTTACCGAATTCAAAAATTTACGCTTCATAATCTGATCGAGGTTTGTCACTTAAATAGCTCCTATTAGCAGAAATAAATGTCACTTGAAGCAAAATGCACTTATTTTTCTTATTTATAGATGCAGGCTAAATGGTTGAAGCGCCATTGGTTGCTAGTAATAGATTAAAGCGAATTGATTGAAGTAATATCCTGTTAGTTTTTTAGTGTAAGGCTAATTGCGTCAACAACCAAGTATTGAACAAAGCAGAGGAAAGCAAAACGATTGAAGGGGCGAAGGTTTTCAGAACGATATTGTCTGAAATGACCATTAATATGAAAAAATTAAAAAACGGGCGGTTAATTTAAGTTCAAGTTGATCTAGTAAAACACATTTGTCTTGTAATAATGGAGTAAAACATTTATTGAGTATATTCTTAAAGTAAACAAGATTCATTATATTATTGCTCTATACTCTCTATACAGGGTGTCCCGTAACGAATGGATAATACGGAACCTACGTGTAGAGGGCATCATGCCGGTTCAGATGAATAAATGTTATGTTCAGCAAAAGTCCTTCCGTTTCCGAGATATTCGACATTTTCAACATTTTCAAAATTGTTCCACCCTTCGCCATTCTTTTTGGCGCCAGGACTATAAATGAAGACATTTTTTGAATCTGTTTTTTGTATCGTACTCCTGGATAGATGTGCTATCGAATATCATCAATTATTTTTATATTAAAAGCACAGATTCTTTTTAAATTAAGATTTAACACCAATTTAACGTTTTTTCATATTCCATTCCTGGCTTTTACTCTGCCGTGGTTCAAAAAAATGTAAGGTGGCTTGAATGCCAAATTAAAAAAAAACTAGCCCATTTCACCCACATTCCGAAATGGTATGTTACAGGGTATGGTTCACCTTTAGATTTTAAATTATTTCCTTTTAAAATAAGGTAGACCCCATTTTTATGTTATTACAAATTAATTCCAAAATTTGGTTTGTTACCTTAATCAGTTTTAAAACCATCCAAATTTACTTGACTGTCCCTTATTTGTCAAGAGAGCTAAATTTGTGCCCTAATTTAAGAGATTTAAGTCAAAAATACTTCACTACCTACTGAATACGTAAATCCCTTAAAATGTTAATTTCAGTAACCAAATAAAACAATCAAATGATAATTTCCATTGATAAGTATTTTTACCGACTTCAAAAAGGAGGAGGTTTTCAATTTGTATCAGGTGTTTTTTCCTATGTGTGTTACCTCAGAACTTCGAACTGGGTGAACCGATGTCGATAATTCTTTCGCCATTCGAAAGGTAGAGACTGCTGTCTGGTCCCATAAAGGTACCTATGTAGTACCTATCATTTAGTCGGTTATAAATTTGAGCGCCATCTGGCGAGTGGTTTTTGTGTTATATCGATTTTGAAGTCGGTATTTTTTTTTGTTAAAAGTTAGTTATTTCGAATAAGTTTTCAAAGAGGCTATTTGCTCTCTTTAATCTGGTGGTACCAGACTAACCAGATTTAGTCTTATTCTAGTGGTATCAGGCTTAAAAATTATTGTATTTACTAATAATGGTGAATCAAGAGAATTTGGATGGATTTGAAGCTAATTAAGGTAACAAACCAAATTTTGGAATTAACTTGTAATATCATAAAAATGGAGTCGACCTCGTTTTAAAAGGAAATAATTTAAAATCGATAGGTGGACCATACCCTGTAACATACCATTTCGGAATCTGGGTGAAATGGGCTAGTTTTTTTTTTAAATTTGGCATTCAAGCCACCATACCTTTTTTTTAACCAGGGCAGAGTATAAGCCAAGAATGAAATATGAAAAAACGTTAAATTGGTGTTAAATCTTAATTTAAAAAGAATCTGTGCTTTTGTTATAAAAATAATTGATGGCATTCGATAGCACATCTATCCAGGAGTACTATACAAAAAACAGATATAAAAAATGTCTTCATTTGTAGTCCTGGCGCCAAAAAGAATGGCGAAGGGTGGAACAATTTTGAAAATGTTGAAAATGTCGAATATCTCGGAAACGGAAGGACTTTTACTGAACATAATATTTATTCATCTGAACCGGCATGATGCCCTCTACACGTAGGTTCCGTATTATCCATTCGTTACGGGACACCCTGTATATTTAAATGCACAAATAACATCACGAAAGCTAATTATCAAAAGTAATATACATAGGAAAATTCATCCTTGTAACATAATTATTTCACTCTATTCGTTTACATTATTTATCAGCATATTCAAAGGACTTTTTGTTGGGAAAAAGCACATTTTGTTGTACATCTTAATACCTACTTAGTGATAAAAACACCTATTATTATGATATTTTGTATTATCCTAAATCACAATTCACTGGAAGACTGGAATGATTACATCATAATATTATTGGTAATTATGCCTAACATTCATTATGATAACATACAATCAAGTATCCAAAAAGAGTGTTTACAAATTATGACAATTACACTGAGTTTTCAAACAACTTTTGAGTACACAATTTCATTGCATATTTCTTTATATTACATTTTAGGACAAATAATTTGTAACATTTGCAGCTGCAGAGAGCATGTAAATTGAAAAAAACCATAATAATTTACATTTATTCACTTATCCAGGGCTGAGAATAATGTATATTTAATATCAGTGTACTCTTCTACTCCATGCTTGCTACCTTCCCTTCCAATTCCGGACTCTTTGATACCTCCAAAGGCTGGCTCGGCAGCTGACAAAATCCCATCATTTATAGCGACCATGCCAAATTCCAATTTTCTTGACATTCTAAAGGCCTGGCCAAGATCCCTTGTAAACACATATGATGCCAGTCCACTCCTAGTGCTATTTGCAACCTTTAGGACCTCATCTTCAGTCTTAAATTTGAGACAAACCGCAACAGGCCCAAAAATTTCTTCATTGTAAATATTCATATCTGATTTAACATCTACTAATAAAGTTGACTCATAAAACTTATTACCAATATCATTAGCAAATTTTCCACCCACAAGAGCCTTTGCTCCTTTAGATACAGCATCTTCTACCAAACCGGAAACCTTGTCAGCTTGCATTTTGTTAATCAACGGACCGCAAGTTACACCTTCTTTTGTCCCCGGCCCCAACACACACTTCTGACTAATTCTCTTCTTGAAACCTTCAACAAATTGCTGATAAACATCTTCATGAATCAAAAATCTGTTTGCACCAACACAAGCTTGACCGTTATTCCTGAATTTGGCCAACATAGCATTATCCAAGGCAAGCTCTATATCGGCACTGGGAAACACTATAAATGGAGCATTACCACCCAGTTCTAAGGACACCCTTTTAATACCAGTTGCTGCCATACCATACAAAATTTTTCCTACATGAGTTGATCCTGTGAATGATATGCATCCCACATTTGGGTGTGTGCACAACACCTTACCGACAGCAGGGGCATTTTTTCTACTTGATGTAACCACATTTATTACACCTTTCGGTACTCCGGCTTGTTCTGCTAACTCCATTGCTGCCAAAGCTGATAATGGTGTATCCTCCGAAGGTTTAATAACACAGGTGCATCCTGCTGCCATCAAGGCTCCTACCTTTCGAGTTATCATCGCAAAAGGGAAGTTCCATGGTGTGATTATAGACACTACACCAAGTGGTTGCCTGGTAAGCATAATTTGTTTATTTGGCCAAGGGCTTTGTATGACTTCCCCATCAATATGTCGCGCTGTATCTGCAAACCACTCTAAAAACGAATTCCCATATGCGATTTCTCCCTTAGACTCTGCAAGCGGTTTTCCCGATTCTGCGGTAATAATTTCCGCCAGTGGGTCTGTATTTTTCTGGCATATGTCGAACCATTTTCTGAGAATATAGGACCGTTCTTTTGCGGTAGTGTCCTTCCATGTCTGAAAAGCGTCAGTAGCAACGCTGACCGCAGTCTGCGCATCTGAAGCATCCATATCCGGTACTTCTACAATTACCTTGTCGTCCGCTGGGTTGGTCACAGGAAACACCTCTTTACTCACGGCGCTCACCCATTGACCATTTATGTACGCCTGATTTTTAAGTAGATGTAACCGGCGACACTCCATAGTTAAATAATTTAAATTCTTCGATATTTCCAATCGCAAACGGTTCATCTCCTTGATAGGTAGAGCCCGTGTTTGTGACTGAATTATCCTCGATGCGCTGACTAGCGCCTCCACAAGTTACATAAGAACACCGGCAGAGATAAGATAGGACACAGTTGTGTATATTTATAGCTTGATTACACGATTCTTGTAACGTTTTTGATTATTTTTATAGCAACAAAGCTCACATCACCGCAGTAAGTCACGATGTTGATAAAATGTTTAATGAATTTGACATTGTTATTGAATTGACTTCTTGCTCGCTTCAACGAAATGACATCGGTCAAATTGACTTGAATCTTGTTCTTGAGTGTCTTGACCATTGACGTATAAGTTGACGTCAGTCACTGTCAAAGTACCTTTTGGCAAGTGTCAAAGTCAATTTATGTCATGACAATGACAACAATGGCAGTAGCAGAAACAAGAAGTGTTACCAGTTACCACCAGCAAAAGCATTTTTTATAAAAAGTTTTCACTGTTCTATGGATGGATCAGACAATGCAGAAAATAGGGTGCGGTATACACGCAATTTAATATATATAAAACCCAGATAGGACATAACAAGGCCGTTTCAGCTTTCAGGCAGTGTTGTACGCACAATGTGTCGATATTCAGTTTAACGACATAGTAGTTACAATTACAATTAAGTACAACTGTTTTCTTCCCTCTAAAACTTGAACTAAGCATTTATTTAGGTACGTACTCAATGCGCAAGTATCTCAATGCGTGTTATAGTATCATTGTTAATCAAAGGTTTTACTAGACCGCATAAAAATATATAAGTATTTTTATTTTGACTTTTCACATGAGCTAAAGATGCATACTTTACTAACTTTACTTCCGTAGGAATTGCAATAACATCAATTATAATAACATAAAAATAATTTCATTATATCAAAACGAAATATTAAGATAATTTATGAACCTAATTACCTACCTACGAAAATACGATGATATTAATTAACCGATTCAAAACAAGGAGGAAGTTTTTGATTATATTTTCATGGTCTTTCCCTCATAACTTGTGACTGGGTGTTCTGATTTGTATAATTATTTTTTTTAATCCAGAGCTGGTATGGTACCAAATTCCTGATTCCATATAAATTTAGGTAAGCGACTCGGTTATATTATTTTTTAAATTTAGTTATTCCTTTTATTAGGGAAATAAAAAAAAGCATACAGACTATGTTTACTTACTGGTTATCATGCACTTCTTCTTCTAAAGATTTTTGTTGTTGCAACTTTTCATAAAATCCTTTCCACATTGATTCCTCATCCATTTTGTTAAGGTAGATATATTTACGCAGAAACACTAGCAAATGTACTTATTAATTGTATTCTCCGTCTTCAAATACTGTATGCTACCATAAGAATATGCAGATTCAAATGAATCACCGAAAAGATTCAGTCATAAGTTCAAAGAAGTAATGACGTGCACGCAGCAACCTAACGGATCGAATCGAGTAGGTAGATAAGTGTACCAGCAGTCTTATTTTATAATCCGTAATGGTTTTTTCTTATAAATAAACTGACATTTCAAGAGGTCACTGACCACACATTATTTCACATTAACTAACACACAACACTATGCTGAGATACACAAACAGCTTAACCAAGTGAAAACTAGTGTGACAATGATTGTGCACGAAAATATCAAACTTGTCGGCGTCTCGAGCGATTGTTTTGTTGTGACACAGACCCGAATGAAAGTGACGTAATCCACGGCGGCCAAGGATCGAAGACCGGCGGGTCGACACGAGCGGAACCGTCCACGCAGCTCCGAGACTAACTGGTCTGCATAAACGCACGTGCTTTTGTAACGAATCAATCACAATCAGTACGCAAACAATGTGATCAGGTGGTTTCCTGGCTTCTTATAAAAGAATCATGAATAGTAATGAATAGAATGAACAGCATAAATGCTAAAAATAATGACTTATCTGTTTGTATTACAAATAAGTAAATAAGTATCTACACAAAGCAAGTTTTGTTTGTGTGAGAATGCAGAAAGTAGTTTAGTTAATATTCGTTCACTTTGCGCAGTGCAAATAGCGCTGCAAATTAATATTAATCGACGTCCCTCGACTTTGCCGATATTGAGAATTGAGATCCATTGAAAGATTACACATTTAGGTACTAACTGACACAAGCTTGGATTTACTCCCAAGATATTATTATCTGGGACAGGGGCGGTCTGGCTTCATTTGGGACCCTCGACCAAAACCAAATATGGGGCCCCTTGCATGGCACAAAAATTACAAAATTACCCTTAGTCCAGTCAACGTATGTCTCAAAAGACGGTCTAGAGTGCGTGAGCGAAACTCTAAGCGAATTCTTCAGAAACGTGTTAGGTTGCTTAGAGTGAAAACATATTATAAGTCCTGACGTTTAGGAGGTGAACCGGGAGGAGAAATGGGGATGACAAAGGTGTTAATTTTTGGTTTTTCGCCATATCTCAGAAATGGTAGGTACGTGGTAGAAAAAATGGTGCATTGTGGCAAGTAACGTTCTATTAGGAAGCTTATAAAACACTGCAACTTTGGTTCCGCCCACTTTTTCAAAATTCCCAATCGTTTTTGCAGTAAAAAAATTACTGTAACTCTAGCTGTTGTCCGGTCCGTGGCTTCGGCAGCGTGGAAAATGCTTATGAATGTGGACTTCCCTTTTTACTTCGCTACAACCCGTTAATGGCCCATTACGGAACACGTTACTCTCCTCGTTATTGAGGAGGACTAGAGCATACTTCACCACGCTGCTCCAGTGCGGATTGGTGGAGGGGTTAGTGGCCAACCCAGTGTCGAAAGTTTTTCAAGCCGCCCGAAGGCCTCCGACTGCTATCTATCGATAACAACCGGGACCGACGGCTTTACGTGCCCTCCAAAGCACTTTTGCTACTAGCGGTCACCTATCCGACTACCGAATGCGCCCACAGTTGCTTAATTTTGTCGATCACTTAGGATCGCCGTAAGCCGCCGGGCTATGAGCGCTTCACTTATTAAGTTTTAATTTAAAAAATACCACAAAAATATCATTGCTTACTTGCGTCAGTTGAGGAAGCTACCAAAAGTACTAAATGTAACAAGCTGAAATTTGGCATGTATTTGTATATGCCTTGTTGCAGAACACCAAGAAAGGATTTTTGAAAATCCCCCCTACAGCTACAAAAAAAGCTACAAAAAGCCCTAAAGGTACAAAAAGGACGGATAAATCGAAACTGAGGGAAATTAAAGAATAACCAGAACAACATAACATAACAGTATTCCAACAGAAACATAGCATTTCTTCAATGGATTCACTTGAAAATTTGTGGATAGGTTTCTCAACTGACGCATGTGAACACAAAGAAAATATTTTAGAATGATACACCCTTCCTCTACCCCGTCGTACTTGAAAATCCTCCTGGACCCATTAGTGAAACCTAGCAGTGGAACCAACGGTCCGAAAGGGTCCTCTTTGGAGGAGTAAGAACGCAGATGAAGTCAATATATGTATAAAACTCTTGTGTTACTGAGTGACTGGCAGACAATGCGGAGCCAAAATTACTAAGCGCAGAAGGTGCAATTCGGTATGCATGTTTCTTGGGGAGTTTAAGGAAGTACAAAGAAGGGATTTTTGAATATGGGTGATATGAAGGGAATGGGAATTTATTTCTTCAACGAATTTATTTAATGTTATTTATTTTTAATCGTATTTATAGATTAAACTATAGTGATATAGATATTTGTTATATACATTATTTTTACTTTACTTTTTTTTGATTAAGTATTTCTTGTCTACGTGTAACCGCTTACAATCTTTTCTCACTCCCAAAGGTACAGAATGCACTGGTAGAGAATGCTTTTAGCATTAAGTTCCCCTTTTTGTATCCTGTACTTGTGTAAGGTGCAATAAAAGTTTTAATAATAATAATTCACTTGAAACTTTCTGTATATTTTGGTCAAGTGACACAAGTAAGCAATTAGTATTTTTGGAAATTAAACTTAACGAGTAAAAAGGGGGATCCACGGTCAAAAGTACTTCCACGCGACCGAAGCCACGGCTACAGCTAGTGTTACAGTAAATTTAAAATTACTTAATTTTGCGGCTCCAGTAATTGTTCTCACGCTGAATAAGTGTATTTCCACATTTCTGTACTGTAGCATGTACTTCAAAAACAATTGCAAATATCTAAAAAGTGTATAGAACGAAAGCTGCAGCGAATTTTACAAGCTTTAATTTCACTATAAAATATTTTTTTGGTACAACGCACTATTTCTGATATAAGTATTGGCACAAAACCCAAAATTGACACCGTTGTCATCCAGGCCTCATCTCCCAGACGGCAAGATATATAAGTATATTTTCACCCTAAGTACGCTGAATACATAATTATTTTCGAAAGAAATCGCTTAGGTTCCGGCTCACGCATTCTAGACCCTATTGTAAGGCATTCGTTGACCGGACTATTTGGTGAGGACATTTGCGCCCGATTGTGTATCTGGATATTAGTGATTGATGTAACTATGTTATTAATTCAAAATTATTTAACACAGTTTACTTTGAAGATCGTTTACTGTTGTCCATATTACGTTGCTCGTATACCTATGTTTTGTTAGTCAGAAAATACTCCTAGGAGGAGCGATTTGGGGGCACCCCTAACCCCGGGGCCCTCGTGTTTATAGCAGCGATGGAAGTAAACAACATCAATATTCGATATAAAATAAATATGAAATATTATATCGAACTTAATTACATACCTACAATAATAAGATCGAGATACGTACTAAATGATGATGACCCAGGATTTCTGAACAAGTCCGTAAAGTAGTACCTAACCTACTAACAACTAAAATTGTAATACAAATATTTGATCAATGCTAGCAAATAGATTTAAGGGTCGCTGAAAATTAATAACAAAATTACGAGTTGAAAATTGAAAACTAATATAAGCATAAAAAATTGCAATTAAGAATTATACTTATCTTCGTCTATCAGGATTAAACTGTTACAAAAAACATACCGTCGTCAGAGGCATTTGATTTAACCAAGATCAAATCGAATAATCTACATGGGAACCGTAACATTAACTATTTTGGTTATTGACATCACTATATAACACGGCAGCGTGCCAAACCCAGACTAACTGGACTGACTTGGTCAAGGCTACTTTTCGGAGCAGTTTAACGATTAATTAGGAGGGTCTTTCAAGGTTTTCTTTGTACGTTTTTCCATGCATAAGGGACTTATCGCAGGTTGACTCAACATTTTTTTCTCGTTGAAGTCATTTTAACACACAAGCTGGTATATTGTTGCTTTATCGGGAGATTACCCTAGGTCTGCAATGTGATCAAATCTGTGTAAATTGTCAAGAAAGAATAAAGAAATCACGTTTCCCGATGATATTATGTTTATTTGGAGAAACTAGGGAAACAGGACTTTTACGTTTTTACCAATAAATACCTACTTCTAAAACCAATTTGTCGCATATGGAACTGCAACTACTGCAAGATTTCGTCTAAACGCAAAGGTACTTAACTATTTGCGCAATGCGCTAGTAGTTTCTTTTATTTCCAGAATTTTATCTGACGCTACGCAGCCTCTAATAACATTTTTTAACAAATTCTTAACTTAAAACTTGTAAAACGAACAGAAGTGTCGGTACCTACATAGTTTAACTTTGTGATACCTACTCACAGCGCAGCAATTGTACCTACTTCAATCAGAATTGTAAGAGATATCCAATTATCTTGTTACAGGGTTTATTACCTTCAGCGCATTCAGTCTATACCTAACGCACGCTAGCATTACTTTCTAAACAAGTTTATATATTACTGCAACCACCACATTGCATAATATCTTTTAGTAGCTTTCAGCCCGCAACTTAGCTTCCAAGCTGACGAAGTGTTATACAAACCACTCCCCCCTTCCCCCGTCCCTTCTACACCCCTTAAGGGGCGATTTTCTAAAACCGATTTCTCATTACTTACCTGCTTATCTTTGGTATAAATGGTAGTTTAAGTACAATATTTCTAATTTTTTCCGTTAGTTAGTCAGTCAAATAACTTTTATATACTTATTAAGATTGTCAGAATATTATTTTCATTAACGCTCTAATGTTTAACATTTATCACAATCTATTGATAAGTAGACTAAAGTGAGCGAACATTAATTTCTGATTGACGCGTTCAATCAACTGTAACATCACACACATGTAGCTGCTCCGTGTTGATAATATTTTATTAAACTTTTTCTGCTTTGGTACTTGAATGTATTAATTAGCTAATTATACAAAACTCTTTACATTATTTAGCTAAATATTTTTCTTGAGTCATAACAGCTCATACTTAAGTTAATTTACTTGTTGCTGGTCCAAGCACGTCTAAGCCTCCAAGGTATCAAACACGTACGCAATGGGCACAAGCTAACACATAATGTCGTACTTATTCGATTTCATACTAATAAATCCTTTTTTTAATAATTATAATTCCATTTTCTCTCTTGTAATTATAATTGTTGATCAAAGAATGTTTGTGAAACATACAGCGAACAGGCTGGGTGAACGGAGTGACGAGCCCTGAAATTGGGACGTCCTGCGCAAAAAGGGTAACCTGACAACATTATGACATCCCTGAAAACGGAAATGATTACATAAGGTACCTTCGCGTGAAGTTGTAAAGGCCGTTGGACCAATAGCAACTATCCATTTAAAAAAAATGGGGATTAGTTAAGTAAAACGTGCAATCCACAAACTTTACAGAGTGCGGCATCGTTAGCTTTCTCGCAAAGTTTTTCGTCGTATGTGGATTTAAAATCACAATATACCTATGTAATTTTAACTCCGTCCCACACGATACGTAGGTATAAAGATTTCATGCACCGGTCGTGTTCTTCTGGAGATCCCGGAGTCCTCCACAAGCGCTGAGGTAGGCCACCGGGGGGGTTTTAGTGGGTAAAAATCCCACATAACCCTGTGTCGCTCCCACGGCACCGGGTACCTTTTGAAGGTTTCCCCCTCGATAACAAAAAAAAAAGTATAAAGATTTCATAGCACATTACATTATTTCAACATAAGTTGGAAATCAGCGGATATAATACCATAACCTTACCTATCACTGCTGGATTGTTCTAGTTACAGTTAAATCTATTAATAAATCGCTTCTCCTGCTGTTTAACAACACGAATACTTAGACAGTCTGTGTTTAGTCACCGACTAATAGGAAGTATCCGCCAATGACGCATTATCTTCGTTAAAATAAATCAACAGTTCATTACTAAATAAGAAACATTATTTTTATGTCAACCAACTACTTATCTCGATCTTAGGTAATTGCTATATTTAGGTTTGAAGTGCGCCGCTATAAAATTATAATGTATGACATCCAAGCAATAAGCACCTACTGCAAATTCTCTTGCACACATTAGATAACAGTTTTAAAATTAATCTCTAGTTTGCTCATTATGTACACAGGCACAGTGTTTGTTTTATGTTCATATTATCATGTAAACATGTATCATATCTGTATGATAGACATCAGCCTTCTTTAGTGCTCGTTTGTTACCTTATCTGCAATTTTGTCAGTGGGCGGTATGTCTGATTCTAACCAATTTTGTCGTTGCAAATAACACGCGAGTAATTCACCTGCATATTTTAATGAGTTGAGTTATTCTTTATAACACAACACAGTAAATTCAAACTCGTAACCGAACCCTTATGGCCGTAGAGTAGCGATGTTGAATAGGCTCTAACCCTAGCACCAGGTGGTAGGTATAAGCTTAGTGTTCACCCGGGGAAATACCACCTCCCGCCACTTAGTACCGATACCACCACTACTTTGTACCATTTCTACCGCCATAATAAATATTTTAAGAGGTATTGTGTTCCGCATAAAATGGTGTAGAGCCGGTAACACTTTTTTAAAGGCGACCATTTCGGTCCTCAAAGGGAAACAACGCATCTGTGATTGAATTGGAACAAGACTCATTCTTACAATATTACTAACTGGACTATTACTAACATCAACTAATATAGTAACAGAACTAACTACCACTAACAGTCCCTGTCCTCACACTTATTAACGGCTTAACATAGCTAAGCTACAACCCACTAATGGCCCACTACTGAGCACGGGTCTCTCCTCATTATTGAGGAGGCCTAGAGCATAACTCCACCACGCTGCTCCAATGCGGATTGGTGGAGGGGTTAGTGGCCAACCCACTGTCGAATGTTTTCAAGCCGCCCGAAGGCCTCCGATATGGCTTAACGACTGCTATCAATCGATAACAACCGGGACCGGCGGCTTTACGTGCCCTCCGAAGCACGGATGCGCTCAAGAAATTTTTGCCACTAGCGGTCACCCATCCGACTACCGACCGCGCCCGCTGTTGCTTAACTTTGTCGATCGCTTAGGATCGACTCACGCCGCCGGGCTATGAGCGCTTCACACTTATTAACATAATAATCTATTGATATTCTAATACCGTCTGCTAACTGGCTGGACCAAGCGTCCCAGTCCCTAAAATGAGTCTTGTCGGTCACAGTTGTCATGGGTGGCAGCGAAAGGGTGGTGCTGCACGCTCGTTGCTACCCTAATTCCATAAAAAAATCATGTCGGTCCAGGCGATAGTGAAAACAGGTCCTACTTAGTGTTAGGGCTAAGATTTGCTAGCTAGCTACTTAACTTTTGCTGAGAGCTTAAGAGTGTAATTTCTTTCCGTGTTTTCCTGACGTTCCTGGAGGCTTAAGTATTAGTGATGTCCATGGACGACGGGGATCAGTAATCACATCATCAGGTCGTCATTTGTAGGCTAAATGAATGAGTTAGATGAATCACGTATCAAATTAGCAAATACGTGCATAATATTTAGGTACCTATAGGTAAGTACGTGCTTAATAATATACTATTCAAATCGATTTAGGAGTTTATGAGTTAAATCGTTATAAACTTACAAAAAATAAAAGATGTGGTGTCGTGGGACACCAGGTAGGAACGCAGTTCCTTCGGCTAATGTAGAATCGACACAATTTGCAAAAAAAAATCGTGCTCAATTTTATGTAGGTTTTCTTGATTTTTCTCTTAAATTTTGCTGATTAGTTTTTATTTAAGTACAGGAAAGTATTTAGGAAATTCAGTATTTTAGGAAATAATAAATTACGTAAAATAATAATGTTACAAATGCCCCTATGCACAGTAACAAATGCCCCTTAACTGTCTCAAGGAAATAAAATAATATTCGCAGTCCAAAATGCACAAATGCTTGGCGTCGAGTGAAAAAGGTCCTATGTGATGCGGATTTCGAAGACGCTTACACGTCTTGATCAAACGTTTGCAATGTTTAATAATTTGCAGTAATGCGGGTGATTTCTTATTACACAGCACTTAGTACTTCGGTTTTTAGGTCTAGAATCAACATTTCACGCAAAAGCTATTACACTTCCTTATTGCTGTCGCGCCTGCGCACAATTTAACGCTTTTATTCCACGCATATTTTCTTACGGTTTTACTATCACATTTTTTTCAGTTCGGTCGCGCAGCAAAATCCATATCTCCTCCAAGCCTGCCGTAAGGAACTTCGTTCCAAAAACACATTTTTTTCTTAATAATATCAGTGTAGATTAATAGGATTTAGGAATTATTTTTAAAGCACTATAAAAATAAAATAATGTTTCCAAAATTCCAGAGTCTGAATCGTGTTTAAATTGGTCAAGCCGTTTCATAGATTGAGAGCCAAAACAAAATCACATACCTACAGACTAGGAGGCAGGCTAAAATTTTATAAAATTATGATTATGGATTCTTTTACATAAAACTCAAAATGAATAGTTTTTATGAAATATCTCCCGTGTAGGTTTCTACAGGTCTATTCAGATCTATTACAGTTTAAGTAAGGGTTATTTAAGTGAGTCATGGGCGCCAGCGGAAGGGTAATGCTGCCTACTTTTATTTGCTCCAATCGGTACACAAATAAAAATAGTATCTATGTCCAAAGATATTTTTTTCCTACTCATAATTGCAGTTTAAACTTAATGTAAGTATATACAGCTGAATATTAAAATATGTCATCTCTTGCAATTTTATCTTATATCTTAAAAATAAGAATAAAGTTTGTAGTAACCTTTCGTCATAATAAAAATTAAATTAAAAATTTAAAAAACCCCCGACACAAACATTTAAAAAGTAAAAAATAATATCTCTAAAAATAATACGTCGCGTTGGGGGACCACGCCTAACTACTCATTATCTACGATTTTTTTCATAAGTATCACATGCCTACCTACTTAGTCCTTTACCCAAGGCTTATCATATTTTATCAATATTTTATCAATATTTTTTTGTGTTAAAGTTAGAAGTAAATGGAGCGGTCCCCCAACGCGACGTATTATTTTTAGAGATATTATTTTTTACTTTTTAAATGTTTGTGTCGGGGGTTTTTTAAATTTTTAATTTAATTTTTATTTTATACTTTTTATAGGTAAGAATATTCTCGATTAAGTCATAAATATTCTCTTACTGTGCCCTTTCATTTGAGACCCCACACGAGTATACTTGCATACATTCGGCTATTCTTCCCCGCTTTTACCCCCCATAACTTTTAAACGGCTCAACCGATTTTCATAAAACATATTTTAAAATATGCGCCCGTAAGTTCCCTTTAATACCAAAAAAACTAAATTGAAATCGCTTCATCCGTTTGGGAGCTATGATGCCACAAAGAGACAGAATGAAAATTCTTCCCCCCTTTCAGCCCCAATAACTTTTAAACGGCTCAACCGATTTTCATCAAACATATCTAAAAATACGCGCCCGTAAGTCCCCTTTAATACAAAGAAAACTAAATTGAAATCGCTTCATCCGTTCGGGAGCTATGATGCCACAAAGAGACAGAATGAAAATTCTTCCCCCCTTTCAGCCCCAATAACTTTTAAACGGCTCAACCGATTTTCATCAAACATATCTAAAAACACGCGCCCGTAAGTCCCCTTTAATACAAAGAAAACTAAATTGAAATCGCTTCATCCGTTCGGGAGCTATGATGCCACAGACAGACAGACAGACAGACACACACACACACACACACACAGACACGTCAAACTTATAACACCCCTCTTTTTGCGTCGGGGGTTAAAAATCGATCTAAATTCGACGTCAGATTACCGAATTAGGGTCTGCGAAGGTCGTCTGATATTTGGTATTGTCATACTATTATGATAATGCATGATCTTTATTCACACGGATCACTGACAGAAATTGCAATTTTTGATAATTTTTGCAACAGTTAAGTTTCCTTTGTGTTAAATTTATGTTCATGAGAACTTGATTTATTTTATAATTATTGTTTGGTAAAATAATCTAAAATTTTTATTTCAAATTATTCATATAATATATACTCAAGTGTTAAACAAAATATAAATTATTCAACAAAAACAATAAGAAATTATTGTTGAGAGTCCTCGTCTTCATGGATTTTCGTTATGCAAAAAGTGAATGAAATAAGTAAACAATTCAGTAACAATGTAAAGAACTGCCGAATGCGGCGTCATATATAAGTAGGTACCTACTCATATCTGTGCATTGCAGAGAAAAATAACGATCGTTTTAAAGTTTTGGTATAAACACTGGCATTGGCATTGGCATCACATTACAGTTACCTACCTACCAAGCGTAATGTTGTACGAGTAGGTATATTGGGCCCAAAACAAACGTTTTACTCATTGAATACCTACTGAGTTTAAGGTTCTAATTTTAGACCATAAAACAAAATTAAACCGTTTGAACACGGATTATTTATAAAAAAGGAATAGCAGTGTTGCAACTTTTTTAAAAGATAATCCCCAATGTTTGGTAGGTACCTACCTACTAGGTACCTAATTAACTTTCATCATTTACACCATTCTAATTTATTAATTGCGAAGCTTATCTACTGAGAATGATGATTATGTACTACTTACCTACTTATATTAAAAAATCGGTCACTTAAAGATTTCTTTTTCTTTTACTAATCATTTTTACATTAATAATAAAAAAAACATTTTAAATTATAATTTAAGGAAATGTAACTTTGCAATAAGTATGGAAGTATTTCACATAAAGTAAAATTACATGAACAAATCGTTTTTCTAACATAAGGAAAACCGAAGCGCAAAAAATAAGCTTTACACTATGACTAAGCTTACAGTCATATTATGACATTATATAAAAAACAAGTTTAAAAATTTTCAAGCATAACAAATACCAAAAGAATGGACTTACTTCCGTCGGCTAATTATTTCTTTTTCCTGTAACTTCCTGTACACAAATTTCCATGGGTCGTCCAACACTTTATGGTGTTCCATTATTTCAGAATAACACAAACACGTTTAAATAAATTAACAAATAAATTACATAACTCCTGAATCCAGACGTGTACTATCGCGGGGTCAAAGAATATCACTGAAGTATGTAGAAGTAGTCACATAAACGGTACATAATAAGTATAAAGTTAGCGATGTCGGCTACGCGAGTCAGATTTTCAGGAGCGCGGCCTGCGGAGTGTCAACGATTGTCTGAGTTGTATGCGTTTCTGTGCTGGCTTTGTTTGATCGAGGTATATTACCTACTCCAGTTTTTTAGAGCTCCAAGGCTGTGCAGGCGAAACCATTCAAACAACACACCGTTTTCTTCTAACCTATTGTCAATTTTTTTCTAGAAAATCTCACGAGTAATTGACGCAGTAAAAACATTTTCACGTGTAATTATCCTCGCGATTAATTAAAGTTTAATTACTCCAACTAAAATTTTTGGGAGGAGGTTTATTATTTAAGGAGTACATGTGAGGTAAAAAACACACTATACAAATACCCAAACTCTGTATTTCCTCTTGACACATGAAAATTTTATTTCAATGCATTTTCAATGACTAATATAGGTCTGTAAAAAACCACATGGACATCTTAAATCAGCTAATACTGACCGCTTTCTAATACCAATTCTTTAGCTTCTCATGATCAGAGTTGGTAAGTAGGAAGGTATCCAAGTATACCATATTGAATTGAAATAATATAACATAGGACACTTTCCATTAAGAAAATAAAAAAATACATTCCAAGTAATCAAGAATCAATTGCAGTAATTTTAACTAGAAGGA
Source organism: Hesperia comma (assembly GCA_905404135.1). Taxonomy (NCBI): domain Eukaryota; kingdom Metazoa; phylum Arthropoda; class Insecta; order Lepidoptera; family Hesperiidae; genus Hesperia; species Hesperia comma. The sequence continues at coordinate 8,565,304 of FR990025.1, read as the reverse complement.
TTGGATTAAATCATAAAATAAGTGGGTATGTTCATTACATTCACAACAATAATGCATATTGCATGACTGCGAATGGTAGAAGTAATTATTAAAATTTCCATTAGAATGTCGTTTTTCTTAAGTGTTCAGTTACTTAGTTTTCAATAATACCTAAGTAAATTAAAAAACGCTAACACACTCATGCCCTAGGGCAAGGCTAACACCATTAAGGGCACGCGACACAATATGGCACGACACCGATCACAAAATTCATTAGACATTATAAAAAAGTAGAGAATGTTTTATTTACGGCGAGTAAACGCGAGTTTTTCTACACTTTCTACGCTACGGCTTGTGCGACCCGTGATTACGTAAAATTTAAAAGTTTTAAATTATTAGCTGGCATGTTTATGACCTCTTTAAACATTTCTTTCGAAAAATATCACTTTTATACGTAAAGGTTCGCCTATTCGACCCTAGGACATGGACAAGACAAATAAACAAATCACTAACGCCCATACGAGAACAAACATCAATTTGGTTAATTTGTCACATATACCTCGGCTGGGAATCGAACCCGAGACTCCTGGCATTACCGGTAGGGCTAACGTAAAACAAAACTGCTACATACAGGGTGACTGGAAATACGTCGTATTCCCTGGAAGGGGTTGTAGATTGGGTCACAAGCCACCGATTTTGTCATATCATGTCCTATCCAAAAATCAACGGTTATCGAACTATTTGAGATTTAATCAAATTTGAAATAAATCTCTATTGGATCACTTTATGTTACGTTAAAAAAAAACTACATTTCTAATTTTGATATTTTTATTGATTTCCAATAGTTAACACTTGAGGCTTTCATAATAAGTAAGAAAACTTTGAAAAACTACGATATTGTTGGTATTAAAGTCTTGTCTCTGTGATTTTTTAAAATTGCTTAAGTACATTTTTAATGTAAATCAGCTATTTACTAAAAAAACTTGTAATACAATAAACGTGCAAATTACGTTAAAAACTTGTCTCTTTTTCTAGCTTTCTAAAAAGGTATAAACCATTCATGTAGACACGTGCGCACGTGCCTATCAAATGAAAGACAATCAGCAAAGAACAAAAGCGTCGCACAATTCTTGAAATATTAGGTTTAAGTTGAATTTTTTACAAAACATTCAACTTAAACCTGATCCCGGATTCGTAAATAACTCAGTTCCATTGCTAAGTTTGCTTGTATCCATTGGCTAACCTGGCAGAAGATCCACCGCAACGTGGTGAGCGTGTCCAACAAGCTTACTGAAACGAGGAATACGCGGATATTATGTTCGTGTATGGATACTGTAATATGACAAAATCGGTTGCTTATGACCCAATCTACAACGCCTTCCAGGGAATACGACGTATTTCCAGTCACCCTATATAATATTATATTACATTAAAAAGTCTACGGAACATAATATGTGGTAATTTTTAGAATGAATAGGAGGTGTTAATCGAGGTACGTATTTCCCACTTATAATAATAACTTGAGCTTCTTTACGAGTTTACGTGACTCATGGGAAAGCATACCATTGTTTTATTTTAGTAAAATTTAACTACCCGAAGCTGTGCTTTTGAGCGGTAGTTTCTTGGCAGGAAAATAATTATAACATCAAAAAGGAAATATTCATGGTAATTTGAAAATGTGGAAAAAAGTAATCAATAGTACTCCTATTCTTTACAATTTATATTGAACGACTGGTAAAAAGGGAAATAGAGGAATACCTTGCTAAGTAGGTAGGTACAGCCAGAGATCGCCTAGGTCAGTATCACGACTCGTCACGATAATTAATAATGGTACTATTTCTTTCGTGTAATAATAAATCATTTTAACAACAATCGTGTTTGTATTAGTAAGGTGTAGATCCGGTTACACTTACACTTGAGTTTCCATACATATTCATTACCTACCTACCGATATAACTAACTACCATTATTTAATAACGCCCTTTGCAAACTGGACTAGCCATGTACCAAACCATCTTAGAGCCAATCTGGAAACTTTTGTGTCGGTCAAAGTCGGTCATGAGCTAAATGGGCTGCAGTCTATTTAGTCTAGGCTCGTTTGTTTATTTATTTAATTATTTAATTCAATTAGAACGGCTGAAGCCAATTACACTAATGAATCAATTTCAATTTGTTATCTAACCCATAAAAAATCGAATTAGCTGCAAATATATTTACATATTTACCTTACTTGGCTACTATACGTGGAGTATGGAGTAACGTCTCCCTAATTACTAGAACGCACCCGTGTCAAATAGCTAATGGGTTGTTGGTGTATAATGACTTGGGCTTTTCCGACCATTAACAGATAGAACCTCAAGTATAAAAATGACTGTTGGCAGTCTCAAGCAAGTTAAGTTATTGTCAAGCAAGCTAGTCTCAACTCAAGTGAATTGAACTCTATAAACTGAGTCGTCGAGAATATAGAATAGCCACTACCCACTGAAAACAAATTTATTACCTTTGCTCACAGTCACAGTTTAAATTAAGATTTTAAACAAAATTTACTTCCAGCAATTTAAGTTTTCGCCGTCAATTTGCAATTGTACGTTAATTATAGCTGGCATAATCATGTGTGGGATGGGATGCAATTAAAATGAATTCGATATCGAACGCGATCGGTAAAGTTTGAAATGAGGCCCAACACTCTAATTAACTTAAACCAGTGGTTGTCATACTTTTCTGCCCAATATTATAGGGACCATCAAGACCGCCACGTCTGTTGACTATAAGTTACTTTCTTTGCGACCCTCATAAATACCGTTATCGATATCGATACCGCAGTTAGACAACCACGGTTTTAGATACTCGTACAAAGTTTGCATAAAGTTATTAGTTGTTGTAACAGTCTTGTTATAATTCGTTCAAAGATGTTTTGCTGCCCTTGGGGACTCTACATAACTCTACTCGTATATTCGCCTATATAAAAGTATAACCTGCTTCACACCTTTCTAACTGGAACACAATACTAGGTATGGTAATCGTACTAAGTACCCTGGAAGCCTAAATCTAATCTTCAGAAATACTAATCAGCTTTTTATACGGACACATTGCATTCAGGTAGGCGTGGTATACTTATATAGTAAAGTCGCATTGTATGCCTGCGATAACAATCTTGACATCACGTATTGTCATGCAAAACAACTATTTATAACAATTACGTGGGCCCTCATTAGAAAACCCGACCAAGAATACAACTTAAAGGAATGATCACATTTAGGTATTATGAAAAAAAAATAACGCTTCACGCTCATAGCCCCACACTAGGATTCCCTGTGTTGTGGGTGTCATGGACAACACACAAAACAAGTACACACACCCAGACCGAGAACGGAAATTCAAACTCATCATTCAAATTTCCGCCTCGCTAGGAATCGAACCCAGGCAGGACCCTCGGAACAGCGATCCGGCGTTTTAAACATTGCGCCATCCGGGTCGTCACATAATAATAAAATAGGTATGTATAGGTTTGTAAAATATTATTTTTGTGCACAAGTGTAAACTTGACAGTATACGAGTATACGTACCTACGAACGGTCCCGGGTTCGGATCTCGGTAGTATGAGATTAGGATTAATGTTGAATCATTGGTCGTTGATGTTGTGATGTTTTATTTATATTTTTCGCCACATAGAATTGTTGGAGTACAAGTGGTAGGTACCTTAGAGGATTTTTTATTTATTTTATGAAGGGACTCCGGCCTATTAGTACTTTAAGTGAATAAGCAGGTGCATAAATAACAAAAGCTCTGGATATTTAGTATGGAAAAGATTAAAACCTTATTGTACTTACATGAAAAGGAATGTAATTAAAGGAACTCCTGCGAGACGAGAGACAGAAATTTTTTGTTATACGCCTATTGCAAAGAATTATTGGTTGCAATACTTTGACTAACAAGACGTAAAGTTAGATAGATGGCGTCAACACCCTGTATTTAACTTATTTCTCGTACAGAGAAAGAAAATCTTAAACTCACTAACAGCCAGATGTTTAAAATACTGCAACAATACACCCATAACAACAGGAACAGGAAAATATTATATTAACATGAAACACATGGACGGTATATTTTCCAGTCTCCCACTTTAATTGCTATCATAGGTACAAATATCTAAGTATTTAGATTATAATTACAGGTAACTACTTATGGTTGAGGTTGAGTTGTATATCTGAATAAAAATAAATAAATACCTACTGATTGATTAAATTATTACATACCAAACGCAATTTGTGCAACTATGCTACAATTACGAGTAGGTACATTTCGATATATATAATTATATTTTATAGTAAGAGGTATTTTATAAAATTTGGAGGGGGATTAATTTGGTGAAATTTAGATGATACAAACGATTCGATGAGGTATCTATCTAAAGATTAGTAGTCGTTTGATATTATTATATCAAAGGTGATATTGTAGCATGACAGGCCAAAAAGGAAACAAGAGACATGCATTATGAGGAAATGTTTGTTAAGGATCTTCTGACTTCTGCCCATTAATGACCGATTACTGAGCACCTGTCTCTGCTCATTAATGAGGTGGCATAGAGTATAGCCTTCAGTGTAAATTGGAGGAGCTAGGATCTTTTCTTACTATAGTCACATAACTCCCATATACTACCAGTGACCCACCACCTCTGGCTTCTGGGTACTACATATATGTATAGCAACGGTGATATTTGGGATAAATGTTTATTCCCAGGTTTTAGCGACACGGGAAATTCTTTTGCGAGGGCATGAGCTTATATAATTAGCTTAGCTCGCAAAAGAATTAAAAAATAGTGCTTCAGCTTTATTGGTGTCATTTGTGGTATTAGGTTATGGTATTAGGTATCATAATGGAACATGGAAGTACCTAAGGGCGTTCACTAGTATTCCTATATGTATCCTCCTCTACATGTTGTTTAAAATCCAAAGCAATTAATGACATAATGGGTTCCACTATAAACTTAACACTATCAACGTACTCGAATAAGGAAGATCGCAATTAGTCGCTGAAGTACGTAATTAGTAGTTACTAAATAGTGTACATAATATGTAAATGGGTATCTAATACCTGCCTAGGTTAGGTTAGGAACCTACGTTTATCATATTCGGCTCCTATTAAGTGAACAAAAGTAAATATTAAATAACATTTATTATGATATAATATCATCTATTGTTTCTTTTTTGTTATCTACCTATTTTCAAAACTGCTAATGTCCAACTATACTTTCATAACACTGATTTCGATAAATAGTGTGCATCTCTCTTTGAAGTCACACCATAAAAAATTTAAAAAATCATACTAGCAGCACATTTGTACCGATATACAAGTACCATTTGAATCCTAAAACAAAACGCTTGTACAGTTCGTGTGGATGACCAGTTACAAGGTCGTTACGTCAAATTTTTTGTTTGACGCCAGTCCTATTACTCAACTTAACACACTCGGCTAATGACTGTACAGGAAAACTATAAAACGTATAAGTGTATAGTGTATAGTGAGGCCATTTGGGAGTAGATATAGTCCAATTTAAGTTTTGTTATGGAAATGTTTAATTTAAACAATTGAAACCGTAATTAAAACGGTTAACTGATTACCTACTATTATTTTTACTGAGTACCTAAGTAGTTTTTGTACAAAATTTTGGGATGTCTATAAAATCTCTATAATTTCACACGTAAAAACTAGGTAGAGACAATTTAATAACCGCGTCTAACTTCATAAGTACATTCGTTTGACATAAATGCATAAAATTCTGGATATAAATGGAATTCCCTTTATTTTTCTAATCGATGTTATCAACTTCTTTGGGTGTGAGAAACAAACAGTGGGTAGATTGCAACAAGTATTTAAACTGTACCCTGTTTCTAGAACTGGAAACAAAATACGATTTAGGTACCTATCTAGTCCATAATTTCTTAGCCTAAATTAGCCACTGTGCATTAGTAATAAGTGGGCAATGTATATTACGAATAATTACAAAGAAGTTTTTCTGTTTAAATATACCCAGTTAAGGACATGGCAGCGCCATCTGTTTAGTTAGTCCTCAGCAAACAGCGTAGTCCTATTGTAGAGTCGACGTAGAGTTCGCAGCGCTGCGTTCGTAACCCAACAATAGTTAGGGCCATATACACTAGAGGTCGCAAGTTGTAAACATTCTCGATTATTTAGTATATGTATTATGTAGATTATGTGGTATGTATTATTTAAGCATATTATATTTTAAACTTCAGCTATATGAATCTTTATCATAGATTTATTTTACGACATCTTTATCCATTGACTAAAAAAGCTTTCTAAAATGCGTTTAGAATTTTAAGGTTAATATTTTCCTGTACACGTTGAGCGTAAAAACTTTAAAAATATTAATCTACAAAACATTATACCAAGAATAAGGGACACATACCACACGGACTAAAAGTGTCAACGACGCAATAGTGATCTCCATTGATAGGTTCTACGACATTGCTACCAAAAACCGTCAAAATTTACTTTTAAGTTTCCTATATCTCTTTCACCATACGAGTACTATTAGATTTTTCGATTAGAGTATCCAGAAATTTCCAACAGTAGGAATCTAGAAATCTAACGTCAGAACCTCTCCTTTTCTTTAACATAATATATAGATATTTCACCACAAACACGAGATGGTCTCGAGGTGAATGATACCTTCTCCAGTATACTATATGATGATACCGTACTAGTTTTAAACTAGTTCTAAGTTCAAGTCCATGTGAAGAGACATATGGCTAGCGAATGATAACGTTCAATTGTAACGTTAATGTTACGAGTAATTATTCCGTGCACTATGATTTTACTGAGTGTACTCGCACTGAACTGTACCCATCTGCACGTGACGGGGCTTTGTCTTTATTGAGTAGGCCTGGGCATTCTTAACCATGTATGAAGCGTGAATTTATAGAAGAGTCAGTTGTGATCATAGTGGTCGGAATGAGATGGTTCAAATGGTGCAATACCTACCATGATAATCAAGGGACGAGACAATGGTCATTACTCCTATTGGAAGCTGCTTTGATTGACCAAGCTATAATATCATACCATCAAAATGCGCGAAAGTGGAGGATTCTACCTGTTTGTGGTGATTGGGAATAATTAAAATATTAAACTACCGAGTTCCAGAATAATCTTCCATAAATTATGTCGCACACTTTTTAAATGGCGTATTACGCGTTTTTTAATTCTAGTAAATGAGGTATTTTGCAGGAGTTCAGACACAACTAATTAAGGGTAATTAACTATATATGACGTTATAGTTATTTTTATACAGTCTAAAATAGTCACATCATTATTATATCACCTACTTTTTGACAACGTGCAGAAACTATGTTTAAAACGAAATACTTATAGGACATCAAAAGTAAAATTGAAATTGTTCCGCGTTTAAAATAAAGCTTTTCAAACGTTACTCTTATTTCGTCTGTCTGTCTGTCGCTAATTCCTGGAGGTACTTATTTTTAAATACGCACCCGCTGTTCGCCTTTTCCGTAACGATGATTCATTTTACATTCGAACCGTAGCGTATGGATGGAGTGCTTTGCACCCAAGTAAATATTAAAGAAAAACAGAATATATTAATAGAAAAAATATGAAAGTTTACAGTACAAAACTGTACAGTGGTGGAACGCCTAAACTTATCATTCAAAATTAATCATATTTAGATGCAACTTTGGAAGGAAAATATAGATTTCCCAAGTAAGTAAAGGCGATTTCTTATTTTATTGAAAGCCACAAAGGGTGATGTCATAAATACCTACATAGCTTCACTGACCCAATGATCTACTAACTCGGTAAAGAGTTATCGTTTACATTTGCAGGAAGTTACGCAAGACATTTATAAACATCATAATCACACATCTTACATCTTACAGTAGGTACCTACTTAAAGAATTTTATCGACAGGAAATTTACCAGTTATACATAGTACTTATTGGTTATATTCTATAACTTAGTGGTGTATTAAGAGTAAATGTATATATTGTAAACTATTAATAAACATATCTACGTCATGCATGATCGAATTCTAACTCCACTGTATCATGTATTATCTAGAGAATTTTGACACAAGTGTTTAATGAATGAATGAATGAATGAATATTTATTTTGCTTAAATTGCGGTTTACAAAATGTTCTTATTTCCTAAATATAGCGCTCACAATTTACAAAATTTTTAGATCAAAATTATAGTTATATATTCTAAATTCCAATACAATGTCAATTCCACAATGTCAATTTCAATACAATGTCAAATGTCACATAAAATTATTTTGTTATTATGTTATATTAATAAGGATTATAAACATGTCAGCGTATAATAGTAAGTACTTTGGTAAATTATGTAGTATGTCATCAAATAAAGAATTACTTTAGGTACTGGTTTAGGGTTGGTAATGTTCCTTTGACCGCTGATATACTTCTGTATAAGCTGTATAGTTGAGAAATAAATAAAGAACTTGGATCCAATCACCAAAATAAGTTGACGAAGTAACTTATGGTCCATCGTATCTCAGTACACCTACCTACCAGAACGTAACTCAAATATGCACAAGAAATATGTGTCTAAACTTTATGAAATATATGATTTGTGTAGAGAAAAGTAATTTATTTACTCACTTTGGTTGACTTTGATGTGTTGGTCTTTTTCCTCGCCATTTCAGGATGCAGTCAAATGTGCCTTTCCTAAAGCGTGGTTTCAAGAGTTTCCACTTCCTTAATGCATCCAAAGTCTTTGTTGATCCCACTGAATTATGACTGAGAATATCTGGTTCAGAACTACCTTTTTTAAGTTCACTTTCACTAGCACTCGCATGTTTCTTACACTTCTCAAAATCTACAACAGACAATGAATCACCAGGTGGACACCAGGTCTGTCTCTTCGAAATCGGAGTCGAAGTGATAAAGTTCGTTCTAAAATCCACACCACTGTCGCTAAATTCTGATATGCTAGTTGCATCTTCACCGATACTATGTAATATGGGTCTGATTTGTGTGGCAGGTTTTGCGTTCATTATGCTATTCTCTTCAAAGTGCTTGCTCTTCACACTGTGATCGAAGTCACCAAAAGCTGTGACGTCCTCGCAACTCTTTGCGTCGTATTTGGCAAGATTAAATCTCGGCAGAGTCTTCACTTCTGCCGCAGGGTCCGGACAAACGTTCATCACTCCTATGCTTGTAAGGTTGTCTTCACTTTTAGATAACTTCAACTGATTTGCCAACTTTTTATGTCTCGCCGGTCGCGTCGGTGGCACTTCGTTGCACTTTTCCAATAGAACGTGGTGATCGAACGTCCTTTTGTTAGGTTTGTTAGGTTTGGAGTACTTTGCGATAATTCTGTTTATTTCTGCGCTGTTCTTGCGCCTGTTTGCGTGTCGCTTGAAGTTAAGTGGCTGCTGATAAGAGTCGGCCACACTTACGCCCGCGACCCGAACTGACCTTTCTCGCCATTCCGTCACTTTGTCTTCGATGAGCCGCTGCAATTCTAGCGCTCGCATCATAGGCCCTAATTCAGGCATTTTAAATATTTTCTTTTGACCCACGCTTTAAAAAGTCAACTATTATTTATCAATGCATATGGAAGCTTTTCTGGCAGTATTGTTGTGAACTCTGGAACAAAAATGTCATGACGTTTAGAATAATCAAGTTAAAATAATTTCAAAATGATATCTTAACAACTACTTTAATGAGGATGAGATTACCTAAAAATAGATATTGACCTTACCCTACATCATGCTGGTCCCAGATAATTTAATTAACGCCATTTTGAAATGACTAATCTCTATACACCCATGCTTCGACGGATCCTTTTGTTAGTTAAATCAAAAGGTCGAGTCGTAGGTATAATAAGCTATAAGAGTCGTATAATAAGCCAAAAAACAGGTAAGTATAAGTGTTTTCAGAGTTTTATTTCGTAGCCTAAAATTCACATAATAATCATTTTTTTCATGTTTCCTTTACATAGATACTAAAATGTTTTAAATGTCATAAAAGTAAGACATACCATATTACAATCTACGTTATATGTATATTATGTATGACTTATATAGTGATTAGTGAAATTTGTGCTTTCTTGACATTAGAGTGTTTATAATCAGAAAATAAGTAGCCAGTTTGCGTTAACAGTGAAGTGGCCACAGTATGACGTCGTCTGACTTAAAACAATAGCAAAATTCAAGTACTTCGATAGTATAATGTGATAAGTTTATTAAAACAGATGCATAGTGTGGATACTTATTACTTTGTTAGGTAGGTATATAAACGAGATCTAATTAAATAAATATTTAAAACACTTAAATATAATATATTATGTATAGTATTTAGATATATGGTTAACAATACCTACAACAACAAACGCTAGGGCTGAGTTCACAAGGCATTAACCCTACACGCTTTCTTTGTATTAGTTTTTTTAGCGTACAGTCACGAGCATTAATATGTTACCACTAATTCTACGTTTCTAAAGCATTTGCGATGATTGCTTAAATTAACGGCGCACCGACCGTGAACGCAATTCATCTACCTATCTACTTTCTTCTTCTTCTATACCTACTACTAGACTACTACTACTACTACTACCTACATAACATTCTTCTTCTTCTATAGAAATAAAATTGAAGTGTCTGTTTTTTATTTCAAAACTAGCTGAACCGGAAAATGTCGCCCTGCACTTAAATTATTAAGTAGACGCCCTCGCTTCGGAAGCTTGTTGCTTCGCTTCTATTGGTCGGAGCGTGATGCTATATAGTCTAAGTATAACCTTTCTCAGTAAATGGACTATTCAACACATTTCCTGAGATCAGCGCGTTCAAACAAACAAACTGTTCCGCTTAATATTATTGGTATAGAAGTATAGATAAAGGTGTTTTAATCATCAGACTCATTGAAGCGCTCATAGATCATCATCATTGAAGCACTCATAGTCTGGCGGCTTGCGTCGATCCTAAGTGATCGACAAAGTTAAGCAACAGCGGGCACGGTCGGTAGTCGGATGGGTGACCGCTAGTGGCAAAAATTTCTTGAGCGCTTCCGTGCTTCGGAGGGCACGTAAAGCCGTCGGTCCCGGTTGTTATCGATTGATAGCAGTCGTTAAGCCATGTCGGAGGCCTTCGGGCGGCTTGAAAACTTTCGACGCTGGGTTGGCCACTAACCCCTCCACCAACCCGCATTGGAGCAGCGTGGTGGAGTGGAAAAGAAATTAACTTTCCACACATAATCCGAGCTCTAGGATTTTCAATGATGTCGAGGGCCTCAACGCCCTCAACCAACGCAAATAATACCGACATATCAGAAACATTCAAAATGCAGAATAATGCTGTAAGTAAATTATACCTATTTAAAAACATAACTATTTTATCAATAGGTAGGCTCTGTCCCAGCAAGATGAAACCCTCTGTCCACGGTTTAGACTTAAGTAAGTATGTCATGAAAATCAACAAAATAGAATTTTACAATAATTTATAGCATAGAACATCATTGTTCAATTGTCTTATAACTTTCTAATTGGATGTACCACTACCAAACTTATTTTAAGTCAACTTAAGCATCAGGTAAGTATCTTACAGCATAATATTTGTATGGTATCAAGGGAAGTACAATAAAATGACTACCTTCAAGAACATCGTTATAATGTTTCATAATCTTCTCGTGGGATTAATAAATAATGAACGCCTAGGTTTATTTTGGTATAAATACTTACATCTTCGGTAAATAAATGAAATCCCTAGTGTTATAGCTGTTATATTGTATAATACCGACTAGTACTTAGGTCTCTACATAGAAAAATTACATAATAACATCATACTGACTGATTCATCATAGCTGAGCCGTAACAAGAAACGCAATATTATCTTATTTATGGAAAACCTTTTCAAAGTCCGCAATCCTAAAACTATTTTCACAACTCACCCTAAATAGGTACGTCGCAATTGTAAAGTGAGACTTGTGCTCCTTTTTACAATATTCTTGGAGTGGTTTGACTATGCGACGCTATGAATCTATGACATGATTAGCTTCCTGAGAAGGACGCCAAATGCCAAGATACTTCGTCCGATGTTTTCCATCTCCACACTTCACAGGCACCAAGAACCACTACGAGATAACGTGTCTCCTCTACATTTTGGTTTGTCCTTCAGACTATTATAAGCCACACGTTACCTACATAAGCTTGTTCCATTTAAAAAAGTAATTTTATTATTTTCTGAACTTACTTGACTTGCATTTAACCTGATTGTTTTACGTTGGGCAAAAAGAATTCGTATTTTTGTTCTGAATTAAAAAACGTTGTAAGCGATTCACATAAATTGGGAAGTTTAGTGGCGTAGATATTAAAACTATTCGTTTTGTTCTACACCAAAGGCCTTATTTTTCGTGCGTTTTCATAGGATGTGCTAACCGCGATTTCTATCAACGACGGGCGGCATTCACTTCCGAAATCACTTTACTTACATTTTTGCCATATCCGCCGATATAATATTAGTAGGTAACTATGTACGTACATTTGTTTATTTAATTAGCATTGTAATGTTATAAACTGCAATTGTTAAGGAGTGAGGACCAGTATACCTAATGACCACCGAGAATCACCGTAAATAAGTAGGTACTAACTTGAGTATTTAATTTATTAGTGCTTGATGTAAAGCAAGGGTTCTGAAGCAGATCTTGGTATTGAATCATTATCTCTATTAGACTATAATGGCTTAAGGTCAATGACACTTCCATCATGGTCTTTATAAAGTCGCCGTCTGCCGAATATAATTGTAGTGTTTCATACATTTGAAAAATTACAGATGCCCATTCGCAATCCCACTTAACATCCAATTAAAAGCAAGCCTGCTGCCTATTATCCCATTAAATTACTCGTTTTCAAAATTGCTAGCAAGTAGTAAATAAGAAGTTAGTAGTTATAAAGTGCTGTGCTTGTATACTAGATTTAAAATATTTTAAGAATGCACACAAAGAAATCACAATCCATATGAGGAAGCATACCTTTGATTATCAGGATGCGGGCCACTAAGTCACTTCAACATGAGCATTACCGAGAATTATTATAGAACTAATTATACACACCACCTCACACTTGAGCACGTTTGTTTATTTATCCACTGTATAAAGAACTTATGACTGAAGATAATAATATGACTAACGTTAACTTAGGCTTGGAAAGAATGCATGTAGTACCTACATATGGTTAGATGATAGGTTTGATAAATGATGATAAGAGTGAACATATCTGCCGAGACACAGATACCGCTGACGCCGACATTGCAAAGTGATATTTTTATCAGTTATCTCAAATTGAATATCAATGTAGAACCTCAAAACTGTTTTACAAAATACTAGTTTTCACAGAACGGCAAGTTTTCATTAGAATATCTCCTTATTTTAATAACGCTCGATCTACATAATTATGTTCAGTAATTCATGTTTGTTTCTATGAAATTTAATTCCAAGTGTAAATGCATTTACACAGAGATTTAAAAACATAGATAGGCCTTCGCTCAACCATGTTGTTATTATGCTATTTGGCAATGAAAAATTAGGTACATAGCGATATCTCGCTTTCGTCTACTGTAATTGTAGGCATGTGCCGGACGCCATTTTAACTGTAGGTAATTGTATACTTTAATTATAATATTGTTTTTGTATTGTAAGTTAATTTATTTATTTTTATTTATTCACGCTTTATTGACCTTAAAACTAGAGTACAATGGGCGGACTTAATGCCTAATGGCATTCTCCACCAGTCAACCCTGGGCGATATATAGAGGTTGCGGTAGGTGCTGCTACTCGTAGTACCTACATAATACATATAAATTAATAATAATAATAATTAATTAATAATATACAAATATATTTATAAAAATACATATACATTTAATTGTAAAATTTTATAATTTAATTATATGATATAATTGTATTTTTTAGAGATAGTGAAAGTAATCAATATTTTAAGATTTACCTATGTTTATGAATGGTGCTACAAGCTCGAAAACACTTTATTAAGTATTATTCGGTACATTTACCAACTCACGTTATTGAATCTTTGGATTAAGGGGCTACATCCGAAATATGGTAGTTTTAGATCTAAGATTATTTTTAAAGCTTACTGTCTATATCTCCGATATTTAGATACATATAATTATGTATCTTCACTATATAATAAAGAATCTCATAAGAGCAAACCAGTAAAATGAGAAGTTTTCTCGATAGAATTTTTTTTTAAGTTAGGTCCAAATAGTTTTCAAGTTTACTACAAAAGTTTTAATAATTAGTTGATGAAATTATTTTTAAAACATAGTAAATAATCACAGCTAAGTTTTCATAAGAATGAAAAACTCAAAAACCGAAACAGTTTTCAAATAAAAAATTAAAATGCAATTATTGGCACTTACGTCAATAATATTAAAGCTAAAAATAGAACATTTCTATCTCATTATTTGCCTATAAATGAAATCATTCCATCTCTGCTTTTGAGCTCCGCTCGTTCGGTTTTACTTAATTCGGTTGTAGCCCCTTAACCGGTAAATCTTAGGACTTACCGACGTTCGGGCTTTTACAGTAACGTGTAGGTAAATACAAGAAATATGATTGAACATTGACCCATTATCCTTCTTCTGAAATATACCTACTCACAAAGGTCTATATGTTTTTAAACCTCTGCATTTATATATTATACATATACTTACTAAACTGATGTTCAACATATTAAACGTTACATTTAAAATAAAATAGTAAAAATTGTAAAACCTGCGTCGTAACAAATGGAAACTTAGTAAACTATTTTCGTTTTTGGTAGAGATATAGAATCGTTAACAGAAACCTATGTTTATCCGATTAATAAGTAATTTCTTATAAATTTTCGTAGTAGGTACTTATGTACATCATAGTAGGATAGTGGGAAATAGCCTTAGTACTGTCGGATATCTTTATTCTTGTTTTTATTTAGGTATGTTACCCTTTAATAAGTTTTAAAGAGCATTTCCTGATGCTCACATCATTTTAATAAAGATCCATCACTATCACAACAATATTGCGAAATGCAAACGATCGATTACATAATTGAAGTAGTGCGGTCCGATGAGTATGTAGGACTCACATGTTTCGTGATTGAAATCGAAACAATAACATCCAGTCTTACGTAGATTCGTCTAAATTAGTCTAACGGCACTTAGGAACATCCGTTGCTTGATAAATCACGGGAGTTAATACACCAACATTCATTTATTTCGGACTGACTGACGTTGTCCTGTATTTTATATTATTTATATCTTACGTACTAAACGATGTGTTATGATGCATCGGTTTTTTAACTTAAACCTCCAGCAATAAAAGTGCTAAAATCACATCAAATTTAATTCAAAATTTATTGCGTGATGCGAGGACAAACATACGTACCTACCTACAGAAATTCTAAAAATAATATTTTTGGCTTCTTATTTCCCTGTATATTTTTTTCCAAACAGTTCATAAACTACTTAAGTACTTAGGTAGCTACGTTTTCGTCTCATGTATTTTGTATAGATTTAATTTCATATTTAATTCATAAATTGGTAATTAATTACTAATTCCTTATTATTAAATTCACAAACTAAAAATACAATAACACTAAAATATTTCTAAACTTTGCATTCTAATGTTTAAACGGCGCGTAGCTAACGTTTCTATTTTGAGCGATATTTACTCAAAACATTTAGGAACAAAACTTGGTCCACTTTATTTTACACTAATTAGAAACATTAAATTTGCGAGACGCACTAATGTATCAATTCTCTCACAACTCAAAATAAAAGAGAGGCTATCCACAACGTGTTACCAGCGAGTGCTTAGCTACTTTGGTCATATTATGAGACGCGGAGACGATAGTCTCGAAAAGTTGATCATCGTTGGGAACACGGAAGGGAAAAGACCTAGAGGCCGCTCACCAACCAGATGGTCTGACCAACTCAAAGACCAAAAAACATCGAATTTCTATACCGTCGCCAGCATCGCCACAGATCGGAGCCGATGGAGACAATTTGTTCGTGCAAGACTCGATTCCCACCATAGCCACGATCTTCAGTCATGAAGGGCCGACCTCAGAGAGAGAAACATTAAAAATATTCAGGAATCTATCATTAAGTACTTCTACAATAATATATCAATATTGTTACTACGTGTAGTAATATCGTGGGTACTTATTTTTATTTTTTATCCTAGTTAGTTATGCACTTTTTGTCTAACAATAACATAATTAACTGTTATTGTTGTGGTCCTTATCAAACAGCCATATTGTACCTAATTTGTATTTGTTGTTAGGTATTACTGATGTTATTGTTTACCTATGTAAACGAAAGTTGACATTTCACGTGCGATAATGAGCACAATATTATTTATCGTATGCAGTATATACAAAAGTACTCTTTGATCGTATGTACCTAATGCCAGATTTAAAACATATACCGGCACAACATTTTAAATTTAAAAACCAAAAATATTATACTTACAAGAAATTAAATCCTTCATGTTTATCCTCACATCTTGTCTATTGCATATTCATGGACAGAAACGTACATTAAAGGAGCACTGCACTAAACTGTATAACGAGTTTTCCGAGTTTCCAACGAGCTTCCAGTAAAGTCTCGCGCACACTTGACTAGCTCACATTCCTGTGTCTGCCTGCGACACGTGTATCGACGCCACGTGCGGATTCCACAGTGAGCCAGCGCGTTCCAGACGAATGCTCCCGCACTTACTCATGGCTTCCACACCAACCCATCCCAACCTGTTACAATGGGTTAAATAGAGCATTTACAAATGACTTAAATTGTATACAATGCTCCAACCTTCCCAGTAGTTCACCTCTAAGGATACTGTTTTGAAACTGAATATTCAGACTACTACGCTGGCCGATCTAAACTCTCAACCAAGTAGGAAGAAAGCAGATTCACTCACAAAGCGTACTGGAGAATCAATTACTCATTTCCGGAACAGTTTCCTTGTCATTGTCCTGATTCTTATTCGGGTTCACTTGCTTTAATTTAAACTGTAAACTCAAACAGTTGTAAAATTTGATTAAGTATGTGCATTTAGCAAATAATTAGGGCAAAAGTACATTGTGCCCTGACCTGACTGGGCCCTAATTTCTTTATGCCTCGATCCTTTATGCCGGTGTCTAATTAATGATACCGTTTCTTATTAACTATGAACTAATTAAGTGATAATCATAACATTACATTGTATTGTAGTGAATGCTGTTTTTTTACAATTATAACCGTAACTCAGTTAGTGGTGACTGACTGCGAACGACGAGTCCATGGTTCACTTCCCGAATGCGGCAAACATCTCATGTGACAGACAGATGAAGATTTAAATTATTATAGCTGTCCATCTACTATAGGAGTATGTAATCGTCTATTTATTTACAATTTTGCACAGTATTTAAAACGCTTTGTGTCCTAATTTCTAACAGGCGAATAACAGGCTACTACGCCACTATCGTGTCGTAACGCAGGGCATTGTGCGGCGCTGCGGGCGTGACGATTGCTTCCGCCAAGTTCATTGTCGTGCTTTTACTGGTGTCGGCGCCGTGTCACAACTCCATGACCTCATAAATCCTGCCCTCACTCAATCAGGAATACTTAAATATGAATTATGAACTATTGCTCTTGTCACAATAAACAGAAAAACGTCATATCGCTATGCCTTAAGCGAGTATGTATTCGTACCTAATAGGTTTAATAGGAGGATGTGGCTCGCTATCAGTCTCCGCTCCTTTCTGACAGCATCCTTCTTTGAGAATTGTTCCAGGAGTTTGATGAGCATCTCCTTGAAAATCTGCCACGTCCTCTAGTGCCCACAGGCCTCTACTCTCCTTGGACCACGAGGCATGCAATACACAGATTTTCATCACGTCTAGAATCATGCCCAGAGTCAACGTAAGAGAGGTTTATAGAAAGGAACTTAGAGGACGGATACATTTTCTCTTAAAAGTATTTGTCTTGTTCTTCGTTATTTCGTCTGTTTGTTTTTAGACTAAAGTGGTTCCATCCAAGGCTAGCCAATTTCCCCTTCCTCCCCATCAACGGATAAGACAAATTGGTCTAGGTGCATCCTACTGAAGATTACTGGGTACGGAATGGGTACTACTGACAGTAGGTGTTCATGAATGATGGTAAGGAAAAAAATCTTTACCAGACTTCTACCTACCTACCAACCTTCGCAAAAGATCGAAAATAGAAAGCCTTCTTTTCTTTTGTTTTCGTGCTGGCAACGCATCAGTGATACCTCCAATTTAATGACAGCAATAAACACATAATATATTACTAAGTGATATGATCTGTGACTAATTTATGTACCTACTTACCGACAATTAACATGGAAAACCATTTTTGTAAGTACTTAAATAATTGTTTTTAACTTGTAAAATTGCAACTTTACCTTACTGGAATACGCGACGAATTAATGCAGACAGTAATAAAAACACACAAAATAAATCAGACTTACCGAATAGGTAATACCTACAATATAATCATTTTTTCATACTGTAGGTATGTTGTGTGATTGTGTGTGCTTGGCAAACTTTGTTGTGAATAAAGAACCTTGGTTGAAAACTAACTTAAATTATTATGGGTCTCAAACTCTCAAATGCAATTAGGTACCTACACATACTTGGAAGTGAAAAAATAGTAGGTTCAAAAGATTCAAAACCAACTATTAAATTAAGAAGGTAGGTTAATTTTTACACGCGTTATCTGAATATACTGGGTTATTGACATCAATAGTTTCTAAATATGAAAATTAAATTAGGTTCATACCTTGGCGTTTTGCCACTCATTAAGTCGAAAGTGTCGTTACATCGTAACTGTGACAAAAATATAGCATGAAAAGACTTCTTCGTAGGAAAATTTATAGTTTAATGAGATAAATATAAGAATGCAATTGGCACCGTGTTGTGAAGTTGTAATCGTGTTATAGTACATTATGATACAAGTGCGCGAAGTTGGTCATTACAGTCGAGGCGGAATTGAGCCCGAGCCGCAAGGCGAGGGCTGTAATAGAGCCAAGACTGTAATGAACAAAGCACACGCGTATCATACGACGTTTTTCAACACACTTGCGAGGAAAAAAACAATTAGGTATCGACATTTTTCAGTCACAAATCAGCAAATTATAAACGAACAAATGTTTGCACAAAATGGCGCGGTTTATTTTTTCGCGCGCCGTATCTTTGGTTGAATAACTATGCGCGCGCAGGTTAAGTCCAGAGGCACCGAACATTCAGCCACAATATATTAAACTAAATAATTATGTATTTCTAATAAGAATTTACGGTAATTAATGATTTAAAATATTGTATTTTTTAAATGCTTTAATAGATAATTAGATGAAGTATAATCTTATCTTATCAGATTTTGACCAAGTACAACAAGTTTATTTATTTACAAAATAACAAATCTTTTGGTAACAACCTCTTTACGGATATTAAAAAAAAAGTGGAATAAGAAAAACACTAAACTAGCGGCACGCTATGATGGCCGGTTTGACGTTTGTCCGCTCATGAAGTTCCGTATTAATTGATAACGACTTTGAAGGAAATAATTGTATTACTTTATTGACGATAGTGATGTGCAGAGATTCATAAATTTTATCGAATGTAGTTTTAGGTTTAGGACTCAAAATTTATTTATTAAATTGATTTCTAAAATGTATACAAGTTTAGTGTAGAAAAATCAGTTTGCACCATTTAAGGGGTGAATGTACTTGTGAATATGAACAATTTTCACTATGTGGACAAACCTCTGAAATCGCAAAAAAATATCAGCTGTTTCATACAAAAGGTAAAATTTTTATTTTTATATGATATATACCACAACTCGGCATTTGGTTTTCTAAATTGAAAATTTTTAAAAATTGAATCTAATACGATCGTCACATAGGATCGCTGGCTAGCACAACTACTACCTCCGGCAACGTCATTGACGAAATAGCATTAGAACATGGGCACAGAGTTATACGGTTACCGCCTTACCATTGTGAGTATAATGCGATTGAGTTGGTGTGGGCTCAAATTAAGGGATATGCTGCAAGACACAATACAGAACCCCCATTTACCACAAAAAAAATGCTAAAATTATTAGAAGAAGCTTGTGAACATGTGACTAAAGGAGACTGGGAAAAGGTTGTGAATAGAACTGTTAAATTAATAAGGGAAGATTATGAAAGAGATGTGAAAATAGATAATATTATAGAAAACGAACATATAATTATTAATGTAGGTGATGATAGCAGTGACGACAGTGAAAATAGTAGTATGGACGAATCTGATTAATTATGGCCTTTTGTGGCACCTTTTTTGGTATCTTTTGTATTCATATGTTTCTTGTGTGCATATAAAGTATGTATATTCATTTTCATTCAAATATTCAGTTCGTCCAAATAAATTAAATAAACATTTACATTTTTGTTTTATTAAACCTATTTAATCAGGTACAAAAACAAAACTTATAGTAGAAGATCCGAATCTATATCGACATTCACCGGGTTGATAATAGAATCAAACTTATTTTATAATAAATTTCGTATATTAGAAAATATATTAAAAATGGGTTGACAAAAAAAATCCTGGACAGAATATTTTTAATTATTTTTAAAAAAAATATTTTTCATAAAAAATGTTGCATGATGAAGATAATAATAAAATTTTATACTGGACTTAAAGTATAGAACATATAGAATGTGCAGACGTAGGGTAGACTATTATTTACCTGGACGAACTACTGGGTAGACAGGTATAAACAGGTATGTCAATACTAGTTACTTTTCACTCGATTTGATAATAGTCTGCACATTCTCCCGTAGTCACAGCCGTCACAGGTCTCAATGTGTTGCGACTCAATTGTTTAAATTGGCTTAAATTATCGTAAGCATTGTCACAATACACACGGACGAACCAGACGCCTTCAGACGAAATAACTACAAATTGATATAAGGACAAACCTCGTACAAATTAATTGAGCTGATTGTGTATATTGTTTTCTAGAAAACAATTAGGTACATATTGGAATATAAATTTTAGCAGCTCGTTTAACTTTAAAGTTATAACTAGATAAGTATACATACCCACTCATAAAAAATCTTAAAATTCTAGTTAAAGTAACCTATCTAGCACGTTAATCAATAGGCCTACGGGACATACTCTTATAAGTATACCAGGGCACACCCTTTCATTGTTGTATCGTTATTTATAAACCATTAATATTTTAAACAATAAGTAAAACCTGTTTGTTTAGTAATATCGGGATTATGTAAAGAAATACCAACCTAACTACTTACTACCTACTCTACTTATGTATATTCAGAATATTCAGTTCTGACTTAGATACTTCAACGAGCCTTAATAAGAATCAGTTACGCCTTACGCCTGTTAATACCTAGATGCATTTATTCCACGGTCTCTAATAGAGCTATTAGAAACTAACTTAACATGCTTTTAAACTTTAACACTCGCTTGGACAGGTAGCGATAGGCCACTGAATCATTGAATCAATGTATTGAAGCCCACATTAGTATGCATAGTTCGTCTCTTACGGTACTGTGTGTAGCATTGTTAGGAGGCGAGGTTTCGGTCTTTGCTCCCATACTGGATAAGGGGAAAGTAGAATTTCACTGAAACAACACAACAATAAAGTGAACACATTTTTTATACACAACGTAACGTTGTAACATCGTAATAATCGGAAGAGATACATACATTATGCTCATGTCATATTGATGGGAACACGTTGTTACGTTGTGGAAATTTTTTAAACAATAGGTAATATTAGCAAAATAAACTTCGCTAAAGTGTTAGTCGATTAATATTGTTTTCCTCAATTACGTAAGCTTAAGTTTGATAAAACCATCACTTAACTAAGTTGATTTTGATGTTCGAGAGCTTGATGTATTCCAAACATGCTGATTAGTGGCTAGTATCTATCTAAGTAGGTACACCTAGTTTACCTAACACAATTTGTTTTTGACAGCCATACAATCTATCACATTATTAAATTACCTATTATTTCTTTACAAAGGTCAGTCGGCTGCATTATATCAAGGACTAGCATTTTATTGCACGCATCCACTAGGAAGCGGAGTTTTGGTTGAGTACTTCATAGATAATATAGAAACTCGTCATTACTGCTTTAACTGCAGTAATTCATTCGCCAAAAAGTTCTTACCAGAACCCTGGATATTTGTTTGGAGAGTGAAAAACAAATGTATTTACATAATCTTAGCATATTTTATTACTTATAACAAATACAATAAATCCATACTAATATTATAAATGCGAAAGTCTGTCTGTCTGTCTGTCTGTCTGTCTGTGACGTTTTCACGGCTAAACCACCGGTACGATTTGGATGAAATTCGGAATGAAAATAGTTGAAGACCCAGAGTCACATATAGGCTACTTTTTTTTTCAAAAATCAACCCCTAAATGCTTGAAATATGGGATGAAAGTTTGTATGAAAAATCTAAACCGCCTGACCGATTTCGATGAATTTTCCCAGGAAGATAGTTGATGACGTATCTTCTTCCCCACTTCCCCGGTTCGCGATATAAACGAATTCCACGCGGGCGAAGCCGCGGGCAAAAGCTAGTAATTTAATAAATTAGGGTAGCCTCAATCTACGCTATTATTAATGGCTAATGGCACACTAATCGCCTATCGTAGCATTACGCAGCCTTGGATTCAGACGTCGGACTCTCCCTGCAATGACGAAATAATTGTAATCATTATCAGATCAAGTGTGCATGTGCATCAACACTGCGTTCACGTTCGATACGAAATTCGTTTTAATTGTATCCCACGCAAATTTCAGCTTTCCGCCCGTATATTTAAGGTAGATTGCAGATTGACTGCGATAATTTAAAATGCCGTAAGTAAATTTTGCTTACAAGGAAAATTAAACTTTAAGCACATTGTAATAAAATTGGTTTTAGCGGACAGTAGAATTACCGTATTCTCGGTGAACGCAGTATACAGAATGGAATGATTGCATAGAGAGTTTTGTTTAATCTGTAACTTTATAACATTACTGAACACATGCCAACTTGTGGATTGAATAGTAAGTCTTAACTCACCTGAAATAAGGGTGAAATTCGTAGATGTCGTCGATCACCTTGCGCACGCGACACGTGACTCCGCAGCTTGGCTGCTGCCGACCATACACCGACAAGGCTCGCTCAAACAACTGGTATACTGTTGTCAACTCTGCAACTGAATATCAACAATTAAATTTTCGCAAGGTATGCTAGATACCTATAGAAAATAATCCATGGCTTCACGTCGCTACAACACTTATTATCTAAGTACATCTTTCTATTTATTTGCAAGACAGTCAATAATCAATTTGTTTTCAATTTGTTAAAATGTTCAAATCCAACCGAGTTCAAAAAAGCATTAAAATAATTATCTACCTCTCCTTTTCCCAACGTAAAATCCCATAGCTTTACCCGTAGAACTAGCAGAAGAGCCCCTTGTTCATTGTCACCTTTGCCCATGGAAATCAGTAAAATTGAAGTCATCAACGTTGCATTGCTGGCCACAAAATAAGGAAGGGACCATCCGAAACACAACAAGATATTATACTTATTATAGCGATTGACTAAAGCAAGAGGGCAAGCTGTAGGGAGCTAGCCAGCCTGTAGCACTACTACTACGCAGGAGTCTACTTCTGTCACCTTTTAAGGAATCCTGGTTTGCCGTCATCGGAATGCAATAATAGGTACTTAGTGTTCAAAGACATCTTAATACGATTAAGTATAAGTACCAACAATCAGGCGGGCATAAGCAAGTTGGTTCAAACTACCCTTCTTAATACCGGGGCTCTGCCCGTGGCTACTAGTCAGTAAAAATTTTAGTCCACTTGTTCGCATCACATCAAATTAATATTTATTACTTACATAACATTAGCTAAAGTATTTGCAATTTAGAAACCTTTATAACAGTAAAAACATCAATGTCTTTCGTTAAACATACAGTTGATAGGATCAACATGATACTACCTGTGTTTTTTGAGAAATCCTGTTCACAAAAGTGATATAAAAAAATATAATTCAAAATATTTAAGTTCACTTGCAAACAATTTTATTTAATTTAGCTATTCCAGGATCTTCGTATAACATGTGTAACATATACCTACCTATTTAAGGACACTTAATTTACCTACATATAGGAAATTTTTAACCATTTTGTGACGGTGATTCACTTTAAAATTCATAAAACTCTCTCTTTACACACAGTCACAACATTGTTAAATCCCCTTTTTTATACTTTACGAAACATTTAGAGTACCTACAACCTACAACTAATAAAATAGAATTATGTTTATGATTATTAATAAAATTGCTATGTGCTATTAATTGAGATAGTTGAAAATATTTGCTAGTGCTACCCGATGTTTAAGTGATCGACCTATTCCGATCTAATACCAAAAAACTAATACCACTTGGTATTAGTTTATTATCCCAGTGAATTTTTATTCCAAACCAATACCATTCATAATTAACTCAAAAGAAGTACCTAATCTATTCCGAACGAATACCAAAACATAACTCTTAGTGCAGTCACAGAAAACGTTTCTTTTGCTATGATCGATACTTCATCAGCTTGTACCTACTCCTTGTACGGCTTGTACCTCAAACTACTACAGCAATCATTGGTAACCTACATATTCAAAGTAAAGAAGACTCATACTTTTTAATTTTCACTATTTTAGTATAATAGTATTAGTATAGGTACAGTATTATGTAAGTACATACAGTATTAATACGATTATATATAATAACAGAATTCACTTACCATTTTTATTTCCAAACTGGCGATCTTCTTCTTCGTTATTGTGGTTACCGTCTTTCTTAAACGTAATAAGTTTGGGTATCACCAATAACATGCACACTACAGCAATCATAGTCACGATCTTTTTAAATATGAGGAACTTCAGCATCAATTTCGCAATCGTTAAGATATCTAATTTCAGGGAGAGCTTGTCCAAGAAACCGAAACCGGGAGCAGTGTAAGGAACTCCGTAAGATGGTTTGAGTGGAGGGCCGTATACGGGCGCTAGGGGTTTATGAATCGGTGGGCCGTACGAAAAGGATGGTGGTCCATATGTCGGAGCTGGTGGGCCATACGTCTGAGCAGGGGGGCCATAACTCTGCGCTGGGGGACCGTAAGTATTTGTCGGAGCATTGTAGGTAATATCCGACTCGAATTTCACCGGAGGTCCATAACTTGACGGTGGCAAATAGCTGTTGGGTGGCGAGCCAGAAGAACTAGACGGTCCATATCCACTGTAGCTGTCCCCGCTAGAAGGCGAAGGATGATAATCGTAGCCTGAACTGTAACTGTCGTCACGATTGGAAATCTTCTTTTCTCCATCCTTTGCTGTTATGATTATCACGCCCTGCTTGGCTTTCTCAGCCTCGACCCGTGACTTGGAATAAGCGTCCAAGTAAGTATCAGTTTTGGAAATTGATTTTGTTCCATTGCCAATGGGCCCGAGAATGGCAGACACGCAAGCGCTCAACGATAGCACAATCGTAAGATATCGAAAAAATGCCATTTTGCGAGTAATCCTTAAGCTACCGAAAGAAAGAAGTTGTCTCCATCGATCGCGGCTGACGAATGACAAGCGACATTGAGTCCCATTCTGTTTTCACTTTTGACTTACCGTAAAAGAACCTGAATATGATAATGGAACACAATTAAATTCTCCAAGTGACCCCGTGCGCGTTCCGCATTGCTCATGGTAAGTAGGTGCGCATGTGGTGTACCTTGCATGCTAATGGACCTAAGAGACCAGAGCCCGCCCCGACAGCTAACCTTGTAGGATGAACTGCCCCATGACTTAGAGCCAAACAATGCATAAAGAAATCTTTATTAGACTAATTTACTTGTGAAAGTTGAGTTGTTAGAGAAACCTTTATCAGGGATTTCAAATCAGTTGTTCAGCACCTTCACATCGAGCATAACAAAATGAAGTAGATGCCTATAACCCATTTATAAGTAGCAGATGCTAATGAAGATTGACAAGCCTCTATTAACTCAAGTTCGACCTACGTATGTTAATACTGATACTTAGAAAACAGTTGAAGCTTCCAATCTAAAGTAGGTAGGTATGCTCAATGGTAGGTACCTACCAAAGTACCTGGTGGTGCGCCGAGAATCCAAATGAATGTCACGTAAAATTTGGTAACAGTACGAAAATCTTGTTTGGGAATTAGCCAAGATGATAAATTTATTTTACACGCTATTGAAATACGACAACAGCATAAGTTGCATTTAAATTTTTGCCGATTTCTACCACCTACTCAACAATGCAATTTCACTCAACAGTTTAATGAAATCGCAGGGTGATTCTCGCGCATACGTTAATATTCTTAGTTCGCTTTGTTTTCAAATTCAAGGGCTGTTGCGGTTCTTAATTTACATTTAGTGGTAGAATTGCTTTCGTCGTAGAGAAGCAACATCTACATGGACCTTTTCGAAAACACTTCATAACCAAAGAAACAGTAGGTACCTATCTATGTAATAATGATAGTAGGTAAATAACAGGCAACTCAGGCAAGTTAAACAATTTCTTCACTTCTGAGAGTTTGTACTTAGGTACATCTTTAAAATGTGGTTAAATACTATACACCTATACCGTATACCTAATAATCTATTTTATCCTCTAGCTAGTCCAAGCCAGCCTCCCTGTTCATGATGCACTCCAATTTATAAACCAATAGCACAATGGCTTGTCCTGCCAATTGGAGAACATTGGGCCATTAGAAATAACCATAAATGACTACTGCCCAACACAACTACTATCATACTCGAACATACGGTGTGGATTTAGTGTTTGGTAGTATTGGCGAACCCATATGCCGGAAGTTTTCACACCGCCCAAACACCTTTGATATGACTTAATAGCTCAAGTGTAACGGTAACAAAGGGCTCGACATTACTCATAACGTACCTTCCATGGAAAGCCAACAAGGCAGTTCTCGATATTATTTTGCCACCAGCGGACCTAGCAGTCGCTCATCTACCTATTTATCGACTGCGCCCGCAGTTGCATAACTAGATTCTAGATAAATCACTTAAAAACAAGATCGACGCAAGCTGCCCAGCTATGAACACTTCGTAGGTTATTTAATATCTATTTAATCCTCATGGAACTCGTACGTACTACATTTTATATAGATACTAAGGTTTTTACAGGTCCCTCTTGTTGTTTTATATACATCATCTAAAATGGTAATTAACTTTTAATAAACTAATTAAGTTTTTCCAAAAAAAATAACCGATTTCATCTTCAACAAATACAGATAACTCAAAAAGTAATCGCCGGTTGTCGCTCACATTTATATGGGATCATATTACAAGCACCAGTTTACGCATAAAACACTTGGTAAAAAGTTAGGAGGCAACGGCCATGAATTAAATACACATTATTAGGGATACCTCAAAAACCACTCGCTAGATGCCCCTAAAATTTATATGTGACCAAACTTTAAGCTACCTTTCGTTTAAAAAAAGGAAATCATTATTAAAATCGCGTCGCCCAGTACAAAGTTACGAGGAATCACAGTTAAAAAAATGAGAACATCCACTTCGTTTTGAAGTCCGAAATAAATGTAATGTTCTATGTGCTTAAGATGCAATCTTAGAGAACTAGGTACTTTTTTTTTGTTATCGAGGGGGAAACCTTCAAAAGGTACCCAGTGCCGTGGGAGCGACACATGGTTATGTGGGATTTTTACCCACTAAAACCCCCCCGGTGGCCTACCTCAGCGCTTGTGGAGAACTCCGGGATCTCCAAAGGAACACAACCGGAGTCCTCCGAGCGCGGCGCCCTTGGGGCTCTACCCGCGAGAGACTAAATGCCCCATCGCTAGCCTTCCGTACAACGGTATGCGGCCACACATACCGTCGTCCTTCCCGGGGTTGCTGATGGACGGTTCGAGCTCCCACGTACTCTAGCCGCCCACAACCCCGAAAACCCCCTTTTAGTCGCCTCTTACGACAGGCAGGGGATACCGAAGCTCGTATTCTGGTCCCGAGCTACAGGGACACTACTTAGATAACAAGTGAATGACGACACGTATGACGCAATAGTCACCATGCCAGATAAACGTTTGAATGAACCTGGGTTCGATTTCCAGGGAGACATTTGAATTCAAAGGAGACCAGCAACTTTCTTAAGGACCTTGGGCCTGGAATATGAACATGGATGGGACATCGCTTTTTAGATCGAGGATATTGTTACAACATTGTGCATATTCCGTTTTTGCGGAAAATGATCGGAATAATGAAATATATTAATGCACCGCGCACACATACCTAGTATAGGCTTGAAATTATAATGTTTTAATGATATGATGTAACTAGATTTTTAAATATGAAATGGATGTATTATAAAATATGCAAGACTATTTGAGGGTATTCAACAAGCTGTTCGCTCCAGGCCCAAATCTGATGTTCTCCTTTACGTTCTTGGTCTGGGTGTTCTTGTCATATTATCCATGGTGCCCACCACTCAGGCAATCGTAGTTGTGGGCTGTGTGTACGATAATATTGTGTAGTTTGACTGAGTAGGTATGATTTAGGTATGTATTTAGTTTCATTTTATAAGTAAGTATGTCTATTCCTTAGGCGGCAGTGTCGGTAAGGTATTGTCAGTGTGAGTCAGTTGAGTGACAACTACATAGTGACCATTCATTAGCTTACGTAGCCCACTCAATGGGCGTTTTTCCATTAGCCGGCCCGGCACCGGCACCGGCGTGCCGGTGAAGCAAAAATGTAGGAAAATGTATGGATCGCTTTTCCACTTACCGGCGCCGGCGCCGGCCCGGCATTGAGTCCCGCCGGCGCCGGTGCCGGCCTGGCAAAAATGCATGTGTATTGTATATGAATTGTAGCCGTGTGCGTGTGTTAGTGCGCGGGGCGATTAGGAGGGAGATAAAGAGAATTTTCAGATGAATAATTTGTATCCAACAAATAGTTAAATGTGTCCTCGGTTATAGTATGGATACCTATATAAAATACTAGAGAACCACCCGCGCTTCGCTTCGGGACCCGTAGGTAACAGCCACTTAGGTCCCGCTCCCGTAGGAATCTCGGCTAAACAGTAGCCTATTAGGTATAATTATGATATACCGGAACATCAGATATAACATTTGCCTATGACATAAGTAAATTACATGTAGTATTTGATAGGGTAATTCAGAACTTGCAAATGAATTTTACTAACGCCATCTATTAACAACATCTGGAACTAAATATCTAGCAACTAACAAAACATTGATCTTCCCATAGGAATGAGATGTTTTCCCGCGGAAAAAAGTAGCCTACGTCACTCTCCACCCTCCTAACTATCCCCACACACATAAATCATACCATATAATAGCCATGTTGCGACGTGAAAGAGGCACAAACAAACACACACAGTTTCACATTTATAATATTAGTATGGAAGTATGGATTTTAAGAATTTTCTGGGACCCATTTTCAACTTTTCAAAAGGCTATATTATGTTCATTCTCAGTATCTGACTTTAAGTATTGAATTAATCCATAATTCCACGTCTCTGCGTTGGTATTGGCGTCGTAGATATAAAAGAAACAAATAATATAGTCGACGGTTTGAAGTTACCATTGTTATAGGTATCTACGCGTTGTAATGTACTTACTATACGTGTCAACGTGCTGAAGACCATGTCAGTACTGTACCACTCACCGGGCATAAACCGGCATTGACACCGGCACAATGGAAAAACGAAGACCCGGCGCCGTGCCGTGCCGGTGCCGGACCGGTGCCGGGCCGGCTAAATGGAAAAACGCCCATTGGATATTAGCAAAAATATAGGTATCACTGATAATAATATCTGATAACTATACTGACAACATAACTTTTATTTGATAAAATAAGTTCTTGAGAAATCTTTCCATTAGAATTAGATTATTGTAAAATATGGTGCCCAAGTTCCCAAGAAGTAAGGTCAATGTCCACATCATTATGAGTATAATAAAACTTATTAAAAAATTAATTTAAAGAATGGAAATTAAATAAAAAATGAAATCAAATAAAATTTTCATTTATTAAAGAAATACATTAAAAAATCTACTCAAATACATTATCAACAGTCAAAAACCGCTCGTCAAAAAACTTATGTCTCTTCCGTTTTGGCTTAACATCGTCCTTCTTTGGGGAGAAGAAAGTAGTGATTGACTTGGTGCCAGCCGCTTTTTTTGCTGAACCCGGTTCATCGATCTCTTCGAAGGTACACGTAGCCGCTTTCTCTTGAAGCATCAGCTCAGCAGTGGACCAACTGAACCGCACCAATAATGGGTAGCCGAAAACATTGTCAATTTGCTCTCTTATGAATTTCTTTGTTAACGGATCTGCGAAAATAGCAACGTCGTATTTATTAATTTGTTATTCTGGGCGCGTTCCACTAAGTAATCAACACGCTCAAAACTTTACGTTTTCTATTATAAAAAAGAGTTTTGAGCATTGAGATTGCTTTCTGTAATGGGCCCTACACATGTCAATAATGTTAAATGTCTCAAAAAATATTTTTGTGTTGATTGCAGGTTTAGTAATTAATCCGCCTTAAAAAGTCTGCACATACACTTCTCCTAACTTGAGGCAATCTGACCGAAGCTTAACTTTCTGAATCCAGCAGAAGCCCACTGTCCTTTTCAGGTCATCATCCCGTCTAAATGGATGATGCACTAAGTTCCTTTCTGTATGTTGTCTTCATTTGTGGACTATTCTGCTACGATGATATAACAATCCTTCGAATTATAATAATTATGAAGCCTTGATCACTTTTGCACAATAACACTACTCATGCCTCATGGGACGTCATAAAAGGCGACTAATAGGACAGTCCAGGAGATGGACAAGACATGTTTTTTTCTTTCTTTTTTTTTGTTAAATTTGTCTGACATTGACTTATTTCCATAACATGGTTTGCAACTGACAATACTTGTCAGCTGTTTACGTAACTAAAAACAATAAACAGAAAATATGAAAAATACCTCCAGGATAGCCACTTCCAAATTGAGTGTAATCTAAGTCCAAGCCCTCATGGAATTTCCAAACCTTGAGTGCATGGTCTCTGGTCACCTTGGCGACGATACTGGCAGCAGACACTATTGGGTAGATAGAATCAGCCTTTTTTGCCACCTGAAGTTAAGTGAAATTTTAAACATGTTAATCTTGTTGAAATATAGTAACTACTTCACATAATATGTACTTAAAATTGATAAAAAATTTAACAGGTACCTACTTACAGTTATTTTATAGTCTGGAAATATTTCACTAAGCTTTGCTTGATATTTTTCTGGAGGACCAACAGTGTCCACATAAACTTCTTTGATATTGGCCCCCATTTCTACTACTTTCTTAATCAAACCTATAGCTGAATCCATTGATACCTGTAATAAATAAAAGTTCGTAATATTGATTAAAAATGATTCTATAATCATTTTATTATGACACAAGTAACACACTAGATAAATGACATGTAATCAATAGTGGTCCTTAGTGAGTTGAAACCTCATCAGCAAAATCAGTTACTATATCATAATAAAGAGTGGCCAATCTGCAATGACTTATGATTTGATTTAAAAATTTCAAAATGTTTTTACAAAGCACAGCATTCAAATCTTTACAAAATATTTTCAATCAATGATAAACAATAAATGGTAAATTACTGATTCACACAGTTCTTTGGTTTGTTATTATTTTCTTCGATTTATTCTTTGTCTTGCTCAAAGCAAGCAGCGTTCTAAGTATATCACAGATATAAAATTGGGTTGTTTCACTGATAAATACAATTAACAAATTACCTCATTCAAAGAATGTTTTGCACGTTTATACATGGAATTAGAAATATAATTGGGTGATATAACTTCTGCTGCCCAGCCCACATTGTTTACAGCTTGTTCCTCCCCAAGCATCTTTGTAAATATCTCATCGCGTTTCTCTTCAGTCAATGCTTTAGAATCTGCACATCCTAGTGATTTTAAAACATCATTTTGGCTTAATGGACAGTATGCAACTCCATACACCATTGGCCCTGAAACATTTTGAAAATAAAATGAGATAGATATAGCATTAATTTTACCTGCTACTATCAATATTTATTTAAATAATTCCTGCACAGATAAAAATTAAATATCTTAAGTTCCATTTATATTAGAATCTAAGATAAACAGTATCAGTATAATCAAGTAACTGTATATCCAAGTGCCATCTTTTGGAGAAGGAACATAACATCAATAATAGTTACCGATGCTAGTGAGTATAAGAAGCTAGAATTAAGAAAACCTCCATTAATTTGAATATTAGTCAATGTTAGATGGCCAGTAAACAGGTAATCGGATGCCTAGTGTTATTAATATTAACAATAGGATAAACAATAATGTTAAATGTTGATAGGATTTATACGGATTCTAATTCCTACCTAAAACTGGGCCCCGTCCAGCTTCATCCACTCCGAGCCTACACGGTTCCGATTTACAGATATCTGGTACTTGTGAAGTGTTCAAAAAATTACTAAAATTGCTCTTAGATTTCACAAATTCCTCTACGGATTTTAAAGAGTCCATTGCTTTTGTATCCATTACTACTACAAAATATTACCTGACCACAATAATTAGGCGCGTGACAGATAGCAGTCACGCGGGCCCCCCACCCCGCTCTAGCCCCGCGCGTCCCCTAGTGAGGCGCAGTCGTGTACAATTGTACATTAAGGTCATTTTGACTAGGCTGATGTGAACTTCGTTTTCCGAGATGTTTGCGCAGGTACAGTAACTGACCAAGTACAGGTGGTAGGGCCTAGAGCTCACCCGGGGAAGTACCACCGCCCGCCACGGTACTTTGTACCATTCCTACCGTGTAATAATTGTTTTAAGAACAATTGTGTTCCGGATAGGAAGGTGTGATGCCGGTTACACTTTTTAGAGGCGACCATCTCAGTCCTCAGGGGTAGCAACGCATGTGTGACCGAATTAGAACGAGACTCATTGAGTCTAGTTCTGGGTCGGTCACAGTTGTTATGGGCGGCAGCGGAAGGTGGTGCTGCATGCTCGTTTGCTATCTTAATTCCATAAAAAAAATTGTACCTCCATTAAACATTCACCATGGTACTTTTGGTACTACTGCAGAATGTACTACGTATTCCCATCCCTAGTTCCAATGACGTCTTAACTGACATGCGCCTAATTATCGTGGTCGGCTAGTACTATTATATTACATTAAAAACTATTCTGCTTATTTAAAAAAAATTGTATTATTTCATTTCACATCACCAACAATTTGTTGTATATAATATAGAACAAATCCCATAAAACTAGTGCTAAAACAAAACATAAAACTCTACTCTAAAACCTAAAAACAAAATAAAACCGCCAAACCCTCAGTCAGAGGCCAAACCAAAACGCCAAAACGTCAATGTCAAATGGTACAGCAGTTGTACCATAGTTGTACAGACTGCCAGATGCACAGAGTATATACACAAAATAATGGCACAAATTAGATAGGTAATACAGATGTTAAGCTTCATACAAAGTACCCAAAAACAACTCACTTTATTTACTTTATTTTGTTTCCAGTACCTAATATAGATACAAAAATATTATATAATACAAATAATATGAAATAAACGGATCATATGAGATCCCATAAATAAATATCATTATGATATTATTACATAAGTATTACCGGAACTGCCGCAGAACGCAGAACGCGCTGGGTTTAGTTGCAAATATTGAGTTTACATTCACTATACCTACGCAAAACGAAACAATTTTATTTCTATTGTTAGCGTTATTTGATTATTCTCTTTTAAGAATATTATAGCCATGTTTATATGAATTGTTCCTGTTTGATTGAATAAAAATAATATGTATCTAAGATTGTAAAATAGTATCAAAGAATATTTGTTTTTTAATACATGATTAGGTTTAACTTTAATAATTAATTTATTGTGATACAAGTAATTTAATATCATGCAGTGCCTGGAATGACTTGCATCCGGCGCCATCTTTGCCTTGTGTTTTCATAAAAAAAAACAAGTGAATAATGGCGGGAAAGAAAAGAGGAGCGACAGTATGGGTACTGACTAGAGACTGAGGTTTTGAGGGAACTATTGAACTATGCCATAAAAGAATATTTGTATTATTTACGCTGTATTAGTTGCATAAAATATTATAATAGATGAGGAATTGATTATTGGAATTAAGAGAAGGAAAATAAAAAGGAGTAACAAAGGAAAAGGTGTTTGTATTTGGGTTGACCCCAATAGTTCAGAAGACGGGATTTTCGAAAAGGATATATAAAATTTCCTTCCACGCCTACCTATGTATATTAGTAAGTATGAATTGTTTTTTTTGCCGTTATTTAAACCTATTAAACATAAAGAGATTTGGTTAACTGACTACAGTTTTATACTATTTCGTGTTACGATTTAACTATTGCAAGCATAATAGTGGTTAACACAATATTTTTCCTTCTCTTAGAAGCTTTGGTTATTAGTGCAAATAGGAAAATAAAACATTAAATTGAGACTTTTAGTACAATTACATTTATTTACGTATTTGGCACCAGCCGTTTCGCTGTAAGGAATTTTGATTGCATCATCGATGTATGGGTTGTATTGTATGCGTATAATTTTAATCTGTGAACACTCATTTAAATGATAAACAATAAAGGATAATTTTGATCTACATTAAATAGTCCATGTAAATAATATACTTACTTATCGGATAAAGATTAATACTGTTTAGGAGAAAATAGCTTATGGAAATAAAGTACCTAATATTTTAAAATTAATAATAATGAGATATTAAAATATGATGTTCGGCACCGTTATTTCTTACTTTGGACCTAACTTATGTATAGGTATGTATGTACATTTCAATCTATGCTTATAAAATAACATGTCCTGATTGACTGACTGATTCATCATCGGGGAGCAAAAACTGTTACAGCTATAGAATTTGGTGAGTAGAGTCGTTTTATTGAGTAGACCCTAAGGGGGTGAAATAGGGATTGAAAGTTTATATATGTAGAAGTCCGTCATTTTCTAAGTTGGAAACATGAAATTTGGCATATTTATTCCTTGGGGAGGGTAGGGGAGCACCAAGAGAGGATTTTTGGAAATTCCACCCTGAAGGGGGTGAAAGGGGTGAAAAACTTTTACATGAAAGTTCTACACCATTGAAGTTAGTCACTTGGGAATTTGGATTTTGGTTGCTTACTGCAAAATAATGAATAGGTACGTGTATCAGATTTTTTTTTTGAAAGTTAACCCTCAACCCCTTCAAAAGGGGGTTGAAAGATTGTATCGGATTTAATAAAATTTTCAAGATAGAAATTGGTATATACATACTCTTTGTTGTAAATAAAAAAAAACTTAGTGTTTTTTTTCGAAATAACCCTCCAACCCCTAAACATGCGGGGTGAAAATTTCTATGGTATTTTCGGTAGTTTCCAAGTTAGGAACTTGAAAATTAATGTCCAGTCTCTTGGTTAAGCTTAAAAAATATGTGCTTCAGTATTTTTTCAAAATCACCCCTAAACTTTAAAATTGAAGAGGACATTTCCGCGGGATCGTAAAATGCGGATTCATTAAAGGTGGCTTCCGGGCCGGGATGGAGTCGGACTTTCTTATGAAAGGGAAGCAGCAGGTATTGGACTGCAAGGTCGATTTTGCTCAATATTAAATTGAAATTGTAATAGGGTTTCAGCTTAAAAAAAAAGTATTTTGGAATGGGTCCAGGGAAGGGGCGCTGTCCAGTTCAGTGAAAGTGCGCGAGGTGGCCGGGTTCCACGCGGGCAAAGCCGCAGGCGGAAAGCTAGTTCATTCTTATGCATTTATGTAGGAGATAACTCTTAAGTTTTAAAGTATTAAATATTAAATTATACAATAAATATCTTTATATTGAAAACAACTAAAAAGGTATATCAGGTAGATATATTTTGGATTATTACTACGACAAGTAAATTGATAACTTACGTAATAATTTCTGTGGACTTCCATTTTTAACCAACTTTAAAAAAAAAGGAGGTTCTCAATTCGACCGTATAGAGATATTATGTTTTTTATATGTGTTCGTGGACTACATCGTCGTTCATGAGTCAATTTTGACTTTTTTTTTTCGTTGGAAAATAGACATTTCGTAGGTGGTACCCTAATAAGTACGCCAGGATTTGATTATGGCATCCCAGAGAAATTGAGGGGAACTTTCACAAATTGTAGGAATGACTTGTGCATTTGTTAATGTTTTCGTTAAATATGTTAAAGAACTAAGTACATTTTGATGAAGGAATTTCGTGTATTTTATTGTATGGTGTTGAAACATTAAAGTGTTAAATAAATAAATTAGGTCTGGAGTCGGTCTGATGATGGAGCCGAGGGAGAGTCGAGGGAACTCCTCAACGTTTTATAGTAGTTATTATCTTGTGTTTGGGCTTGATTCATTTGTATTGATGGGAACATTACACCTAAATCTAGATGGGTTAAAATAAGCAACATCTGGCGAATGGTTTTTGAATTATCTCTGCTTGTCGATGTTTAAGTCGGTTATTTTGTTTTTGTAAAATTATATCCGGAGAGAAAGTAGTTTCTGGCACCAAGCACTTAAATTACAATAACAATGATACGCTTTATTGTACACCATAGCAAGGACACAACAGCATAAGACATTTGCACAAAATGTTATACAACAGGCGGTCTTATCGCTAAAGAGCGATTTCTTCCAGACACCCTTAAGGTAGAAGTAGAAAATTGGAAATACAGTATAAGGGGCAGGGTGTACCAAACAAAAAAAAAGAAACCTAATTATGTACTTTGAATGAAATCAAATAAAAAAAGAAACAACATAAGGAAAGATAGTGCTCTTTGACTTTTTTTTCTTAAACGAGTACAAAGTTTTAGACTGACGAATGCTAGGTGGCAGTGAGTTCCACAGCCTAACACCATGTACTGTGAAGGAGTGGGAATAAGACGAGGTTTTGTGACGGGGAAAGTGTAGGAGGGATTTAATGTGGGTTCTGCAAGCTACGCCAGACGGGCGTGCATGGGTGAAACGGTTGCGGAGGTATGAGGGAGAGGAAGGGTTATTCAATATATTATACAGGAGGCACAGTATACGAGTATTCCTCCGAAAACGGATTGGGAGCCACTTGAGATTCTTGCAAAACTGCGACACACGATCAAATTGTCGTAACCCAAATATGAACCTTATATAAGTTTTGCAAGCGCTCAAGTTTATTTAAAAGCTCCTCTGTGGCATCCAAATAGCATACAATAATCTAAAATCGGGAGAACTAGAGAGTGACATAGAGAGATTTTTGTTTTAAACGGCAAGAAACTCTGAAAGCGTCGAAGCGAGTGCATGGTATGAAAAACCTTACGACTGACCTCCCCAACGTGCATCCTCCAAGATAAATTAATATCCAGAGTTAAGCCAAGGTTTTTAACAGTAGTAGCATATTGTAAAGGTGTGTTATCCAGACATAATGATGGTAATTTAGATAAGTCTAAGGATTTTTGATAATATTTCGAACCAATAATTATTGCCTGAGACTTCTTTTTGGGTTAATTAGAAGCCCTAATGATCGAGCCCACTCACTTGCTTTTTGCGTAGTGATTTGACATTTGAAGGAGTTAAGGAGCCAGCAAAACGAATAGATAAAGTTAAGGAGTTCCAGAGGCGGACAGCAGTAACTGAGAAGGAATGTTGATAGAAGGATGTGGAGTGTAAAGGAGTACTAACACAAAATAAGGATAGTACAGAAGTTAAGCTCATGTATGTACCTCGATTTGGGTTGCGTATGTGTTCGTGGGCCTTGGGGTTGACGACTCCGCAATGTTCTTGGATTGGATCTTGTTATGTAATTTATTGATATGGATTAAACGGGAAAGTGGAAATGGAAGTGTATGACTGGAGTCATTGGCATAGGGTGTAATTTGGTAACCATTGTTCATGTTTGTATTGTGATTGTAGACTGAGATCGTGGGAGTCCTTGGATGGCGGGTTCAATAACGCAGGTAATCCAGGTTATGCTCTTTATAAAAATAAAATTGTTCGGTTTTGTATGTAGTGAGTATTGACTCATTTGGCTAACTTAGCATTTATTTCAATTTATTTGGATTCTATAATGTTTTTGTACGTCTATTAAGTACTTGAAAGAAAATAATAATCATATTATATAAATTAACCCTCAAATAAATAATTTTGCAAATTGTCCAACAATCCTTTCAGTTAATATTTATTAGAAATCGGAGGCAAATATACACTTTAGACATGCAAGGAACTTCCTGCCTCATACTTACATTGACTTGTGTTTAGTAATGAATCATTGAATTACAAGGAAGTAAGGACTTTTTGTGCCTTTCTGTAGCAACTGGATGTCAGAGGGATTGTAATGCGCAATTTAGAGTGGAATGGAAAAAGCTACTAAGATAATAATTATATTTTTTTTAGGAAAAGTATCTTATTTGTGTGTTGTAAATGTCATATCGCTGGAAGTAGCAGCCGGGGTCCGAGTGGTCCGAATTGTTCTGATTCTTGGTGTATGTGAGCCGTGTCTATGTGCGCGTTTGTTTGGCGCACTTTGTATGAAGCTTTGCATCTGTATTTGTCTAATTTGTGGTACTAAGGAGGTTTTTAAAGGAGCGGAGGGATTTGTCGTGTGTTAGGTAGAAGAATTTGAAGTTTTGTTTTGGGTATGGAGGATAATTTGGATCAAATAAAGATGTTATAGAGAAGAGTGAGAATGTGAGCATTGTGGCAAGGACGAATTGGGAGCCACTAAAACTAAACTTAAATAATATTAGTGACTAGCGAACCGCCCTCGCTTCGCTTCGGGACCCGTAAGTATCAACCGCGTAGGTCCCGCTCCCGTAGGAATTTCGGGAAGATAATAAACTATCACCAAAATTAATTCAGGTTAAATTAAATTAAACTTAGAAATAAAGCTTAAGACAAAATAATAGCAAAGTAGCAAAGGATCACAGCAAGATTAATTCAGATTAAACTTGGAAACGCGGCAAGTTTCGTATGGCAGTGGGTTCGACCAAATTTGATTACCATAAAAACGGTTCTAGTGTGTTAATCTTAAAAGATAGACATATACTGTCGTGGACATTTTTTTAGATCATTTCAAGAGGAATAATTCTTTCATACATATATTTTTGGTATCTTGGAGGAAAGCCCTCGAGAATGAATAATTTTCCCCGTTTTTTTTTTCCACATTTTCCATTATTTCTTCGCTCCTAATTGTTGCAGTGTGATGTTATATAGCCTAAAGCCTTCGTCGATAAAAGGTCTATTCAACACAAAAAAAAATTTTTTTAATTCGAACCAGTAGTTCCTGAGATTAGCGCGTTCAACCAAACAAACAAACAAACTCTTCAGCTTTATAATATTAGTATAGATAATAAATTGGTGAAACCCAAATGAACAATTACGAATAAAATTTAGTCTTACTTGTTTCTAAGCTTATTGGTTTTGAGTTTCAGAGACAAACGGCAGTAAGGAAACCCAAGGACAAGGGTTGAGATCGGTTAAGGTAAAGGTTAAGGGCTTCACAAGGATAATACCCGAGGTTAAGGGTTAAATATGGATCATGCCCAAGGTTAAGGGCTTCACAAGGATAATACCCGAGGTTAAGGGTTAAATATGGATCATGTCCAAAGTTTAGGGCTTCACAAGGATAATACCCGAGGTTAAGGGTTAAATATGGATCATGCCCAAGGTCAAGGGCTGGATTTATAAGGAAATTACCCGAGGTTAAGGGTTAAAGATAGGACAAACAAGCACTGAGGCAACGAAATGGTGAATAGGGACGGCATATCGATGGAGAGACAATGGACGATATTGACTAGATAAAAACATTCGTGCAACTGTAATTAGAAGGAGAATGGGTGGACATCAGAGGAAGCACAGAGATTATCAGAATCATCAGGACTACGTCATGTCCGACACATGTCAGCTAATAATTGTTAGTTTTAGTAAGACGAGCCTATACATTTTTGGTACTTATATTAGATTTTTTTTATCTGTTTAATTACATCGAATGTAGGTACTGACATGTTAAAATATTAGTCTTTATCGATGTTGAGTAATGTTTTAATTTGTAAATAATTATGATACTGAGAGCTTCCATTCCTGGTCTAACGTCATAGATGTTTTTTTTATTATTTTAAAGGAGAAAGTAATTATTAACTTTTGCGCAATAGGTACGATGGGTTGGTCGAATAAGTTAAAGTTTATGTGAAGCTCATGTGTATTGGCTCTTAATTTATAATGTGAATAACTAATGTAATGTGTAAAAGGAGACCAGCAACTTTATTAAGGACCTTGGGCCTGGAATATGAACATGTAGGTATGAGACATCGTTTTTTTAGATCGAGGATATTGTTACCACATTGTGCATATTCTGTTTTTGCGGAAAATGATGGGAATAATGAAATATAGACGTCTTACGCATCGCACACACGTAGTGTCGCAACTTAGCGATGTCCAATACGTATCGCCAACGATGTTTTAGTATAGGTACCTATCGATACGACGGTATCTTATTTCGATGTAAACGTACGACATTTAGACGTAACGCTTCGCCGATAAGTATATTTAATCAAAAATATATCGGATGGTGCCTCGTATAGGCTTGAAATTATAATGTTTTAATAATGATATGATGTAACTAGATTTTTAAATATGAAATGGATGGATGATTTTTAAATATAAAATGTACAAGATTATTTGAGGGTATTGAACAAGCTGTTCGCTCCAGGCCCAAATCTGATGTTCTCCTTTAGATTATCAAAATGTTTTATTTCTTAATATGAATCAATGAAATCATTTTAAGTGCCATATTTGATTTATGTAGCCAGGTTACTTTAATGAGACAAAGCGATGTAAGTAATACAAAAATTGTGGAATTATTATGGAGTTGTGCAAGCTAGTAGAGGTATCGATGCAAATCTGGTTAGACGATAAGGATTATATTTTGTCGCAACAGTTGTAAAACCGTGGTGGAAAAAGGTAAGAAACCCTTACTTTTTTCTTAACTACATACATACCTTGCAATTATAGCGTCGTCACGTAATTTTTTTTTGGTTCCGTAATTAATGATACATAAAAGTAAAGCTGTAACATGATATTATATTTGTAGTATTAGGTACCGACTCTCTGTCTCAAGAGGCTGTAGTAGATTATGAAGGCATTGCAGCTTTTAGACAAAATTCAGTCCTGGACCATTGATCGAAATTTTGGTAAAAGTTCAGTTGATGCAACGAATGATGTGGTGGACTTGCTAATATTGTAAAAAGAAATGAATTACCTACTTAAATGATGTTGCAGTCGTAAATATTGACGATAAATAAGTAATATACATTAGGTACTGCCACAGACGAGTCTGGTAATAGAATTATTATCTAAAGTAGGTACGTACATTGTCTGTGCTGACTGGTTCTAACGCGATGGGACTCGCGATAAATAGGATGGCCGAGCTGTTCATTAATTGTTTTATATTTAATTTATTTTTCATTCTTTCAAGGAGTTACGTTATTTTTTTATAAAAGTGATTATTATTTGTAAACACGTTCGAGAATATTATTATCTAAATAAGTTGGCACTTTTTTTTATTCTGACGCGATGGGACTCGCGATATGCAGGATGGCCGAGCTGTTAGCGTTATTTGATTATTCTCTTTTAAGAATATTATAGCCATGTTTATATGAATTGTTCCTGTTTGATTGAATAAAAATAATATGTATCTAAGATTGTAAAATAGTATCAAAGAATATTTGTTTTTTAATACATGATTAGGTTTAACTTTAATAATTAATTTATTGTGATACAAGTAATTTAATATCATGCAGTGCCTGGAATGACTTGCATCCGGCGCCATCTTTGCCTTGTGTTTTCATAAAAAAAAACAAGTGAATAATGGCGGGAAAGAAAAGAGGAGCGACAGTATGGGTACTGACTAGAGACTGAGGTTTTGAGGGAACTATTGAACTATGCCATAAAAGAATATTTGTATTATTTACGCTGTATTAGTTGCATAAAATATTATAATAGATGAGGAATTGATTATTGGAATTAAGAGAAGGAAAATAAAAAGGAGTAACAAAGGAAAAGGTGTTTGTATTTGGGTTGACCCCAATACTATTATGATGAGTACCTAAGTATGTCTCCAAGTACCTCCTCTCCACAAGTACGTGCAATCACATTATTGCACGTACTTGTGAATATTTTATACAATTTTGATTTTTATAGGTATTTTTTAGGCTTGGGTTTAGTATCCGGTAGCAGGGGGGAGGGGGAGAGTGGGGGTGGGGGGTAGGGGCTTCGATGCTGATTACAACGATACCACTCGCAGCTCTACGCACCGTTTTCGAGAAAATTGAGAAAAACTATTCTAACCTCAAAGTACTAAATACGCCATATTAACCCGAAAAAATTTGCTTGAACTGTCAAAAACCTTATGAACTGTCAATATAAACCATAATAGGTCATATATTCATAGAGATAGGAATATATATTTGACATTGATATGTCAAACACCCATTGTAGTTGGGTAATGTTTGTATAAAAGTGACAATAATTATTATGTTATTACATTTTAAGAACCCAACTTCAAAAAGCGGGTGGACAGGGACGGAGAAGCGGGGGGACGGGGGCGCTCGGGGGGCGAAGCCCCCCGCCAGTAAAAAATAACACACATCTAAACTGGTGGACAGATGGGTTAAGTTAAGGTTAGCTGTAATTATTTACGCGAAAAAAAGGAACCCCGCGAAGCGGGGTTCCGTCGACAACAGTGACAGAGGCCTAATATGACAAACAAAATGGTGGACAGAATGCATAGAAAATACATAGATGGGTCAGGTCAAGGTTAGCTGTAATTATTTACGCGGAAAATAGGAACCCCGCGGAACAGGGTTCCGTCGACAATAGTGACAGAGGCCTAATATGACAAACAAACTGGTGGACAGATGCATAGAAAATACACAGATGGGTTAGGTTAAGGTTAACTGTAATTATTTACGCGGAAAAAAGGAACCACGCGAAGCGGGGTTCCGTCGAAAACCGTGACATGGCCTAATATGTCAAACAACTCACGAATTAGCGGTATTAGAGCAGGCAGCTCATAAGGTTTTTGACAGTTCAAGCAATTTTTTTCGGGTTAATATGGCGTATTTGGTACTTTGAGGTTAGAATAGTTTTTCTCAATTTTCTCGAAAACGGTGCGTCGCCGAGAGCTGCGAGTGGTATCGTTGTGTTGTAATCAGCATCGAAGCACTCGAAGCCCCTACCCCCCACCCCCACTCTCCCCCCTCCCCCCCTGCTACCGGATACTAAACTTTAACCATTTTTTTATCATTTTTTTATAACATGATCAATACAGAAAAATATTTTTGTATAGTATAACATAAAATAACATTAATATTATATTATAAGTTTACATAAAATAACGTTATCAACTCTAAAACGGTATCTACATACCGATATACAATTATTTTATTCGCGATATGTTGACTCCTGCATCGCTATCGCTACAACTAAAGTAGGGTCATTTTAATAGGCCACATTTGACAACTGTTTGTCTTTGCTTCATAGTGAGGATAACCTGCTGAAAAACATCGAT
Organism: Hesperia comma; assembly: GCA_905404135.1. NCBI lineage: Eukaryota > Metazoa > Arthropoda > Insecta > Lepidoptera > Hesperiidae > Hesperia > Hesperia comma. The sequence goes on along the minus strand of FR990025.1, from coordinate 8,521,608 downwards.
TAAATTGAATAAATCGATAAGGACTTCAAACATCTGTAAATTGAATGCGATTTTTATAAAAAGTATTAATAAGCGCACAGTTCACACAACGACTAAAAAAATGACAAAAATAATGCGTCAAATAATGGCGCGAAATGAAATCATGATTTTTTTGTAACATTTCACGTTTCTAGATACTGACTTTTGAGCCAGACGTTATTATATAAATGAATAATTACATATTTTTTGCCCTAAAATGTAATAAAATAAATTTTGTTTGTATTAAAATACATTTTATTTTGTAATCGTGAAATACTTTTTGACGATTAGTTCGACTTCTCGAATTCAACTTATCTACTCATCTGTTTCTTTCGGTACCATCCCTGATATATAAAAAGAAAAAGAGTTCACTGACGTAACTTTGTAACGACGTCAGTTCCTTGCTTTTTAAGTGTTAAAGAGTTTAACAATATCTAGTATGGAATGTATTAGATACTATGGGGTGCCTCCCTTACAAGGTTACTTTGGAAAATTTTGACGAACTGTCAAATGTGACCTATTAAAATGGCCCAACTATACAAGCGCTTTAAATGTTTAAAGTTGGATTGGTGTTCCATTTTATTATTGTTGTATTAATACTACTCCTCTGCGATAAATACATGCAATAGCAATAGTAATTACCTATTTCACCACTTCGAATGCAGTGAAAAAAAGTGAGGTTTTATATTTCGACAAAAGCTGAAAAACTAATACTTTTCACTATATAGTCGAGTCTAAACTTAACGTTTAATCAAGGAACATAATATTCGCTTTAAGCGCTTTATTTCCATTATACATCATCAAAGATTTTTCAGGCAATTTCAATCGCAAGTCGCAATGACACAAAGACGCGTCCATAAATACTTCCTCTACCTCGTCTGTGATAAATACTGATTTACTGAAGCAGACTATAGTAGTGGAGTGCAGTGTATAGCAATATTGTATAGGCATAATATTTTTAGATGTAGAAATAAGGTGTCATCTGCTTATTTATTTTATAAAAAATCGTTAAATTGTGCGCGGAAAAGGTAAATACACTCATTTACATTATTCTTACTGGCTAAGTAATGTTTTTTATTTCTAGTAATCAATGAAAACTGGTTTGTAGGTTAAAATTAGTGCGCTATAGAATGCAGAACAACCCCCAGGAGCTTTCATGGCAGGCGATTCAGGCTATCGTGGGGGTTAAACTTCCTTCGAATGTGTTACGATTCGATGACATCGGATTTCATTTAGTCAATAATTCGGCGTCGAGCGCCGAGGATTCTGATTCAGATGTGGAAATCGTGGAGAATGACTGGGAGTCTGACAACAATGTATCGTCCAAAACCGAGCATTCGGACAACGAAAAGGCATCGGACAGAGAGCGAAGCGAGTCTCCCGTGCTGCATCTTGTGGAGCCGGACAATAATAATTCGCCCAAAGATTTCTTAGATTGCAGAGATTATATCTCCAAAATGGACACCAAAGATTTTTCAGAAAAAGATCAAATGTCTCAAGTGAACGATGATGCTGATAGCTCTAATGGAAATGTTATGTCAATTGAAAATTACTTGGAGGTGACCTTATCAACTGACTCTGAGGCTAGTCATTTATGTAGCCAATGTAACCAAATGTTTCCCAGTGAACAATCCCTTTCCTCTCATCAATGTAGTGCTAAGCCCACCGAAGAAAAGAAATATCCTTGTCACGTTTGCTCAGAGAAGTTTCCCAGTTACTGGGAGCTCAGGAAACATATAAACAGTCACTTTCCAGGGATGCTGGACTCAAAATCCAGTTTTTGTCATTTGTGTCAAAAGGACTACACAAAAACAGGCTTTATGAATCACTTGCGTAAACATACAGGCGAGCGGCCCTTTGTGTGTGAGCTATGCCATAAGGCTTTCTCACAATCGAGCTCCCTGTCTATCCATATGAAATTCCATCTAAATGTCCGCAAACATGCGTGTACAGTGTGTGAGAAAAAGTTTGTAACTAAGAGTGAACTATCCCGTCACATGACAGTGCACACCAAACAGAAATCATACTACTGTGGTGTATGCGACAAAGCCTTCACTCGATCCGACAACATGAAAAAGCATGAAAAAACACATGGATAGATAAATATGTGGATCATTTTATCAGGCATCAATCAGAATATTTCAAATATTGCATAGTCAATTAACTGCTGCAATCTTTTGCTTTTTCATTTACTGGAGATCACAAGTGGTTATTGTTCGTGACGCTTAACAGTCTTAGTTTTGATTTTTGATTCTCTTATTGCCAAAAATTTAGTCATAATTGTTAATAGTTTTCATTATTTTATACCAAACTGAAAATAATTTTCTAGTTAATAAATTAGTCATTATGGTGTGTTTATGCGAGTGCCTCGACACTAGTGTGCTGCTGTAGTTGCTTTTGAGTTTAAGGTTTTTATTTATGCGATTTCTAAATGCATGTTTGGGTTACATTTAGAGAATTAGGAAAATGCCTTTACAGGTGCTCTACTATTAAATACTACATATCTGAATCCAAAGTTGCCTTTTTTGATATGATAAAGTGATATATTAACTTGTGGATATAGGTCAAACGGCCAAAAATTCCGATAGATATACTGTAGTGTTTGCATTAGATAGGGGAATATAACCACAATATTGAGGCCTTCTGTTAAACATGTATGTCACAAATGCTAATAATTGTTCCTGCTTCATTTGAGAGCTTTAATAACTATATTTTTGTATTCACCTTTACTACAAGGTATTTGTAATACCGGTTGTAAAGTATAACTTTGCCAAATTTTTAGATAAGTGTATGAAGTGATTCTTATTGTACTGTGTTGTAACCAAAGCAATAATATTATCTAATGTGCCTATTCTATTTTATAACTACACAAAAATACCAAATAATTTGTAGGTTTTAGAATTTTTATAGTAATAAATTTAGGAAATATGTATTTGACAAGCCAAATTGGATTTTTAGTCAATAATTTTATGATAACTTATAGTCTATTTTCTATCACTTTGAGGCATTAATTTCCTCTTTAATGGTCTCAGAAAAACGAGGGTTAAATAAGCCATGTCGAACAAGTAATTTATATTAAGTCTATTTATGATAGAATTTTTTAATGTGAACAAATAATGTAATCACAATTATGTCACAATAATATTTATACTCGGACACGCTTTTATAATGTTCTTGAATGTATTTTAATAATATAAGTATGTCTATAATTGTTTAAAATCTTTTGATAGTATATATTATATACCCTGTTGATAGAAAAATTCTATTTTTAGTACTACAAATCATCCCAAAGATAAATTGGCTACTAAAACCAAAGCTAATTAAATTTATACCATGTGCCACTTTTCAATTGCATGTAGGTACTATTTGTCAATTTTGTAGAAGTTATTGTCATTTTTATATTAAGTAGTAGACAATAATTATATTTATTATATTTAATTTATAAGAAAGTTGCATGACTTGTTTATAGTAATAAGGAATAAGGTTGAGCCAAATGAAAAAATACACAAAATCTACAAGACTGACAATAATATTCAGAGTAGATATTAATTCTTGCACAAAGTAAACATATTATTTATTGACGCCTAACGGAACAACAATTTATTCTATTTATGGAAAATGCACCTTGTTATAAACTCATCATGACAATTAGATTAAGAACCGTTTAATACATATGAATTATATCTGTTTTATGGGGAAATGTAATAATTGTCGATTTTATTAAAGAGTTGTTTGTTGCAAGTAATGTTTTATTTAAATTTCTGACTAAATAGGTCGTTTTCCCTTTGTTCTAGGTTACGCTAGCGATGTCTGCAAGGTTGCGTAATCTAAATCCGTATGAGTTACATAAGTACTTAGTTAACGTATACAGTCTCAATACCAAGGGATCTACGGGATCTCTCAAACGGGATACATCTAGAGACAGGACCGATCTTGATGTTATTCGTGAAAATCATAAGTTCCTCTGGGAGGACGATGATGTGGCCGACACGTGGGAGAAACAATTGGCTAAAAAATATTATGACAAACTCTTCAAAGAATATTGTATCTGCGACCTAAGTAGATATAAAGAAAACAAAGTAAGTTCTATTTCACTATAAGTTGAATAGAATTTCTGCTACCTCATTTTTAACGTATTTATTTACTTTCCTTTCTAAACTCATTAATGCTAATTATTTTCATTGTGATCTATTTAAATACAGTTATCTAACACCGGATTCGGAACTCGAATATTTACATCGTTTCTACCGTTTATTTCTAAAGGCAACGTCGAATTTAATATAATTAATGTTTCCCTCCCCTAGCCTTCGACGAGATGAGATGGGGACGGTCCCCTATGAAACTTGAATTACCTTTTTTTGCCCCAGAGACCTTCCTTTGTGCGAGATATTGCAGGGAATATAACAATAGCCGTATAGTGCCTTTTGGTAGGCTAAATATAACGCTGTGTTCGTTCCCCGCACAGCCACACATCTGCCTCTTGGTTTTTTTACCCCACATTGATTCCAAAGGTCGACAATCTGAATGCATTCCAGGTTTATTTTTATATTACGTAAAGAGTAATGAATCTAATAACGGTTTGATTCTTATATTCTACTTAGTTACAAACTGTAGGTATGAATATTTTTCTTTAAATAATAGCAATATAAAATAATATGAAGTCGTTTTTTAAATATAATTAAGGTAATTTTGTAGATACAAACATCAAAATGTATTATATCTATTACCATTACCACTGTTTCTCCGTGGTGCCATATTTATTACCGAGACTGCAAAAGATCGTAACCCCTCAGCAGTACTCAGCACATATGTATAAAATGAACTGATTAGATATTTACATACTTACAATTATTTTCCACAGTAAGTAACTTCAGGGTGACCAGCTGCTGATTTAGTTCTAAATGTCCTTGTCATTAATCAACTATCATACCTACTCCTCGTCTACATACTATCCTTCTTCAAACATATCTATTATCTTAATATATATAAATCTCGTGTCACAATGTTGGTTCGCAATGGACTCCTAAACCACTTAACCGATTATAATAAAATTCGCACACCATGTGCAGTTCGATCCAACTTGAAAGATAGGATACTTTAAATCTCAAATTATAGTCGCAATTTTAATTTATTGCTAATTAATTGTCTCTTATTGTTTGACATGACAATTTGATATGGCAGTCTTATTCACAGATGAACAGACAACTAGCGCCACACAAGAGAACTAAATTAAGAGTGTTATTATATGACAGTCACAATTATATGTAACAGATGTCGATAGGTACCTTTCGACTGGGGTGAGTAAGTAATCAATAGATGGCGCTGCTATGGTAAATCTAACTTGCACCCGTGCGAAGCTGGGGCGGGTAGCTATCTTAATATATATAAATCTCGTGTCACAATGTTGGTTCGCAATGGACTCCTAAACCACTTAACCGATTATAATAAAATTCGCACACCATGTGCAGTTCGATCCAACTTGAAAGATAGGATACTTTAAATCTCAAATTATAGTCGCAATTTTAATTTATTGCTAATTAATTGTCTCTTATTGTTTGACATGACAATTTGATATGGCAGTCTTATTCACAGATGAACAGACAACTAGCGCCACACAAGAGAACTAAATTAAGAGTGTTATTATATGACAGTCACAATTATATGTAACAGATGTCGATAGGTACCTTTCGACTGGGGTGAGTAAGTAATCAATAGATGGCGCTGCTATGGTAAATCTAACTTGCACCCGTGCGAAGCTGGGGCGGGTAGCTATCTTAATATATATAAATCTCGTGTCACAATGTTGGTTCGCAATGGACTCCTAAACCACTTAACCGATTATAATAAAATTCGCACACCATGTGCAGTTCGATCCAACTTGAAAGATAGGATACTTTAAATCTCAAATTATAGTCGCAATTTTAATTTATTGCTAATTAATTGTCTCTTATTGTTTGACATGACAATTTGATATGGCAGTCTTATTCACAGATGAACAGACAATAATAATAAATTATTTTCGGCATGTGATAATAGGCACATTAAATTTCATATCCACTCCCCCGTTAAGTTAGAAGATTTGATTGCCTGTTCGTAAAAAATTTAATTTTCTTCCCGTTTGGAATCGAACCCAGAACCTTTGGAACGGGCACGGCGCTATTGGGGCTGTGGCGACACCGCACACACGTCACACGGTGACGTCACCGAAGCCTATGTTTTTAGCCTATGTTTATAGTCAAAGGGCTATGTTTTTAGAAAATTTAAGCACTACCTACCTACTTCCTCGACCTACCCACTTCTACTCGAAAGAAGCTTGCGGGGCCATTTTGAAGCCTCCACATAATTATATTGTAACTAGTAAACCCGCCCTCGCTTCGCTTCGGGTAACCAGTCCCTTCAAAAATTTCTATAAATTTTAACAAATTATGTTATTCCGATGTCTAAGCTATATTACTGCAAAGTTTCATGAAAATCCATTCAGTAGTTTTTGCGTGAAAGAGCAACAAACACACACACACACTCACATACATCCTTACAAACTTTCGCATTTATAATATTATAGGAAGGAAGGATAGGATTATAGGATAGGAAGGAAGGATAGGATAGGATAGTAGGATTTGGGCTGATTCCTCGTGGTCCTACATTTTGTCCTATCATGACGTCATAGTAGGACCACGAGAAAGACCTATATATTCTATATTCCTCGTGGTATAAAGAACATTACATGCCCATCTCTGCTCACAAGTATGTATGTCAGATCTTCATTTTTATACCGCATTCGAAGCGTGTAATGTGGCTTTCGTAACGAGAGCTGTTGTTTACTAGTGTTGAAAAAACGAACTGTAGGTACCTATGTGTAACTAATATGTACTCATCTTAAAACAGTATGATTCGCGAGAATCTGCAGTCTGAATACATTTAACGTGTATACTCGTATTACGGTTTATCTCACGTTTTATTTATGTCGAATTCTTGAAAGCGTTATGTTCATCTCTTCCGTATTCTGTGTTCTGCAAATGTGGTTGCAGGCTTGGCTTGGCATTGCAGCGAAATGAGTAGAACACTTTTTATGGGTGACGCACATAAATACACATACGCAATCACGTAGCGCACGCAACCTTTTGTAGAAACTCTCGAGATGCACGACGAATATCATCTGACTTAGAAAGGAAAAAAACACATTTATTTCATGAAAAATATGGTACAGAAAATAGATTACCTACCTTAAAGAAAATCTTTAATGCAATAGGTCGCACTCAGCAGAAGGCTGTAAGAAACAACTGCTGATTTTCAGGGCGACCTATTGCAATTACGATTAGTAGCTCGGGCTACTGGCCACTTTTACTTCAGCTTTAAAAATATAAAGAAAGAAGGTATATCTACTAATACCTACGCCCGCAACTTCGTTCGCGCGTATGTTTTTCTATTATAAATAACCCATTAGAATTCCGGGATTAAAAGCCTCTGTGTTGCCCTATCAGCGATCCTATGATCGAAAAAGTTAATATGAAACTACGGGCGTGCGTGTGCTGACGGCACTTATTACTACACTAAGGCTATCTTTCAAGTTTCAAAGTCATATCCAAACTGTTTCATCTTTGAAATATTCATCCAGTTTATATAACCCTTGGATAAAATAAAATTCTCAGTCTCTGTTTAATAAGTAATTGTGCGTAGGGTAGTTAATTTGCCTACAAATATAAATATATATGTATCATACCTACTGCTCTTTGAACTTTAGGGAATCGTAGGTACTAGCGATATAGTTCCTTGAACCTCTTAATCGGTAACTTTAAATAAATAAACATTTGAATATCTTGAATAAAAGGTAGCGCTTCGATGGCGTGTCGAGAAGGAAGTGGTATTAGGCAAAGGTCAGTTCCAGTGTGGGGACAAGCGGTGCAACAACGACCATGAGCTCAAATCTTGGGAAGTCAACTTCGCCTATCTCGAGGGTAAAGAAAAGAAAAACGCACTGGTGAAACTTCGTAAGTTCCATTAATATAAAACCCTTGCATCTGATTTATATACTTTGTCATGAAGATCGGATGATGGTCCGATTCATGTGCTTCTCCTAAAGGTTGGATGAATTTTCTAGCCATAGATATGTCGCAGGGATATGAAAAAAAAAACAGATTTCGTCAATTCCCTAAGCGATTTGATCAAGTCACGAAGGATGTTAAAATAACAACATTAAATCGAATGAAATGTCAGAAAAGTCGATACCGCCAAGTAAAATGGATTCGATACCTACTTATTTGATGCACTGTCACAGATGGAGACGGAACCCCGCTGTACGGGGTTCCATTTTTCGCGTAAATGATTATAGCAAACCCTTACCTAACGGGTGTTTACCCGTGGTCCCGTTGGTTTGTCCCGTTGACGGGACCACGGGTAATTACCTAACCCATCTATCTGTACCTACTCCATTTAAATTGCATTCGTTTTTTATCATTTCTCTAGACTAGTTCAGGTAGGTTGTTCAAATCACTAGATTTGTTTAGGGAAAAGATGAAATTATATAGTTATTTTATCATCCTCCGTGACTTGATCAAATCGCTAAGGGAACTAACCAAATTGTTGTTTTTATCATATCCCTGCGACAGATACATTCTGTCGGCGACAGATTTATTTGTAGACGGTCAGTTATCAGGTAAACCTGAGTTACCCACTTACAATGTGTCCCATTTACAAGCAAAGTTGTTCAACATACACCTCATATCAGGGCCGCCGCAAGCGAGCGTGCAAGGCGTGCATTGCGCGCGAGCGGCACCTCCGGGGTAGGTTGGCAAATGGACTACGGCGCGGCGGGGCGCCGCGAGATATCATTTGAATAAAAGTAAACCGATATCAGCTCGTTAGTTGTACGGTATTGCCCTACCGAAGATCAATATGCTGTTTTTACATGAATCAAGTAAGTACATAAAACATGACGCAGTGTACTTTTTATAATTTTTTAGGGTTATGTCCGGAGTGCTCGGCAAAATTAAACTATAGATCCAAAAAGCGAGAAGTTAAAAGGCTGAAGAAGAGCTTAAAAAAGAAAAAGAAGAAAAATAAGCATAAAGAAGAGTCGGAGGAGAGTGAGAGTGATGACGCTTTGGAAGTCGACACCGCGGCTGGTGATGGCGAGGGCGAGGCGTCCACGTCGCAGAATATCGTTGAATCAACCACGGAGGCTAGCGCAGAAGAATCATTGTGGAAAAAAGGTTTCCTTCTTTTTTCCCTCTTGAGACTTGATATTTTTTACTTAAGTACTAAGTAAGAGCCCCAGCACACGGCGTATTTTTTAAATTGCGCCGACGTCGTTCGTTCACGAACGCAAGTCGTCTGCGCCGTAGACGCTTATTTCTGCGTTTTAGCAGATGCGAACGCGCGTTGAACCCGACACAAACGCGCGTTCGAAACGCGTACCTATACGTTACAAGGTTGCGTTCGAATCGCGTTTGAAGCGCGTATACGCGCGTCGTCAGCGCGTTTTTAAAATACGCCGTGTGCTCCTAATGCTTGAAAAAAGTCCTACTTGATGCTAAATGTGATAATAGCGTGATGATGAGCACTTTCACCAGAAGCCTATGAAATCTCTTCCATGAGACAGTGTAACTAGTAGGTAGGGGCTTGGGGCGGCCTTCGCCTCCCTCGGTGAAAAAGTATCTAGGGTTGTCGTTGAATTTAAAAAATCCGATGCATGCATCTCTTTCCTTTGTATGAAAGCGTCAAGCAGAGCAAACGCCACTTATTATACCTTGTTTCATAGATTAACTAGTTAATAGCCTGCTAGATGAGTTTTTATCGGACTAAAAGTAACTGCAACAGAATCAGATATTGTTCTTCAGGGTATTTGTGATTTATACATATCTATGTCCGTGCCGCCCTGCATCCTAGTGCGTTTGTAAGACCTATGCCTGAAATATTTTGAACTTATCTAATGATTATTATCATTTATTAACAGGCACACAAGAAACAGAGGAAAAAACTCGTGAAGAAGAGTTCGAGGAATATTTAGAAGATTTGTTATTATAATTCTTTATGTGATAAACTGGACTTGGGAGGAAAAAAACTGTTTCATTTAATTAACTTTTATTGCATCTTGTTCATACATTGTCTACATGTTGTGTGATAAAGTAAAAAATTAGGTAAAAAATCGCTACAATTACAATCATAATGTTTTATAAACAATTTACATGTTACTATGAACAATATTTCTTCCTATGAAATGAACTATACGCATACATCGTTCATAAAAAAACATATGGCCAACATAATACAGTCAACATTCAGCTATTGCGAAAATTAGGGCCTATTTCCGAGCAATAAAATCCACTTTTAATGATAATTAACGTGAATATAGTAGCTACCTTTTTATGACTGCGAATCAAGTCAACTAGGCATTCTAAAATATCAATCTACATAGTACATAACTCGTATTTCACTGATCAAAACTCTGGTGCAGAGGAGGCACATATAATAATAATAGATATGTAGACTGATTTTGTGTCAAGTAAAGATATATCAAGTAAAGCGCCAGCTCCTATGAAACAAGAGTTTAGTACAATGTATGTATAGTACTGAATTTGATAAAAAGCAAAGAGACACATCAACCCAATCCGGCTGTAACGGTAACTAAGTAATTTACTAACACAACATAATGACTATTTATTTAAGTTGATACACCTACTACCCTACTAGCTACTGATTACCATACAATCGTTAGTCTAATTGTTCATGGTAAGTCTAAAAGGCAGTTCATTGTTGTTAATTAGCTTTAAATAAATAAATGCTCTGACAGAATCGACAGTTGTTTTGATCTGCGAGATACAAGTATCACAATGTAGTATAAACAGAATAATAATATGTTAACTGAAGAGCTGTAGGTATAACATAAAAATGAAAATAAAAAACAACGTAAATTATATATACAAAAATCAAAATAAAAAATTATAGACAAATTACAACAATCTTAGATTAATGTTTATCACATTCCAATCTCTATCCTAACCTCGAATGTAAACAATCTCAACACTTACGGTAGCCGATTCTATGTATATTAAACCACGTGTATAATTTTGTTTAATAAACTATTTAATTATGCTTAGTGCAAATGCAATTATAAGCAATAAAGTATATCTATAATAAGTAAACAACATTGCTGCCGTTGTTTACTTCCAATATATTTGAAAGACCTATCACTATTTTGTCATTATTCTGGTTATACAGAGCCAAATAACGAAACACTACATAAAATTAGATCAAGTGCAAAGATCTTTGTGAATGATAGGACGAAAATCTGCGGGATATATTTATCATGGCATTGAATCTTTAGTTAACGCTATAATTTCAAACTGTGATACTGAAATGCATAAACATTATACGGGTAACGGTGTAATATTCGAGACGGAAAATAATTTAAAACACGCTATATAATGCAAATTCAGGCCAAAACTAAATTGCAATACATTATTCATGGCTGTCATACTGATGCCTGGAGTTGCCTTAGCTGCATAATGTAGGACCGAGAAAGGTATTTCGAATATGGAATAATATTACACGTAAAATTGACTTCACAAATTGCGCATTCAATGTTGCCTGTTTGTTTACGCCAAAACTTGGCCGCTCTGATCTATGCGCAGTAGACATGGGTAACTCAACTAAATTGCAGTTCAACTCACGAGTCATGCGTATGAATCTGAACTGTGAATTGGCTTGCAGAACAGCTCTTCATGTCTTGCCTACTTAGTTTTCATGTGATCTTTAAAGTACCCCGTCGACGAGTAACCCAACGGCTCCAGTAAGTTAGATCAACTCGATATGTATAACAAACTGAACGAGAGCTTGCGATCTATTCGAGTCACTCGACTCAGCACGCTAATCATTGACGATTATCGAATCATTGAGCCGAGAGTATCTCGATGAGCCAATCATCGGAACATTTTAATTGGGTCAGAGCTGAGTTACATCACTACGCACAATCCGAAGTTGCAGGCTAGCAACGGGTGCGAACGCATGAGGTTCATGCGCAAATGTAGTATGGCGTAGTTCACAGGGGCCAAAAAATATCGACGAGTATACATTTTATTTGTTTTATTTATTTTGCGCGTTTTTAGCGAGTTCCTCGTCGTCTGAGCAGTCCTCGTCATGTGTGTGCGTGAGCTGGCGCGGCGTCTCGGGCCGGACGTGCGGAACCGAACCCTGTGCCTAAGGAAATAACATTTGAAATTATTTGGTTTTAAATATTAGCTATAACGTGGAAAGTTAGACAAAAAAATCACAACTTTTACACTATTACAACTGTAACACTATTTTTGAAAAGTGGCAATAGCTAACGTCAATTTAATGCAACATAATAAAAGTCGAAGTATAGAGTCTATAGAAAAACTGTTATAACCAAATATAAACGTTTATTATGTAAACGACGTCAAATTAGCCAACAAGCCACCTGGTGGTAAGTGGCCATAGCTTATGGATATAAAAAAATCGTTAATATTGTTAATTACCTTATTAACAATATTGTAAGCTCAGACCAATAAACTATAGACGGCACGCCGGGAACTAAAGGTTGAAGCCAGCAAAAAGTCAGCCTAGCCTTGTTATACACACGGCGGCACTCGCACCAAAACGACTTTTGTTTTTTATATTATTTAGAATAATAAAAAATGAATGAAGCTTTGTGTTCCCAAAAATAAAGTTTAAATTTGTTCTAGTTCAAACTGTCAACATAGGGCATTCTATTGGTTTCGATGTGTGCTTTCGGCTGACTTTTGCCGGCTTCACGCTTTTGTTCACGGCGCTCCTTCTATAGTTTATTGGTCTGAGATTGTAAGTTACCATATCGTTACCTTAGTGTTTATAGTGTAATTTACCCTATCGTTAATATTGTATGATACCATAATGTTCATAGTGTAAGTTACCCTACTATTCATATTGTAAGTTACCTTGATATTGTCGGCGTTCTCAGCGGTGGAGGCGTCCTCCGAAGTGTCCTCGGTGATGCAGACCGGCGTACTGTACATCCGCTGCGTGCTCGAGTGTCTGGAACTGTGCCAGTTGCAAGTTACTACCGTGCTTTGTTATTAGTTACCTACCTTAGATATTACCATGAAGCAAATATAGAGAGGAGACGTTGTATGTTAGATTTCCCTTGAAAGAACGCGTGACACTTTGCGGGGCGAGGGGGATGAAGAAGTGGGCGGGATCTAACAAGATCCCGCCCACTTCCATCTAACGGTCAATAGCAAAACTACTCGCTTCGTTCTATATCGATTTTACTATGTAGTTTAACTATCTCACACTAGATGTCAATACATGTAGGTTATAACAGGGACGTACTCAAAATATAAGAAAAGTGTCGCCATCTAATGTCGAGTAGCCAGCACTTCATCCTTTTCTTTAAAAATGTGAAAAATGGCGCCGACGGTAGACTGACTTTAGGCCACGCCTACTGTGATGACGTCAGGACCTAGTTGAGTCACAGTGCACAGTTAGGCCGTCTCCTCTCTATAGGTATTTGCTTCATGGATATTACTATCTGATCGCGGCATTGCCCGCGATAGTCATAAAACGAGATAACACCAATTAAATCATCCTTCGGAATCTTATTACTAGGTAAAAAGTATCGTATGTCTCAGTCCAGAGCTTCGATTCAGCTTATTGGATAAATAACTGCGTAAATTGGATCTCGTTTGAATAGTTTGACACATTTTGTATACGGAACGTGTCACACTATTCACTAAAACCGCAATTTAAGCATTTATAAATTAGCAGAGTAGGGGTTTAGGTCATGCTCTACTCATGTCAAAAATTATGTTTGTGTTTCATCAAATCTATTCAGCGGATTAGGGTCGAAAATATATGACAAACAGAAGGACAGTCAGATACAAAAAGAGCCTACTGACCGAGTGACTTTGGCATTTATATAATTAAATAATTAGCCTATTAACGAAGTGTCACAACGTTAACTATTAAACGGTGCGTAGTTCTGCAACATGCGTGGTTGAAAAAGTCCTTAATTATTGTGTTAAATGAAAGAAAGCGCGTGCGGTCGAAACGGAGAATTATTGAAGGAAGATACAATGAGATATAGCATAGACATTGAAATGGTAAACAGATAATAGTCATACAGATTATATATGACATAGATAATGCAGGTCAATGTTTTTAACAGTGGTGGTGGTACTGACCGGTCGATGGTGGGCGTGTCGACAGTGAAGCGCTGCTCGTGCGCCACGGTGGACTCGTGCGGCATGAGCATGGCGGGCGCGCGGAACATGTAGCAGAACGGGTAGTACATCAGGTTGAGGAACGACGCCGCGTACAGGTCCGCGTACCTCACCACCTGCAACCGTGCGTTATGTACTTTGATTGAATCTACGCCCATGAAAGGGTACAAATGGCAATCTTCATACATTCCACAGTTTTACACGGTTCAACATGGTTCCGTACTTCGTGTCCATAAACGGTGTTTATTGCTCGAGCTCGTAATGTTTTGAGCTTTACATCTGTACTAGTGTTTGATTTGTGCTAATAATATAGTACTTGTGGTGATATGCGTATTCTCATTTCATGTGAGGCACGTGCGCATATTACTGTAGGTATTGCGCTGCTACACTTACATCAAGTTAATATTTAAAAGTTACCCGACAGTATGTAGTGTATGCGTTTATATTTCTTTACACCCGCGCCACGAACACCTCAATAAAAGGACACCGAAAACCATACATATAAATCGCGATTTGACATTAATAAGTAATCTTATACCGACCAGTTGGAACTAAAATATAGGCTCTAAGATTTTCCTTTGCAATTTTTCAAATAAAAATATTTTTAACTGACCTGGGACGAGAAGAACGTCTGCCGCGAGCCGGATCGGAACAGCGATCCGAGCATGCCGTACGCGAGGTCCATTTTGTGCGTCACGTCACGGATGGACGCGCGCAGCTTCGATATGTCCGGCTTCTCCTTGGTGCTCGAGTCCAGGTCTCTGTGAACAACAGGAAGCATAATATATTTGCGATTGTAATACATATAAATAAAACCGGGCAAGGGCAATTCGGACTCGCGCTAATGGAGTTTCCGTGGCGTGATAAGTATTAACTGTTAAGCATTTTTGTCAGATAAGATTGAATGGAGAAAACCCCGATTTTAAAGGTAACTAGTATAGGGATCCTTTGGGAATGAAACTTTTATATTTTTTTATACTTAATACGTAATTTGAAAAATTTGTGCAGTGCAGGATTTGCTTCCGAATCTAATTTTAAACTACTATCACTGTTAATAAAATTATATTTTGTTTAAATTTACCGAGATAGATTTACGCGATTTGTCTGCGGAATTTATAAATCGAGATCATTAATATAATTTAGCATTTAATTACTATGTTACATAGGAAAATTACGGCATTTGTAAAAATCATATTGGTAGACAAACTAAAAACATATTGGTAAAAAACTGAAGTAGGTAGGTACTGTGCTGTTCTGACATTTTAACTTTTTATATGTACGTTGTATACTTACTTGTATCACAGTAGACCATTAAATGAGGCAACCAAATAGTTTTAAAAAATTTACCCTTGCTTCTTATAATGCGCATACAATACATATAAAAACTCAATTAGGTACAAGCGCCATTTCCTTATTAAATTGTAAAGGTATTATAAACGAACATGTAGTATTGAAAAAAATAACAATTTACTTCCACAAAAAAATTTCAAGGATATCAATCTCATTAGGTTTCGCTCGACCAACTGTTGCTACGCAGCGTGTTGGTATATCAGATGATATACCCTGATGGTATATCAGAGTGGTCTATCGTTCACACATTGGGCATGTTATGTATTCATCACAACACATTACAGTCCCTTTCTAGTCCCCTTTCATAATGTGTGTGGTACAGGCCATAGTCCAAGCATGGATTAGCGGACTTCACATACTATTTGGTTTATTAATAACGCTACAACAAAACTGACACTAAAAAACATAACCAACTCTTTCTACCTAATAAGTACTTACCTACCGAACATGTATGATCACGCCATCAATCCAGCATTACATAGATACAACACTACTGACACAAAGCCAAAGTATCCACCACTCACTTGTACATATCCCCGAGCTGTATGTCGAGGGTCTGCAGCTGCGCGAACAGCTGGCACTTGTCGGTCCACACGTGCAGCTCCTGCACCAGCTCCGGCACGATGAGGAACGTACGCCAGCCGCCGATCTTCTTCGACTTCAGGATGTCCCCGAATATGTGGTCGCCGATGTACAACACGTCTTTGCCCTTCGCGCCTATCAGCTCGGTGAAAACGTCGCACGAACCTGTAAGAATAAAGGAGTAAATTTTTTATTAGTTCTAACCACAATTGGATAATTGTTGGAAATGAAAGAGATGAAAGGGAATCGATCGATTGGTCTGGTAAAATCCTAAAAAATATCTTTAGGGTATTAGATTCAAAATATTGTACCAAAATGTTTGTATCATAGATTATTATCTAATAAATAAAGATGACCTAAATTAATTAATTGATATCAATTAACTGTATTAAATTATTCAGCAGTAATTATCTTTATTGATTCATTCAGCATTATCAATCAATGAGCCGAAAAGTAGTATATTGAAAATTGACAATGAGATACTTAAATTAATAGCTAAAAAGTTATTGCATGTTTGTAATTTATGAACTATTGCTTTGGGTTTAATAAACACACGCAATTGTGAAAGTTAGATACGGTAGCGCTATACAAGTAAAACCTAGATTGCCAATCAAATAAGGCTAAAACTAACAAACCATGTAGTAAACATGTACTTAAAGTCACAAGAAATATATACTACATGTGTTGTGTCTACTTGTGTTGTGTGGTTTATGTATGCTCAGTGTTTTTTTAATCAAAAGTCCAATCTTATTTTCACGTATAAATCGATCCCATCTGATGTTAAGTGGATGAGTTAAGTTAAATACTAACGTAGACCTCAGATCATAAGTCGCGCTAACTTAGAAAAATCCAATTCCCTATTGACTTAAAGACACTTACATTATAATTTTTCGTCATAACATACCTAATTATTCATAAATAACAGCTGAATGGAAATCTAAGACCATAACTGACATCTCGTCAAGTAAATTACGCTATAAAATTTCCATTCATAGAGATAAGTATTGTTGTATCTTCTTTATCAAACTAACAATCCAATTAGGAATATTCCCTTGAAACAATAAATTGAGTATTTCATTGTTAATGAGATGACGCGATTACGGATAATACGTGTTTACATTTATTCGATACAGACGCATTCAGAATTAAAATTGTTGTCGTTAGAAATATTTAAACCACGTCAGAGGCTATCTGATTATAAGCCACATAAGACCCGACTCTGACGTCCGATCCTTGCTAGATCTGCGTTTTAGTTGGAGTAGGTATTAGCCTACTTGGTGATAAGGAAAGATCAGTACCCTATACAAGGTCGCTTATAAATTAAAGCCAATTAAACAAACTACATTCTAAAAGATATTATTTAATTCCAATTTTGTGGCGCCACAAAGAGTGGGTACGTTCTTGAATGCATAAATAACGTCTATGACATACATAGATAAACGTCAACATTGCAATTGCATTGTAAATTATAATGCCACCAACTTATCTGTTCAGTAGAAAAAAATGGAACTAAAAAAAGACAACGTCAATTTTGAAATTTTATGTCCGCTGTCAAGTCTTTGAAGTGCGTGTGCTCTATGTGTTTTAATTCGATTTTAATTGCAAAAAGTGATTAAAAATGCCTGAGCCTCTTAGAAGTGATGCAACATTAGTTATTTTAAAAGTTTTAGATTGTACGAGGGAAGAAAATCGCCTGCTAACTCAGAATATAACGTTTGAATATGTGGCAGAATACGTCGCAGTTATAACATGTTAGTGTTGCTATTGCTAGTTAATTAATTGTCCGATAAAATTCAAATAAATATTTCAGTTATTTTATTTTCCTCACTTATGTTTGCATAATCAATTAAAGTGTCACTGAATTTATTAGGTATCGAATTTTTTTATACTTCATATAATTATATCTTTATTACAGTTATATTATAATTATATCTTAATAATATCTTTGTTACAGGAGTTAGTGAACAATTTGTTTACAAGCTAATGAGTGAAAAAAAGCTGAAGAAATTTCTCTGGTGCATCGCCATCATTTTCCACAGGGATTTCTCGTGTTGAACCCCTCTAACTTAGAAATCACGATGACAATTATTTTAATAAAATATATAAAAATATAAATAATTATAGTCAATAACAATCGATTTTTTATTTCTCTTGTCCTGAAATTTTAATTTTTATATGAAAAAGTAAAATTTGACTGTATTGGCCTACGTAATTCTTTTATTTTTGGATGATGATGATTTGATTTTTTTAAGTTATGTGCGTTTTAAGCATTTAAATGTCACTTGATATAACGGTAAAGGAAAACATTGCCAAACCGCACTTGTTCAGCATGGTGAACTATGGTCTTAACCTTCTCAATATGAGAAGAGACCTATGCTTAATAGTGGGCCCTGATGGATTGAGATAATGTTAACATCCTATGTTACTGCTGTCATTGCATGGTAGTTTAAGTTAGTAGCCACAGCCCAAGTTCTGTATCTATATTCGTCGGAAAGGCTTTGTCATCATTTACCATCGAATTATGTGCAACATCTGGTAAAAATCATAGGTTTCAAAGTTGTTGAGCTCCCTTGACAGTCGCCAAATTTTATTATATGGTAACATTGAAGCTGCACTAGCGACATCCGTTTACTGAACAGATATGTTGGTGGCACTATAGTATTAGGTATAATGTCAAACTGATTCAGAGGAGACATTGCAGATATATAAATAACTTTTGAAATATTCTGTGCAATAACACTCACGGAATTCTCTCCATTGTATACAGGGGGTATATGTACAATGGAGAGAATTCCAACATGTGGGAAATACAACATAATGGGTAATTACTAATTAGTTATTACCTAATAGTATGGTGCTATTTCGGGTGATTTCCACTAGTTCAACTGAGTAGACCCAAGATCGGTAGTGCCGACTAAACTCTCAGCGTAAGATCAGTGTAACATTTATACCTAAGTCTAGGAAAGCTACCAAAACCACGATCGATTGATTGAATTATTAACGACTATAAAATCCGCCCTCGCTTCGCTTCGGGAACCCTCCGTAATGCCTTAGTAGCCTCTCGAAGAATTATTAGACGCGATTCTTAAAATTTATATCCTTTTTTTATCTATGATATCTTCAAAAATATAAGAAAGAATGATTTCACACAAAGAGTAAATGTTATCTACATTTAATGCACAACGTAAGAAACCGAAGTAATTAGGTAGATACTCGTACATTTATGTTAAAAATGGTCACAATGGGATATCCGCATCCGTAGGATGTAGACATCTCGGGCTTTTTCGTAGTAATATTAACCCGAATGCGTCAGAAGGAGGGCAATGTTTTTCGAGCGTATGTATAAGTATATGCATGTATATAATTATATATGTTTGTATGCATGTCCATTTCTTTGGCGAGCCGTGAAAGCCGCGTCATACCTCAGAAGATTCTAGCGTACAATCGCCCTAAGCGACTCAGTCATAGACACAAAACGAAGGTAACCACCAACATTAAGACTTTTGAGACAAAAATGATGTACACCGACCTCCAGAGTAGACGACTCCCTCGTGCAGCGGCCCGACATGGTGCCCCATCTTGAGGGCGCCCGTGCGAGTGTCCACCTGCCGGAGCGTCGTGCCCTCGCCGAAGAACAACGGCTTCTTCGCGTCCACCACTATGTAATCGAAGTACGTCTTCCAATTCCTGTGCGGCTCGTTGGGCTATGGACAAGTCAGAATAAGTTAGATTTATAATGTTAAACGTTGATTACTCTAACAAAAATAACCGACTTAAACATCGGTCAAGTAATGAAATGAGAAGATCATCAACGCAGTTGAAGTCTATTAGATAAATACATATTATTAGGTATAACTCAAAAAATACTTCTCAGATGTCGCTCAAATTTAAAAGGACCACACGACAAGGACTTGTTTTCGAATACAAAAAGAATTATCACCTACCCAACCTAATAAATTTTAATTCATTATGCTTTATTTTAATAATTAAATTATGATATTATTACGAGTAGTATTAATTTATTTCCCTATGGTTTAAATTTAACACGCAAGGCTCGTTAGTTAATAGAATTGTCTCTAGGTTGCAATGATCGTGTAAATTAACCATAAACTATTATTGTATATTTCACCCGCGTGGATCCCGTTCTCGTGGGAATATATGCATGTATTATACATAAAAACCTTCCTCTTGAATCACTCTACCTATTACAAAAAACCGCATCAAAATCCGTTGCGTAATTTTAAAGATTTAAGCATACAGACAAACAGACAGACAAAAATAGCGACTTTGTTTTATACTATGTAGTGATTAATTTACAAAAGTAATAAAAATTTTATGCACATTCCGCCATGATCTACACATTTTATGACAATCATAAACACGTGGGCGGTAACTGGTATTATGTCGACCTCGTCTATTCAGCTTCCGATGACAATATTCGATAGATTCTCCCAACTCGGTGACGTCAACCGTAATAGGAACTTTCTATTTATTTTTGGACTACATCAATATTTATTACTTATTCAAGGTATTCCTGTGGATAATCGTAAGTCCGCTATGAATGAAGTATTTACTCATAATAATATCTACAAAAATTCTATTGCATTTAATAATGTCTGTCCATTTCAGTTACGTATTACGAACTATTTTTAAGTACCCTACTGGTATTAATTAAAATGTTTTTTTTTGTAGATCAAATAAAAAGTATTCCATCTATCCACAGTCGATAGAGACAATCATCGTGTAGAATTTAGTTTCGAAAGAGAGTTATTCGATAAATGTCGATACCGAACGCCATTAAATAGTCCCCGGTTTGACGTCACCAGTCGCGATGGACATGTAAAAACAATACCACTGCTGAATATTTTTCTTTTCAATAACTACTCGATAGCAAGCTACTCAAACGTAGCGAACATACTTTTCAATTTTCAAATGAGTATCACAAAGTCTTACCTTAGCACCATGCGGAAAGTCAAACAAATAGTTCATAATTTTATCTGTGAAGTTGTAATCGCTGTTGGTCAATATAAACAGCTTGGCGCCGCTCTCTGTGATTCTCGACAGGAACATTGGCAGCCTTTCATCCTTCTTCAGGTATAAATCCAGGTTCTCGGTGGTTTTCTTCTTTAGATCCCCGTGGATGTGAACATAGTCCACGGCATTCCTTACATCCTGGAATATCGACTTGAACGACATTGCCAAATCCCCGCATCTTACACCGGTTTTCTCTCTACAATGAATCGGTAATCTCTTGTTATTTACCTCAAAATTATAATTTATAGGTATCCTTACGTGAATTTACATACATAATCATTTAAGAAGGTACATTATTTACGAGTAAACGAGCCTTCTGCTAAAAAAAGTCACCGTTGCCTGCCCATAGACATTAGTATAATATTATAGTACCAAAGGCATTACTGATAATTTATCATCCAATAAGAAAGAAAAAACAAGAAAGCATGTCTATCTACCTACCGACCCTCAAACTTTAGGGGCAACACGGAAAGTCGTTGACATAAATCTCTAATCCCATAAATGAAAATACCTGCTCAAGCGTAACGGAACCATTAGTGTTGAATGGTTTATTGCTATGGTTTAATGAGAGATATGGCATAGTTACCAGTCTCTATTTGTTTACAATCAGTGATCAATGATTTCATTATTGTGAGTCAAGTATTACCAGGAAGTAGGTACCTACTACTTTTAACTTTATCGTAATAATTACCATTTATAAAAGCCTTTGCCTAACGATCCCCAGAAAGAGAAGTAATTTTTAATAAGTGAAATTATGGATTTGATTTTACCAGGCACAAACATCAATAACAACACAGTAAAAACCAAGAAAAATTTGGCAATACTTTGTCCTTGTCTTTGTAAAATTGATATCTAAGTACATAATATTGTAAACTAAGAGCAATCAAAATTTGACAAGATGAAAAAGATAAAA
Organism: Hesperia comma; assembly: GCA_905404135.1. NCBI lineage: Eukaryota > Metazoa > Arthropoda > Insecta > Lepidoptera > Hesperiidae > Hesperia > Hesperia comma. The sequence goes on along the minus strand of FR990025.1, from coordinate 8,499,495 downwards.
ATAAAAAAGGCAATAAATGCATTCAAAATAAAATCATATTATTTCAGCTATATTAATACATAATTATAATCACCTATAATAAGTGTGTAATAAATCAACATGTTCTACCAGTCGAAGATTATAAATTACACAATGTAATACATATTTGCATAAAGACCATAGAACCGCCCACAACTAACGTATTGTACGATAACAATGGGCCGTTCCAATTCGGAACAAGCGCATAACTTACCGGGTGTACTGCGGGGAATTCGTGAAGAAGTCTATCAGACACGCTATTAAGTATGTTTCTGGCAGATTGAATAACGTGTTCAATACATAAACTCTTGATTCATCTAATGTTAAGAATTTGTTTGGATATAACTCGTATACTTGAGAACTGAAAATAAAGGCATAGATTATGTTAGTGATTCAAATAAAATACATGAATATGATTGTGAAGATAATAATTAATTATGAAACAGTGATTTGAACGTTGGACTCCCAAAATGAGAGGAATAGGATCGATCGATCCAGCTCCCACCTCTGATTCAAAAACATATACCTACCTATGCGTATTAAAATTTAATTATCACTTGCATGATGGAAAACATCGTGAGAGAAAATGCATCCTTGAGTGTCTCCATAATGTTCTCTAAGATGCGTGAAGTGCTTATGCCAATCCACACTTGGCCAGGCGTGGTGAACTATGGCCCGTACCCCACACATTCTGACTTTCTGAGAGAAGAACCTTGTCCAGAAGTGGGACAGTTATGAGTTGCGATGATGATGAACAAAATTAACAAGTAGGTAAGCAAACTAATTACTTACTGCTTCAAAAATTCGAATCCATGTACACATACTAGAATGTTACCATAAGCGTCTACTTTTAATAAGTTCCCGTACAATGTGTCGAACCATAGACCTCTGAAACGATGTTAGAAAATTATTTGGTGAATTTTGGACTGTCATAAATTTATTAAAATAATTATTCATTAATCATAAATTATCAAGAACGTGGCGCAGAAGTTTCTTCGCCATTTTTTAATTTTGAAGAAATTATCAAAACGACACGCGGCAGTAGAACTAAACGACGTAATTTACAAAATTTTGATATATTTTTGTCAAATGAACAAATAAATATTGAGTTAAATTAAATCATTTAAGTGAATATCTGTAAGGCTAAAATAAAAATAAAGTAATTACCTGACAGGGAACGAAGGATCGTATTCGAATTCTAAAATTTCACTTGGATATCCTTTGTGCACTAATCTTTCTTTGGTTAAGTTGAATCCTAAAGTTTCGTACTGCGGAGATTTGTACTCTGAAAAGTGTAATTGATGGTTGCAAAAGTCGCCAATTTTAAACAAGAATAAAGTTACACAAATACGAAGCTTGGTACTTAGAAGACAAACAAGAATAGAGTTAGACTGAAGTGTTCTATTTTTAAAAGACCACGAATGTTGAGTTAGTTGCATCTGGGCCGGTAGACTTGGCCCGTTAACGGGGGAGATGGAAAACTAGTAGGTGCTACCGAGCCCGGTGGACAACGGCCTAGTTATGTTGTTTTGTAAAAATTTCATAATTAATAGTCATGTCCAAGCGATGAAGTGTCAGTTTCATAGTTAATAGTACCTAATGTCTTTTAGCCTCTCATACCTATACAAATGACTAAATAATTATGAGATAATTTTAAATATTATTTTAAAGATAAAATTGAGATATCTGCTTTTACTGTTGCAGGGTTAAATAAATTTGTTACGATTAGTTTTGGTTTATTCGTTTAACGACTAATACGAAAATACAAACTTCTGATTGTTTAATAATTGGTTATGACATGAAATATTACTCACCAGCTAATGTATAGTCCATATCAAATCCATAGAACTTAACATTTTCAAGGTGTAGTGACCTATTTACGAAGATTCTGAAACAATAAGATCAAGGTTAGTACCTACATCTGTAGATTTAAGTTAGCGACATAATAGTTACAACGATTCAAGTATTTCGGTAAAGGTTTCATTCCGTCACTTAATCACTTCCCTAAATATTGTGACAACCCTGGCGCTACTTCGCTACACCGAAAACAATAAACAATAGGGGCCATAAACATGTCAGGCAAACAATGGAACGCGGCCGTCTCGAAAATACGCGCACAACGCGGCTACGCTTCGACCTTACGGCGATAGTCTTAAGGTCGAAAGTCGATTGCAAGGAATATACTAGACTGTTATTCCTTAAACTGCGGGAACAATCTAGAAAGGCCTGAATGGTGGGCGAGTGGTATAAAAAGAGGCACTTGGTCGCCGGCAGGACATTCTAGTTTCGGAAGCGAAACCAGGAAGATACCAGCGATACCTACGAGCGATACCAGTGAGAAGTGAAGTGATTTCTACGAGCGATACAGTGTTCGACGAGTGTGTTTACTAGTACCTACGTGCAGAGTGTTTTAGTGTGTACTGTGTACATCGTGTAATTTGTGTATCTACGAGTACAAATAAAGTCTTTGTGGTACATTTTGGCATTTTCTCGAACCCAGTACTCCTGACACGTAACAATATAATTCAAAAGTGTACTTTTATTGACGTTTCAATATTCTATCCACAGAAGAGATAAAGGAGGTTAGAACGGCCTTAACTCATATTTTGTATGAAAACGGCTGTCGCCGCGTGCCTCCCACCACTCAAACAACCGAAATGAATCTCAGGGCTGTGATTGGTTCGATCGCCAGTGTAGTTAAAACTCGCACAAAGGATGGTGTTGGGATAGTGATAGTCGATCGATATTGATATCGATACTGATTTTCTTCATATTGTTTTAAAAATTACTATAAATATAACCCAAAAACATTGGGAACCTAATTTTTATATCTCAGGGGATATTTGGACAACAAATAAAACAGCGTTTATATAATAAATGAATGCAATCATAGTATCATACTAAATATAAATCTATGTTACGGCTTGCAAAGGTCGATAATCTATACCTATACCTATCGATAAATATCGGTAAAATTACTGTAACTTTGTTTCTTAAAGTTCTGCAATACTTTCATTAATTCGAGAGGGCACGAATATTGTGGACTTTCCAAATACATCTATTATCTATCTATACTTAATAATATAAAGCGGAAGAATTTGTTTGTTTGTTAAATATTAAAATAATAAACAATAATTAGTGGTAATAAATAAAGTTGTTTTAATTATAAATTTGTTAAAAATAATTTGCCGACATATTTATCGACATGGTACATCAGTCATCACTAACGCCACGTAAACTCGTCCCACCGATATACCAAAATTCAAGCTTCCTTTGGATGCGCGCGACTTTCGCAATGAAAGCAATACTTTACAATACATTGCGTAATCACTTTCGTAGTACAAGATAGTACTCATGTGTTGGCGAGCAATGTATAATTTTGAATCTCTTTGCGATTGTGTCGTTTTTGTCTTAAACTACATAATACTATTGTAATAATTACAAATATCTATTGTAATTTAAGGTTTTTAGACTTACTTGTGAAAAGAAATTCCTCCTCGGACTACATTACACACCTGGCTTCTTTTCCTACACGTTACAATTGCGCAAGACGGCATTATTCTTTTTTTTAGCGGAGCTCCGTTCGCTATCAAGGTATGAGCGCGCCTAATGACCGGTAAAACTAATTTCGGGGTTCAATTGAGCGTTTGCTCAATTGTGCGGCGCGCCTGCCCCGCCCACAAGGCCATTCTAACCTCCTTTATCTCTTCTGTGATTCTATCCATCCACAATACTCGAGTCAGTTGTCTAGCAAATTGTGGAAAATTCACAATATTCACATTTTACCTATAAGCTTATCGATTTAATAATAATTATTGATGAAGGGTGAAAAATTTACACTATTTAGCTACATTCTGCTACATTAGCACCACCCTTATTTAATATCTACCCTTAGGCCCTTACGGGGAAAATTATAAAGCACAAAAATGGTGCTCCTTACTTTATTTTCAATATAACGAACATTACACCACCCCACGCGTCTTTTGCTTCTTATACATATAGTTCTAAGCAAGTTGTAAGATTGTTTTGGTTACGTGTCTTGTAGTGTGTAGTTTAGAATCGGGCTATTCACTGCCTTCTTAGCTACATAATTATGTCAATAACACCATTCGTCGGCTGCGACCATTTACTTTCCGGTGCAGCTATGGTCCGCCCACTCTATTGCCAGTAAGATCCATAGAAAACCAAATTAAAAACATAGTGACGAATGTTTCTAATCATAAACTTTATTAAGTTTTTACTTCACACTCATAAATAATGAACATCATGAGTTACAAATAGAAAACCGTAATAATTTCTCAGCATCTTTCACAAAGTGAATCGATGTAGAACTTCGATGCTTGTATTTTAGAAAAGGAAACATTGTATTTAAGGAATTCAATTCTACAACTCACAAACATTACATCACGAATCACGGTATTCATACACCTCTATTTGCAGGAAAACAAAAAATGAATAATAAAGTTCACGGTCATATCATTCCCCTAGCCTAGATAACAGATAAATAATACCATTCCATTTTTATTACGAGTATGAATAAGTATCATTAAATAAAAAGTATTTATTAGCTTTATACAAGAAATTTAAAAGATTTATGATCTCTATATAAGATTACTGATGAAAACTTTGTTTACAGATGTATGTAGTTATCTGAGTCTGAGTCTCGACGTAAAGTTTCCAAATCTATTTACAGAAACACACGAGGGGCGAATTCTATCAGTATGACAAATGGGTTTAGTTAGGCAGAATTTTCTAGCAATAACTAAACACTAAACAGAGAAATAATTTGAAACATTACACACGACAATGTCTCAAATTGTTATTAGATATGTACTTATGTGGAATATAAATTATAAACATTAGCATAAAACAAAATTGATAGGTCATGTCATGAAAATATAATAGTCCGTTTCCACCATTATTTCTACTATTGGTGTTATTAGCTAGTTTGCTGTTATTAGTTAGCAGTTTGCTGTATTGCTGTTATTATCTAGTTTTATTTCATAACTTTTAAGTAAAAGTGTAGGTACTTACATTCGAGAAAACACGCAGTCTTAGTTTGGTCATAAATAATCAGTAAATCACAAATGTTTGGACTGACAAACTTAAAAACAGTTTTGACTCCTTTGACTTGATGATAAGGAAACAAAATATTCCGATATTTTATATTACAGGTGTGAAACGTTGTCGTAGTCCACAGTATACAATCAAGGTTACACAACTTAGTATGCCATTCGTTCAAATCGTTCAATGCTGATAACCTCATACCTCGGCCATAATATACCGTGCACGCACGCAGCCAGTAGGAATTTACTCTCGTTTATGGAAAGCTACGTATCTACGTGACGCCAATCATGTTTGTAGATAGAGTAGATTGCACGATTTCATAGATCCACTATATTAAATCAATTTCATATATTAGGTACTCAATGAAAGTTCTTTTAGGTATCTTCTTCAAAAGTATTTTTGGTATTTGGGAGCGGGTCTGGAGATGGAGATGAACCATAAAGATCTCAAATTTTGTTGAAGATTCCGAATTTCAATTCCCATCGATGCTCTATCGACCTTGGATGCTCTTTTTTAAACAGACTTAAAAAATGGAGGAGGTTATCAATTCAACAGTTTTTATTGCGTTTTACCTCATTATTTTGTACTGGATAACCCGATTTTGATAAATTGTTGTATTCGAAAGGATGGACCCATAAAAATTTGCGATTTTATTAATAATATCAAATGTGAGTAACTACATACTGAGTTTGTTCACATGCTAGTTGAAATTTCTTCTAAATTAACTAGAAGCAAGACCACAAAAAATTTGCTTGCATTAAAAATATTGTGACAGCCCTGGCGTACCTCGCTAAACAATAAACAATAGGGGCCATAAACATGCCAGGCGGACAATAGAACAATACCGCGTGCGGATGTCTCGAAAGTACGCACGACGCTTCGACCTTACGGCAATAGTCATAAGGGCGAAAGTCGGTTACAATGAACGTACTCGAAACTCCTTCCAAACGGTACCGGAATTAGCGGGACTATTCTAGAAATGGCATGAATGGTGCGTGAGTGGTATAAAAGGAGCAATCGGTCGAGTGGTTGACATTCTAGTTTCGGAAGCGAAACCAGGAAGATACCAGCGATACCTACGAGCGATACCAGTGAGAAGTGAAGTGATTTCTACGAGCGATACAGTGTTCGACGAGTGTGTTTGCGAGTACCTACGTGCAGAGTTTTTTGGTGTACATAGTGGAATTTGTGTATCTACGAGTACAATAAAGTCTTTGTGGTACATTTTGGCATTTTCTCGAACCAAGTACTCCTGACACGTAACAATATTAAATACCTACTCTAACGTTTCGTGGTTATAAGGCAAAGTTAAAAATACTGCCTAGCAATACGTAATGTCAAGCTTTCTCATCCGCGGAAACGGTTCATTAGGCATAAGAATAAAATTATTGATTTTAAATTAATATTGAAAGCGAAGCCGCGGTTAGTCACCCCAACTTCTAACTCCATAATCCTTGAGTTGGACAGTTGTTGATCACAAACCTGGTGATTTTGTTTCGACATTAGATTGAGGACTCGTTGGTACCTAACCTAAGTGATTTATATTATTGATTTATTACGTATCAACAAAAAATAATAAGTCACAAGACTCGCAAGGCAAAGGCGATAATTAGAGGGATAGAAGATGGTAAACCTCTTCCATTGGGATATTAAAGTCAGGATGCTTTTTTAAAATTTTCAATACGGACGGTTACCACTGATGGTTTGAAATTTCTTCAGTGGTGTCAACTGAGAAACCAATTTTGATACCAAATCGGCAAAAGTCTTCACGGAATAGCCAATATAACATCTTTTTGCGATAATATCAGCTACTTCGCGAATCCACCACACACTGAGAAATTTCAAAATTAAAATAAAATAATTTCAGTAGCAATAAAAATAGCAATAGTAAATACAGTAAACCAAACATGTCCAATGTTCCAAAAAAAATTAAGTAGTGTAAGTAAATTCCCAAAACGAAGGAACATGGTAACAATAACAAACAATTTTATAAAGCAAGTAAACATGACCAAATTATAAAAGTTCCTATTTTGTAATTTCTTAACGTAAGTACAAAAAACACTTCATAAAAGGAAAAGGCAACCGCCATGAAGAATTTAAACATGTCATAATCTGAATAGATTTAGTTCGACGTGTTGGTGGATTAAGTACATGACTTTGGCTGCTGCCCTGAAGCTGTCTTGTAGACAGCTGTACAGGATATTACTATTAATTTTACATTGCCATTAAACACATTATCACTCTTCAAAATAGCTTAGTAGTCCCGAAGTAGTCTCGATTCTCAGTACGAAGATGACGATGCATAGAATATCAAGCAAAATTACCTACTGTTATAATAAATTGTATTCCTATAAACTTAACTAAGAAAATACAAATCACGTGAAAAAGACTGAAAGCACAGCTTGTAAGGCGAACTTACTTACAACACCTGAAAATATGACCACCGCGAACATAGTTGGATACTGTCATAATTACAAAGCTCTGAAATGCCAATCGAGTAATCCTGGGTCACCATTCTGGCAAAGAGAAATCTATGACCAAGGAAGATGTTGCTGGAGAGACCTTTCTTTGAATTCAAATAATTTACTATCATGTTGTAATAAGCCCGAACTTACGTGCTAAAACCCTTTATGATAAATGACATTCCTCTCATTAAAATTTTCATCTCCATCACTTCTTTATGAAAATGTAAATGCAAGATGTCGACGATTATTTCTCGATATTTATTTTTCCAGCTGCCATTCGGACTAATTTATATGCTTTACACTCCCAACTAATCCATGAATATCTTCCACAGGGCCCACGTTTTCCCTCAATTTACAATCCATTTGCATACAGAGCCATTACTTACGTTAATCATGGGCATTTGGCATTGCTAATGGGCTCAAGTTTGTTGATTCAGTCAATCAATCCCAAGAAATAGTCAAGTGAACAATCAAGAGATAATAATACAAGCACGCACTATCACCAACAGTCACTTCCGTCACTTCTTAGAAGTTTATAAATGGTGTAATACAAAGTAATTATATACTTAGTATGTAGTTCTGCGAGGCCCGCTCGCAACACCAACAATAATTATCACCTTGTCACTCCTCCGCAAATACCTCACTAGAGAGATAAGTAAGTAGGTACTCTGAACTTGTTTGGTTTCACTTCAATTTTAATGAAATTAATATCAATTGCGCCTACATAATATAGTCTATTAACAGAACTAATAACCCGAATGTCAAGTCACGCGATGAATATTAATGACATGATTTTAAAGCCGGATTTACATTACGAAACAAGTGTCATGCAAGGTAAAACTAGTGTCGTGAAACAAATTGTAGCACATGTGAAACTTCTTTCGTTAAAAATTATAGTGTCATGAAATCATCAGTATCACGTAGATAATGGCCCTGTCAAAATCAGAGCTGTATTATATGATGCAAAACGTCGTCTTGGAAATTATAAAATAAAAAAGGTTATTTAGAAGAAACGACGTTGATGGATTCGAGGATGGGTTACAGTTTACAGTCCAACGTTGGTTAGCCATTTTTACCCGACTGCGTCAGAAGGAGGGTTATGTTTTTCGAGTGTATGTATGTATGTATGTTTGTATGTATGTCCATTTATTTGTGAGGCCCCACAGCCGAAACGGTTGAACGGATTTCGACATATGAGGTATCGTTGAATTCGTCAGAACTGTGGAAGTGTCACAGGCTATATGGATTTTCAAAATGGCGCCCGAAAGTGGAAGAAAAAGAGGGGATAATCTTGAGTTTTTTTCTTATCTTAGCAATATGGGTATCAAATGAAAGATCGTGAAAAGACCTTTTCAAATATATATATGTCATGTAACGTTTAGGCACACGTTTTAACACAAATTTTCAAAAACCATCCCAAAAAGTAGAATTTTTCGGCGAACCCACTAAAAAGTCTGAAATAAAAATATTAAAAACAAAAAACCCGACTGCTTACAAAAGAAACTCAAAAGAAAAAACCAAGTGTCACAATATCAACATAAAATACTTCATGGTGCTGCAGGCGGGGACAAACAATAATTATTATTTTTTTACCTACGGGTAAAAAAAGATTTATCACAAGTACTATGTTTGTCACCGCATGCGGCAGCATGAAGTATTTTATGTTGATATTGTGACACTTGGTTTTTTCTTTTGAGTTTCTTTTGTAAGCAGTCGGATTTTTTGTTTTTATAATAATTTGGCGCGTATTTGTCTGCTAATCCAACAAAAAACCACACGTCCACTTTGTGCACTATTAGTAAGAAAATTGTGCAGGTGCTGTCGCGACACTAGTTTCGCGTCGCATTTACCTACATCATAAAATTAGTTGCATGACATTTGTTTTACAAAAAATATGCGCATAGCACGAAACTACTCCAGTGTCACAAAAGTAATGCATCCATTGTAAAACTGAACGTTTACACGTGAAATTACTGGTTAAATTAGTTTTATCAAACTAATTTAAGCCACTAAAATGACTAAACCCTCTATAAATAAATTAAGAATAAAAAAAAAATAATAATTTAAGCCACTAATTTCGTAATGTAAATCTGGCTTAAGATACATTTTACATTATCATACAACTAGGTACAAGTTTATTTTTATCCTTACATGTGGATATAACGCTCCAGCGGAAATAGAAATAGAACAACAGGTATAGGTAAATTAAATTTATCCTATTAGCACAGATATATGAAAACACGAATCGTCAATCTTTAATATTCTTCCAAGATGAAGAAAAATTCAATAGGTAGGTAGTACCTACCTTCCTCGAATAATGAGAGGATGTAAAATGATTGTGTGAAGATTTTTTCCAGTATTACATCGTAACCGTTGTAATTGGAATTTATACAAAAATGACGAATCATTTTATGAACCTGAACCATTTGAAGTTACTATAATATGTAAGTACTAATTACTTACAAATCCGTTTACACAACGATATGGTCACTATATCAGATAGTAGAGCTTAGGTACCTTAACTTATGTCATTTCATAATAATTATTCATTAACAATTTCGATCCAATATAAATGTAAAGATTTATATCGTTGATTGCTGTAATACCAATTTTAAGAAATATTTGCACGCACAAATAATCTTTTATCAATTCTGTTGGCGGCCTGAGTTGAAGCGAATTTTACAGTGTAAAATCTTGATCTCAATTCCTGAATTGAATCTCAATACCTACGCCTTTAGTTCTTCGCTTTGGATTAAATTGTATTCAAAATAAATTGAAATGCAGACCGCCTAGCCGTACTTATTTACATGGAACTACGCAAAAGCTAACAGCTCGTGAAACAGATGGATTTGTAGAACAGTTTGAAATTTCAGGTGAGTTTGCTATAAACAGACTGAAATAATTATTTGACTTTAATTAAAACGGCATAAAGACTACAAAGAACGACGAGCATATCACTTCCTTTGTAGGCGGTCGTACTCGAACGTTATAAATTTGCACGTATAATTTGGGTTGTGGGCGACATGTTTATTTTAGTATTGGATATACATTTATATTTAAAGCGTCATTGAAAATGCAAGGTAAATCAGGTGACAGTACAGATTTAAACATTGGCGCCGGCGGGTTACACCTCGATTAATGATAGCAGCAAAAGGAGACCACTCACGTAGACAGTCGTCCGCGTCTTTACGAACAAGTGACTTTTAGTTTAGTAACATTGGCCAAAACGCAGATACAATGTCAATAAAACATGCACCACTGCGTCGTATCATCGCCCTATCCAGCCACCAAAATAACGTGAAACGTCAAAATCATTTTGAAATATTATCAAAAGAAGTTTAAGTAGATCTCCTATTTATACTGCCCAGTCAAGTGACGCAACAGATTAATTGCAAGGTTGCGAAAATTATTCATTTACAGAATTTGTACGTGTCATTTTCCGTGTTTCGTTATTGGTTTTAGAATGAAACGCAATAGTAGGTACGTTACGTACAAAGCAAACTTACTCATTAGGAGCCGCAGTGTATCTATCGCCTTTTCCATATGACGAACCATTGGTATAGGTATGTTGCAGTAATGATTCCACACTTCCGCCTGCCATGACCTCGTGAAACTTCATAGCATTACTTTTTCTACTTCAATTATGACTTTAAAATATTGATTTAACGGTATAATATCTAATAAAACTGTCAGCATTAACACGGGTTTTACTCATATAACGGAAAAGTTCCTCCTACAAATATAAACAAATCGAAAGTTAACACAAATAGAAACCGGGCAGAGTTATGCAGTGCTCCACACTACACACGCATTAGTAAAATGCAGGAAACGGTTTGAGTGGATATCCTTGACAGTAACAAGGTTAAAGAGACCGGTCCAACTGAGAGATGGATAACCTGCAAAGTGACCTTCACATCAGGGAATATTGTTTGCAACAAGTCACAAATTGCCACACATTCCTTACATGCGTCATAAGTGGAACGGAAATAGTAATGTCACTTTAATATGACGCTCTCAACAACGAAAGTACTGAGCACGAAATGTACCTTGCAAAGGGGACCCTCAGCTTGGCATGAGATCCTTTTTATAATGAGATTGTCTATACGTATATTCAGTTCAGTGGGGAGTAAATGCAGGACGGCTAGGGAACGGGTGCCAGGAGAAGCCCCAATCGATATAATTTCGCAGACACCACTAACGGACATTAAAATTGCCCCGCAAACTCCAGACTTTAAGAGTTAAATTTTAGTATTTACGATTTTACAAAAAATACATTTCAATGTCGATAAGATAATGTACAATAATACATATGGCAAAATTTAACAACATACTATTCACTTTGTAGTCGTCACAAAACAAACTTATTTGTTTTGTAAACTATGTTGTAAAAATAAACATTGAGACAACGAATTAAACATGTTGCGTGTTATTTGAAGTGAATCACTTGGTATTGAGGAGGTAGCTATGTTTTGAGTTTTTGTCTTGCAAAAGGAATGGCATCTGTTGCCGGTTCTGACTCTAGGCTATTTGAAAATACCGAATAAATTATATATATTGACCACGCTACTGTCAAAATGTAGGGCATAGTGAAATAAAGTGGTAAAACTTGAAGTGATCTTGCTCAATCTTTGAAAATACACATGTTAGGCAAGACAAAAGCGAAGTTCACGAAAGTACCGACAAGGACCTTACATTAAACAACAATAATCTTGTTGCCGTAAAGGATGCACACTCAAACCAAATGGTGAAATAATAACAATTTTCAATACACATAACAAAAGTCGTTTCAAAATATATGCTTAGAAACAGGTAAATAAATTCCTCGATAACACTTCACATACACACGTAGTCTTTTATCAAGATCGCGATAATATGAAACGTAATCAACAATTAGAGGATCAAAGAGCGAACGTTATCGAACGCAGGCTCGCGTACACTGACGCCATCATTCATATCAGCGTCGTGGATTGACTATACCCACAACACTTCCCCGCGACCGCTCCGGCCGTGTTAATAAACAGCTGATTCACTGAGTAACTTTAACAAATCGCCACTTTGTTCAGTGGCGTTAGTCAACGAATCCAAATTCTGATACTGATATTACTGACATTTTACACTCAAAATTCGTTGAGGACTAAAGGATCGAAAAATTAACGTTTGTGAAACTTGATACTAAACACTGTAAAACTGAAAATCTTTATTCAATTAATAATAACAAAATTTTAATTTATGGTACCACATTACATTACAGTGATCATAAAACCTTAGATTTTAAGGAATGCAGAAAGATGTATTTTAAAAATAAATTGACTGCTGCAAAAAAAGAAATAAATTGTAACAAAGAACACGAAATGAAAAGTAAAGAAAATAACGTTTTTTTCCATATTTAGCTATTGACATCCTAAGAAAACAGAAGTAATTGAAGAAGTTTAAATCTAAGTTAATTCCAATTATCTTTATTGCACACAAAATAATATTTAAACTATGCAATATGCGATATGTGAAACTGAGAGCATTTTGGAATGCAAAATTACTGGTTACGTGGTTACAGAATTTGGGTAAGAAGTTCAGCGATATCAAAATATTAATCATTAAAGATTTGTAACAAGTACGTTCACCGTGATTTGGCCTGGATATTGGCGATCAATACAAGTTGAGATTGAGAATCCTAGACAAGAATCACAGACAACAAACAACAGTCGTGAGCCTATAACAGATTCTGCTTTAATTAGTGAATGACGATGATAAAGATGAATAGTATTAGTAGTAACTGATGGTAATAACATAATATTTAATGTAATAAAGGCTTTCTCCACTAACATACCAACATAATGAGCTACGAATTTTGTAAAGTAGAAGAAGAAGAAGAAGAAACGTTTATTCCAAGTAAATGCTTACAAGTACATAATTATCAGTACAAAAGATTATAACCACAACACACAAAGAATGATTTATGAATAATGTTAAAATCATCCACTTTTTAAGGACGCTAATTTAAAAATAATGTGCAGTATCAATATTCCATTCTATATATCTAAAATCCACAAGTCAGTTGCCTAGCAGCTAGCATTGTTAAAAACTGTCAATATTGCAAAATACTACAGCTAACTTTACCTATTTAACACATCCAAACATGATGGACAAATTACTGAAAACTGAAGCAAATACATAATGCTGAAGCCGAAAGCATTAACTGAAAGAAGTGGTATTATGAACCTAACGGTAAAGACTAATGATGTTACAGGTTTACTTCTACGCAATCGATGTTAAGGCCAGCGACATTCACAAGACTAATTCCATCTCATTCCTCATAAATTACAATAGTGTATGTCTCCTGGCTAACGTCAAGGATTGTAGGTAGGTACGTCTATTTGAGATTCTAATTGTAGTTAGGATAGGTTAGGTTAGCTCATAATTATTTATCTCCACATCCACTTAATTGCATAATAAATGTAGTTGATACAGTAGGCCAATTTATTTATTTAATATTTTGTAATACCTAAAACTAGTGTATACAAGAGCAAAAACTTAATGCCTAATGTATTTTCTACCAGTCAGCCCTGGGTAGATGCAGAAAAGGCAAAAAGTAGGTGTTAAAAACCAATATAGACAACGTCGACCACAGATCGTCGCCGATCATCAGATCATGAGGATCATCTCGTTAGACATCTCATTACATCTTGCTAAGCTAATGATTTGTCGATTAGTAGATAAACGATCATTATGTGCCACTTGATGGTTGAAGGTCACCAACGCGCCCCGCCGCGTTGCCTATAGACCACACTAAAGCAGTCAATGATGCATTGTCGTCTAAGATTTATATGTACTTATATATCAGTGTTTAAAAACAAATTACAAACTTCAACATCGATAAGTAATAAAATAAGAACGTCATCAACGTAAGTACTTAATCGAAGTCAACTGAACAGGCGATTTGGGATAACGCAATCTGGGATAAGCACAAGCTTTTGAATAAGTAAACAAAAAATATCAAAATCGGCAAACTGAGTAATAGTATCAGATCATTCAAAGAAAAGTCATTAGGTCGAATTCAGAATTTTCACTTCTTTTGCCACAATCCCACTTCTTTTATCTAAACTTCAAATTCTTGTTCTCATATCGATCCGATAACTGCAATTATAAACGGTTATCTAGACCAATGTTATTTTGCTATCAATATTTATAGGTATAGGGCAATAAATACATTTAAGACTCGATTAGTCGATTAATATATTAATTACGTTTATTATTTTGCCGAGACTCCAGAGTTGGGACCATGAGATTTATGAAATTTTCAAATAGTTTCGTAATGCCACGCACTATCAATGAGCAATAATATAGTGACGATTACTGTGCACAGTTAGGTCCTAGGACCTAGAAATATGAAAGAGACATATTCCAAATTTCACTGTACCTAAGTAGGTACCTAATTAGTAAGAGCGGAAATTATCGATTGACATTGACATATAATTATTTATCATTTGAGAAACCTTTACGTCTGACTTGAATTAACGTAATTTCTTTTGAATCCCGAAAGATCGTCGCGGAGAGTTTCCGTTCGATTGCGTCACCTTAATCTTTGTGGATGCTGACGTGACTTTGTTATGCCGATGCGAGGAGTTTCGTTTTATCGTCTTTAGGATAATAAAGAGGCCCAAAAAACGCAAAGGAATACACATTTCCACACAGTTGTTTTTGCAGAGACGTGAGCATTCTCGACACCCAGTCAGTCAATATGTGACAAGACTTGCACTGACTGATTTCTTAGTAACTGGTTATTATTAACTTCATTTAATATATTAGTGACGAAGCTTTAAACAAAGGGATATTAAATAATATAATTAAAAATATATTTTACTTAAAAATGTTAATATCATTAACACTCTTTGTAAATGTGTCAGCAAGGATGACAGAGACAGGGCGTTACAGTTTGCTTTACCTGTAAAGCGCTGTCTCTGTCAGCCCCACGTCATCCACACGCCAAAAGATCCTTGTACGACGATACCATGGGCAAAAACAAAACCTACTTTTTATCTTTTTATTTATATCTGTCAATTTGACATTACTCATGTTTATTTTCCATCACTCTGTGAGTATTGTCCGATTGCAACCGTGCTTTTTGAACTGCTCTGAGAGACTGCTGCATCTAGATATTTAGAAACTGTGGGCTGAGTGCGAGTTTTCAGTGACAAAACGCGCTCGCTACGTAACTGCGAGTTACCTAAAATTTGTATGGGATCAAGCTGAGTCATTTACGTCCCGCTAGGTGGCTCTGCTCCGATCCCATATAAATTTTAGGTAACCCGCAGTTACGTAGCGAGCGCGTTACGTCACTGAAAACTCGTACTAAGGCCCCTGACCTGGCTTGTTTCTTTCGGAATCCGAAATTGTCGCTTTTCACGATTTAGGTACTTGGCTAACGTACTGGACTGGACTTTAGCAACATACAAAATCCGTGTATAAATTGTGATGTTATCGTAGACACTAGACCTCGAAGTTGTGTAAAGAATCAAGGAGTTATGTAAGTAAAATGTATTTATGTATGTACATGTTTTTGTATATAAGTTTAAGGAGAGCTTGAGTGACATTATATATAAACTCCTAATGAATAATATTTATCGTTTGTTCTTGCTAACCGAGGAAGATAATGTTTGTGATACCTGCTGGAAATTAGCGAAAAACACTATCATACAACCCATAATAATTATCTACCCCAGGGCGGCATGTAAGTATGTGTGAGCTGGGTCGTTCAGCGTTTGCCCATAATATCATGTGAGTCATTTGGTTCTTGGCATGGGCATGTCATGAATCTGACGTTAGTCCACCAGCACAATTCTTGGATGAATTACTGATTATACACGATAATAAAGGATGAATCAACTTGTTTTATTGATTACCTATTATATACCTACGTAATTCCTGTCTATTATGTATTCTAGAATATTCATTATTTTACGCGTAATACAAATGTTTTTTTGATATTGCCAATTGGGAACTGTCAAAATAATTTAAAAATATAACCTCAAAATATATTATTTTATTCCCTTTTACATTTTTTCCCCATTGTCTACAAATATTTCAGTTTGAGCAGCAATAAAGGGATAATCGTAACATATTATGTGTCAATTTTCATTCTTGTCCGTGGATTATGTTGAGTGGGCCTGACCATGTATGGGGATTTGCCAATGTCCTTTGTGTACCATAGAATAACACCAATTTGGGACCTGCTTACTTTACTTATACTTTATACTTTTTAGTTATTGCCTTCTTTTAAGTACAATAAAATGTACCCACAAAAACTTTAGATGGCTTTGGCTGTAGCTGGGAGGTGGAGGGGGAGGAAACCATTGAGAAGTCATTCTTGTTGAGTGAGTATGACATGTACTATCGCCTTAAATTATCCCTTCATCTATCCCGAACATACTATATAAATATTCAGAGCTTAGAAACCTCTTTAAGGCATAGTTGTTCTTACTAATAAGAACTTACTACCTATCTAATATGTAGTAATAGTTCAGTCTTACCTAAGCGTATCTTTAGAAATCTTTTGAGACTAAATTATACTATGGTTACGAAATGAAATAATGACTTCATTGCAATGAAATACAAACCTGTGTTCGATGACTCTTTTATCAAACCAGGTGCTGTGCATGGTTGAGAGAGATTCTGCGAAACTGTCCAACTCGAGTTCGCTTCTGTCGCTCTTAGTCAATGGCTTGTCAACGCCTACTAAACTCTTATCTGGTATTTCTATGGCTTCATCACCAGCTATGAATGTTACTACGGGTTTCCTTTTCGACGAAGAGTTCGCGCGTGCGCGAATTTCTTGCGGACTCAACGCGGGAACAAGTGGGTATGCACTTTCAAAAGCGTCGGGCATTGTTTCGTTTTGAATAAAAAAAATTACGAACAATTGTAATGAACATACGTCCACAAATTACAACGACTCAGGGAATATTAACAACAATACTCGCAAAACAAGCATTTAGTTACAGATTGACCCCACAAACTGATAACTCTTTGACAGGTCACACATCTATCTGATGCAAACACATTATTATTGTCTCATTGAAATTTGTTATTATTACAATACTCACTACCATAACAATTTATTTATAAGATAGATCTGTCACTGATCGCTGTTTTTACACGTGAAAAATATTTCATTATTATCCTACAGTTTCCAAGTGTAATAACATCCCCCTTAATGAAGTGTGGTTGGGTGAATTCTTTAAAAAAAATTGTAATATGAACAAGTTATCATCAAAGTGATCTATACTTCTTTTCAGATTTTTGAACCAAAAGAATGTATCGCAAGGAAACAATATAAACATGCATAAACTCCACAGCTTCAGCATAGAATACAGAAACATACATAGAATTTTAATCCCTTTAGGGGAGAATTTCCAAAAGTCCTCACTTAGTCCTCCTACACTCGCAAAGGAACATGCTATGCTACCCAAATATCAGCATCTTCTGTTTAGTAGTTTTGGCTGTGTATTATCTGTCATTTAGTCACTAAGTTACAGAAGTTTAATATAATTATATTGATAAATTCCTGGCTCTGCTAGTTGTTGACCCTCCTCCTCCTCCTCCTAGTACATCCGGTCAAAAATAACAATGAGCAAGTAGAGTCATAAGCAACTGAGTTATGGAGTTTCAATAATTAATTGATTTTTTTTTTCAATAAAAAGAACCTTGACTTATTATTGGGGTAACTATGCCAACCCATATACAAGACCATTACTTTAAAGGTGCTTCTAAACGGGCAATGTTTTTCGGCAATTTGTGGCTGCAACACAGTGGCTGGCAATATTGCTGGCAATACCAGCAATATTGCTGGCAATCCCAGCCATATAGCCACACATGTTTGGTATGGCCGATATTGCTGGCCATGGTTGCCGGAGGATCGCTGAGCGATCAATATTTCTGCAATATTGCCCAGCGAGTTCTATTGCTGTTTCCGTCGCTCTCTATTAATATGGTATAGTGCATCCTTTTCTGCGCGATATGAAGTTTGTGAGTGACGCCGTGATACCCCTATACGAGTGTGATTTCGTCAGCCATTGTTGTCGGTTTGTGTAGCTCGTTTAGTCGTCTGTAACATGAGCCATACTATTGCAGCCATATTGCTCGGCCATGGATTGCTCAGCCATAAATATAGCCGGCAATAAGTAGCCAATGATGCAGCCACAAATTGCCGAAAAACATTGCCCGTTTAGAAGCCCCTTATATTAAATCATGAAATTGTTTGGCCTTGAATTGGATGGCTATGATTGATTGTTGTTGTGTTGTTTGGCAACTGTCAGCTCTACACGCATGATAAGCTCTTTGGCAAATCTTTTTTTTTGCAGTCAATTGCATCCAAGTAAGTGAGCAAATAAGTCCCATTTAACAAGTCTGGCATGGTGACAATAGCTCCATACATGTCAACTAATTATTCTAAATTATAAAGAGATTATTCTAAGTAGTAGATTTGATTTTCTCCTTTTGGTTTTGGTAAGTTAACATAATAAGAATGTTTTAATGGAAAATTACTTTGCATAGAAAAATTTGATTCCGAGTTGAATAGCTTGCATAGTAACTAGTATTAAGAGCACACAAAGCTTATCTTACCTGTGTTCCGCACGCCGGTAATACTTCTTTGTTATCAGATTGTTTTCTTGAGATATCAAGCACTCATTAGTTTTGCAGCCTTCCATTTTAATAAAATTGCTTACTTGGTTATGGCAAGAATATGACCAGAATTTTGAATAACTTTGGCTATTATGATTCCTTAAAAATACAGGCAATATTCTAAACATTCACCATAAGCGATATTATTGATTTCAGTACCTGCAAACGTAAATTACTATTACTATTTATTTCATTGGAGTTATAAATATGCCTAAAATCCAGTTTAGTAAGAATTATAAATTAATTGTAATTATGTAACGTTGTCACTTTTTAAATAATTAAAACATTATAATTCATAACGCCAATGGTCTACAATCTGAAAATTCAGTATTTCAGCTTTACATCCCTAATAATAGCAGATGAATCACTGACGTTTAAAAATTTCAACTAATAAACTTAACTTACTGCTGTAATAAAAGCAAATCTTTGAAATTGTTAAAAGCAGTACGATAATTATATTTATAGGTACAGAAATAATAGCAAAAGCCGCTACATACACTTTAAAATCGGAATTGATTTGATTTGATATTGCACTGCCGTTGAAATTAATCATAGAGATAGGAAATACTAATCTACTACCATGACACTGACAGATAGCAGTTACCCTTACCCGGGCCCCCCACCCCGCTCTAGCCCCGCGCGTCCCCTAGTGAGGCGCAGTCGTGTACATTAAGGTCATTTTGACTAGGCTGATGTGAACTTCGTTTTCCGAGATGTTTGCGCAGTAATTTTGGCAGTTTTGACATAAATACATGGACATCAATATTTTGACACAACCCATATTGTGGCAAAATATTGTATCTGTGGCAATAGTATAAAAGTTCATTACAGTGCGCGTCCAACTTAGCTCTGAAATGGCAAAAATTGGAACTAACGAAAAGTCATTCATAAGTACGTTGTGGTCATTCATCTGTCAGTTACTAGTGTGCAATGATTGGTCAAATGAATGTCAAATACGTCCGACAGCGCCTCTTTCGTTTCAATCTTAAGTTGGGTTTACTATAACTTGAATTGATTTTAAGAAATCCCTGATTTACAATGATACTTTTTTTATTAAAATCACCTTCCTAATATTTTGTTATATTTCCATTTTGTTGTTTTGTTCCTGTTATATTTCTTTTAAAGAATCATAGTAGTCAAGTAATATATTGTAATACTATCTTAATATATTATATTACTGTCTTAATATCTAATAAAGGGTATTCCTTTTCTGTTAATATATTAAACACATGAAAGTTCTATAATAAATAATGAAAGTATTATATATTACGTAGCATTGTACCTCCATTAAACATTCACCATGGTACTTTTGGTGCACTACTGCAGAATGTACTACGTATTCCCATCCCTAGTTCCAATGACGTCTTAACTGTCATGCGCCTAATTATTGTGGTCGGCTCGTTGAAAAGTTGAAATGTCTGAGTGAAGTATACCTAGGTACCTGAATGAATTTTATAGGTACACATTAAAAAGCATTGATCTTTAAGGACTAATTCCTATCTCTATGTTAAAAAGCAGATCTATATTCCTATCTCTATGTTAAAAAGTGACAAAGACAAATGGCAATAACGTCCATAGAGATAGGAATATACTTAATAACGTCTTCGATGTCATTTCGAGAAACTGTCAAAAACAATAGAGGGTGCATTCCAATTACGACCAAAACGCTCAAATCGGCACTTATTGGTCGCGTTCCTGGAGTCGATCTAATGCTCAAAACATGTAAAAAAAACCGGTTCCGCACACATTATGGAGTGTTCGTTTGAGAGATTTTGAGGGAATGGATAACTCCATCATTTTCAATTACAACGACCCATCCAAATCAATGGAGCGTTGTGGGCGATGTCAAATTTGGCACGCTTTTGAAACATGTATGATGACGACGGAAAATATATGACGGAGGTAGTAAACCTATGATACTGGATACTGGTTTGATGCGATTATTGTGATTAAATCGGTACGCGATGATTAATAGTGAATCTGATAGCTGTCAATAGAATTGGAAAATAATAAAATAAGGAAATGAATGTCTACCGGTGTGATATCTTGTAAAAGCTCCTTCTATGTTGAAATGCCGTGAATATCTAATAGTACTTGATAAATAACGCGTGAGTCGCGAGTGCGAGTGGTTCTATCGATAAATCAATATCGTAATATCGTGAAGTAAATCAAACATGTCTCAATACTAAAACAAACCCTAAAACGAGTATTTATACCTCAGAGATTTATATACTGAGCCGAAGAGATCATTGAATAAAGCAGTTGTTTACGTGTGATTGGCTCATAATCCTGTGTTTCATTTGATATCCTGAGCTCACGTCCTGACGTATGAAAGAAGCCCACATTGCATAGTTTGACAAGAATACCTATCTGGAATCGTATACGAATGACCGCCCACTCCACTACTGGACCCGACCACCGGATTTATATTATTTTATTACGATTTCCAAAAGAGGTCTTAAATGAAGTTATTTCTGAAGTTATCTTTTAACAGACTTAAAGCTAAACAATTTTTTGACGTTTATCCATAGCCATAGCCATAGACATACAGATTAGAGCGTGAAAACCTGACTAGCTTTAAATTTTATTAATCCTGGAATAGAAGTAGACAGATGATTGCTCCAAGTTGAATCAATTTATTATAATTGTATTACTTGACAATCTTTTCTCTCTTTCCGACCATTGACTGTGTTCACTTAAGTATAGAAGCGCTCATAGCCCGGCGGCTTGCGTCGATCCTAAGCGATCGACAAACTTAAGCAACAGCGGGCGCGGTCGGTAGTCGGATGGGTGACCGCTAGTGGCAAAATTTCTTGAGCGCTTCCGTGCTTCGGAGGGCACGTAAAGCCGTTGGTCCTGGTTGTTATCGATTGATAGCAGTCGTTAAGCCGTGTCGGAGGCCTTCGGGCGCGGCGGCTTGAAAACATTCTAAAGTGGGTTGGCCACTAACCCCTCCGCCAATCCGCATTGGGGCAGCGTGGAGTATGCTCTAGGCCTCCTCAATAATGAGGAGAGACCCGTGCTCAGTAGTGGGCCATTAATTGGTTATAGCCACTTAAGTATGGGCACAAAATATCCAAAATATTATCTAATTTGTGGTATAGGATAGGCAGCTGTATGGCTCACTTAATGAACCTCTTTTTACACCATTTTTACACTGTGCCTCTATGGTGTACACGCGCGTACAGGGCAGAAGCCAGGCTTCAGAGCGTACCTCGGATAAAAAGAGACGAAATCTTTAGTAATCACCTTTCTCTTTCTGGCTCATCGGGATCGGAGAGAGATAGGTAATTACCGTTATCGTTGTTTCTTTTTCTAACCGGGGCCATTGCAATGTATGGGCAGCCGTATGGCCACGTATGGCTCCATAGAGATATTACACTAGAGTGGGTGTGGGTGAGCCATACGGCTGCCCATACATTACAATCGCCCCCGGTTAGAAAGAGAAACAACGATAACGGTAATTACCTATCTCTCTCCGATCCCGATGAGCCAGAAAGAGAAAGGTGATTACTAAAGATTTCGTCTCTTTTTATCCTAGGTACGCTCTGAAGCCTCGCCAGAAAGAGAAAGGTGATTAAAGAAATTAAAGTAAAGATTTCGTCTCTTTTTATCCGAGGTACGCTCTGAAGCCTGGCTTCTGCCCTCTAGTGTAATATCTCTATGTATGGCTCACCCACTCTAGTATAATATCTCTATGTTCTTTACAGAATTTATTATTATTTAGTCTGTGAAGCCAATACAAATGTATGGATAATCTGTAATTAAGTACTCTGTGGCAAAAATATTCAGTCTGGTCTGTTTAATTTTGACATTGAGTTTTTACTTTTTGACATCTTGAAAGAAATGAAACAAGTTCTATGTTTCGATTGTAACAAATCTAATTTTATTTTAATATTTAGGTTATCCGCTGACGCACTCGTTAAAAGTAATATGTAAATACAAACTGGGCAAGGAAGTTGCTAAATTAATTGTTCCTCATGGCTTACACAGAAAAAGTTGGGCTCAGTAGCACCGCTCTTTCAATTTTGTTGTACGAGTGCATAAATTCCGTCAACAGTCAAGTATGTACACCTTTTTTTTGATTAAATATTTTTTATGGTTTTCTTATATTACGAGGTGAACTCTGTTTAATTATATTTTTTCCCGAAATTCAGGAAGGGTTTCTTCTCGGCAATGTTACTTCGGAAATAAGTAACCACATATCGGACTCTCATAATGATACTGCCCGTTTAGACACCAAAATTATGGTAAAAAATATATTACCATTACCTTCCGTATCATTATTCTATTTTCCAACGGGCAGGATAAAGGAAGATGTCATATCAGATTTGCTATCAAACAATGCCAGTGAAGTGGTTGGTTGGTATAAATATAGAAAGAATACTTGTTTAAAACCTACTTTTCGAGATAAATTAATATCACGAGGACTTCAAAAGTACTTTGAAAAGTATCATGGAAAGAAACAATTTGTTGCTTGCAATTTGACAAACAAGGTTTCCACGGGTGGAGCAACTCACACATTGACTTATAGATTTGGTAAAATAAATTGCTTTGATATGTACGAACATCTTGAGGATGTGACTGCAAATTTGGGTGAAAAAATCTCTGGTTACAAGAGGCTATGCAAGCTTCCGGAAGACAACATATATCAAGATGTTATTAAACAAAGCAACATTCAAAGCAATGCAACAAATGATGCCATATTGGGTATACAGGAAGTGATAAATATTAAGTTACAGCAAGAAGCAAAAATAGCTGCAAAGAATGAAAGTACAATTCGCGAATTAGAAGCTGAAATCAGGCACATGAGTGCTATACTTGCTGAAAAACAAGCAGCTGATTTACAGTTAGCCAATGACAAGTTGATTGAAGAGAAATTTCTAAATCGAGACACAGAAATGGCTGATGCTTGTATTGCTGCTATGAAAACACCTTCATCAGTGGATATACTCAACGTAAACCAATACAAAGTAATAATTAAAAAGGTTGTAAAAAGTGACACAAACACAAACACTACAAGTCTTATTTTACCATCTACTAGCACAGGCAAGCCAACAACACAAAATAATTGTACCAATACCTTTACTAAGACTACTGAAATTCCGTCAACAAGTTCTGCAGTAAGTTTTGTAGAAGTTTTATACTCTAAACTTTACTATCTAACGGTTCTGATAACTGTTTAGGATGGTTTCTTGCTTGGTTGTGACTACCCATTATTTATGAAGTCCAAAGTTTCTTTTCTCTTGCTTCTTGTCTGATGAAACATTGGTCACCCCTTAACTGTTACTAATATCTATGGGCGACGGTGACTTAACACAGGTCCGTACCTTCATAATATGTCAGTTACAAATGGAAAAAACAGGAAGTTCTGTAGCTTGTCCATATCAAACCAAAGCACCACCAATTAGGTCCTCTTTGATCTCTATGAAATGTATGGTATGACCACATACCAAGCAAAGTTGGATTTTGCAAGAATTTGAAAAATTTATTTTATTTATATTACATTTTTATATCCTGTTTACTTAAATGCATGTTAAATACCTACTATATATCTTCTTTGTTTTCAGAATTGTGGTGATCTTATCAGATTTGATGAGGAAGAAAGGCAAGCACAGAAACCCATCACAATTAATGACAATAAGAGTGTTGGTGACAGCTCACCTGAATATTAAAGTGCCTTTTTTATTGGTTAGATTTACCAAATGACATTATTCTTTACCTTTGTTTCTGTCTGTTCTTGTATCCATACTAATATTATAAATGCGAAAGTCTGTCTGTCTGTCTGTCTGTCTGTGACGTTTTCACGGCTAAACCACCGGTGCGATTTGGATGAAATTCGGAATGAAAATAGTTGAAGACCCAGAGTCACATATAGGCTACTTTTTTTTCAAAAATCAACCCCTAAATGCTTGAAATAGGGGATGAAAGTTTGTATGAAAAATCTAAACCGCCTGACCGATTTCGATGAATTTTCCCAGGAAGATAGTTGATGACGTATCTTCTTCCCCACTTCCCCGGTTCGCGATATAAACGAATTCCACGCGGGCGAAGCCGCGGGCAAAAGCTAGTAATTAAATATTTAACGTCCATTGATTATTATAAGTTTACAGTAATAATTTTTAAGTTCAAGAATAGAGTCTATGACACAAGTACTCACTGTTTTTTAGTTGATGCAACTGTCAGGATATACAAGTTGTCATTTAGCAGGCACATACATCAGAATAGTTGGTGCAATTTTAGGGGATTGGAGGAATGTGCATTGTGAATATGCCAACTTAAATTGAAAATATATATCACTTGAGTTGAAAATATAGAGAAAATATTTGTGATTTATTTTACTTCCCTAGGAGACCCTGAAGTCTTCAATATGAGGATAAAATTGATTTGTGTTAATTATCACTTGCTTTTTTAGTCATGCTTAATTTTGTGTTTGATCCTAACAAATGCCACATTCCTCCAGTCTTGTCCATTATTTTAATTATTTTCAAGGACATTGACCCCAGATTGCACTACCTATTCCAATCCACGTTTATGACACAATGCATTGAGATAACAGTGTTATAGATAGAGATGAAGTGATACCATGTGAAATATTGCAATAGTTGATTGAGGAAAGCCACAACATAACTCAACTGTAATGTACAATTTTGTCGGTTGCTGATTTCAACAATTTTACTGGGTGCAACAAACATTAATGGTTTTCTATATCTCAGACCAGCAAGCCAGCCAGCCAGACCAGCCAAGAAGTCTTAATTTTTTTTTTATACTTGCCAGTTGCCGAAACTAGAATGTCTGTGTTTCGCCGTAAAGACACAACTAGGAGCAATTCCCACTGAAAAAGCGCGACGTGAAGTCCATTCATTTGCTTCAAAGCATTTTGACCCTTACATATTAATTGATAAGTTCAAAATGCTCTGTAACATGTTGAACCGTAAACCGTGCGCCGCTGTGGGAATTGACCATTATGTTCCAATTTAGTGAGAAGTATATTTTATGCTCTATTTGAGACCAATTAAACATTGAGTTGAGTACAATTTATTTAGGGAATTGGTATAAAATAATATTCAATCATTAACCACAAATGCCAATAAATGTCTTGATTCTTACTGCCTATGCCAGTAAAAAAGTGGGTATATGTACTTTGTATTGTAATTCTTAGCTATGATTAATAACAAATTTTATTATTGTTTCTTTGTTACTTTTTGTATTTTTTACCTTTTTTCTTACACAATGACACAGCTGTGTTGTCCGAAAATATGTTAATATAAGATTTAGCCCTTTTTAAGATCCTGAGAATTTGTTGTTTGATTTTTGAAAATAAATGTGTATTCAAATTAAATGTTACCTATCCATATGTGAAACATCTAATTAAACCAACTGTAAATATTGAAAAGGAAAAACCTCCGCATTTTTTTCAATATTCAATTATGCTTTAGTTGTGAGTGGGGTGACCTACATACTTATATTTGACTCAACTTAATTCATTTTAAAATGAGCCAGTAACTTTTGACTTCTCACCTCGTATTATTGTGTACTTCATTACTATTATTTACATTTATACTTTTAATACTATAAATAATTCATTTCGGTAAGCCTTGTTATTGAGATTTAATTTCTATTTATATAAAGAATATCCACATTTTACCCACAATTTTATCAATATCAATTGCATAAATACAAAGGAGATGTTTCAAATCCGGCCCACAATATGTACAGTACCTCGAAAAATCGAGAAAAATCCATGGAATTCGGGAAAAATAAAGATAAATTACCTAAATGCATACTTTTCTGGTACAAAAATTGTATCTATCATTTAATTTTATCAAGTTTCAACATGGCGTCTTACCAATTTGTCATTGATCACAGATCACGAACTGTCTACTGTCACTTTAATATGACAGAAATGTACGTACATATGTCAAACTTCAATCAAATCAACCAACGTGACATGTGATGACAGCTTACCGCCATGACGGATTTTTGTTTTTGTGTTGCAATTTCAATTGTATATTTTTGTGTTGTACCAAAAAACTAAACCAATTTGAAGTGATTGGATAGTTAAAAACTGTTTGAATTGCGATTCTCCATATTTTAGTATGGTGTACAAAGTGGTGGCCGGGGCTCCATACATTTTGAAACAACTCCTTTAAGTAAGCAAATAGTGTACAAAACTTTGAGAGGTGAACACAAAGTCAGATGATATAATTTTGCTATACTATAGTATATACCTACTAAGACTTCTCA
This sequence comes from Hesperia comma, assembly GCA_905404135.1. Classification (NCBI taxonomy): domain Eukaryota; kingdom Metazoa; phylum Arthropoda; class Insecta; order Lepidoptera; family Hesperiidae; genus Hesperia; species Hesperia comma. The sequence goes on along the minus strand of FR990025.1, from coordinate 8,472,022 downwards.
GGAATATATTTTTCATCCGACCTATTTGAAAAGGACGAATTGGTTCGCCTTTAAGTGCGCCCAAAGTTGATGTTTTCTTTAAGAAACTTAAGACACTTTTAGCGGACAGTAATGAGTATTCCTCTTTATTTAAATATAGTAAATCCGCCCTCGCTTCGCTTCGGGAAACCAGTCCCTTCAAAAATCTCTATAAATTTTAACAAATTATGTTATTCCAATGTGTAAGCTATATTACTGCAAAGTTTCATGAAAATCCGTTCAGTAGTTTTTGCGTGAAAGAGCAACAAACACACATACATCCTTACAAACTGTCGCATTTATAATATTAGTAGGAAGTAGGATAGTAGGATTAGTAGGAAGTGCGCCGCAATTATCTTTTCCGCGCACTTTTTAAATTTCTTACCATCCTAGTGTTCGGATTTATAGAAATTCAAGGTTTTGTTTCGAAAAATGAGTTCTTTAGGTGACAGTGAAAGTATTGAATTTGAGGCGCGCCTTTTATTTTCTCATAGGGGGGGGGGGGTGAAAAGTAGAGTGTATCACTCGGGAGCAAGTATATTTTTGGCTCGGGCGACCTACTTTGAGTCCCTCGCTACGTTCAGGATTCTACTAAAGAATCCCTCACTTCGCTCTGTACGTCTATTATGAGTTTTTAATACTATACTCGCTAGCGACTATCGTTTAGAATTTGTATGACAATTGTAGTTCAACATCGTAACCGCTAGAGGCGCTGTACGGATTACGCTGTACGTCGCTAGCGTGTATAGTTTTAAAAACTCGTAATAGACATACTGGATTCAAAAAAGCGTCCTCGCCGTTATTACTTTGCTCCCTTGTTATAACAATCTACTATGACATTGTGCCATGATAATATTTTCACTCCCACTCCATGTTGTTTTGTTTTCAGTTTTTCAATGACTTCACTAAGTAAGTATAATATTGGAAGGATTTATAAAAATCATAACTATTCCCAGTTGTAAGAGATATTGCGGACAACGCCTTTTTTGTCTTCAGGTAGGCATAAAACATCTTTTAAATCTAGCAAACACCACTGCATAGTGGCAAGACTTCTAGGGTTTTTATTGATAGTACGTTCAATAAAAAATGTAAATAGTAGAGGGCTTTGTCTGTAATTCTCCATAAGTTCTCAGGAAATTCTACAATTTATCAATTACAGCATTAAACCTATAAAATGTGAATAAACATTCAGTAACAATCACCTGTTATGTTAAGTATGACTGATACCAAACAAGAAATGTAAGTATGGATTCTATGTCTATCTTTAGGTATTATGAATGTTTACCAATCAATGTTTGAAATAAGTTCAGGAACCAGTGACCTTATAATTAATGCATTTTTTTGTTATTAAGAATAGAACTAACATTCGAACTATTACTTCAGCGTGTACATCCTTACTAATATTATAAATGTGAAAGTGTGTTTGTTTGTTTGTTTGTTTGTTTGTGACGCTTTCACGTCGCAACAAAGCTATTATATGGTAAGGTTTAAGTGTGTGGGGATAGTTAGGAGGGTGGAGAGTGACGTAGGCTACTTTTTACCGCGGAAAAACATCCCATTCCCATGGGAAGATCGATGTTTTGTTAGTTGCTAGATATTTATTTTCGGAGTTGTTAATAGATGGCGGTAATAAAATTCATTTGCAAGTTCTGAATTACGCTATCAAATACTACATGTAATTTACTTAAGTCATAGGCAAATGTAATAGGCTACTTTAGCTCTGCCTAGAGAACTCCCCGCTCCGGCTGTATTCAGTGTACCGCCCGCCCGCTGGCACTATCCTGTTGACTGATGTCCGCAAGTTGCTCAGCCAACAGGATAGTGCCAGCGGACCAGAGGGACCTTCGAGTCGAGAGCCTGGACGACTTCATCGAGAGATTGGCACGCAACATGTTCGGGCGTGTCGACGCGTCGCGGTTCCCGCATCTGCAGGACCTGGCGCCGCTCCACGCCCGTCCACCGGACCGCTGGGCCTTCCCGCGCGACTTGCTGGTTGCGCGGGACGGGCCTAGCACTGACTGATACTGGGGCTTCGTAAGTCGTCGCCCGGTGCTGATCGGCTCCTGCTGGGCTTCCCACCAGCGGGATTCACCCGGTAGGGCCTCGATCGCCTGGGCGGCGCGAAAATGAACCCCATCCCGTTTAAGACTATGTGGCCTGTAAAAAGGCCACAACTCACCGGACTTGACCTATTGGTTAACCACAGATGGACAACCAAGGGCCTTAGGGCCCAGGCCAAGACCCGGCCCGTTTTAACGGGCCGCGAGAGACACCCCCAAAGGGGAACTAACTGTCCCGAGGGCTCCACACACCTCAGACAGGGTGGAGTGAAGAGAGCGAGTAGTAGGCTACTTTTTGGCCTAAATTCCTACGAGAGCGGGACCTACGCGGCTGTTACCTACGGGTCCCGAAGCGAAGCGCGGGCGGTTCTCTAGTTACATTATACGAATTCATTACCCAAATGAATGTATTAAATATTGCTGTATTACTCAATATTGATTATAATTAGTAATACAGCCGTAAATATCATGTACAGGATATTTTTGTAAGTTTACTGTAATAAATACCTATAATTATGTTGTAACATTATTTTATTTAGTAAAGTAAACCCTTTATCTGTGTCACCGGGAATATAAATCCCCACTGGGAAAATATTAGCGTCTGTGTAATGTAGCTTGTGATTAAGTGTTACTCCCGCATTGAAAATTATCGCCGTCAATCTGCAATGTACGTTAATCACAGGGGCGGATAGCTGGTATTTTTGACAAGTTATATTACGTTTTTCAGAAACCGCATCATAGGTAGGTACTTATTTTATGACCAGAAATAAAATAAATAATTTGGTTCTACATACTTTATTTTCTAATCTTTTAGTATAGAGAAAACGTTACGTTAAATGGCACAACATTAAACACTACAAATTAGTGGTAAAGGATAAAATTGGCAGTAAATTGTAATTGATCGTATTGTATGATGTAATGATTTAATTTATTATTTTATATTATTTTTTGTACAGTTTTATTTAAAATACTGAAATTTCAAGTCTAAAAATGATTAATAATTTTATTATAAAATTCCAAGAAAACATACTACAAACTAGGTAAATATGAAATTAATTTTACAACAATAATGTCAAGATTTACAAATGCATACATTGCGAAGGTAAAATTGCACTGAACACCTGGCTATTATTTAAATTCGTGTTTTCATGACTATAATATAAAATTATTAGTTTTATTATTCTGTAACATTCTGATAAACCTAAGGGTTGGAATGTATATGATAATACTGTCTGACTCATTTGTTTTACACACATTTTGTCTACAGCTCTACAGCTGCATTTTGTCTATAGCTCTCCTATGAACTACATAATACAATGTTTAGTGAACTAAGATAACGTTTAATAATGGACAATAATAAAACGAATAACTTAATAATACAGATAATACTAGCAGACATTACATAGAAGCGCTAATTACTCGTTCATTATTATCACACCTCAGGGTATACTCATATTCCATTTATATTTTGTCAACGCATTACTCCTCATCCATTATACCTAGTATACCCAAAATGTACTACGCAGTACTTAATCTTATTCTTACCACTTTATATGAACTATAGTCGGCACAATCATAAGATTCCGATATGAAGGCTGTCATCACAGTGACAATAGTGAAGTACAACAAAAATCGATGCATTAAATAAACCGATTTATAAATTTAACCGATTATAAGTAATAAGACTTTCTAATCGTTTCGTTAATTAAGTTCGGAACGATAATTTATAAACCGACCTCTGATTGTTTTCTTAAAATCAGGTAAAAACAGATGTAGCGTTGAGATTAACACCGAAAGGGATAATAAGACAATTTGACTAGTAAGTTATTTTATTTTATTTATTTCTTTTAGGAAAATTTACAGCTAATATATAACTTAACCTAAAAGTTAAGATGAGGAAATTATATTAGTTATTAAAATGGAAATTTCATTAATCTAGTGAAAACGAAGAAACTATTAAACGGTTAATAATTATCCAATTTGAGTGGAAAAGGCTTAAAAACGTATGTATCGGGAATTTATAATAGCTACGAAAAATCGCAATGCTTTAGACATATTAAGGAATCTATAACTAGTGTGACATGGTAGCACATACTTTCGATTATAGTAATGTATCGATTATGGTCGATTCATAAATTGTTTCAAGAGGTCACATAACTATAAATCCAGCCTCCATATAAAACATTGTAGTGACGTCTTAAATATTTGTTCAATTTTACACAATTTATGAAGTAAACTGATTAAAATAAAATAAAATTATTTAAACAATTTATAAATAACACAAATAAAAAACAAGCAGGGATGGTTTACATATTTCGCCAGAATTTCTAGTATTTACCTATGTAAGTACGTATAAGTAAGTAAGTACCTAACTAAATACTCGTAGTAAGTAAACAATATTACTCCAATTCGTTTAACCCGCTAGTTACTTGCGTTTAATATTACGGACTAATGCCTAATTAAAATATTTAACAAACTGTGGGCAATTTTATAACATCATGCTACGAGCAATAGAAGCGATGTACCAATAAAATATGTTGCAAAAATGGGAAGAAGTGTTTATTATCTGTAAACATAAAAACAATTTTCCAAAGCGAAGAGGAGGTGGATTCACAAGTACATTATGTACCTACTTATAAAGCTGCATTGATAATAAATATAAACTGTGTACTGTATATGCACAGTAAATAGTGCATTGCATAATTTAACCAAAGTGACCTATCATTCACTACGAAATACATATCTTCACTTCATAGTATCATTACCAGCGGTTCAAATTAAAAAAAAAAATATTTCCGTAATAAGTAAATTGAAGACGTCCATACAAGGTTAGTTTGTGTTCATACATGACAGACGTCATATCGGAATCTTATGATTGTGCCGACTATAGCAGGGTCTTATCAATTAATTTTCTTCCGCATCTCGGCTACAGAAAATACTTCTTCACCACGACCATTTGCTTCAGATTTTCAATTTCGAGGTTTTGTAAATGCCTACGTTGGATTGTTACATTAAAATACTCGTCCCTCAATGAGACTTTCAATCGTAAATCAAATCTTGAATTGTTATGTTACAATTGGAGCTTAGGCTGTTTTACATTGGATTCACAGTAAATCGGAAGCAATCGCCGGGTTTTCCCCGGCGAGTTCGTAGATAGAATGCGCTAAGCGCCTCGCCTGTTGCACCGCAGTGGACGCCGGCAGAAGACCCAAGTGAACACATATCAACTCCTTGATGCTAACGCCTTGGCTATCGTTAGGAAAGGCTAGCTCGACGTATTGCCTGCAACAAATACGTTACGTAATGTAAATAATATGAAACTTAAAATTATTAAAACGGAGGTGACCTCATCCTTCGTTAAGAACATTCTGTGTTTTTCCATTGAAAAAGAAATGTTTCGAGAGTTTTGATAACTTAGTGGAACATACCCTCTATCTCAATCGCCAATGCCGCCACCAAGCGCGTCAAAAGCCTTCTTCAATAAGTAGACTATTCAACACAAAAATATTTTTATAGCACAGCGTGACTTAAAGCCGCACTCCCATTGGATTCCAGCGAAGTGAACGTACTATGGCATTCGTGACATGAATTCATGTCGTTGGAATTTAATGAATGTCACAGTTTTCAGTGGCGTAAGTAGTTCATTTTTACAAGGCAAATGACGCCAACTTCACGCCGTTCAAAAATAAATTATTGAAAATTGCGAAGGTAGAAATTAAAAAATATATAACATGAGGGTACTTTATGACATTGAGTGACGCAAACCCGCGTCAAATCTGCACCACAGGTTAGAAAATAGTCACCATGTATGCCTGCACTTATAATTATCTATACTGTGCTTTAGTCATATTTATCTTTACTGCTTTTTAAACTAATTCAGTTGAAGTATGTTTTGTGTATTGTATAGGTAGAAACCTATGTGTGAAATTGTTGGTGAAAACTGTTACTTTATCATATTTTAATGGGAAATATTATTGAGCAAACAAATAACCTACTTAACATAGTATGGGTAAGTAAACATAAAGGGTAAAGGACACTGTTTGGTGAAATCAGCGAAAAAATATTTCATAATTAGTTATCTTATCTTCTCAAATTGTTGGTTCAGTAGGTATACTAAACTAGTGCTTAATACGGGTTATGCAAGAATTTACATAGGATAGAGATTCTCCTAAATACAGTTTTATGTTGTACAAAACTTGAATATAAACATTAACAACTTCGTAATAATTCCTTTCAGGAGGCTTTGTCGTTATTTTTTTATCTGTCTCTTCATGTTTCGAACACTTTGTAATTCTCTTTCGCACAATAAAATTACATTATCATCATCGCAACTCAAAAATCTTTATGAAATTAAAGCATCAAATTATAACTTTTATTTATTATAACTACAATAAAGCGGGTTTATGTCACTCGTGCTATAAAATAATATACGATACTCGTTCGTAAAGTTGCATTTTTGAACGGCGTATATCGCACTCGCTTCGCTCGTGCGCTAACTTCACGCCGTTCAAAAATGGGCAACTTTACGCACCGTCGTAATCGTAATGTACTATTTTAATTTCGAAGCACTGCTTAGTTCCTGACAATAGAGCGATCAAATGAATGCGGCGGCAGCGCGCGCACGGCGGAGAAACGAATACACAGCTAGGAGCTACATACAACAGTGTCCATATAAAGACTAATAATGCACAACCCTACCTATAAAAAGCCCCGAGCACGTCCCCGGGCGGAGGCAGCGCGCGCACGGCGGCGGAGAAACGAATAGGTATAACTAGGATCTACATCCAACAGTGTCCATATAAATACTAAGGGTTACCAGACCAATCGATCGATGGTCGATCGACGGCATCGGTCGGTGTTAGAATGGATAAGGCGAGGTCGTTCGATCGATTGGTTTAAATAGAAAGGTTTAAATATCGACTAATCTATTCCACCATCGATAGATGTCGTCGATCGACGATGGATCGATTGGTCTGGTAACACCCTAACTAATCTATGTACTACCTGTAAAACGCCCCGAGCACGTCCCCGGGCGGCGGCAGCGCGCGCACGGCGGCGGGGTGCGGCGCGCGCGGGCGCACGGGCGCGCCGCGGCGCTCCGCCCACTGCACGGCGCACGCGTGCAGCGCGCCGCGCCGCCACGTCGCCGCGCCGTAGCCCTCGCGGATCGAGGACAGCGCGCGGCGGGTTATGTCGCGCATCTACACAACGTGTAATAGGGCTAATTCAAATGTAAATTGTATTAACTGATACGGTATGGGCGTCGTCGTCGGCAAAAGCGTACAAGTGTGCATCAGCATCCCCTTATAACGTTACGAACTCGTGATGCGGTTTTCACCCGCGCCCGCAAGCGCGAGCAACAGCACTTGGTGCTTGGTGGTTTCTACAGAAACTGCGGGCCCGCAACCGTGGCGGGCGCGGGTAAAAATCGCGTCGTGAATTCTTAGCATAAAAAAGAAAATACATGAAAACAATCCTTTTTGTTTTATCCCTTTGGATTCCAGGTATATAATAGGTACTATGCATTCGTGACATGCATGCATGTCGTTGGAATCCAACAGTTTAAGTTGCCTACTGTTTGGTTAAAAAAAACTGATGACAGGTAAGTTATCAGCCAATTCTTTCCAAAAAATAATAAACTCTACAATTTGGTACTGGATGATTCAAGATATTTTGATCATGGGTTTTATTGATTTTTTATTTCAGTTCTCTACACCACCCGCAGCTCAGGAACCACCCCCCTTGCCCCTATCTGGTTACGCCCTGTGCTTAAATATAAGCCGTGACCATGAGATATGTCACCCAGCTTGGCAAAAATCATGGAAAATAATAATAACTGGAAATATAACATGAAATAAACATGGAAAATAGTAATCACTTCTTAGACCCCCAATATCTCAGTATGGAATTATGAACAATAAGTATTCAAAAACGCCTCAGTACATCCAAAATTTGTACCGATTTATACTACATCACTTAAAACTCAACAAAAACAATTGAATATTTGATGCTTTACGGAATAAAGACATATTCACCATCTGCGTCGTGAGCAAATCCGCACAATCAGCCAAGTCGGGGGCGAGGAAGCGTCCCGTGGCCCGGTCGATATACACGAAGTGGATTAGCCCCGGGAACTCTTCCACATACTTGTGCAGCGTTAGGGAACTATCCGCGTCCGTCTCGCGCGTGCCACACAAGCCGACATTAAGCGAAATAATTGATATTGATACACAGCTGTTGCTAGGACGTAATGATATAAGCAAATGGTTATGTTTAACCGACTTCAAAAAAGTAGGAGATGATCCTTTCGATGGTATTTTTTTTGTTACCTGATGAGTTTGTACTGGGTGAACCGATTTTGATGATTCTTTTTTTTATTGGAACACTAGTGCTTTGCGTCTGGTCCCATAGAGCGACATCCGACAGGTGGTTTTTGAGTTGTCTACTTATCGATTTTGAAGTCGGTTATTTTTTTTAAACGTCATTTTCATAGATGTGGGTGAATTGTTAGTAATAGGGAAGATGCAAATATGATATTTATGAAAATTTAATGATTAAAATGCTAAAAAAATGTAAAAGGACTACTTCAACGTTTTTATTTTATATTATGTTGATTTTTAACAATAATTAGGAATTAAAATTACGTAAAACGAAACGCATTTCAAAATACTAATCAGCTTATAGTGACGTCACTCGTGCTATGTCAACTTTTTAGAGGTTAACTTTGCGTGTAAAATTGATTATTATCAGTGAATATTATTTACATTTTTAATAAAAAATGGAAGCTGGTTTTATCAAAGCAGACTCCAGGAATTTACCACGAGTTAGTGTCAACGTGGTAGTAACTTTTTTGCCGAGAGTCCAGAGTTTTCAAGTGTAGAAATGAAAGGGACTAAATTACTACGGTATGCCTGAATCATAGTTTCAATGCCGTGTTTCCTATTTTTGTTGCAACACCTGAAGGGCTTACTGAAAATTACATACTAGATATATACATTCCTTCAACCGAAGCTGCCATACCTACTTTCCTATGTGAAAGACAATAAAATAACACCAAAATGTTGGACACAAGTACAACTGCAAATGTTTTTCAGCAAAAGGAAAATAACAATATTCTGTATATTAGCACACTAAAATTTTGAAATATCAAAAGAAGAAGATATTTAACATGTGCCATATGATAACAGCCTTAGACCATAGCTTATTGGTCTGAGATAACAGCATTTTAGGGGGTAAGGGGGAGAACGATAATACCATCTAATCGGCCCCAAATGTCAACCTCACCTGCTCGCGGTGCCCCCTGCTAGATAACGGACGAGGACCTGGCGACCGAACCGTGGCGGTATAACCACAAGATCCTGGCTGGGCAACCGCTAGATGAGGCTTCAGCAGCCTGGAGTATCAAATAACCTCCAAAAGGACTGGTGCAGAAGGCAACGGGAAACCACTGCAACTAATTTTCCCATGAAAGTCGTCATGAAATTACAAGTAAAGAGAATACGATCGCCATGTGAACCGCGTAGGAACCGGCGCCGTTTTGCGTCCGGGGCAAGCGGTGTGAAATATGCTACCGGCCACGGGACGGCGGGGAACCAGGCCCCCGTCGGAAATTCAGCTACTGGAACATCAGTTAAACTGCGACAAATTCAAACGATAGGGACATGGAATGTACGCGGTTTACTCATCCCCGGTAAGCTTACTATCTTAGAGAAGGAAGTCACCAGATGCGGTCTCGACATCTGTGGAATCAGTGAAACACACTGGAAAGGAAGTGGATATTTCCTCACTGATTCCCATGCCATATACTTTTCTGGAAATGACACCAGCAGCCACAATGGAGTAGCTCTATTAGTACCTGCCCACAAGAGGAACTGCGTGATGGGATATGAGGCAATAAATGACCGAATATTAAGTGTCAGAATTAAAGCATCACCAGTAAATCTGAACATCCCCTACTAGCACTGCAAGTGAGGAGGTTATAGATAAGTTCTATTCTGAATTAGAGACTGCCATAGCAAAAGTCCCTAATAGAGAAAATTGTGGGTCAGACCACCAGCTTTTGATTTCGAAGTTTAAGTTAAAGTTAAAAGCCGCAAGAAGTCTTCGAAAACAGAAGAGAATTGAAGTTCAGGATGTACCTAAATTTTACGCTGTCGCAAAACGAAAATGGGAAGAATGGGCCAATGTTGACATCACTGAAGAGACGCCTGAAATGTTGTGGGATCGAACCAAATCACTTATAAAAGAATCCGCTTCAGCCTCTGCATCACCGATTATTACACATAAGCGACAACACTGGATGTCAGATGGAACCTTTAAATTGGTCGAACGGAGACGTGAGATAAAGGCAACGGGGGCAGGCGTTAGTGACTTAAACAAACTGTCAGCACAAATTCAAACAGCGTGTAGGAGGGATTATAATACTTACCTCAGAAAAATTTGTGAAGAAATCGATGCTCACGCAAATAGACATGAATCCAGAGACCTATACCATAAAATTCGTACCATCACCAAAACACTTTCTTCCAAAACTTGGGCTATTGAAAACAGTGATGGTAGAGTCGTTACTGAGCTAGACCAAATACCTAACGTTTGGAGGGGTTACTGTCAGTCCCTGTTTCACGACAACCAGTCTAACAACTTTCCTGATACAGTACCCGAAGGTGAAAACCAAGAGCCAGACATTCTCCTATCTGAAGTAAAAGCCGCCATAATGCATCTTAAAAAGGGAAAGGCCACAGGAAAAGATGCTATCCCAATAGAAACCATACGAGCCTTAGACGACATAGGTGTCAATATTTTCTACTATATCTGCAACAAAATATGGTACACAGGGAAATGGCCGACAGAATGGACTCACACGGTTTTTATTTCTTTACACAAGAAGGGTTCAACAAAGAAGTGTGACAACTACCGCCTTATAGCTCTAACTAGCTTTTGCCCGCGGCTTCGCTCCCGTTAAGAAGTATTATTATTCATTAGGTATAGTTTTTGCGGCTTATCTTTTGTTTAGCGTGTGTGATAAATTAGGCCTACAAAACTTCTTTGTACACAATATTCTTAACTAATCTGTCATTAGGCGCTAAAACTATCAAGCTGTTGGGTGAACTTACTCTTGAGCAAGCAACATAAAACTGTCCATGAGAGAAGCAATGTTTTCTCAAGTCAATACCCGCAAATTTGAGTTTGTCCCTGAGTCTATAACCTGAACTACTAAACCGAAACAAAGCAAATACAAAATCCAAAATATCTAAAATATGCCAAGCCAATAATCTGCTAGAAATACTTAGGTATAGTATGAACTATTAGATACGGCGGCCACTCATCATCGGGTTTAAGTAACTCAGTGAAAACACAACGATCGCGCGTTTTAGAATACTACTAACGACATCTATTGTCAAGATTTAGAACTAAAAATTATTTTGTTCGTTTTAATTTATTCGTTCCATTAGGTACTGATAGGTTCAAACTAATACATTTACATCCTCCATCATCCCTTATTTTATCCCAAGGGGGGTTGAATTTATCAAAATCGTCTAAGCGGACGTCTTTATCATAGTAGCTCCAATATTTAATTTCAGTTAAATCAGTCGAAAATCACAAACTTTCATTCCCTATTTTATCCCTTCGGGGGTTAATTGATCAAAAGCGGATGCCTACGTTATAACATCAACCTGCATGCCAAATTTCAGCCCGATCCATCCAGTGGTTTGGGCTGTGCGTTCAGTTCAATCAGTCGAAAATCACAAACTTTCAACCCTTATTTTATCCCCTTAGGGGTTGAATTGATCAAAATCCTTTCTTAGCGGATGTCTACGTCATAACATCTACCTGCATGCCAAGTTTCAGCTCGATCCGTCCAGTGGTTTGGGCTGTACGTTCAGTTCAATCAGTCGAAAATCATAAACTTTCATCCCTTATTTTATCCCCTTAGGGGTTGAATTGATCAAAATCCTTTCTTAGCGGATGTCTACGTCATAACATCTACCTGCATGCCAAGTTTCAGCTCGATCCGTCCAGTGGTTTGGGCTGTACGTTCAGTTCAATCAGTCGAAAATCATAAACTTTCATCCCCTATTTTATCCCCTTGGGGGTAGAATTGATCAAAATCCTTTCTTAGCGGTTGTCTACGTCATAATATCTACCTGCATGCCAAATTTCAGCCCGATCCGTTCAGTGGTTTGGGCTGTGCGTTGATAGATCACTATATAAGTCAGTCAGTCAGTCAGTCAGTCAGTCAGTCACCTTTGAGTTTTATATATATAGATATCGCACGCGAGCAAAATATTGTTGCATATTCTTAATGAACGATTAAAGAACTTTCTGTCGAGGGAAATCGCCCCAGAACAAGCCGGTTTCGTAAAAGGAAAGGGTACACGCGAACAGATCCTCATAGTTCGACAGATCATAGAGAAAGCACGAGAATTCAACAAGCCTACCTATATCTGCTTCGTTGACTTCTCAAAGGCTTTCGACTCTGTGAAATGGCCCAAATTGTGGAGTGTGTTGCTGGACATGGGTACACCAAAACACCTAGTCCATCTACTGAGGTGCCTTTATGAGGATGGGACTGCATCCGTGCGTACAGATGATGTTTCATCAGAAGAATTCCATCCTAGCGCAGGAGTTCGACAAGGATGCATCATATCACCGCTTTTGTTTAATGCCTATACAGAGCTATTAATGCGTGTTACCCTTGAGGACTGGGAAAACGGTGTGACTATTGTTTGCATCTAGTGCTCGTCATATGGAAGAACTACTTCTCAAAATGGAGCGTGCCAGTCAAGAGTTCGGATTAAAGCTTAACCGCAGTAAGACCAAAATGATGATTATAGACCGTGGTAAAAACAACTCACCCGAAGTCACTCAAATTGCGAACTGCGAGGTCGTCCAATCCTATATCTACCTTGGAGCTTTGATTTCGAATAATGGCGGTTGCGTAGACGAAGTTAAACGACGAATGGCGATCACTAGAACTGCGATGGATAGGCTGAAGAAAATATGGAAGAACAAGAACATTACTAAAGCCACAAAGATCCGGCTCGTAAAAACTCTCGTGTTTCCCATATTTTTGTACGCTGCAGAGACGTGGACCTTGCGGCAGTTCGAAAGAAAGAAAATAGATGCCCTGGAGATGTGGTGCTGGAGACGAATGCTTGGAGTCTCATGGACTGAATTTCGCACCAATGTCTCCATCCTTCAAGAACTCGACATCAAGCAGCGCCTTTCGACTTTAGTTCAAAAGAGAATACTGACATTCTTTGGACACGTCTCGCGGCGAGAGAACGATTCAATTGAACGGCTTGTCGTTCAGGGCAAAGTGGAAGGCACTAGGCCGAGCGGAAGGTCACCCATGCGCTGGACTGACCAAATAAAGTCATCAGTTGGCGGTCATTTACACGAATGTACTAGACTCTCTGGCAACAGAGACAAGTGGCGATTGCTCGTTAGGCGCATAACATCTGCCCAAACCAACGATATTACATGACGACCACGACCGCTCTGACAAGAGTGATACGACCAAGAAGAAGAAAACAGCATTGTATCTGTTATGAATATTGCAAAGAAATTCTGGAGATATGCTGTACTTCCAAAATTAAAAGATAATAATATATAATATTTAAGCATATTTTTTGTCTAAAACTTTTGTAAATTGATTAAATAAAACTATGCTTTGAAAATATTGCTTTTTATTCAATTTTAATTAAAGGTGATTGTAAGTTCACAAGCGCACAACAAATGATTACCTATACTATAGTCTAAATAGGGAATTAGAAAATGATCAACACAGGTATGTGGCTGTAGAAAAGCAAATTCCCGAAGTCTTCTAATTACTCTTTCAATGTGGATTCGAAGTTGTTGTTTTTTTGCCAACACTTCTTCGATGTGCTTGAAGCCTCTATCTGCCATGATACAAGCTCCAGGTGGTAAAATATTCATAAATCCAGATTCTTCAAAGATTTTTAAAGCAGAAGTAATAATAGTCATTCCTCTTTGCAGCTTGAAACCACTTTATTCTCAGATTTGGGTCAGAAGGTCCAGTCAAAAACAATTTATTTGGTTGAAGTAGATGGACACATCGGCACAAAACATGAGTCAACACGACTTTTTTTCGGTATTTTAGGGGTATTATTGTGATCACCTAATGTTGTAAAAAAAGTATTTTAAAGAAAGTCGAGAAAATTTGCAATTTATGACAGCCAACGACGGCAAGCACGACCAGTGACCAGTGACAGACACGAGTGACGTCATCGGAACTATAGGTCCGTTTAGGCGCGAAAATTTAAACGGTCCGTTTATAACTGCATTTTTTGCGATAAATTAGACTTTTTTAAATTCTTTATATGTTTATGACCTATTTTACATGGAATTCTTTAAAATGAAAACAAAACTAAAATATTGCATGTTCCCTATTGTTGTCTAATTTGAAGTTTTGTTAGTAAACCACAAATCCCCTTCGAAGGGGATATTCGAAGGGGATTTGTGCAATAAGCCAATGGAATGAGGGTTACAGATAGACAAATTTATGATATTACACACCTCTTGGATAATTCGAATAAATTAATGCAGTAAAAAAGTACGAACCCAGTTAAAAGCAATGATCACTTTTATTCCAAGTTTCCCAAGATCACTTTTATTCCAAGTTTCTCAAGATCACTTATATGCCGAATTCCCAAGTTTTTCAAATTTGATACCTGATGACTGCCAAATCCCCAATTTTTAACCCAAGTACGTACCACACGTACTTAATAACTTTGCTGAAATTTTCAATAATTTAACATTACGTTAAATAAAAGCTATGAAAAGGATATGATGCCAGGCTGAAGTAGCGCATCGCCTTGACGCGAAGAAAGTCCACAAATGGCGCCATTAGTCCTTTTAGATCCTTCAATGGCTGTTCCATTTTCAAATTAGGTATATCCGGTTTCAGCTGGTCGATGACAGCGTCTAAAGCGGTGTGCATAGCGGTCGCCGTTGTCTCAGGTGTAAGGGGCGTCGTAGTGGTGCATGATTTACGTAACTCCAACATACGCGATGTGAGACGAGCGCATAGACTCGAGTTTGATTTGTTCTTGCGTAGGGCGTCTGTTGTCTGAAAGTAAATAGTATGTTAATATTTTGATAAAAGGAAATTTACTAAGGCAGATCAGCTGGCATCTTGAATTTATTATACATATATCATCCGTCGTTTTTCTGTCTCCCCCACCTCATTATGGAATGTGTAAAATATATTCGCAGCTAGTTAATACATTGGGATGATGTCTCCGTATATTTCATGTTTTTCCACGTGTTTTACCTTTTTTAATGCGGCTTCCAAAGAATCCAGGGTAGCTGGAAGTAACTCCAAATTCCTTTGCAATAGAAGCCGCCTTAGATTTGACAGTATCTGACTTGACACATGTGCAGCTATACCAACTTCCCTAAAAAATTATAAAAAAATAACAAGAATAAAAAAGGTAAAACTTTATGCTTATGTTCAGATTAATTTACTTTCTCACAAGTCCGACAATAATAAACATTTTATCTTAAAATGGATTACCCATTTCAGGGGACCTATTAAGTAAAGGGCTTCTAAGGTTTAACGTGTATATATATTATATACTGATTTTTCTGAACTTGAATTTAATTTGTGTCTAAAAAGTAAATCAATTATTATTTTATAAGGGAGTATACAGCTTTATATTTTTTTATCTACACTAATGTTATAACATTCTACTTATGTTTCCAATACTTGACTTATAATTACTACTGTTATAGCGCAGATAACAAAACACTCATTTTAAGCAATTTCACATGATGGTATAATATCCACATCGATATCGTAAAATCTCATTATAACATCGCGCGCTCGCTCCTGATTGGCCCTGCGCGCGCAGCTGCGCTCTCATTGGTTAGATTTTAATGGCGGCAAGTTCACTGTGACAATACACGTACGCGTGAATTTAATGTTTCGCAATGTGTTTTGTTTTTAAAATACAAATTAAATTGCATTAGTGAAGATAAAGTAGTGTATGCAACTGCATATAACACGGGTATTAAAACACTCGTTACTATTATGAAACTCGCTGCGCTCGTTTCATAAACTCACACTCGTGTTTTAATACCCTTCATTATATGACAGTTGCATAAACTACTATTATCAATCCAACACCATCAAATTAACATCTTTACATTATATGACCCTATTTTTCTACTTGGTTTACCTCAACTCCATGTCGATGACGACAGCGAATATAACCCGTGGCGCGATCTCTCCGATGTGCAACGAGTGCGGCGCGCACGGAGTGCCCGTGGCGCCCGCGCACAGGTTTATTATCGCGCTGTTCTCCTCCGACAACCCTACGAAATTGTATTACATATATATTATACGTGTTTAAGTATGTTTATTAAAAGGAATAAAAAATATAACGTAAAATATTATGTTTGTAAGTCATCCCTATTTTGGATAAATATTTATTGTGCAAACAAAAAATAAGGGATAGTTAATCTTAAGAGTTTAACAAGTATTTAAGCTTAAATGTGTTAATAGAAAATATATCAGATAACACACAGAAGCTATTGGGTCTGTTACTTCTTTTTCAGCAAGATATTAATGTGGAAGAGAAAGTAAGCCTCAAGTAAACAAATAAAAAATGCAGTAAACATACTTACAGGGTAACCTTATCTTTTCATTTTTGAGATCAGATATTTTGTGCGCATTTTCCCAATACTCTTGAGCAGCAATGCATTGAATACTTAAAAGAATTAAGTCCGGTGGCATTATATCTTCGCTGCCTCGACTGAAAAATAAAACCATATATGATGCAGATAGAACTCTGATTGTAACATCAGTATGAGTTAACCTGATATCTCAGAAAACACTTAATTAAAAGTTATAAGAAAAATTCAAATAGCAAATATGAACCAGAAATAATAAATAATTTTTGTTAGAAAATAACATAAAATACTATAAAACTTAACTACCTAGAATATAAAGCCAGCATTTTATCACCAACAAAGAGCATTATGTGATAATGCTGATAGGAGGAGCATTTAATTTCTTTTGATATATTTTTGAGTCCATTCAAAGCTGCCACAGTAGCACCACTCTCTCCAATGACACCGCTGGCCCCCGGCACATAATCGCCCTTAGTCCGGTTATCCAGTAGAACAGACAGCCACTCTTGGTACACAGGTGAATTGAGACTGAAATTGAATAACATGATCATTTCACTATGGTCATATGTTTAATGCAAACTGTGGTTATTGTAAAATCAGAGTTCAAAAGGGATCCTACTTAGCAGCGACCCTGCCTATAAAATGAGGTAAACCAGGTTTAATTCCCTGCCAGGGCCAATATTTGAGCAATAAATATTAAGTTGTTGGCTTTTATGTGTTTATTGCTGTATTATTTTTGTTGTCCATGCCTATCATAACTTAAGGAATCTTAGTGCATGGAAAGATAAATGTGGAAGCATTTATTTTCATATTTATACAAAAAGCTAAAATAATACTATTGTAATCTTAGACACTGAAGTGTAACAGTACCACAATATCAATAAGATCTATATGAAGGTTAACAATTGCTATTTCTGTGCAAGTAGGGAATAGTTTGACAGTTCAAAATACTTACAGATTGATGTTTTGACTGCATATATGTTGGACAAATGTTTTGCAGTCCAATATCTCTCTATGAGCGTCATCCACATTGTCTTCACTGATGACCAGAAATACATGGTCCAGCCACTGTATGTGTCAATAACAATATAGATGAATAAAGATATAGATTTAGTATTAGTTAATGGGTAGATATAATAATGAAAATCTCTTTATTAAATTTTTACATTTTTAATGTACTTAAATGTGATTGATAAAAGAACACTCTCATGGAAAATCTTTCTTATTTTAATAAAAAATGAGAAATTATTTAACAAAATAAATATTCACAACAATTTTAGATAGCAAGTAAAATAAAAAATTTAGTTACTTTTATTTTTAAACTAAAATTGAGTTGTTTTTTCTTTAACATTTAGTAGCATATTATGTTGACATTTTCTTATTTTAAATCATCATGGCCAAATTAAATGCAGTACTTAACAATAAAATAGCTAAATGTAAATTGAATATAGGGATTTCATTTGAATATTGAGCCGATAATTTGCAGTAAGCTACATTACTGTCTGAAAAACAATACTATAGCCCAGACCAGATATTAGGGCATGTTTCCAGCCAGAGCAAATATTAATTAAGACAAATCGTTGCTACTTTTTTGTCATACACAATTAACACAACACAGGGAACCCTTAATCTAAGTTAAATGTGCAGGTAGTTATTCACAATAATGTATATTTAGTGAGTATACAGCCAAAAGTTGATAATGGTAATGAATCTACAACATACCTCATCAAAAACGATAGTCGTGTTATCTTTGCATTTCATTGATGAATAAGTATTCCCAAACTGAGCGGCCATAATCCTCTGGGATGTGATGATTGGCGACAGTAGTTGAGATACATGGTGGTTATCCGTCACGTTGCTATGACTTTCTGGCAGTGGACACTAAAATTTTATGTTTATTTAATTCATAAATATGTAATTATTTATTTTTGCTATTTCGTATCCTCAAAGTATTATGCCATGTTATATTTACTTGTTCATTGAATGATTTCATTCGCGTTATAAATGTGTCGTCCCATTTGGAAAATAATAAATTGTTGACATTATCAAATATCAAAGTTGCTTTCATTTTGTTTTACTGACTTTTCGCAGTTCACATATAAATACTTTTATTTAATGAGAAACAGAAATTGAGAACTAAGATTGAGAAGAGTATTTATATTTTAATTTCTTTAGGTACCTACTTTGAGTTCTACTTTTTAAACAATAAATTTGATTAAATATTTAAATCTATTTGACAGTGACAGTAATATATTTATATTATCGTCAGAGATAGGAATTATAATTATCGTCTCTGACCCATAGAGATATATATCTCTATGCTCTGACAAGCTCTGACCTCGGAGTCTCTGACATTCTCGGAGTAATGATAAACTATGGAGTGGTAGTAATAGTGACTGTGGTAATAAGTTGTACAATCTATACGCTATCTGTCTTTCTCAGACTTATGTCAAGTTGGCGTGTGCTAAAAAAAGAAAACTACACGTCATCCGTTGTTTCTTCAAAACATCAGGCGGCTGACGGCGGCGCCGCACAGTGGGACGAAAATCGCCGTTACATAGACTTACGAATCAAAAGTCTTAATTGAATCGATTCTTGCTGCAAATGGACGTAGAACTAGCGATGGGCGATTATTACAAAAAAAAACTATCGACTGAATCGAAAATTGTTCGACTGTGCATTCGATTGTCGATTTAGTAGTTCCCCGCCATGCTTATTCGAATAACAATCGACCTAACTACTAATTTTATTACTAATTGTACGCACGCTAAGTTCGTGCGATCGGTGAAATAACAAATTACAATTTGGCGCGCATTTAGCAACTTGTCGCGATATTATAACTTAGTAGAACTGCTTGTGCGGTATAAAAATAAGAAACTTTACTGACGTAGAAACTGCTAGCTTGTTTACTTCGCATACCTACCTACTTCCATAGTATAATATCTTATAGCATTTTACTTTGTTGTAAAGCAAGCGATACATAACAAATCTTTGTATTACAGGAAAGTGCAAATTAGAGCTATCTAAAAATTAAGGTGTGGGGAATTTAAACAATTAGGCATAAAGCCTCACAGATTATAGTTTTTGCTTGAAATATTATAAATGCGTATAAAAAACAGCGACTGTTATAATTGCTTAATAAGAAGGATGCCAAAGATGTATTAAATATCTAGATGGAACATCGAATCCGCGAAAACGTGTCAAAAAGTTGTGGCCAAGAGTTGGCCACAACTTTTATATCATTACGCACAGATTACGCACACATAGACAATAAATGTACGCGAAAAACATCGCCTACACGCACACATGCTTGATAATGTTGCCTTGTTTTTTTGCTTTCATTGTAGGGCGACGCTCAATCTAGATATTTAAAACATCATTGAAGGATGCATAATTTGGCTACGTGTATATACCGGCTTTGTAAGGTGGAAGAATAAAAAAAATTACGTGCATAAGTGTATCAGTGATACCAATATGAATACTTGGCTACTAAATAGTCATCTAAATAACCTAATTTATAGAGTGCGAATCGCAATATGCAACGCACCCCCGCCCGCCGCACCATCTTTTGTAATTACTTTTTAAGTAGTAGTAGTACCTACGCAACCCAACTACGCAGGAGTATAGCCATTATTCGATAAATTTAGTAGTACCGCACGCGTACGCTGCGCCGCGCCGATCGCCTCGATTATTCGATAAATTTAGTAGTCCCGTCCCGCACACAAAATCGCGCCGCGCCGTTCGCCTCACCGCCGCAGCTCGCAACTTTTAGTTGTTAACAACAATCGAACAACGTCGATTGTTATCGACTTTTATCGACTAACCTGAACAATCGACTAATTCGATTCTTTTAAGTAGTAATCGCCCATCGTTACGTAGAACCATAAAACGAACCATAACATTATCATATTAACGCATCTCAATCGATAATAACGCGAAAAAAAATTGGTTGCCTTTAAAGTCGGTATACGGGCGAAAGTTTTACGTGACAACGACTTTGAGTGGTAAAATAATTTTAATGTAATCTAGCGCTGCTAACCGTTAGACCATTAACCATTAGTCACAACTAAGTGAGGTAACAAACGAGATTACTCTACTTCTCCAGAGATGGCGCTGTACCATTTTCTGAAATACGCCAACGTGTGTACGCCGTAGCTACCATAAGTAATGTTAAGGAGGAAGGGACTCTTGCCTTTCACTTTTTATGTCTGTCTCTCTCGCTCTTAGGCGGGCTAACCATGCCCGAGTGGAAGGGACGCGTGCCTCTCACTCGCTCTCATTGTAAGCGCATAACGTGAGCGGAGCTACTAACGCAGTTTCTTGAAGTGCCACCCGGCAAACCAATTTATAAGACGTTGTCACGTCAAAAAATTTTTTGAAAATAAAAATGTATGGAACAAAACAGAAAAATCCATTTTACTCGAGACTCGAAGGAGTGCCCCTAATTCCCTCTGGTACGATTATTGCCACTATTTTTCTCTATTTTTTGACATATCGCACGTTACGCGCACTCGATAGATTTTGGGTGAAAAAAATGAAACATTTTTTTAATTTTTTTTCTTTTTGTTTACGTTATTTTTTACTAATGGTAACCCGTTAAAGCGCATGAATGTCATAATGACGTCGATGATTTGACATTTTTATGAATCCAACCATAGAGATAGGAATATACAATCCAACAGACTCACGCGAGAAGTCTCGCCGTGAAATCTTGCCAAGAAATTGCGCGAGAACCGAAAAGGCATCTACACTCATGCGACCTTCTCATTCTCATTCTCGATCGTCATCCGGAATGGACGTCAGTGCAGCGGCGTTGGTTTTGTGTGACCCATTGGATTCCAGCGAAGTGAACGTACTATGCATTCGTGACATGCATGCATGTCGTTGGAATCCAACAGTTTATACTATAATCTTGTGAATACTAAAATAAGAAATAAATTAATATAAGTACTAAAATAATAATAATAATTGGTAACCACAGACAGTAGATTATTTTAACTAGAAATGTGGGTACCTAATACAAAAACACACAACGGTCCCACTGAGACCGAACGAGAATGTGAATACGGTTCTCTTTTCTCGCCCGAGAAACCCTTTGAAGCGGGCAAAAATACCGACACCGATCCGAGAACAGGCGAGCCCGAGAACGAGACTGCGAGAAACCGATCACATTCACGCTTGTTTCTGAATACCGATGTGCATTATTTCTTGCCGGGTACTGTACTATTGTACTTATATTCCAGTTTCCCAATAAATAAAGAAATGCGACAAAAATGGCTCAGCACGTGAAGCAAAAAATTATAAAAAAAATTCAGTCGTATGCAGTTTTCATTTAAAAGGTCAATTAATAAAATTGATATCGAGTAGATAGATACTATTTGTTTTATTTATTTCTTCATCCATTCTTAATCCTTGAGCCCACTGCTCATGATATACTTCAATACCATGTTTATATTAAACTAGGAGCAGAAAGGGTTGCGCTATAGATCTAAGGTACCTGCGTTTGGGGTTGGAAGTGGGGGGGATGAGTGGAAATATAATTTCCGAGTTATGAATTTTTTCAAGAAATCATAATACATCGTAAAACACCGTGAAAGCCATGTTTATGAGATTCTGAGGGCAAATACACATACACACACACCTACTCTCTCTCACTCTCTCTCTCACACACACACACACACACACAAATATAGCTACAGTTGCTTTTTCAAAGTTTACTATGCGTTTAATTCAATGTTCCTCCATTTTATTTGCATGATCCTATTTATGGCAGGGGGCTTCGCCCTCCGAGACCCCCTTATGGGGGGCCTGTGGCCCCCTTATCCACCCTCTTCCTTGTAAGACAGCAAGCAGCATTTTAATGACAGTAACGAAATGATAACCAACAAAATTATCAATTGTATTATATTCCTTCGACACAAATACTCCACATCAGCAAAATTTGGTATGCTGTCGTAATTTTGTTTTTTAAAAAACCTCTTAATCACTCTATCACTCATCAATCAATCATTCAATCCTCTGCGTATGAGTCCCATCCTCTGCCACAAAAGGATCCGTTTATTCCCACTTGTCTCTAGTCGGTCAAAAAAAAGACAAGACAGAGCACATTCACTTTATAACAATATTAACGGAACGACATTGAAAATTTTTGTGCTACCTTCCATGTTTTAGATAAGTAATCTACTTACCCTTTTATTCTAGACCAAATTGACAACAACTGTCTACCGTAATACGTTATTTTTGTAGATTCAGGTAGAATTAGTTTTGTGCTATTAGTCTAAGATCCGAATCTAAGTCGACATTCACCGGGTTGATAATAGAATCAAACTTATTTTATAATAAATTTCGTATCTTAGAAAATATATTAAAAATGGGTTGACAACAAAAATCCTGGACAGAATATTTTTTATTATTTTTTTTTAAATAATTTTTCAAAAATATTGCATGATGAAGATAATAATAAAATTTTATACTGGACTTAAAGTATAGAACATATAGAATGTGCAGATTATTAGCAAATCGAGTGAAAAGTAACTAGTATTGACATACCTGTTTATACCTGTCTACCCAGTAGTTCGTCCAGGTAAATAATAGTCTACCCTACGTCTGCACATTCTATATGTTCTATACTTTAAGTCCAGTATAAAATTTTATTATTATCTTCATCATAAGTACAACATTTCATGAAAATCATTTTTTAAAAAATAATTAAAAATATTCTGTCCAGGATTTTTGTTGTCAACCCATTTTTAATATATTTTCTAATATACGAAATTTATTATAAAATAAGTTTGATTCTATTATCAACCCGGTGAATGTCGATATAGATTCGGATCTTCTACTATATAGTAAACCCAACTTATGACTGAAACGAAAGAGGCGCTGTCGGACGCATTTGACATTCATTTGACCAATCATTGCACACTAATAACTGACAGATGAATGAACACAACGTACTTATGAATGACTTTTCGTTAGTTCCAATTTTTGCCATTTCAGAGTTAAGTTGGGCGGACTGTACCTTCCATTTCACTAATTTTTGACAAGTACCCTCTTACTCGAGATCAAATTGACAAGAAATGTCAATCGTAATACGCAATTTTTTAACCGACTTCAAAAAAGAAGGAGGTTCTTAATTCGACCGTATATATTATGTTTTTTTTTATGTACGTTCAGCGATTATTTCGTCGTTTATGGGCCGATTTTGATAATTCTTTTTTTTTGTTGTAAAGTAGATATGCGCAGTGGGTCCCCTGATAAGGACACCAGGATCTGATGATGGCATCTCAGAGAAATCGAGGGGAACTTTCGAAAATTGTATGGACAACTAGTGTGTTTGTTCATATTATCATAAGTACATTAAAGCGCTACCATTTCCTGAAGATCTGCATTCGATCTGATGAAGCCGAAAGACAGTCGAGGGAACTCCTCAACGATTTACTGCAGTTATCTAGTGTTTGGGCTTGATTAATTTGTAGTGACGAGAACATTACACTTACATGTTGAATTGAGCGCCATCTGGCGAGTTGTTTTTGAGTTATCACTACTTATCAAGATTGAAGTCGGTTTTTTTTTTGTAAAAAGCAATTATCACCTGGATTTCCAAATGGTTTCAGACGTTCACACTAAGCCCTGGCTAAGTCTCCCAACTCATACCAATATCAAATTCAGGTATCTTAGATCTCTACCAGTTGTAACTATCTCGCTCGGCTCGCTTTTCAGTTGCGACGAGTGCTCATATCAGTCCTGTTTAGTATATTATAATAAGTCCATTATGATCATAGAGAAAATACCTCACATGCCTCCTTAAAAAAAAGAGTTTAAAACTCACATGTAAAGCCGGCTACAGACTCACGCGAGAACTCTCGCCGAGAAATCTTGCCGAGAAATTGCGCGAGAACCGAGAATGCGTTTACACTCATGCGACCTTCTCATTTGCATTCTCGATCGTTATCCGGAACGGACGACAATGCAGCGGCTTTGGTTTAGTGTGCATTAGCATACTACAATCTTGTGAATACTAAAATTAGAAAGAAATTAATATAAGTACTAAAGTAATAGCTTGGCGACCACAAACAGTAGATTATTTTAACTAGAAATGTGGATACATAATACATAAACACACAACGGTCGCACTGAGACCGAACAAGAATGTGATACGGTTCTCTTTTCTTGCCCGAGAAACCCTTTGAAGCGGGCAAAAATACCGACACCGATCGGAGAACAGGCGAACGCGAGAAAGCGATCACATTCACGCTTCTCGGGTGTTCTCAGAGGTTCTCGGCGTGAGTCTGTAGCCGCTATAACGTCATAAAATTTAGGGCTGTCCAAAATAGTTCGATTCTTAGATCGATTTGAATCGAAATGTGATAAATCGAGTCACAAAAAAATCGAGGGCCGCTTCGGTATTTTAATTTTCGCCGCCCCCACTGACTAGGCTTGCGTTCATGACCTTTTTTGCCGCTTCTGTCTATGCGATCTTTTCGGACCTCAATATTTCTTGGGTGGAATAATATAGATCGATTAAAATAATAACCGATCTTTTTTGGTCCAAAGAATTGATTAGTCGATTAATCGATCTCAGATCGCCAACCCTAGCCCAATTGACATTGACAATTTGTCAATTGACAATATTGACATAACACAACAACATTAAATATAACCTGACCACAATAATTAGGCGCATGTCAGATAGCAGTCACGCGGGCCCCCCACCCCGCTCTAGCCCCGCGCGTCCCCTAGTGAGGCGCAGTCGTGTACAATTGTACATTAAGGTCATTTAGACTAGGCTGATGTGAACTTCGTTTTCCGAGATGTTTGCGCAGGTACAGTAACTGACCAAGTACAGGTGGTAGGGCCTAGAGCTCACCCGGGGAAGTACCACCGCCCGCCACGGTACTTTGTACCATTCCTACCGTGTAATAATTGTTTTAAGAACAATTGTGTTCCGGATAGGAAGGTGTGGTGCCGGTTACACTTTTTAGAGGCGACCATCTCAGTCCTCAGGGGTAGCAACGCATGTGTGACCGAATTAAAACGAGACTCATTGAGTCTAGTTCTGGGACGGTCACAGTTGTTATGGGCGGCAGCGGAAGGTGGTGCTGCATGCTCGTTTGCTATCTTAATTCCATAAAAAAAATTGTACCTCCATTAAACATTCACCATGGTACTTTTGGTACTACTGCAGAATGTACTACGTATTCCCATCCCTATTTCCAATGACGTCTTAACTGACGTCTGACATGCGCCTAATTATCGTGGTCGGCTAGCTAGGTAGGTAACGTAGGTTACTTACCGCTTACCGTATCTATTTCTATTTATTTATTAAATAATCTAATACACGTGCAGTAAGTCATCTCATCAGAGTTCGTACCTAATTTATAACATAATACTGACATTCACAGTTTTGAATTGAACATTACTTTCATGTAAATGATCAACTGACAATGAATCCAATGAACACAAAACGGAATAACTTGGTAAGCCAAGGAAACACTTCGTTTATAAATTGAATGTAGATGAATGATGTCCAAATACAACTGTATTTCTGTACTGACATTCTTTCTATAGTTGGTAAAGAGCCTCAAATAAGAATATCTCAATAGAAATCCGACACTTAAGTATTGCTTCATGATTGAAATCATTGTGATTTTGTAAGTGGATATACTCAATTAAATCATAATATGGAATTTTATTTTAGAAAAAAATTAAGTCACTGTGCTATTTAACACTTGGTGGTTCACTATCATACCAGTTTATATATTTCAAGAAGGATTTCAATGGATACTATGAAAATGTAATTCAACCTCTAATTCAATATGTAAGTCCTGAATGGGCACACAAAATAGGAGTTTCGGCTATAAAATATGGAGTGTTTCCTCATGAAACTGCAGAAGATCCACTAGTCTTAGTAAGTACACTATTGTTTAATTAATAAAAATTGTAGTAAAATTATATTCTATTTCCAAATTTTCACCTACCACAAATAAAAGATTATGCATAATTAATTATGTTGAAGTTGAATACATTGATTTCTCTGGTTTGGTCTTTATTGCTTTGATTGATTTTATAGTATGTTTAATTACAGCAAACAAAATTTCTTACATATGATCTAAGTAACCCATTAGGAATAGCAGCTGGTTTTGATAAGCATGGTGATGCAATAGTCGGTCTGCGTAAAATTGGCTTCTCAATTATAGAAATTGGTTCTGTCACACCTGAGCCACAGCCAGGAAATCCTAAACCAAGAGTTTTCAGATTACCAGAAGACAATGCTGTTATAAATAGGTATGGATTCAATAGTGAAGGCCACAATGAAGTGTACAGAAAGATTAAAAGCATAGATAAAGCGCTTTTAGATAAGGGACTCTTGGGCATAAACTTGGGAAAGAACAAGCTTTCTGAAGATGCTGTCCAAGATTACACTTCAGGAATTAACAAATTTCATCTCATTGCAGATTATTTTGTTATAAACATAAGCAGGTGAATATCAGATTTTTATCATCTTGAAATTTACTAACAATTATGAGATACTAATCATATTTTGCACAATTTTCAGCCCCAATACTCCAGGCCTTAGATCACTACAAAATAAGGAAGAGTTACAAAAACTATTAACTGCACTAAATAACACAATAAATAATTTACAAAGCGATAAAAAACCACCATTGCTTCTTAAACTTGCACCTGACCTAACCCTTGAAGAGATGAAAGATATTTCTTCTATTATAACAAAAAAGGAAAGTCAAGTAGATGGACTTATTATATCAAACACTACTATTGACAGAAGTGGTTTAGTTAACAAGGAATTTTCTAATGAAACTGGAGGCCTCAGTGGTGAACCACTAAAGCATAAATCCACAGAGATGATCAAAACTATGTACAAGCTAACTAAAGGTATTATAGTTCATTTTATTATACTTCAAATCGTTTTTATTCTGGTAGTCTAGCATTTATTATTATATTACAAAACTTAATATTACTAACCAGGAGCAGAGTAAATTCTCAATAAGTAAAATAACGATAATCATATCTAATATTTTAATCATAGAAATTACAGCCAAATGTTATGACAATATTGAACTACTAAAGTACAACCGTCACATTTGATTGCTAGCTCTATTCCAACTGCACCGCAGGTAGTGCAGGTGTTGATCACCTACTCCTTCACCCCATGTGACGTCACACCAGCGCCACCTCTAGGCCCATTATTTCTAAGACTACATATACAATTTTAAATTTGGATAAATTCATAGATTTTGAGGATTTTTTCCAGGAAAAATACCTATCATCGGAGTAGGAGGAATATTTAGTGGTCAAGATGCATATGACAAGATTTTAGCTGGTGCAAGTGTAGTTCAAATATATACAGCATTGATATATCATGGTCCTTCTATTGTGAAAAAAATTAAGCAAGAGCTAGCAGACCTTTTGACACAGAATGGATATAAAACAGTTAATGAAGCTGTTGGTAAAGGAGCCAAATGAATAAAATTGTTAATAGCATTGTTAACTTTAATATATATTTTCTACAAATATGCAAGCATTATCTTTTTTATTTCATTCAGTTATTTAATGTTTCTGGTGCCCCTGAAAAAAAACCAGATGAAATTAACAGGGTTAAACAATAACAATATCACATCATCCTAAATTACTATGAATATCATTCATTGCTGTTTGCCACTGAATAATCCAAATTAAGGGTAAATTAAAACTCACAATGTACCTTCTATTTGGCAATTTGGTAACTGCGACTTTAAATACTGTTTGCATTCATCTAAATCTTTAACACTTTCAAGGTTAAATAATTTAAGAGTTTGCAGTTTACTCAAAACTTTTATCTCTTTGAGGCCTGTATCAGTGACGTTAGCACATTTAGAAACTTGAACATGTGCAAGAGTATCCTTTCCATATTTGAGCCCTTGCATTGCACGATCTTCAATGTATTTGTTATCATGGAGAGTTATTTTTTGTAACATGGTGCAACCACCTGAAAAAAATTGATTAGATATTAGGAAGTTTACATCATAGATTATAATTATTATACATGCAAAACTACAAAAATATATCTAATAAATAGTATATTATAAAGAACCATTTTTGGTAGGTAAGTACACCAAAATATAATTTAAAATTGGATTTGAATAACTTAAAGTAACATACTTAGGTGAGGAAACCCGTAATGTGATATAGATGATTCAGAGCCATCTATCTCTAATATTTTGGGAACTCCGGCCTCTTCGGGTGGTAAGAAATTATAATCGGTCAATGTTTTTCCAGTTGTCCAGACAATTTTACCCCCATTTCGCAGGACCCATTCGGCACAAGCGCGATCAGGGCCCACGACTTTTATTCTTTCAGGATCTGGTTTATTGAACATCATGTTGACATATTCCCAAAATGTCCGAATCTGCACACGGCTCGGTTCATTTAAAATTAGCCGATGCGCACTAACAACCTGCAAAGTTCAATGTAAACCGGTAAACGTCTTTTACAATACATTCACTTTAGACCATAGGTACATTGTTGAACACTTATAGATAATAACTAGCGAACCACCCTCGCTTCGCTTCGGGACCCGTAAGTATCAACCGCGTAGGTCCCGCTCCCGTAGGAATTTCGGGAAGATAATAAACTATCACCAAAACTAATTGAGGTTAAATTAAATTAAACTTACAAATAAAGCTTACCACAAAATAATAGCAAAGTAGCAAAGGATCACAGCAAGATTAATTCAGATTAAACTTGGAAACGCGGCAAGTTTGGTATGGCAGTGGGTTCGACCAAATTTGATTACCATAAAAACGGTTCTAGTGTGTTAATCTTAAAAGATAGACATAATATACTGTCGTGGACATTTTTTTAGATCATTTCAAGAGGAATAATTCTTTCATACATATATTTTTGGTATCTTGAATCGTTTTCGCAACGCATGCAACGAAAGCCCTCGAGAATGAATAATTTTCCCCGTTTCTTCCACATTTTCCATTATTTCTTCGCTCCTAATTGTTGCAGCGTGATGTTATATAGCCTATAGCCTTCCTCGATAAAAGGTCTATTCAACACAAAAAAAAAATTCAATTCGAACCAGTAGTTCCTGAGATTAGCGCGTTCAACCAAACAAACAAACAAACAAACTCTTCAGCTTTATAATATTAAGTATAGATTGGAAAACACTAACATTTCGTTTTAAAGCCAACATTTTGCACAAATTGCATTCCTTGCTGGATAACAATATTTTTAAATACACTGATTGGTACAGTTTCATGTAAGTAAGTTATACCTAGTCCGTTTTTTTTTCGCTACGGACTAAAGTGACACATGCAAATGTCAATTTTCGAAATAAAAATTATATTCCTATCTATAAGATAAAAATAATGATACCAGCAGCTTTTTAATATGTAGTAGTGTTGTTCTACGATACCGGTTTTATGAATCGTAACTTTTTACTTTTATCAGATAATTTTATTTTTATTTGATAATAGACGAATCTTTTACAAATCATGGTAACTATGGAGTATCACAGATAAAAAATATATTTATTAATTTTAATTACGTATTACACTAAGTAAATACGAAAATTATTGACTTCTTGTAGAAGAATACGCAATAACAAGGTTAAGGTACATTATATAGGTATGCCTGTCGGTCATATTATTTTAAAGACATTTTTTATTATTACCGAAAAACGATACTAGATTGTAATTTACGTAAAGTTACGGTAGAGGCACATCACTATTAATGATTCGCAAAAAAGTGGCAACACAGCTAATGTCAATTTAGTCAGCAGCGAAAAAAAACGGACTATAATTATGTCCATTATGCATAAAAGTACTCTTTGGTTATGGCTAGTAGTGGGCGACTGGGTGTTCCAAAGACGAACCGTTTTCGAGAACCGTTTTTGCTCTGCGACGATAGAACTAGTTTCGGAACGTAATTCGAAACAGTTCTCGTTGCAACGAACCTCCTTTGTCGTTTTTCGTACCTAACCTGACGATCGTAACGCTTTCTTTCCCGATCGTTTTCAAAACCTTTCTACCTATTTAAAGCTCAGAGTAATGATAAAACATGGAGACGTATAGTGCGTTTCACCTAAGAGTTCCCTTCGCTGAGTTCGCTATATTGTTGGCAGCCCTGTCTGTCAAAACGCAAACAGTCAAGATCCGAAACTTACAGCTCCGCTTTATTTTTCCCATTATTTGTTGTTTTCGAGTTTTAATCATGCCTAGAACACTGAAAAGTGGTGAAAGAGAGTTGGTGTTAAAAGTAAAAAGCTTTTGTGAACGTGAAAAACGCAAAAAGGAACCACTAATTCCGCTGGAATGTGTTTGACGCGGTGTTGCCGCCATGACAGGTTGGTTATTGAAAATTTCCCCAAATGGTTGACAGCGATTACTATATTTTATTTTATTACTCAGCTTAACTTAATTATAAAATACCACTGTTACAATTAAGATAGTCACCATATGGTAACCACAGTAAATAGGTATTATTATTTTGCAAGAAGGCGCTGCTACCCCCTATTACGCTATTTATTTGTACATGAAGTTATTTCTTTTTTATATTAAACTAATTAATAAATTTTCCTTTTAAGGTATTTCGGAAAAGACGGTTTCAAAAATTACTCGTGAAGGTGAGATGGAAGCCAGTACGTCAACCAAAATTTCTACTCCGGGCAAAAAACGTCATCGAGAAAAAGAAGTAAAATTGGATGACTTTGACTATTCAGATAATAGTAATATTTCGGGTGTGGGTCCGTGAGACGATCATTCTTATTGTAAAAAAATATAATAAAATATTACACATAAATATTCTGCTTGTTTTCTTTTCCTTTGTTTGGTTCCTTAGGCAGGTGTCCCACCGCCTCCGAGTCAGCGGGTGCAACTCGGCTATTTTCTTGCTCAAGATACGTTCGAAAGACAGTAAGATGGCCGGCAGCGTGAAGAGTCAGCAGGTACTCGCTGGCATCTCTTTTGTTTACACGGAATATCATCTTTTGTTTGTCTTGAGCGAGTAGTAGACCTTTTCGTAATATTAATATCGTATAATTATGTACTGTATTTTTTCAATATTGCGTTGGTGGATATACGCTCAGCCGAAAAAAAATATATTTTGTAACATTAATATTTATAGCTTCGGAAGAACACAATAAGTCATCTTTATTTTCTCCCTAGTTAAAGGGAATATTTTTTTGTTTTAATTTGGCAACACTCATTTCATCGCTACCAACATTTTAGCGAGGGGAACTCTTACGTGAAACGCACTCTAGTAATAAGTTGAACAATCTATACGCTATCTGTCTTTCTCAGACTTATGTCAAGTTGGCGTGTGCTAAAAAAAGAAAACTACACGTCATCCGTTGTTTTTTCAAAACGTCAGACGGCTAAGGGCACCGCTTTTTCAAGCTCGATTAACCGGATTAACCACCGTGGTTATCAACTTGCAACATAATAGTAGATTGTTACACAAGGGACGTAAGTAAGCTATTACAGAACAAGATCCAATTTGGCGCCAGTGCGAGCGCAGCTCGCATAGGGCGCTAATGGATCGCGTGCACCCGAGATATTTAGTCACACGAGCGAGCGCAGCGAGCGAGGGTGAATATAGTTCGAGGGTGTAATAGCTACTTGCAACCGAGGTAAGCATTCTACTTTATATCATTCTTGTGAGGTAAATAAAACATTGGTAATGCAAAATGAAATTTTAATTTCAGATCAAATGAAATGCCGCCATTTCCATTTTTTTCGTAAAGTTTTCTATTTTTTGGAGTTTACTCCTTAAGAAACGATTTGAGTTATAAGGCCCGGTATGAGATTTTATGAGTAAAATCAAGTTTAGAAACACGAAAAGTTCAGGCGTTACGTAGAAAGAGACAAACATATAACTATCTCAAATCTCAAATCTCAAATCTCAAATCTCAAATCTCAAATCTCAAATCTCAAATCTCAAATCTCAAATCTCAAATCTCAAATCTCAAATCTCAAATCTCAAATCTCAAATCTCAAATCTCAAATCTCAAATCTCAAATCTCAAATCTCAAATCTCAAATCTCAAATCTCAAATCTCTAATCTCAAATCTCTAATCTCTAATCTCTAATCTCTAATCTCTAATCTCTAATCTCTAATCTCTAATCTCTAATCTCTAATCTCTAATCTCTAATCTCTAATCTCTAATCTCTAATCTCTAATCTCTAATCTCTAATCTCTAATTTCTAATCTCAAATCTTAAATCTTAAATCTCTTATCGTTCGTAAGGAGTAAACTCCAATCGTGCGTCGTAGCTGACACACAAAAGAGATTGTTTACCAAGGAGTTTTGCATAGCTTGAACTGTAATGTGAACATTACAATTCAAGCATAGTGCGACGTAATGTTGCCTTGAATTGCAAACACCAACTTACAAGGAGACTTTCCACCATAGTAATCCCTAGTTACCGAGCAAGTATGATATAAATACATTATATACCTAGTTCCCACAGTGTATTGTAACTTGCTAATTAGTAACTGTCTAATTATTACATTGTTTATTTTTAACCGACTTCAAAAAAGAAGGAGGTTCTCAATTCGACCGTATATATGCTTTTTTTTTTATGTACGTTCAGCGATTATTTCGTCGTTTATGGGCCGATTTTGATAATTCTTTTTTTGTTGTAAAGTAGATATGCGCAGTGGGGTCCCCTGAAAAGGAAACCAGGATCTGATGATGGCATCTCAGAGAAATCGAGGGGAACTTTCGAAAATTGTATGGACAACTAGTGTGTTTGTTCATGTTATCATAAGTACATTAAAGCGCTACCATTTCATGAAGATCTGGAGTCGATCTGATGAAGCCGAAAGACAGTCGAGGGAACTCCTCAACGATTTACTGCAGTTATCTAGTGTTTGGGCTTCATTAATTTGTAGTGACGAGAACTTTACACTTACAAGTTGAATTGAGCGCCATCTGGCGAGTAGTTTTTGAGTTATCTCTACTTATCAAGATTGAAGTCGGTTATTTTTTTTTTTGTAAAAAGCAATTATTTATTCACTACTATTACTATACCACTAAAAGAGTACTAACAAATAATGTTCCGTTATGTCTTTGCTACCGTATAGAAAAGTCTATAAATATTGTTCCAGAATGTTCTTGTTGTCTTAGTTACTTACTATTTTACATAAATGTGAACACTACCTATTTGCAACATAAATACATTGTATACGGTATACCTAGTTCCCACAGTAAGACATACAACAATTTACTTAAATACCTACTTCATGATGCTCTTTATCTTCACAATTGAATTCCCTAAACTGGTTTGTTAGTGGCTTTTTTATCAAGGGTAAAGTTAAATTGGAACCTTATAAAATGTTACATCGCCATAAATATATCCTAATCTTTACAATCCTCCACAAAATGGCCTTACTTAATAGATATTCTCTATATACTAAATTAAACATTATATCAATCGGGTATATGAATATCTTTACCATAAACATAACTAGAATAATTATAAGTCCATTTTTGCATGTTCAGATAAATATATTATGGAGAATAGTGTACTATATAATATGTAACAACATTGATCTTATGTATTGTCAGAAAAATAAAACTAATCTATTTATGTGCACTATAATCCTATCACCTAACATAAATTTATTACTAAATATGACATGGTTACAGATATTTACCCGTATCAATACATCTGCCATTACATTAGATGGATAATAGCTGAACCTACAAATTACCTACTAATGAACCTATATGAATTAACTTTCTGTGGACTACAAATTTACATATTCAACCTGTATAGATGTGCAAGTAGGTGGAAAATGGTTGAACCAACGGTAGATCTATCAATGAATCAGTGTCAGATAGAATACTTTGAACTGCACTGAGAACTGCCCGCGCTTCGCTTACTTTTAACTTTTCTTTGACATTTTTCCAAAGTTGTATCGTGTATGGGACTGAATGATTGAGGTTTATGTAAAATGAGCTCGCAATTTCTCCGCAGAGAAGAAACTGGTTTTCAAATGATTTCATGATTGCAGATTTCCACAAGATGAACAATTAAAAAATATTTGGGTAAAGGCTCAGATTATGGTTCTATAATCTGAGGGTAAAGGCTATTCACAGGGAAAATTGGAAGCCAACACAGAACTCCCGCATTTGTTCTAAACATTTTACAAACGATTGTTATATGGAAGGTAGAACAAAAAGATTCCTTCGAAGAACTGCTATACCAACAGTGTTTGAAAATTATCCTACATATATACAAAAGGTTTTTGTTTAAATTATTATTAAATTTAATGCTTCCATTTGCCTAATGAATAAATATAGAAATATCTGATTTAAACATGATTGTACTTAAGATTTCTTTAAGTAGTTTAAGTGATCCGGTTATTAAAAACTATTTTTATTTTATAGGAATCTACAAAACTGGCTAGAGACAATATCATAGATTTAAGAAGAAATACAAGCTGCTTACTAAGGCAAAGACAACTAGCCACAGACCTTCAACCTTCAACTTCAAAAGAAGTGTGTAAACCGGTACATACTCTGAGTGAGCCCTCTGATGGTGACACTCCAAGAAAGAGAAAGCTGAAGAAAATTCTTGCAAAACAGCTAAAACTGTCTGCATCTCGTCTCAAAAGATTAAAAAGTTTACAAAAAAAATGCCGTAAATTTAAACGCAGAATATTATCATTGGAAAATGTCCTAAGTGAATTAAAATCAAAATCTATGATTGACGACGAGTGTGCTCAATTATTATCAAATATAGGCATTGAAAACCAAGATGGCGTAGTTTGACTTTCGAAAAGTGTTTGTAAAAACCTACTTCGAATAAACGTTTTTCATTCTGATTTTCTTTTACTTCTAAAAATATTTCGCCCTATTTATTTTTCATAAATCATAAATAGAAATGAATATGACTAAGTAATTACTTAAAATGTAACAATTTAATGCAGCTGACTTAACTCATAAATACAATCCCAAAATGTAACGTTGTTTTCTTTACAATTCAATATATCGATAGAATCAATTTTCCCGTACACATCACTAATTGATGCCGTGTAAAAACGGCGACCTCAATGTTTGACGTACATATGGATTATATATGTTTATCTCTTTCTGTCTCGAGCGGACGTGCGTAAGTTAAAAGAGTTTCGCTATATAGAAAACATTCGATTTTTTACTACATCTCCATGTTTTATCATTACTCTGAGATTTAAAGTAAGTACATGCCACAACCCACAACGCAACCGTTCCACTCGACGAAACAGTTTGAAAAACTACGATCTTTTCTTGCGACAGACTGAAAACCAGTTGCAAAGAGAACCGTTTTCGCAACTAGTTTTCGTTTCCAGGAAAACGGTTCCGTTTCGTCTTCAAAAAATCCTGCAACGACCCACTACTGTGCTTATGTCATCACAAAAATATAAACAGCAGAATCAGAATTAGCGAGATGTCGATTGCCGATGACGAGTTGTTTTTACGATTGTCTCGATTTTCAAAATATCTCGAAAACTCTCGAAATGTCCTTCCTGTCAGTATCAATGCGAGAATTGCGAGATTGGCCGAGATAATATTATTATTTCATATCATTCCTGTAAGATTATTATTATAATTCTGTTTATGATCGGAGCATAGCGAGAGCGAGATGACCGATATTAAATTTTTGTCGATCTTTTGGTTACTAGTGTTCTATACTCGGAATTTTAATTAGATTCCAGATTTGACAATTTCAGTGTTGCAACCTATGGTTGCAACGTTATGACAACTACTAAATAGTGACGTTGCCGAAATTATTCGATACGGAAATGCAATATTTCCGACTCGATTCCTCTCGTTTAGGTATAGTAGTATCTAAACAACTACTACTTTAACAGAAACTAAATATATCACGAAATTAAATATTTCTGAACGCATAATTTAGTTATGACGATTAATTGAGGATATGAGTTTTTTTTAATAATTGTGTGTGAAATTAAAAAAAAATGTGATCATGAGGGAACATGAGAAATAAAGCAAATTGGTGTATTATGGTTATAGGTGCATGGGTTGCCAATACAGAAATCTATCTCGGCTTTTTTATTATAAATTTTATTTTTAATATAAAAATAAAAAAAAATATTTTTTATAGAATAAAGCAGTGGTTACTAATTATTAAATAATTATTTTGAATAAATGTATTTGTTTCAATAAAAAAACTCACTAAATGATTTTAATAATTTGCACACGAATATTACAATTTATTACAAGTAAGTAATGATTAATTTCACCTTTCTGTGGCAACTGGATGACTAAAAAATTATAATGTGCAATTTAACGTCGAATAAAAACAACCACTAAGATAACAGTAATAATAACTCCATTTCTTATCCATTTTCAGGAAAACTATCTTATTTATGTATTATAAATGTCATATTGCTGCCAACAACAACTGCGTTCCGAGTGGTCTGATATGTTCCGACATTTTATGTATGTGAACGGTGTCTATGTGTGCGTTGCTTTTGCGTACTTTGTATGACGCTTAACATCTGTATTATCTAGTTTGTAGTTCATATAACCTAATAGCAGGTTATATGACGTGGTATCATTATTTTACAAAATGACAGTAGCTAATGTCAAATGAGGAATCGAATTATAATTCAGAGTATAAAAGCATCTAGGTATTATGTGCCGGTGTTTAATATTTTTCGTTTACTATATAATTTTGAATAAATAACCTTTCCGTATTGTTCTCTCATTTTTATTATATTTTATTAAAACACATTATAATAGACATATCGAGTAAAGAAAAATCGAATAATCAAAACATCGTTGGTAATCGTGTGAGTAATCACTATTATTGAAAAGCTGGCAACATAATTTTGAAAATTGACATTAGCTTATGTCAATTTAGGAATCGAATTAAAATTCGGAGTATAGAACACTAGAATGTTCTATACGAGATCAAGCATAAGCGAGTGAGCGATAGGCGAGAGCTCGCTGCTCGATTACTCGGGCGGGTGGAGAACAAGCATTGATGAGCATAGATCGATAGAGCAAAATTTGTTACCGGACTACTCGAGACAATCGTAAAACATCTCGAGTGTTCAGTTCGGACACCGAGATATTAGTCATTTCGGTTGTAAATATCATTTACAGTAAAACCAACTTGACCTTGAAATGAAGAGAGGCGCTGTCGGTAGGGATGGCGATCTGAGATCGATTAATCGGAGAATTGATTTCTCAGAGCAAAAATATCTTTTAAATCGATATGTAGTAATGAATCGATTCAGTGAATAGATATTTCAACCTAGAAAATCGTCGTTCGATTTTTCTGTTTTGGTAAAAACCATAAAATTATTTACAATTAGTTGAATGTAATGTCGTCCCAGTAAGAAAATATACCTCGGGTTTTTTCGGATTTTAACCCCCACTACCATGAAATACCGATACACGACTCAATAAAATTAATGCCGCCGACAGAAAAGCATGCGCTGTAAGGGACTCTCTTAAAGGGAGTTCATAGTGGAGGAGAGGGAAATTTTCCGTAAAACCCCGAGGTACACTCTCTTACTGGAACAATTTTATCCGTAAAACTCTATTTCTGTGTTCACTCAATAGCCATTATGTATATGAGTATCGTGGAATCAACTGTTCCTTGTGAGCGCCTTTTTTCAATTGCCGGCAACATCGCAAGTGATGAGCGGAACCGCTTGGATCCCAGAAGGCTTGACAGATTGTTATTTTTAAAAAGCTTAGATATTAAGCATTGGGAACTATAAGCTATTTTATCTATTTTCTTAACTTTTTATGTAGCAAATATATTTTAGAAAATAAATGTCTTCTTTTATACCTGATGCTTTGATAATAATATGGTAATCAAAATAATTGTAATTATCGAATTCCTTGAACTAAAATATTCAATGATTTGACTGATAAGAGTAAGAGATAATTTATTACAGTATTTTTCTTGTTTTTCATAAAATGAATTTATACTGACATTATATGCAGACATGAAGGAAAATCGATTTTTTAGAAATCGATCTTTTAGACCTCGATTTTTTTTTGTGAATCGATTCATTAGGTTTCGATTCGAATCGATTTAAAAATCGATCTTTTTCGGAAAGAATCGCCATCCCTATGTCGGACGCATTAGGCTCTAGACAGACGGACCGCATTTCAACTGCAATCCAACCGCAAATTGCAGTTCAGGTGCAGTTTGAATGCAGTTGACACGACTGCAATAGAACTGCAAACCAAACGCGCAACAAAACCAAACCAAACTGCACCTGAACTGCAATTTGCCGTTGGATTGCAGTTGAAATGCGGTCCGTCTGTCTAGAGCCTTAGACCAATCATCGCACACGCTAGTAGTAACTGACAGATGAATGACCACAACGTACTTACAGTCCGCCCAACTTAACTCTGCAATGGCAAAAATTGGAACTAACGAAAAGTCATTCATAAGTACGTTGTGTTCATTCATCTGTCAGTTACTAGTGTGCAATGATTGGTCAAATGAATGTCAAATGCGTCCGACAGCGCCTCTTTCGTTTCAGTCTTAAGTTGGGTTTACTATATGAATGACTTTTTAACGTGGCGGCGTTAGTTCCAATTTTTGCCATTTCAGAGATAAGCTGGGCGCACTGTATCTATAATTTATTTTGTGGTAGTAGCGTAGCCACGTTTGGTGGACACATAAAAATTCGAAAATAGGAAACCACTCCCATTTTTTATTTTATATTAATAGATTAAAAAAATAATAAAAAGTGGTAAAGATAAAGAGGCAAGTATAAAATTGTTAAAACGGAAGTGATGTCAGTATTTGGAACGGACATTCATTGTGCGTTCCACTTACGACCAAAACGCTCAAAACTGCATTTTTTTTCTCAAGAAAAAGAACTGTTTTGAGGGAATAATATGCTCGATTTTCTAACGTTAAATAAAAGTTTATTAACGTTTGTATGATCGCTTTCTGGGACATTTTCAATATAAATAACTAGTGCGACCTAGGCATACACAATTAACCTGTGAAATAAAGTTAGAAAATATTCTAACACAAAGGCCGCGTTCCGTAACTGGCTCATAACAAACCCGCCCTCAACATCCATATTTTGAGTTCCATTAGATTTGACGTTTAGAGTGTTGTATCATAATGGAACGGATTTTCCAAATTTGATAGCGCCCACAACGCCCCACCGATCGAGGTGGGTCGTTGTGATCGAAAGTGATGACGTAATCCATGACGTCACAACCACTTAAACGAACACCAAATGCTACGACCATAATGCCCATTGGATAATCAGTACATGGAACGCTTTTTTGGTCGTTATGAGTGTTATGGGCTAGTTACGGAACGCGGCCAATATCAAATTTATATGTATAACGAATACGGAAGCTCGGACAGGAAGGAAGGAAGGAAGTCTTCGACATGTATGTATAATCTATATTGTCAATATCTCCTGTCTCTTTCTGGCTCAT
The DNA here is from genome assembly GCA_905404135.1 of Hesperia comma. Lineage (NCBI taxonomy): Eukaryota > Metazoa > Arthropoda > Insecta > Lepidoptera > Hesperiidae > Hesperia > Hesperia comma. Next base: position 8,431,838 of record FR990025.1, on the reverse strand, counting down.
AGGGATGGAGAGAGATAGGTAATTACTCTTATCGTTGTTTCTCTTTCTAACCGGGGGCGATTGCAATGTATGGGCAGCCGTATGGCTCACCCACTCTATTATACTAACTCTATGAGTTTTGTCCATTGATCTATAAAGTAGGTAACTATATTCCTATCTCTATGGTTTTGTCTAACTAATCTTGTGTTGTGTTGTGTCTGCGTTTCGTGCACAGACGAGGTAGAGGTTTCGTGCTTGTCATGTCAATGTAATTTTATGTCACGCTTGAAAAATGAAACTTCAAAACTAACAAAACTTGCTTCTTTGACACTATAAAATCGCCTATTATTATTTAGTTGTTTTGCATAATTGCATATTTATTATTTCCTGGGTTATTGCAATTTCACGTTGAACTTGTTTCTGCGCGGCTAAATTATGTCGGAGTCCTATGGTGAATGCAAATTTTTGTATAATAATGTGGATAATATGTTTTGTAGTGCTTTGGTAGTGCTTTGTATTAATGTATAACATTTTGTTATTTTAGAGTATCTGTTTAAATTTCTGGTAATTGGAAGCGCAGGTACTGGCAAGTCAAGTCTCCTGAATAACTTTATAGGAAACAAATGTAAGTATGTGACCTATGTTGTCCAAGTTATTATTATATTGTTGTATGTGATATACAACTCGGTTTACAACAGAGTAATTAGATCATTAAGCCTTATTTATTTTCAAAATTTTCATAGAGTTATTAACAAAATTGAATGATACATCTGAAAAGAAAAACTGGGTGACATTATGTTGTCTGTTATTTAGCAGGTACAATACGAGCAGGGGACTTTGGCTTCGACTTAAAGCGAGATCCCCATCTATCTTTGAGCCCACCCAGTACATCCCAAAGTGGAAGAGAATAGAATCCAAATTTTCCTGTTTTATCAAATACTCCTTTAACAATATACACGTTGGGTAATATTTCTTAATTTATACCTAATTGTTATGGTTGTTATTTTCAGTCAAAGAAGATAGATGTCACACTATTGGTGTTGAATTTGGTTCAAAAATCATCAACATTGGGGGCAAATCAACAAAATTGCAAATATGGGATACAGCCGGCCAGGAGCGTTTCCGATCAGTTACCAGATCTTATTACAGAGGGGCAGCCGGGGCATTGCTTGTGTATGATATTACTTCCAGAGATTCATTCAATGCCCTTGCGAATTGGCTCCGTGATGCCCGCACTCTTGCCAGCCCTAATATTGTTATACTATTGGTTGGCAACAAGAAAGATTTAGAAGAATCGAGGGAGGTGACTTTTACAGAGGCTAGTCAGTTTGCACAGGAAAATGGTAAGGACACTTTTATAAAGTCCAATGTATTCAGTGAGATTATTATACTTTTATTTGGTGCCACATTAGTGTGTTAAACTTTCTTCACACTCCACGAAACACTGATCTGTTTAATATCACCCTAATGTGTTTAATAAAACAGCGAGAATTAGGTAATTGCGTTTAATGAGCTAGGTAGCCATTGTTCACTGACATATCAATCTACCTACATTGCATATTCCTATGTACCCACATATAGCACTAACATTTATCTTATTTTTTAAAACAAGGCAAAGAAGTACCACCTATTATTCCATATACAACATACCTCCCCTATGAGTTAAATACAAGGTATTAATTACATCCTACCAGAAATCAACACATATTAACATATCAATCACAATACTAATGTAATGTAAACTCTTAATCAGATACAATGAAAACCTAATTAATAAAGATAATTTTGAGATGGTCTCTCATATGGAGATTTTGAATGAATATTTAATTTATTTTTCACTTTTCCCCCAGCCGGACACATATTTGCCTGTTCAGGAATTCCTAGCATGTCTGCCCATTGTTTGGAGCTGGGAATCTGTACAATTTGTTCCTCTTGACTCCAGCTGTCTGTTTCCAATTCCATGTCATCATTTGTGTTGTCCACAGTTGCCCCCTGATATTCTTGTCTGAGCTGTGACTCTTCTATATTATCCCTGTTGTCTTCATTTTCTCTTTCCTCTGTTTCTACATTTTTGTCTTGTACCCGTACAAGTTGATCAATATGACAATTGACTACTGAACTGGTATCTGTCTCAATACTATAACTAGATGGGCCTCTTTTATTTACGATCTTGCCAGGAAGCCACCTCTGACCTTCACTGTAATTTCTAAACATCACTCTTTGACCTACGCCCGCTTCTCTGTGCTTCCGCTGTGAATTAGTCAGTACCTGTTGTTCAATTTTCTTATTTTGAATATTATCCGGATGTATTGTATCTAATAAGGTCCTTAATCGTCTATTCATTAGGAGTTCAGCTGGACTCTTCTTCGTCGCTGTACACGGAGTTACTCGTAAACCTAACAACATATTAGGAATTTTAACATCCCAAGGGATATCTTCCATCTTGCGCAACTTGTCTTTCACGGTTTGAACCATACGTTCAGCAAGCCCGTTTGTTGATGGATGATATGGGGCTGTTGTAATATGTTTTATTTTATTAGCTTTTAAGAATTGTTTTATTTCTGCTGATAAAAATGACGTTCCATTGTCAGACACTAAGGTTTCACATAGTCCGTGTGTAGCAAACAACATTCTTAAATGTTTAATTACCGTGCTGGACGACGTATTATTGACTAAGAATACTTCTGGCCAACGTGAATAAGCATCCACTATTATCAAAAATGTCTTATTTCGAAAAGGACCAGCAAAATCAATATGTAACCTTGACCAAGGTCTTGTTGGTGATATCCATTCATGTGTAGACTTATTAGGCATGTGTCTATTTTCAAGACATTTTGTACAGCCACTGACTAAACCCTCAATGTCTGCGTTTAATCGCGGCCACCACACATAACTTCTTGCCAACGCTTTCGTCTGAACAATACCTGCATGTGACTTATGTAGTGCTTGCAATGCAGGTGTACGAAGCATTGGCGGCAATATGACACAACAACCCAATAACAAACAACCGTCTTGCACAGAAAGCTCTTCACAATGTAACCAATAGGGTCGCAGGTTTGTATCCGTCATACGTGCTGGCCACCCTCTCTAAACATAGTGCCTCACCTGTGATAAGGTTTTATCCCTAATAGTTTCTGAGGCGATTTGTTCTATATCACAGGGAAAGTCATCTGGTGTTTCAGCCATCAGTAAAATTTCACTTTGTTCTTCGCTTTCCTCTTGGACCGGTAGTGGCCATCTACTTAAAGCATCAGCGTTTCCAATATCAGGTCCTGGTCTGTAAACAATATCATAGTTGTATGACGTTAATGCAATAGCTATTCTGGTCAAGCGTGGTGACAGCATGCTTGACATGGGCCGTTTTGGGTCAAAAATCCCAACCAACGGTTTGTGATCCGTCACGATAGTAAAAGATCTTCCAGTTAAATAGTTTTGAAAATTTTTAATGCCAAACATAATAGCCGCAGCTTCCTTATCCAGTTGTGAGTATCGACGCTCATGTACATGTAATGTGCGCGAGCCCATTGCTATCGGGTGTTCCTGGTCATCGTCCATCTTGTGCGACAACACGGCTCCTACACCGTATTCAGAACTATCACACGTAAGCAACAATGGTTTTTTAAGGTCGTAGTGGACAAGTGTCAGTCCAAAAGTTAACATCCGTTTGGCCCCTTCGAATGTGTTCTGCTCTAGGTCCGTCCATTGCCAAACATGATTTTTATCTAAGAGTCTATGTAGTGGCTCCAGTAGCGTAGCCTTATGAGGAATGAACCTTTCGTAGAAATTGTATAACCCTAAGAAAGCTTGCAATTCCTGTTTGTTTTTGGGTCGGGGAGTCTCTCTTATAGATTCTGCCTTGCTAGGGGCAGGGTGAATGCCATCGCTATCGATTACAAAACCTAAGAACTCCACTTGCTCCTTGGCCATCTTACATTTGTTTTTATTTAGACGCAATCCCGCTTTTTCAATGCGTGATAGTACAAGGTCCAAACGTTGCTGCATTTGACTCAAGGTGTGACCATATAATATGATGATGTCATCGATTAACACTGCTACGCCAGCTATTCCCGCCAACAATGATGACATTAGTCTTTGAAATATCCCAGGACTAGCCTTCACCCCGAAAGCCAATCTATGCACCGTGTATAAACCTTTACACGTATTTAAAGTCAATAATTTGGCCGTGTCGTTATCCACAATCACTTGTGTGTATGCTCGATCCAAATCCAATGTTGTAAAATATTTACCTCCTGCTACGGTAGCGAATACTTCGTTGGCTGTGGGTAAGGGGTATGTGTCAGACTCAGTTGCCTGGTTCACCGTACTGCGATAATCACCGCAAAGACGAATTTCACCGGACTTTTTAACTATCGGTACAACAGGTGTAGCTCATTCTGAATATGACGTGGGGCGTAGCACCCCTTCTGCAACTAAACGATCGATTTCCTTTTCCACACGTTCTTTTATAGCAAATGGAACAGCACGCGCTTTCAAGAATTTTGGCCTCGCCTCCGGTTTCAAATTAATGGATACAGGTGGCCCACGGTAGGTACCCAAGCCTTCCTTAAACACTTCCTTATATTTAGCCATAATCATATCAGTCTCTATGGTATGTGGGCCTGTCATAAAGATTAATTTTAAACAGATGTTTAATGGAGCTAGCCAGTCTCGTCCAAGTAAATTGGGACCGTTGCCCTTGGCCACTACAACATCTAAATCGCGCGCCCTGTTGTTGTACACCACACGCACAGAAACTTGCCCCAAAAGTGTGACTGGAGTTTCTGTCCAAGTGCGTAATGATATCGGTGTGTCTTGTGACCGACGTGGAGTGAGAGTGAGGTAGACCTCGCCACGTTCGCTCGGTTATCACTGAGAAACTAGCTCCGGTGTCCACTTGCATCAATACTGGCACGCCCTGCAATGTTACTTCAATTTCATAAGGGGGTACTCTATTTACACTGCGCATATAATACAAGCCATTTAATTGTTCGTTGTTTTGTTCCTCTACTAGATTTAGCTTTTTATGCATGTTTTTCTTTTTAACAATACAAATCTTCTCTAAATGCCCCTTCTTTTTGCAATATCGACATATCGTTTCATTATTCATTTATTGCCAAAAATGTGGTATACATAAAGATCTTAACCTAGAATAAAAAACAGTGCGCACATAACCCGGTAGGGCACGGCAACGTTAGGTGCAAAAAATTTATACATGTCATTGTTAGTTAAATCACGTCATTATTAATTAATTTGTGTTATGGGAAAATAATTAGTCTATAATAATAATTTTGATGGTTCACTAAAATAATTGTTAATTTTATACATCAATAAATTCTCAGTATTCACATTATAATATTAAATATTAGTAATTAAATTGTTTTTGTCATAATCACAATACATAATATACATGTACAAGTAAAAATTTACAATTTATCTTTTAGAAATTCATTAACGGAATAATAGGTCTTATCTATCAGGAGTGACTTTAATTCGTATTGATAAAACGGCATTCCCCGGGATGCCGTTCGCCACAACGATAACAAAAACGATTGTTATTCCGCGTATGTACGACGTTAATATCCATGGGCTCCGGCGCAGGGGCCCACCCGCCGCGCCGCCGCCGCCCGTCGGCATGCGTGCAACATCGCTCCAAATTAAGCGAACACCTCTTCCCGCACTCTCCGACGACAACATAGCGTCGACCACGTCTTGATAACACAGATTGTCTTTTTTTAGTAACTCATACTGCATTTTTTCATCACTCATTCCGCATACCAGTCTATCCCATAACATACGTTCCAAATCTTGAAAATTGCAACAAGAACTGATTTTCCTTAGCTGTGCTATGTACTCTGAAGCCGATTCACCTTGCCTCTGGTCGCGTTTATAAAATTTGTATGACGTAGATATTTCATTAGGCTTTGGACTATTATAGTGTTTGGTTAATATTTGTTCCACTTCGGTAAAAGTTATATCACTTGGCTTTTTCGGCGAAATTAACGCGACGAAAGTCTCAAACACTTGTGAACCGCACACAGTAAAGAAATTTGCCCTTCGGACGGCATCTGTTATGATTCCATTTGCTTCAAAACAAAATTTTAGTCTGTCAATGTAATTGTCCCAACTGTCCACTTCGGGGTTAAATTCCGGAAATTTCACAGATCTTTTATCCATAATCACTACTTTTAATACTCGTCACCACTAATGTGTTTAATAAAACAGCGAGAATTAGGTATTGCGTTTAATGAGCTAGGTAGCCATTGTTCACTGACATATCAATCTACCTACATTGCATATTCCTATGTACCCACATATAGCACTAACATTTATCTTATTTTTTAAAACAAGGCAAAGAAGTACCACCTATTATTCCATATACAACACACCCCTACATTCATGTGGCCATTTTTAAGCTTCCTTGAAGCTACTTTTCATTTGCAGATATAGTCCAAGATCCCAGGGCCACCAGACGTCACGTATTTTCTGACGAAGGAAATGTGGACGATTGAGTAGTGTTAGTATGTACTAAGAACGCATGCCTACCTGCTAGCTTGTTCAGACGGCCAATTTTCAGGTATCAGGTAATCAAGGTACATAAAAACATTACTTACCTCACGTAAATTCTCCAAGCTGATTTTTACGTATATTTTAGGCAATATCCTTAAAAATAAGTCGCCAATACTCCCAGACACTTTCCGTCGGCCGTATTGCTTTGCAGACGCTTTAAAGCTCCCAAAATAATTACTTAACTTCACGTAAATTCTGATGCTCCATTTTTATATATGTCTACCAGACAACTATTTTAAAATCTTTTACAAGAAGACAGACCGATCCAAGGGGCCAATCACCCCCTGAGCTCAATTTGAATGCCTCTGTGGGTAGGAGCGCGAGGGCATGAGGGCATGAATAGGGACGAAACTGAAAATGTAATTCAATGCGTGATATTCAAACGGAAACGTTACTAAAGGGTATATTTTGTTTTTTAATTTGTAGTAGAATATCTATTTTTGTAAATGGCACCACCAAACGAAAATGAAGTTAGCAACAAATGGTCATAATTACGCATTGAAGACAGGTATTCAAACAGTGGCGGTTTTTTGGTCTCAAAACTTGTACGATATTTCAAAAAGTTTCAGTGTTTACGTGATAAAAGTTTATTAAATACATAAAGTAACTCATATTAGACGTGGTAATTACAAAGGTAAGTCAAAATACTTAGCATTTTTTAAAAACAATAAACTTTTCCGAGTCGAAGTATTTTGTATTATCTTTTGGGGTTAAAAGGAACGGATTGTGGGCGAATAGGAAAGTCCTAGGTATGAATAAAAACTCCGACCGTTTCAATAGGGAATAATAAGGTTTTAAAAGAAACGGTGAAGTTTGAATGAGGACAGGGTTGGCACTTTATGTAAATATTTAAATTTAATATGAACAAAAATGAATCTTTATTTACCTACATTAAAAGTTAGTTGATTACGTTCTTTTTAACCCCAGTTTGCTGTACCTTCGTACTTCCTAAACGAATGGACCGATTTTGATGCAGTTTTGTTTTAAAAGTGAGCTTTGGCAACAGTTCCGACGGGCTAACTATATTGCTAGTCTTTGGAACAATGCAACTATGAAGATGATAAATATTTTCAAACCCGAAAATAATGGCTGGACATTAAAAGATGGAACATATGATTTTCATTGGTTCGACGGAGATCAATTACCGGGTTTTGTCAGTGAGTCGCTAGTCGCTGTCTTTTGGTGGTGCCATTTACAAAAGTAGATAATTATTCTACTACAAATTAAAAAACAAAATATACCCTTTAGTAACGTTTCCGTTTGAATATCACGCATTGAATTACGTTTTCAGTTTCGTCCCTATTCATGCCCTCATGCCCTCGCGCTCCTACCCACAGAGGCATTAAAATTGAGCTCAGGGGGTGATTGGCCCCTTGGATCGGTCTGTCTTCTTGTAAAAGATTTTAAAATAGTTGTCTGGTAGACATATATAAAAATGGAGCATCAAAATTTACGTGAAGTTAAGTAATTATTTTGGGAGCTTTAAAGCGTCTGCAAAGCAATACGGCCGACGGAAAGTGTCTGGGAGTATTGGCGACTTATTTTTAAGGATATTGCCTAAAATATACGTAAAAATCAGCTTGGAGAATTTACGTGAGGTAAGTAATGTTTTTATGTACCTTGATTATCTGATACCTGAAAATTGGCCGTCTGAGCAAGCTAGCAGGTAGGCATGCGTTCTTAGTACATACTAACACTACTCAATCGTCCACATTTCCTTCGTCAGAAAATACGTGACGTCTGGTGGCCCTGGGATCTTGCTCTAATATAATATTTCATAATTTTTATTAGGGTTTTGTCAATATTATTTAAACTTAAATAATTGTTCCACAGAGTTGACATTTCTTGAGAGCAGTGCTAAGACAGGAGAGAATGTTGAGGAGGCATTTCTAAAGTGCTCAAAAACGATCTTAGCAAAAATTGAAACTGGAGAGTTGGATCCGGAACGTATTGGCTCAGGAATACAATATGGAACTGGAACTTCAAAACGTCTTACGGCTCCCAAGAGGCCAGCTCGGACCCCATCGGAATGTGCTTGTCGTGTGTAAGATGCTACATTCTAATTATTCATAACAAAGCGCTAAAGCGTGATGTGCTGTAAATAAAACTATTATTGGAGAATTAGTTACACATCCGTACTAATATTATAAATATGAAAGTGGGTTTGTTTGTGACTCTTTCACGTCGCAACATGGCTATTATATGGTATGGTTTATGTGTGTGGGGATAGTTAGGAGGGTGGAGAGTGACGTAGGCTACTTTTTACCGCGGAAAAACATCTCATTCCCATGGGAAGATCGATGTTTTGTTACTTGCTAGATATTCAGTGCCGGATGTTGTTAATAGATGGCGTTAGTAAAATTCATTTGCAAGATCTGATTCACGCTATCAAATACTAGGTACATGTAATCAGGGGCGCCGTAAGGTGTGTTGGCGCCCGCGTGCGAAACCGATTTGCCCTCCCCCCCCTCGTTCAATACGAATCTCATACAGATTTATGTTTATGTCGCCCCGCCAGGGTCCATTTAGCCCTCCGTGCCGCCCGCGTGCGCCGCACGCCTTGCACGCCCGGTTACGGCGCCCCTGCATGTAATTTACTTACCTATGTCATAGGCAAATGTTATATCTGATGTTCCAGTATCTCATATTATAGGCTGCTTATTAGGCGATATTCCTACGGGAGCGGGACCTACGCGGCTGTTACCTACGGGTCCCGAAGCGAAGCGCGGGCGGTTCTCTAGTACTTTAGTAAGCATATAATGTAATTATCACCACTTCTTACTAGGATCTGACTTCATCAGTGCTTATTATGTTGTTTAATTACATCAGTTATGTGTGACAGATAATACCTGACATTGAATACCATAACAAATTAAAATGTATTGATTTTATGATATTGAATCCTTAGCAAGTCCACAGGTCATTATATGGGATGCTCTGAAATATATAGAAGCATAATTTTTTTTTCAACACACTTGCTCGTAAAGTTGCTATTTTTTCTTTAGTCTTACGCCCGGAATGCGGTTTATTACACACTAGTGCGTTTTACTTTTCATTACCGCACTAGTGTTTTTCTTATTCCACTTTTTTTTTAATATCCATAAAGAGGTTGTTACCAAAAGATTTGTTATTTTGTAAATAAATAAACTTGTTGTACTTAGTCAAAATCTGATAAGATAAGATTATACTTCATCTAATTATCTATTAAAGCATTTAAAAAATACAATATTTTAAATCATTAATTACCGTAAATTCTTATTAGAAATACATAATTATTTAGTTTAATATATTGTGGCTGAATGTTCGGTGTCTCTGGACTTAACCTGCGCGCGCATAGTTATTCAACCAAAGATACGGCGCGCGAAAAAATAAACCGCGCCATTTTGTGTTTTGTGCAAACATTTGTTCGTTTATAATTTGCTGATTTGTGACTGAAAAATGTCGATACCTAATTGTTTTTTTCCTCGCAAGTGTGTTGAAAAACGTCGTATGATACGCGTGTGCTTTGTTCATTACAGTCTTGGCTCTATTACAGCCCTCGCCTTGCGGCTCGGGCTCAATTCCGCCTCGACTGTAATGACCAACTTCGCGCACTTGTATCATAATGTACTATTTACAAACTGAAAAGCTTTGATGGCTTTGGTGAAGTGTAATTTTATTAGTGGACCTTACATCTAGAATCCATGCCGAGGTTTTGCACTGTTTAGGCAATTGGGATTTTAGGTTCATTTTGAGCTATGTATATTCTGTGACAATAATATAATATTGCGTCGTAAGGTAAATGTATGAAGAAAAAGTGACCAAGTTATTAGTCATCAATATAATTTAAAAAAATTATACCAAACATCAATTCTTCAGCAATATCCACTTTGAACTGCAGCGTCGCCGTAAGCGGGCGTGCAAGGCATGCACCGCATCGGCCGTGCCGACCTCTGAGGGGCGGCACGAAATATTATTTCAATAAAAGTTAACCGATTTCCAAAGCGATGATGACCTAGTGTTTAAGAATTCTGTTTCCTACTCGTGGGGTCTGGGTTCGAATCCAAAGGCAAGCACTTCTGACTTTTCAGAGTTATGTGCATAAAAACTATATATTACGCGGGCGCTCATGCAGCCAGTGGGGCGGCGGCCCCGCCCTAAGTTATTGACTTGATCTCTTATTGTTGGTTGTTTAAAAACGCAGGTATTATTATTATTTGTCAAGCACTATCTTATAAGAAAAAAAAAGGTAGGAAACTGAATGATATTTATTATTTTCAATTTTCTATTCGACATAGTACCTTGTAGATAACAATGACTCTTGCAAGCAACATTAACCAATAATATTGTGTTTTTCATAAGTAGCATCATTGTTTGCCTTTTATTAAGATTCATATGATAATCCATACTAATATTATAAATAAGGCAAATGTTATAGGCTACTTTTTAGCCGAGATTCCTACGGGAGCGGGACCTACGCGGCTGTTGCCTACGGGTCCCGAAGCGAAGCGCGGGCGGTTCTCTAGTAATTATTAATTTAAAACAAAAGCCTTGTTGGACTAGACTTGCATTACACTGGCTAAAGAGGCTGGACACATTCATTTGTCGAAATGGGCTGCTTGAAGGGTTATAAATTTGTTTTTCGACTTGGGTTTAAAATGTAATAAGTATATCAAAATGATTCAGGGAAATCTCAAAGAATTCGCCATACATTTCCACCCAGTATATTTTAATGTATAGTTATATTTAGCTCTTGATTATAAATGTGATCTATGTTAAAACCATTTATTTAGTTTTTAAGTACACTTAGATTGGCCTTGTAGTGTTTTAAACTATGTATTTTCATTTTAAGGTGTGACAAGTATTATAGATTGAATCTCTTTGTCATATCCGATCAGGGTTTTGTTGATTTGTGTTTTAACTTATGATTATTCATTCTTAGAATTAATAGGTATGTTATGTAAATTAAGTTAGAATATAAGTATAATGACAATTATCATCAAAATGACAACTTGCAAATGTATGTATTTAACGTGCACGCACTTTTCTATTTGTATCTAAGTGTATTTTTTTAATTCACTGAATGGATCTGATATTTATATCGGCTATACAATAAATAAACAAATATTTGGTAACGAAGCACTTGTGTTCACTAGATATTTTAACTCATTCTAGGTCAGTTCAGTTGGCCATTAAGAAATTTTACTTGTAACAAAAACATACCTTAAAACTTCCCTCTTGCGGGGAGTGGGGGAGAACTGAAAGGAGCAGTAAATTTCTACTTCGTTAATTAGAAATACTTACACCAAACTTCTTATCATTCCTTGCTTACCTGCATACCTGGTTATCATGAAAGTTGGTGAATATTATTTTTCATGATGGTTTAGGTGCCCACCAATTTGTTGAAAATATTAAATAGATGTAGCATGTCGCTGCAGGTAATTCTGTACTTCATATAATTTTGCAATTTTGTACTTAGATATTCGTTTGCGAAGAATATTTTAACGCTATCCTATCCATCCACTGTATTGAACGTATCGCTGGTATCCGTGATCGTATATTTGAGAGCACCCACACAACTGGCACCGCATCGTATCGCAGTTTTGTGTGGTGTGTGGGCGCCCTAATATGTTTACTCATTATAACTTTCACACCCATTGATTCTTTTAGGGAATGAATTTTAGAAAGCTCTCTCTGCTGCTTCCACGCTTCTCTGCGCAAAGCTTTCATGCTTCGATCTCGCGTTGTGTCTTAGTTCCTTTGTTATAAGTAGATAGACAAAGTGTTTTCTTGTCTAGGTTGCCTTTAGAGACTACTATACACATGTATGTACATCGTTTTAACTACCTATAATTTAGTTTGAATTAAAGATATTGAACTACATACTTACTTTCATAATTTTAAGGGTTCTTTACATAGAATTAGTTTTGAAATAAAAACACAAACTTTTTATAAAGAAATTTATTTTTGAAATGAAGTAGGTAACATTTGAATAGCTCTCACATACACTGAGCTTGCTACTATTCTTTCGTAATATTTTTCTAAACTGGCTCGCCACATTAGATACTTATTTCTATTAAAATTTCCTAAATTTATTTCTGTAGCTTTTATTAAAATAATTAATAATATCTCTTAATACCTCCGGTGAATATAAAAAGATAAAATATACAATCACACAATAAAAATTCATTGGAACCCAAAATATTTTAGATTCGGGTTTCGTATTAAGTATATAAATATTTACATATGGACACAACTTTTTAAGTTCAACAGTGATGTGATATGTACATTTCTGCTGCATACATAAAAGATCTTTGTAAAATTTTAATAAGTACTTATAATAGGTACATCACGACCTATGGAATGTAGCAACGTGTTTGCTGATGCAGTAAACAGTAAGTTACTTGTACAATAATAATTCTATATATTTTATTTAAGAAGCGATTTTTAAGATGCAGTAGATAATGTACCACTAGAATTATTAAGTAGCTAATTCCCACGTAAGTATTGTTTAAGTTATTCTTTCGCATCTGAGGGTATTCAGAAATCCATAATTCGTTGCTCCTTTACATAATTAATCATTGAACTTTTTTAATCAACTCGCGTGTGTCCAGATAATACAATAAATAAACTGTTGGTCTCCATTTTGTACTTCATTATTATACCAATGATTTAACAAAACTGTCTCTTTTATACCAGTAAAAGCGAGAAAAACAATATAAATTACGTAATACATGTCATATTTATGTAAATCTACAAAATGTACACACAGTGTTTACCGCATGCCATGCAACAAAACTTACTTATGTAAGTTTACTATTAAGTACACAACACATACTTAAAATGCACCTATTTTCAACTAGGAACTGTAACAGGGTGTGACGTAAGATATAGGGTCAAGACCATGGTCAAGACCTATATCTTTGTGGAATCTATCATTCCCTAGTAGGTACATTTAACAGGAAATAATTCAACTAAAATTTATACAAAATGTCGAATTAACACATTTTATAATTGTTGCGATTGCTTTCATATAGGTATTATTTACAAATAAATGATAAGTGTAACTTGTAGCTAAGGTACGGCAAACAACTTTTTTTTTACAATAAGTCCTAGTTCTATCACAGTAAAATATTAAAGAAACACTCAATTAAAACAAAATATTAAAATTTATCTCAACATAGTCAACACAAGTGTTGGAATAAATTTTAAAAACAACATAACGCTAAGTAATTTAAAAATTAAATTAATCAAAGTTAGTTGAGGGATGTTATTCTAATAATGTCTCATCAAAATATTCAATATATTCGATATTAAACATTTTGCCCACATAGCATTCTATGACTACCGTGAGTCAATGTGCACAGGTGACCAATATAATGGAATGATCGACGCGACACTAGTACGACGAAGCGTAATTATTTATATTTATACGCACGCTTTAGACAATTTTGAGATTCATACGAATATTGCTATGAAATTAATCCGACCGATAATAATTTACGGCAGTCGGCAAAAGATTTTAAATAGAAATAATTTATTGAAATTAATGTTTTTATGTTCATTTTAATAACTTTTTTACATTTCATTACGAATAAGCTATATGCTTACACATAAGCTAGATGAGTAACGAAGGTAAATACATAAAAAAATATGCCACAAGTATTTTCTATTTTTGAACAATGTTATAAGAGTTGTACTTAATGTATCGAGTTAAAAATGTTAAAATACTCCGATACAATGTTTAAGATAAGTACAATATAGTTTATAACAAGATAACGTTTAAAAATTTATCCACGAGGGTTGAGAGTCCGAACTCTGGCAATGTCAGGCAATTGTGAAATATTAAAAACATTTTTAACAGACTGACACTAAAAATACTGAAACGTGTTATGTGGTAAATATGGACCTTTTCTATTGAATATCAGTCTTATATAACAATGCTAATTAAACGTTGCAGGGAAGAAATTAGACGTAAAATGTGAGATTAGATGTTAAGTAGCCGATTCGTAAGTGTCCGTTTGTGACTAGACTACGCTAAAGTATGATTTGAAAAGTACCTACACCTAAACCCTAACACAATCATCGGTTAAAATTATTGAAACTTACGAAACTATTTATCGTGCCTAACAAAACAATCCTTTGGAAAGAAAGCTACACTAAAGAGCTGGACTAAAATTTAAATAAATAGGTAATATTTATAGCTTGTGTCAAATATTTATCTGAATAACTCGTTTAAGTATATTCGATTCTGCCCAAGTTATTAATATTGGTTCGTGGTGCTATAATGGTTATTTCCTTAACTAATCACGAACATAGCGGAAAACCGAACCATTCGTATCAAAATTTTGCTGCTACTAGTAAAACAATATGCATATCAAAAAGAGAGCAAACGAGTGTAAATTGTATCTAAGTTTTATTAAATGATATTGCTTTTAATATGAATGTAGAAACTTTTTGCATTCAGAGTTCAGCGATATTTATTTTTATTTTACCTATAACTGTAAAATTTCCACTTTGACAGTAAGTATTATACCTACAGGTCAAGGTTTTTTAAAACTGTATAAAAACAATTTAGCAGCGCTGATGTATTACGACATTGCAGTGAATTAGGTAATGTTTAGCTAACCTATGGCATAATCTACCCCATGATCCCTAATATACATAAATTATAGTTTGTCGGTTTTATTTTTTCAAATCTGTAAAATCTGTAACACGCCATGACTGTGAGGCACTTAACCGTTTCGACACGATCAAACTGAGTAAATTCGGGAGTCGCAAAGAAATAGGTACTTCTTTCAACTCAAATTGCTTTTATGAATATAAGCACCTCAGCATAATACTAAGAATTATACTAAGAATGCTAGAGTGGCCAGCGTCGGAGCGATGTGCGAGGCTCGGGTTGACTTATCTTCGGCTAGAGCGAGGGTTTGTAGCACCGAGACCTGGGGTGGAGTCTACAGGTTTTCCCGCTGATGACACGCCACGGCCGCTACTAGCGCCGCCCCGCGCCCGCTGCCGTCCTCTGACAGCATCAAGTCGAACTGAAACAATGGAATAAAAATGTGTGACTACCCTTCCTTAGTCTATGTGTGTGAACGATACGTGGGTGGGTAGATACAACTGTTACGTTACGTTTACACTGTTAAAAGTACACAATTCCGTTTCTGTTTTAGGTTTTGTAAAAAGTATTTTTTACATACCCTTTTGTAGAGCTCGTTATGAATAAGTTAAGCTCTTCACTAGGAAGACATAGCAGAATTACTAGCTCTGGTAAGATATGTGTTGTAATGTACGAATGGCGACTTACTGATTTGGTGACATATTTTCCATATTTACAACTATCTTCCTAGTTTAAAATAGCCCTTAATAAGGTAACATTAAATCAACTTTATGTATAAATACAGAGTGAACGCAAACACGTTTGGCTTACAATGTTGAATAGAAAATACTTATATTAAATGTCTCCGGTAGATAGGTAGTGTTAGACGTAATATCGTAATAGCCGATAATGCGCAACACTATGGATATACCGAGATGGGGACATCACTAGCTGGAGGTGACACCTAGACTTCCCGCGCTGTTGTCAATGAGAAAGTTGTGTAAAGAATAAAGCCATTATTATAAATACAATATTTAGTGTCTATTAGTAGGTAGGTACTATGTAATGTAATGCCTTCAATATAATGAAGCATGTTTATTATGTAAATAACATAACAAATGAGCATGCAATATGGTACGATCTTTGCAACATGTAAACATGACATCATCTTTGTACTATAAAATATTATAGTTAACTAACCCTAAAGAACTGCACATGAAGATTCTAACCAATTTTACCCAGTACCAAGAACAAAAATTAATAGGAATGCGTATGTTTGTCGAACATTGTCGAAGACGTTGCAACAATGATTACATCATTACTGTCTTAATTCCCCATTGTTCAACTGGAGTGGCAGACTCAGCTATCAATATCGTTAATCTAGGATCCTCTGGTTTCAAACTATCACTTGAATCCTTCTTCAAATTTCCAGAATGTGTAATTATTATCTTTTGAATTTAATCAAGAATTTACTTGTTTTATTATAGGTACGTTCACGCTTACCGATTGAGGGGAGGTACCTACGTTAGTATATATGTATATAGTATATACTTTTATCTATGTATACTAATAGGTAGTTTAGTACTTTAGTAGGTACTTAGCAGTAGTTGATATCACTGTTATTGTTTAAAGTGGGTGTGTTATTTGGAAGTTCACTGCGGGTCATATGGCCATTGTCGTCATCGTCATTCCAAATATTTAATCACTACATAGTATAAAACAAAGTCGCTATTTTTGTCTGTCTGTTTGTCTGTATGCTTAAATCTTTAAAATTACGCAACGGATTTTGATGCGGTTTTTTGTAATAGGTAGAGTGATTCAAGAGGAAGGTTTTTATGTATAATACATGCATATATTCTCACGAGAACGGGATCCACGCGGGTGAAACCGCGGGCGGGCCGCTAGTAACTGATAAATTGTTTATTACGTCCAGTTTCTCGTAATAATTGAAAACAACTTAAACAACATTATCTGTGGAATATTGAACTCGTCACAATAAAGTGGGCTCGACTTGATAAATATATTATTATCTCAGAGTGATACGCTCAAAACGTAGACTGATAAATTTGATAAATAGATTTAACCTATTAGGCTGAAGACGGAAGATTTATATTAGATTTCATACTATAGTACAAACAATCGCCGAATGATTTGGGGTTTCAGAAACAAATTTAATGCAGTTTATTTCTGTATCATTTGTTGGATTAAAGATAAGCAACTAGAATCGATAAGTAAGTGATTGTCATGCTTATTGTGTCACCTTCAGAGGATGCGTCATGTATCACTAGACTATTAAGCTGAGCAATGTAGGTAGATCATATTTCCATCAATTCCATGCAAAATGATATCCACCATTGATCCCATTATGTACCTATGTCTTAACGCGTAGTGCAAATTGAGTACCTACCGTTTAGTGGTGTCATTGGAGTATGTACTACAGAGAGACTTACGAAGGGTAGGTAAGGAATTCATACAGTTAATGAATTTAGGATGCAGTTATCCCATTTTGCTTTCTGTAGAAAGTGAACGAATTATGATTTTTGTCTCCATTGGCCTGTTTATGATCAACAGACATCAGGTTATTATAACCGCAAGTAATTATCTTCAAAAGACATTACGGGTGGACGGGTAGGTACGTAACTGTATGTAACAACGAAGACATGATTTCCTTTTGTTTAAATAGGAACCAACCAGCTTAAAATACACTTATTATCAGGTGCACTTGAATTTATCGAGTAAGTATTGCATATTATTTCTGATTGAAAACAAGTAAAACGATTGTTCGTATTTTTCCATGACCAGTAGATATCTACAGATAGTATACATTCTACAGATGTGTTGATAGAGACACATAAAATAAAAGATAATGTATCGAATATCCCGAGCAATTCAATGATTGTTTCCAGTTCCCGTTCATTGAATGCATCGTGGTCACGGTCAAAACTCCAGTTCTAGGTCAAAATTACGGATACGGATTGTTAGGTAGATCGAAAAGCTGTTTGCACGCCTAGTACTGTAACTTACTAGTTATACAACTGTTACCTACTAATACACATAGAAAATTAGGGAAATAAGTACATAGCAACAGTTAGCTAGCAATTTCCGTCAGAGTATCTACTCATCAACCCTTTCCGCCAAACCGCACAGCGCAGCAGCACCAAGTAGCGTCGTGGAGTAGGTATTCTCTATGCCTCCTCAATTATGAGGAGAGACCCGTGCTTAACAGTGGGTCAACAATTGATTGAAATTAACTCATCAACCCTGAAAAGAAGAAAAATAATCCCCAGCAACTCACCTGTAACCCAGGGCGGACGAGCGTAGCGATCTTCTCGCACATGAGCGCATGGAAGTGCGGGTGGAACCGGTACACTGAGCCGTCGATCCCGACGGTGACGCGCGGCTCGTTCATCTTGTTGAGCAGCGTCGCAATGCCCGCGGACACGAGATGCGCCGCGCGCCGCGACACGCACTCACAGACGTGTCGCACGCCCGCCATGTCCGCTTCTGTCGCGTGCGACAGGCCTGGACACATCATTGGTAATGTAAGACACATCTTTTTATTTTATTTATTTTGTTTACGTACACACATATAAATGAGTTACAGACACGTTAAGCTATATGGAAATAACGTACAAAGTTATTCCTTTTTTCTTATGAAGGTTCTTCCAGTAGCCCTCTAGTTATTTTTCATCACACTTGCTCGTAAAGTTGCTATTTTTTCTTTAGTCTTACGCCCGGAATGCGGTTTATTACACACTAGTGCGTTTTACTTTTCATTACCGCACTAGTGTTTTTCTTATTCCACTTTTTTTTAATATCCGTAAAGAGGTTGTTACCAAAAGATTTGTTATTTTGTAAATAAATAAACTTGTTGTACTTAGTCAAAATCTGATAAGATAAGATTATACTTCATCTAATTATCTATTAAAGCATTTAAAAAATACAATATTTTAAATCATTAATTACCGTAAATTCTTATTAGAAATACATAATTATTTAGTTTAATATATTGTGGCTGAATGTTCGGTGTCTCTGGACTTAACCTGCGCGCGCATAGTTATTCAACCAAAGATACGGCGCGCGAAAAAATAAACCGCGCCATTTTGTGTTTTGTGCAAACATTTGTTCGTTTATAATTTGCTGATTTGTGACTGAAAAATGTCGATACCTAATTGTTTTTTTCCTCGCAAGTGTGTTGAAAAACGTCGTATGATACGCGTGTGCTTTGTTCATTACAGTCTTGGCTCTATTACAGCCCTCGCCTTGCGGCTCGGGCTCAATTCCGCCTCGACTGTAATGACCAACTTCGCGCACTTGTATCATAATGTACTAGTTCCGTCGCAGGCGACAAACACATAATTTTTTTAACCGACTTCAAAAAAGAAGGAGGTTCTCAATTCGACCGTATATATGCTTTTTTTTTTATGTACGTTCAGCGATTATTTCGTCGTTTATGGGCCGATTTTGATAATTCTTTTTTTGTTGTAAAGTAGATATGCGCAGTGGGGTCCCCTGATAAGGAAACCAGGATCTGATGATGGCATCTCAGAGAAATCGAGGGGAACTTTCGAAAATTGTATGGACAACTAGTGTGTTTGTTCATGTTATCATAAGTACATTAAAGCGCTACCATTTCATGAAGATCTGGAGTCGATCTGATGAAGCCGAAAGACAGTCGAGGGAACTCCTCAACGATTTACTGCAGTTATCTAGTGTTTGGGCTTCATTAATTTGTAGTGACGAGAACTTTACACTTACATGTTGAATTGAGCGCCATCTGGCGAGTAGTTTTTGAGTTATCTCTACTTATCAAGATTGAAGTCGGTTATTTTTTTTGTAAAAAGCAATTATAATGTTACCTCTACATTGTAAACATCTTTAAAATTTTCTAAAATAGTCTATTTACTACCGGACGTCCCGGACCGTATCTATCTATCTTTCCATCTTTCCATAACCATAATAAAATTAGCAGATGAAGTATGTATCTAATAATTAACACTAAGTATAAGGTACTTAATTGACTTTGATAGTTTATCTAGGCAAATTACTAAGGATTTATTATTACCTACTATTTTATTATTATCACTAATTCTTTCAATAAAATTACCTACTCTAATTTTAAATTTTTATGTAGGTACATATTATCTATATATATAAAAGCGAAAGGTCACTGACTCACTCACTCACTCACTCATCACAAAATCTCAGAAACCGCTGAACGTATTGAGATGAAATTTGGCAGGGTAGTAGTTTATAGTTAGAAGGGATCCGCTAAGAACGGATTTTTTTATATTCCACCCCTAAGGGGGTCTAATAGGGGTTCAAAGTTTGTATGAAAGTCCGTCAATTGTAAACCAGGTGTTATGAAAATTGGTGTTTAGAATTATGAAAAAAAATAATGAAAAACCTGTATCAAAGTTTTTTAAAAAATCATCCCTAAATGGGTAAAATAGGGGTTGAAAAGTTATAAAAAAAGTTTGTCTCTTTGTACACGCTTATCTCCGGATCGGCTGAACGGATTTTAATGGAACTTTTACTGAGAGATTTGGAAGGTTTTGAAGCAACATATAGGCTACTTTTTATCCAGAAATTCCCGCGGGATCAGGATTTACGCGGGAAAAACTCTTATGCGCCAAATCGCGGGCTTATATTTTTATGGGACTTTCACTGGGAGATAGAGAAGATTGTGGACCAACATACTTATAGGCTACTTTTTATCCCGCAATTCCCGCGGGATCAGGATACACGCGGGAAAAACACCTTCGCGCCAAGTCGCGGGCTTAGATTTTTTTATTTATGGGACTATCACTGGGAGATAAAGGAGGTTATGGAGCAACATATATTTTTATCCCAGAATTCCCGCGGGATCGACGTTCACGCGGGAAAAGCTCCTATTCGCGAATGAACTCGCGAGCTCAAATGGGGCTTTTACTGGGAGGTAGTGGAAGTTGTGGAATGTTATATATAAGCCACTATTTATCCTAGAATTCTGGCGGGATCGGGATTCAAGCAGGAAAAACTTTGTGACATACTGAGTTCCACGCGGGCGGAGCCGCGGGCGGAAAGCTAGTTTCTTTATAAAACTTTGTTTCTTGGTAGGTATAGGTACCTATCACCTGAGGATAGGTATCACTATACGATTCTATTAGATGATAGGATTCTCATTTTGAGAAGAGACCTGTGCTCAATAGTGGGACATGATGGGTTGAAATGATGATGATGATGATGAGATGATACGAACTGTTTGTCATTTTCTCTTATAACAAT
Source organism: Hesperia comma (assembly GCA_905404135.1). NCBI lineage: Eukaryota > Metazoa > Arthropoda > Insecta > Lepidoptera > Hesperiidae > Hesperia > Hesperia comma. Next base: position 8,410,444 of record FR990025.1, on the reverse strand, counting down.
TTTATTGTCCACATTTTATTTACATAATATTAATTTATTTAATCATATCAGCCACTGGTAGAGAATTAAAACTTGTAAAAGTAAATGTAGTGAATAGTGGCCTTACCTACATACCAACGTAACTCAAAGGTCAACAAGATTCGGCACACTGAACAGGATGCATTAGGTAGCAAACTAATTTAAATTAAACTGGTTCGGAACATTTCTTTCTCTATTGCAGCTGTTTTTTCATGAGCTCACGTTTTATAATCTACTCCAATATGAAAAAATTTGTATACCTACTCCATATTACTGATTAAAATGGTATATGAACTTAATTTATAAGACTTTAACGCCCGTATTTGGTAAGTAATTTACTTCAACTACTTATTGTATTCGTATTCATTTGGACAGTGCACTGTTCTGTATGAAATTTATTAGTGTGCACAATAATGTATCCTTATTGTAGTTTAAGTATTTAATTTACTTATTTAAAAAATACTGCTTTTTCAAAGACTAGATCGACAGTTGGAGTGCTGTAAGACATAAAAATGGCAAAACCTCGGAATCCAGGGACTATGAATGAATTTTCATAAAAATTGTTGGACTGTATTTCAAAATGCACAAATAGAAAAGTTAAAAAAAAGTTCACCGATCTTTTTTTTTGTTATCTTTGTTCGTAAGTTTGTGACCCCATAACTTCGTGTTGGGTAAACCGATTTTGATGATTCTTTATTTTCTTGACAGTTGGTGCTCTTGGTATGGTCCCATATAAATTTGAGCGACATCTGACGAGTAGTTTTGAATTAACTTGAATAATGTGTAAGGATGTTTAGCTGTGTGTGTTTATGGTTTTTTCCTAATAACTTTTTACTGAGTGTTTAGATTTTTATGATTCTTTTTTTTATTTGAAAGCTGGTACTTGCATTGTAGACATTGTAGTCTCATATAAACTAGAACGGCATCTGACCAGTAGTTTCCGAATTATCCTCAATAATTTTTTTGTATGTATGTTACCTCATATTTTACTATTTAAAGGTCCGATTTTGATCACTCTTTTTTTATCGAAAGCTGTGGCTTTAGGTGAGGTCCCGTAAAAATTTCAGTTCCGTCAGACGAGTAGGTTTTGAGTTACTCTTAATAATGTGTATTTAATTTATGGTCGTTACCTCATAACTTGTCACTGGATGCTTCGATTTTGATAATTCTTTTTTTATTCGAAAGCTAGTACTTGACGTGTGGTCACATATAATTTTCAGCGACATCTGACGAGTAGTTTTTGAGTTGTCCATACTTCTCGATTTTGGATTCGGTTATTTTTTGTAAAAAGTTATTTTATTATTTGAAAGCTAGTACTTGTCGGTGGTCCCATGTAAACTTGAACAACATCTGACGAGTAGTTTTTGAATTATCCTTAATAATGTGTATTTATGTTTGTTACCTCATTACTCTCTACTGGGTATTCCGATTTTGATGATTCTTTTTTTATTTGAAAGCTGGGGCTTCTCGTGTGGTCTCATAAAAATTTCATTTACATCAGACCAGTAGTTTTTGAGTTACTCTTAATAATGTGTATTTAATTTATGGTCGTTACCTCATAACTTGTCACTGGGTGCTTCGATTTTGATAATTCTTTTTCTCAAATTTATATGGGACCATACCAAGAGCACCAACTGTCAAGAAAATAAAGAATCATCAAAATCGGTTTACCCAACACGAAGTTATGGTGTCACAAACTTACGTACAAAGATAACAAAAAAAAAGATCGGTGAACCTTTTTTTTTAACTTTTCTATTTGTGCATTTTGAAATACAGTCCAACAATTTTTATGAAAATTCATTCGTAGTCCCTGGATTCCGAGGTTAAAAGCTTACTGCACTCCACTAAGTGTCACACACGTGAGACACGTTTCAGCTATTGTCCAAATAAATCACAATGGCATCCATTTAATTTACATGTATTATATTATTTTAGCATCACCTATCTACATATAGTGTCGTGCAGCGGTCGTTACATTACAATAGCTGTCAGTAATCGCGTTTATAAGCAGAGCTGAAGCAACAATGCTTACATAATAAACTTAACTCATGTAAAGATTTACGTAACTGCGGCGTCATTACTGGTTGGGTGTAGCTTATCGTGAATTGTTTATTTCGATATGATCGATGGTAACTGGAAATTTTGTACAATATTTGACTGCCAACTAGATTTTTGTTGTTTTAATGTATACTGAAGTGGGTTCTTTGATAGATAACGTGTGACGGTTCAGTAAGGGCAAAGTGTCGGGCTGTTTCTATTACGCGATTATTACGCGCGAATTACAAGTCAAAATCAATAGATAAGTAGGTACAGATAGGTATAGGTACACATGTCAGCTAATTCTAAGAATAATAGATACTTTTTGTTAAGTTGACATTATTCACAAGAAATATGAACGTAAATAAGGTTGAAAACTAATCAGTTAACTTTAAGAGCCGATATCTTCGTAGAAATAATTATTAAATAAATATTTGAGTACACAATTATAATGAATCGTATCAGGCACTTTTTGCAATAATCTATGTAGTGATACCTACTTTATTACGGTCATTACAGAGCACGTACAGAGAGTCACTGAAAATATGAAATTGCCACTCCTCGCTAAAACAAATTTAGCACCTACCTGTGCCCATAGTTCAATTTAGGTTGTAAACAAAATTTACTTACGGCATTTTAATACATTAAAATGAATTCCATAGCGAACGTAGTGTAATTGTTACTATTCTACAGTCTGTTTTTTTTTCGCTACGGACTAAATTGACATAAGCTGTGTTGCTACTTTTTAGCAAATCATTAATAGTGATGTGCCACGACCGTAACAATTTGGCGATTGGTTAACAACAATTTGGTTAACAGTGTGGCGACAACCGTAATGTATTGTTATTGTTATTAAATGTATGTTACTACGTATTCTTTAATTATAAATAAATAATTGTCGTATTTACTTAGTGAGATAAGTTATTAAAATCAATAAATATATTTATTTATCCGTGATGCTCCATATTCACCACGACTTTTAAAAGATTCGTCTATTGTCAAATAATAATAAAATTATGTGGTAAGAGTAAAAAATTACGATTCATGAAACCGGTATCGTAGTACAACACTATATCTAAAAAGTTGGTAACATTATTTCGAAATTTGACATTTTGCATGTGTCAATTTAGTCCGTAGCGAAAAAAAACGGACTATACACGATATGCATATCGTACGTCACTATTTCGATTCGGTTGCAGGGATCATCGCGAATAAATGAGTATACACTTCATACAAAATACTTAAATAAATAAAAATGTCTATTGTTCATGTAATGATTATCATAATAGATACCTACTACTTTATTAGCTTAGCCACTCGGGAGTGACATGTTACAATTAGCGGGGAATTACTTGACGCAGTAGCTAAACGCTCAGACAATTACTTCAGTGTTATATTTCCCTCTACGATCATTACACGCGTGACTTACCTAACTTTACCAAAGTTTACATTTCATTGGCGACACGACCACGCGACGTTACAGCCAGACAATAGGAAATACTGAGATAAGAAATTATGGCTACGTTCTTGTTAGATAGCACTTTGTTAATATTGAAGAAGGTTCATAGAACCTTGCTAAAATTAGCATAGATAGATAAATTTCAGTACCTACCTAATAACTAGTTTAATACCAAACCGTATGGCGTAAGAATGCCGTTCTAATTGTTCTGGGTTCGGGTCCCAGCGAGACAAATTTGAATGATGACTGAAAAGTTTCTCGGTCTGGGTGGGTATGTTGGATTTTGTAAGTCTTCTATGGTACCCACGTCTCATGGAATCCTAGTGGGGGCTATGTATAGCGGTTAATACCTACTATTCTACATTATATTGAGGGTCTTTACGATAACTAATTCGATTCCTAGACTTCAATTTACCTACTGAGTTAAAGTATCATGGGTGGCCAACTAAACAAACTTCTACACGAATGAATATAGGTACTTATCTCAGATTCTCTACTGATTTGGGAAACGGGTAAGTAGGAAATAGATAACTTTTGCAAAGCCGATTTTTGGGTTTCGCAATGTGTTTAACTTACCGAGTTCCTCAAGAACTTCCATACAGGTGGTGTAATCCCCGAGCTTGTCGGACTCGATTTCCGAGACGTATTTGGTGTAGAAGCTGCCTCGCTGGAACAGCAGGTCGGAGCCCCGGCCGCCGAACAGTAATCCCATCCGTGTGAACTTGACCAGCGCTAGCCGCACCAGCTCGCCCAGATACATGCCCGATATCATCTTCTCCTGACTGTAATGTATGGAAAAATAAAGGTAAATAATTACTAATCCTGCAATCCACCAATGCACTTTGGAGGTGTAGTTTAGTTGTAGCCAAGTAAGTAAAAGTAGTTAAATAACGTTACAGTAACGTAGTAAGTAAAGGTAAGTACAGTCAGTAAAGAAAACTTGACCCGTAGGGATTGAACAGCAAAATCTAATCGTCTGGTATAAACTGAAAAATTGTGATTGCGATGATGTTTTATCTGATAAGTAATATCAAATGAAACTCATATTTATTTTTGGATTCATATCCGTAACTCAAATTCCTTACGTTTAGTATCATTTTATTGCTATATTGTCCTGCTTAATTTTAATCAACAGCTCTACTATATCCTCAATAGGTGTCAATTGAAAATGACAATGGAAGGTCAATCTACTGCATTATTATGGCATAACTATATCTTCAGCAATATTATAATCTATAAAATACTGAAAAAATGTACAGCTTCGTAATATTCGCGCTGTGCAAATTTAAAGAAAGTTGAATAATAATAATAATAAAATAGTAATAATAATAATAATACTAAAAACCCTCCATGCAGGCCTTAAAATGCTTGACCTGCACCCAAAAACATACATTCCATTACAGAAATCAATTGTATTAGACACCTGTTCGTTAGTTCGTCGCTTCCTAAATCCAAGCTCACTCTCACCACAAAATACATTAGATAATATAAATTCAACTCAAAACGCACAAAGTCACTCACATTCATCAATCTCATATCAAACACTGGATCCAGAATACTTGGCATAAGCCCGTACCTGGTCCTGAATATCCGACCCAGAGTCTATATATAATAATAATAATAAGATATAATAATAATAATAGCAATAGTACAGACTGATTACAAACATCGCCATGATCAAGTCGCTTCTATCATCCACCAATATCTTGCATTCAAATACAAACTGAAATGAAATGTTCGCCATTGTCTCCCAGCCTCTGATTTCTATGTTGTTTCATCTCAGCCTATGCAAATGTCAACAGAAACGTAATCTTTTAGTAGTACCCCTACATCATCGCTCTTACTTCTATACTGGTTCATCATCATGTTCCGATGGTAGAACGGTCACGTTCATTTCCCTCTCAGAACTACAATCAACAGCAAACTTTTTGGGACTTCTATCAGCGTGGCAACTAAAATATAAACGTCATCACTTTTTTCAAGTGCTCATTGAATTTCAACGCGTGTAAGTTGCCTTGTAGCAACAAAAACAAGTGCAAACACGCATGCTTTGTGATGAAGGTTTGAAACCACTTATTGATATAAAATATGAGTCTAATATTGCCATTGACACACAAAGAACGATCTGAAAATTTCTTTTGCCTATACGATCCATATTGACTATTAGAAAATGTAAATAAATGCTCAACGTGATACCTTGATTAAACAAATCGTCATTGTGTCCGTTGGACACTTCTGGGTTGATGAGTCGCAATTTTAGTTTATTAAAAATAATTATAAAACTGTTTATGTTACAAATGTTTTCTTTGCATATTTCTGTGCTTAACATAGTAAAGAACAATTAGATAAAAGGTGGATTCATAGAAATAAATACTTTTGTTTTTATAGGGAAGAGAACGCAAAAATGTGTCCGCGAGACACTTGTGGGTTGTTAAGGGTTAAAAGAGTAACGTGATCGAAACGTTCAACTAATGCCAATGACTAAGCTATAAACGACAATGCTTGACTTGCTGCCTATTTGGTTCATTTACAATTCTGTATTAAGATCGCTGCAGTATCGATGCAGTTTTAATGTTCGCCTATTGTAATGAGTCATGGCTTGAAAAAGAAAGGGAGAGTAAGGGAGAGTATCTTACATTTGTTTTCCTGGATTGATGGAGTTGGAATCGACTTCGCGGTCAAATTCAGTCCGGACGAAGTCCAAAGCGCCATCGTCACCGAATGCACCCCATTCTGTATTTATGAGGAGTTCTGGCTTCCCCGGTTCTCCATCAAACAGCTCACAGTTCTCAGTCTTCTCCACATAGCAAGCGTTGCTTCCAGTACCTGGAGTTTATAACTATCGTGTAAGAATTTAAATACTTAAATAGAATCGAATAAAGCTATTGAAAGTAAAATCAAACAAAAACACCAAAAATACGCGGCTAACCAAAAAACCAAACACCTTCAAAAACACAGACATTTGAATCCTAATCATGTAATCGTCTAAATGTTAGTGAAAATTTTGAAATCAAAGCGGTTGTTAGCGATTCATGCTGCAAAAGCTCATAAAGATCCAAATCAAACGAATGTCGGCAAGACTACACACACTGATTAGACGTCGACGTTACGGTACGATGAAATGAAATAAAATTAAGTGTAGGCTATTCTATGCTTTATTTCGAGTATCAGATAGTCGATATCTAATCAGTGTGCGGAGTCGGGGTTTTAGTTGGATTGATAGTTCCAGCACTGATTGTGAATTAATGACGTATATGCAACAAACAAGCGACACACATGTCACCCGTCACCGTAAACAAGGTAAACCTACCGACGATGAGTCCTATTTTGCAGTTGTGGTTTTTCCATGCGCAGGACATCAGAGTGCCCGTGGTGTCATTCAGAATAGCGCATATATCAATCTGTACGTCCTACAAGAGTGAAAACATGCGGTTTAGATAGACAAAGGAGGACGGATCACAAGATGAGGATTTAGATACACCCCCGAAAGTTTCATGTTGATGATGATTCATAGAGACACTCAAGATTATAATTCAAGTTTTTTATTTATTTCTATCTACCGCTTTAAAATTTTAATTATTGTTTATGTAGTTGAAAAGAGTAGGTACGTTATTGCGTGGTAGATAAAGTTATTTGTAGGATCATCTCAAATAAGATAGATATGAAGATAAAAGAAATACCTAAAATTGTTCATGCGAAACTTAAGATATTGCAATGAAATAAAGTATCATGCAGCAAAAAATAATAAAGTTTGTGATGCAAAGGGACGATAACTAATGTTCAAAGTTTACGTATGACGATATTTGCTGTGTACCACAGTTACATCACTTATCTGATGAAACTTTGTCCGATGTTTGAATGTCACTTTCACAACCTAGTGTTATAATTGGTGATAAACTTTGAAATTAAATTAAACTAAACATAATAACATTATTCTACAGCTTATCTTATTTCTTCGAATCCTTTTTTACTTCAGAGTTGTGAATAACAAGTTAACAATATCGCTATATTTTTTGCTTGTTCTGACTTGTTTTGATGTAAACCTGATAAATGAGCATACGAGCCTCTTTTTTCATCGCGATGCATGGTAAAGTGGAAGTAGGTGTCCGGGATTTTTTTTTATAGATTATTATCATTTTTGATACAGCATGCTCGTATCTTTTTAAGCTTGAATGTCTCTATCAGCTCTCAGTTTGGCTCCATCATGCCTTAACGATATTAGAGAGCAGATATCATCGTCAACTCACCGATTATAATTCCTATTCGGCAACGCGGGTCTTTATGCGCACACGACATAACGGTCCCGCTTGCATCATTTAGAATGCCCATTACGGATAATGAAAGATCCTGGAAAGTTGTGTAATAGTTTTCTGAATTTTGTCCAAATTTTGCCAAATGTTCATTTTCGTTTAAACGAAAATGTTTTGAAAATTTTGCCAAATCTTTTTAAAATAATTTTGTAATTTTATCTTTAATAAAATGTGGAGTAAGACAAGAAAAAATATGATGCTAAGGAATTATCTATATATGACGTTATGTTGAAGGATATATTAATATGTACGACATAATTTAAATTCGGTAGTTAAAGTAGTTTTAATAGATAGCTAATTGTTACAAATCTATTCTGAGTGCAATTTCGTATGAAAGATATTTTATTGTGTACTATTACCCATTATTGTAGCGTCTTCAATTAAATATTTAATTAGGTGTAAAAATCTTCAAAATAGAATAACTAGGTAAGTTTATGGTTTGATTCGCGAATCAAAGAAAATTGTACCTATAATATAAAAGTTTATATGATATAATCGTAAACTTACCCCTCGTCTCGCAATAGCGTCCTTTAGTCCTTGAACCACATCCTCGCCAACTACTCCGGAGCACGAGAAGCCCTTGGTCCAACGTTGCAAGATCCCTTTCGTAAGCCCCAGTTGTTTTAGCGGAAAACTGAACGTGAACCCAAGAGCTAAACGCTCCTCATACACATCATGCTCCTAGAAAATAACAGGAAAATTGTTGGGAATTTCTAAAGACATTAAAATTAATTGAACTTTAAAGTTACACATCTATTTAATAAATCAATCAGTATTTAATGTTTTTAATAATCAAAAATCCTGAAATTAGTTAAGTCCATCTAAGTTGACTGATGTCATTAATGAATCTTAAAACGGTACGGTGTGCAAAAAAGTTACTGATTAAATAATATTTATTTCTTACCTTCATGAAATTCGCTAAACATTCAGCTATGTGGTCAAAAAGTGCTATGCCAGTACCTGTCATTATATGTTTTGGTATGGCATAAATTTTCGACTGCATATCAAAGTGGTTTTCTCCGAGGTTTATAATTAATACTCTAAAATTAGTACCTCCTAAATCTAAAGCCAAGAATTTACCACGTTCTGTAAACAAAAAACAAAACATGAATACAACTAAATAATTTTAATAGTTGTTCTACTGCTATAAAGTAAAGGCTAGTTGATCCCGGTTCAGGGTCAGTAACGTTATCAAACTCCTTTCGATTTCTCATTTCCCTTTTATAAAAAGCCACTTTTTTACACTTGAGACATAGTTGTTTACAATTTAAACTGACCTTTCCCGTTAGGTAAATCCTGTATGTAAGTAATCCAACACTTCACAATAGAGTTTGCATGAGTGTCCTTCCCAAGGCCCTTGACGAGATCGTTGTGAAGCCGGCTCATGATCTCCCTCATCTGTTTGTCTGTTAGGTGAAGAATTTCGCATTCTTCCCGGATCTGTTAAAATGTAAAAATTTAATGTTAAATAAAATATTAACAGAACATAAAAATAAAATAAATAAATGTCCAGTTACTATGATTTTTTCGCCCAATTAATGTCACAATTTATAAATAACCTACCTACATATCATAAACAAAATCCTGACATTACAAAATAAAACGACTAATCGACTATTACAGAATTATAGGTTGTACACCAAATATACATTTATGCAGAATCAATTACCCACACTCATAACCTTGAACATAAAATAATACATTGAACCATAAACACCTAAAATGAAAATACAATTTTCTTGCATAGGAGTAGTAGTAGTAAGCCAACCGTCCATTTTATGGCGAACGAGTTTCACAAGGTCAAAGCGGTCATTACAACACTTTACTATTTATTAGAAAATTTTATGGTTATAAATTAAAAAATATTATGCATATTAATTACTCACCAGAGGTAAATTATTTATGGCCATACCCATTTTGAATGTATATAAAAATGAAATTTAATGCACACAGCGCGCGTTCAACCCACGGACAGTGTTACACGACACGACCACGACTTGTCAAAGCCAGTAAGCAAAGCAATAAGATATGAGAATTATGCGACCGTCAACCGTGCTTGGCTTGTACGAACTGACTGAGAGCTGAGACTGACGCGCTCTTTTTCATTCATTGATAATAAACTATTGTTGTCTCGCTCTCATGTACCAAATGTGAAGCGTGCTAGAGTAGTACCCGTTTTATTGTGCAATGCAATAACCAAGGGAATAATAAAGAAAATCTCAACTCTTTTAACTGTAAAAACTTCCCGTAGTCGAACATCGATACAATTAAAATAGTTTATTTTAATGGTTCTATTTGTCACTTTGCGAAATGTGTTTATCCTATTTCTTCCGGCGCGCCTCTTGGTTAATGCATCTGATTGGTCGATGCGTGGGCTCGCTCGTGACGTCACAGAATTCCTTGAGTCGAGTCGAGTCGATGTCTTTCTATATTTACATTTACCATTGCGGCATTGCCACATTGCATTAGTGTGTAAGTAAAAAATGCCAGTGAAGTTTAAATTAAAATGTGTGAGTGTTGGTCAGAACTGCTTTAAAATATGGTCCAATTAATTATCCTTACTAATATTATAAATGTGAAAGTGTGTTGGTTTGTTTGTTTGTGACTCTTTCACGTCGCAACATGGCTACTAGGTATATGGTATGGTTTATATGTGTGGGGATAGTCTTGGGATAGTTCTGTAAGATGCTACATTCTAATTATTCATAACAAAGCGCTAAAGCGTGATGTGCTGTAAATAAAACTATTATTGGAGAATTAGTTACACATCCGTACTAATATTATAAATATGAAAGTGGGTTTGTTTGTGACTCTTTCACGTCGCAACATGGCTATTATATGGTATGGTTTATATGTGTGGGGATAGTTAGGAGGGTGGAGAGTGACGTAGGCTACTTTTTACCGCGGAAAAAAATCTCATTCCCATGGGAAGATCGATTTTTGTTAGTTGCTAGATATTTAGTTCCGGATTTGTTAATAGATGGCGTTAGTAAAATTCATTTGCAAGTTCTGAATCACGCTATCAAATACTACATGTAATTTACTTAAGTCATAGGCAAATGTTTTAAGCTACTTTTTAGCTGAGATTCCTACGGGAGCTGGATCTACGCGGCTGTCTACTGCTGATCTACGGATCCCAAAGCGAAGCGCGGGCGGTTCTCTAGTAATTTATACATATATAGTAGGTATCTTTTTAGTTGATATTTGAAGTAGATGAAGGCTGATTTTTATAGCTTTATTATGGTAATTTTGTAGAGGTGAAGATCTTAAAAATCTTTTGTGTTTTCAATTTTTGTTGAGTTATTTAATTCATTATAGTAGAAAAGATTTAAAAAGGATTCCTATTTTTACTTAATAATTACGTACTATATTCAGATGTGTTGGTTACTGCCAGAAATTATTAGATACGTCTTATTAATAACAATATGACAGACATATTCATATTTTAAAAGCGCATTGTTTTTCTGACCGTACCTTTGCAAATGCGTCTAGGACGGAAATATGCTTTTATCACCTTTTAACGTTATTATTTTTATTTTGGGAAGACATTTTCTGGCACTTTCACTCCAATGCTTTTAAAATATTAAGTCTAATGACTCCTTTATTCAACTGTATCAACAACAAGGTAGGTATATTGTATTGTTTAGTGTTTTTAATTAATGTAGGTGATCAAACTCAACTCAATGTGAGTACCCTATTCCCTAATAAATTACATTTTAAGTAATTTTATTAAAAAGATAAATCAGACAAAAAATTATGATAGCCTGCCTAGTGGTTAAGAATTGGGCCTGTTACTCTGGGGGACCGTCTGGGTTCGAATCCCAGGACAAGCACTTTACATATTTTTATTTTATAATTTACTAGTTTTAGCGCCCAGGCTTTGCCGGCGTGCGAAAAAATCAACATCGCAATACTTGTAGGGAATGTGTGGAAAATTTAACGCGCCAAAGTGCTTAAGGATCAAACGGTCGACTGACGTCCGGGCCACCTACTTTATTTATTCTTATTATTATAATAAAAATCTAAAATAAAGGGTAAACTTAAGGGTTCCACCATTTTTCTATAGTGTTAACTATACCTATCCTTCTCCTCTTTTCACTCCGTTAAGTTATAATCTAGGCAGAAAAATATTCTATGTTCTTTCCCAAAGTCCACTCTATGCCTATCTGTAATTTTATTAAAATCGATTCAGTGGCCTAGTCTGGAAAGCCTTACAGACAGAGAGAGTTACTTTCGTATTTATATAATATTAGTATTAGTAGGTAGAAGAAGTTAGGAAGAAATGATTTCAATGGTATTCGTATGTCATTGTACTTCCAAGTTCCATATAGTACAAACTGATGTATACAGAGAAATAGCAGTGAATCTATAAACAATTACGAACAGTAGGTACGTTATCACATTTACCGCCGTTACCACATTAACCTGTCGTTACCACATTAAGCTATTGGGTAAAGACTCAAGTCTGTCTGGTGTCCTATGTCACCTGACAATGTTTTCGTTTTCGAACTATAGTAACTAACCCTTATTTCAGTTCGTTATATTTGTAGCTTAAGAATTAGCTTAACAAGTGACTATCGAACTGCATTATGCAAATCAAGTAATTTAAAGTTAAGCTCTCCAAATCGAACCCGAAATTCCTCAATTACACTTCTCATTTATATTCTTATTAGAATTGTTTTTGTTATATTTTAAATGTATTACGTTCTATTAACTTATTAAGGTGGCAAACAAGCAGACATATGTATTATGGACAATTAGATATGTCAAAAGTCAAAACATGATCTAACCCTTTGACAGCGTTTACGTACGGGACATGAGTAGGTACCTACTTAATCATTTATTTAATAATTAGACTTATTAACTTTAATCCTTCGGGAACGGATCCAATTACCGGTTTGATGTAGTATATATATCCATATTAATGTTATAATTGCGAAAGTCTGTCTGCCTGTCTGTGACGTTTTCACGGCTAAACCACCGGTCCGATTTAGATGAAATTCGAAATAAAAATAGTTGAAGACACAGAGTCACACATAGGCTACTTTTTTTTTTTCAAAAATCAACCCCTAAAGGCTTGAAATTGGGGATGAAAGATTGTATGAAAAATACACCGCATGAATGATTTAGATGAATTTTCCCAGGAAGATAGTTGATGACGTACCTACCCCCTCCCCCACTTAACCCCGGCTCGCGATATAAACGAATTCTACGCGGGCGTAGCCGTGGGCAAAAGCTAGTCACTACATAGTATAAAACAAAGTCGCTATTTTTGTCCGTCTGTTTGTCTGTTTGTCTGTATGCTTAAATCTTTAAAATTACGCAACGGATTTTGATGCGGTTTTTTGTAATAGGTAGAGTGATTCAAGAGGAAGGTTTTTATGTATAATACTTGCATATTATATTCCCACGAGAACGGGATCCACACGGGTGAAACCGCGGGCGGGCCGCTAGTAATTTATAAGTACTTATAAAAATAAATCATCTAAAGTTGCAACACGCTGTTCACACAGTGTTTAGGTACACTGAGAAATGTATAGCCAAAACAATCTTAAAAAAAAACTTGGATTCCTTTGTTATAAAAAAATCATTCATACTATCTAATAGATTTGAACCAACACAGTTTTATGCCATTTCCTCGTAGTCCTACTGTAGCTTAACTATATTATTATATTAGGAACATGAGGAAGAACTATGCTTATCTGCTGTCATATTATGTCCATAAAAAACGTAATTGATGAATGTTAATTTAATTAGAAATTAAGCAACGTAATTATCACATTATTATTTGGAAAAACCAGTAAATAGGTGTCTTTAATCGTTCCCTTTAATGGGTTTATTAAAGTAAAGATGATAAACTATCCTGTTCTACCTACACATTCACAATTTAAGCTTGATCAATGTATGAACATCATTGTGAATTGTGATAGATATGAATCAAACCAATCTTTATCGAAAACAAAATACGTTTTATGTGATGACTGATGATACTACTGATGTGTACACTGATATACTACCTAACACCCTCTGCTAATCGGACTAATCACAGTCCCCATTTGAGTCTTGCTCTTTGTCGATTATACATAGTAACGGGGGGCAGCGGAAGGGTGGTTCTGCATGCTTGTTTGCTACCCTAATTCCATAAACATAAACATCGGTTTCAGAATCGACCTGAAGCATGAAAGGAAGTTAGTTTTTCTACATAGGTACCTAGACCAACATATTTATAATCGACACACGTTAAATAAAATTTGTAAAGATACCTGTCAGGTGTAATCCTGAAACTTTACACCCTTGTGACACTGCCCAAAACTTGATTGAATTACGGTTAATTAATCTCCTACACTTTTTAATTACGTGACGTACGCTAAATATTTGGCGAGGTTATCTAAAGCGATACAGGTAAGTAGTTCATAAAAAGCGAATGTTTATAGTATAAATTAACAAACCGACAAACGAACAGACGGATCATCTGATGGTAAATGCGGGCACAGTCCATGGACATCCACAACTTCAAAAGTATCATCAATGCGGTCACAAAAGAAAGAAAAACTGTTTTAAGCCCCCCGTTGGAACATGACGTCGTTTTGCGGCCGACTCAAGCAAGAGAGGGGTAGCTAGCCATCCGGATTCAAAACCCTAGCACCGCCTAATGTACCATCAGGAACTGGATGTTACAGAGGCAAGCGGCCTCTAAAAGAAGAACCTTGACGGTTGTTCAGAGGGGATGGAGCTTTAAACATTCCAGTGAAGGTATAATAATTCGTAAGTCTACGCCTAGAGTTCTCCCGGGGTAGTACCACCGCCCGCCAAGGTACTCAGTACCATTCCTACCACTACCTACTACTACCAGTACCATACCGTCATAATAATTGTTTTTAAGAGCAATTGTGTTCCGGATAGGAAGGTGTGGAGCCGGTTCACTTTTTTAAAGGCGACCATCTCAGACCTCAGGGGTAGCAACGCATCTGTGACCGAATTGGAACAAGACTCACACTAATCATTATACTAACTGGACAATACTAATATTAACTAACAGGACTAACTATCACTAACAGTCCCGGTCCTCACACTTATTAACAAACTAACCAACTAACATTCTAACACCATCTACTAATTGGACTAACCACCCTAGTCCCTATATTGGGTCTTGTTCTAAGTCGGTCACAATTGCCATGGGCGGCAGCGGAATGGTGGTGCTGCATGCTCGTTTGCTACCTTAATTCAATTAAAAAAAAAACTATGAAGAAGACATTTCAGGGGACATTTGTAAAATCAGCGTTCTAACAATGGAAAAATTAAATTGTGAAGCCGACATTGTTTATGAGGGCATTTAAAAATACCACATTTTTTGCTAATGACTTCGCGAACTGGAAAGTTTGTTGAGGTCGGATCGGACGTGACGTGTGGCGCCATCTACAAGCGTGCGCTAAAATATTTTTTGGCATTGCGTTTTGTTTGCAGCCACACTTGCGTCTTGTTTATTTTAGTAAGTCTCGTGATAGCTAATGTTACCGACATTATACCTATTATAACGTACAACAATTTACTTACGTTATCTTTCGCTGACGCACGTTGTGATTCGGATAGTAGTTTCTATCCTAAACAATTCCAATTCAATTTGTGCGTCTAATCAGCAATAATAATATATTTAATTTAAACAAAAGATAAAACGCAGACAGATGAGACATATATTCCTAATATAAGAAAAAGATTCACAAACATGGAAAAATACCCTAAGTCACGACGTTTACTTTTATTGCCTTTCAGCGTCATTTTGTTTTTATTATGTAAATGTTTTCTTTATTCATTTTATTCAGTACTTGATATTTTACAGGTTTTTTTCACTGATTAAAATCAGTTGTGCTTCCTTAATATAATTCGTGAAACTCATCAACATCATGATCATCATCATCTCAACCCATCATGACCCACTATTGAGCACGGGTCTCTTCTCAGAATGAGAATAAGGCCATAGTCCACTACGCTGGCCAAGTGCAGATTAGCGGACTTTACGCACCTTTGAGTTTTGCGAACTCTCCGGCATGCAGGTTTCTTCACGATGTCTCCCTTCACCGTTTGTAGCAAGTGACATGTAAATGCATAAAACATACATAACTCCCAAAAGTCAGACATGCAAATTCGTGACATTACTTTCATATAACCGGATTATACTGGTTTATCACATTTCCATAGAATAAAAATTATCAAGTTCAGAAAATCCGATTAATTATTTTCTTTATCACCACTCGCCAATAAGAGTACCTAGATACGTTGATAGCCGCATACTTCAGTCTGAAGTGGCTAGACTAGATAAAGATTGCTGTTGGCTATTGATGTACTGATTTAAGTTCTTTTATTGTTTATCTTTGTCTAATCTGCACTTGACTAGACTGCAGAATATGCCCTGTGTCAACAAAGCTTACATTGCTCACTTTAAGATTGACAATGAGCAACAATAGAGCCCAACAGTGACAAAAGATTATTCTGACGATTAATTTTCGAGTTATAGATATATTATCAAGTTTGAAGTCGATTACTTTTTCGTAAAAAGTCAGTTATTACTAGATTAGAACCTGCTTGTATTATCTGATCTACGATTAGATTGGTTCGTAAAAGCGTGATATCGCTAAGAACAAACAAGTTAATGCAAAACATAATACCCCAATTAATCACTATTTACCTATCTCTAACTAACTGATAAACAAAATGCAAACTAATTGCATTACATAATAAGTAAATAGTGGATAAAATGTTAATCCTAACATGGTCATCTTCGCAAGCTTTAACTGTTCCACTGCTGGGTATTGATCACCTTTGAAAATGTGAGGAATACAATCCACAGTAGATACATGAAAGTGACCTAATCTAAATCGGCGGACTTCATTATTTTGAAAATGTTATGAGGAACTCTCACATGTGCAAGTTTCCCTCGCGGTGTATTTCTTCATCGAGGCAAGTGATAATTCAATTCTAATAATTTTGCCTCTTAATAAACTTCATTTATAGATTATATAATATTATAGATTAATTTAACATTATAGATCGTCAAATCGATTAAAAATAAAAATCAGAATAATTGACCATCTCAGTCCTCAGGGGTAGCAACGCATCTGTGACCGAATTGGATCAAGACTCACACTAATCATTACTAACTGGACAATACTAACATTAACTAACAGGAATAACTATCACTAACAGTCCCTGTCCTCACACTTATTAACAAACTAACCAACTAACATTCTAACACCATCTACTAATTGGACTAACCACCCTAGTCCCTAAATTGGGTCTTGTTCTAAGTCGGTCACAATTGCCATGGGCGGCAGCGGAAGGGTGGTGCTGCATGCTCGTTTGCTACCATAATTCAATAAAAAATAAAAAAAAATAGGAGGTATTCTAACAGCCCACGTTTATCCCAATCAGAACGTCGGTGATAATGTGAGAATGACATGTCAAGCACTTCGTGTGTAACAAGTTAACTCCAGCGTCTTTGTCGTATAGGTACTGGATACATCTGGTGTTTGTACGTAGTTTGATTCACACGACTGTGCTAACTTATATAGTAAACTCACGACTCAGGTGATTTGTGTCTAGTTTTTAAACACAAATTATTACACATTAAATACAAAGTTAAGAAAGTCAAATAACTTCATCAATAAGTATTTGAATGACGGTGAAATTATATTGTTGCTACTTTCCAGTCACCAGTTTCATCATCGCTACTTAAGATCACCGACGAAGGAGATAATACGAGTGTATTATCATGGCCGAGAAACAGGAAAGCGAGGGAACCCTTTATTTTCCAAACTTTTTGTTTATTTATTTAAAAGAAATAATAAAATGTAGTACCAGTAATGTATTACGAACTATCAAGATAAATATACTAATTAAAACTTTTGAAATATACACATTAGACTCCTCAAACGTCAAGTTTATAAGAATGAAGAAATAAAGCCTTTTTTGCACGTTTCAAAACAGGCTAGATTTGGTAATTCTAGAGTTGTGACAACCATCTCTACATTTCCTACTAATGCAGTGGTAAAGCAATTATCTTCTCCACGTTTCTATGCATACGCATAGAATTACGCATGATACTTTTAGATGCAAGTCAGAGATACAAATGAAGCAATCAGGGACAGAAAATACTTTGGTCGATCATTAATTATTCAGGATAGGATAGTACCGAAAATTCGTAGCATTTCGTAGCGTTTGTAGCAGTGATAGTTTTGTTGGAGAAATGTGTATTTTTTAAATAATAATTGTAGATTTTCTATGTTTAAATGTTAGGCCTAAAGTAAGTCCGAATACCAGAAAACCGGTAGGCAAGTGACATTCATAGACTTAATGACATGACCTTGGCTCGTGACCTTAGAAGTATGACATGCGTATCTACGATTCGGCAGATGTAAACGCTGTTAAGGATTTAATAATAACAAAATCCTATCCTACTAATATTATAAATGCGAAAGTTTGTAAGGATGTGAGTGAGTGTGTGTGTGAGTTTGTTACTCTTTCACGCAAAAACTACTGAACGGATTTTCATGAAACTTTGCAGCAATATACTTAGCTTAGACATCGGAATAACATTATTTGTTAAAATTTATAGAGATTTTGAAGGGACTGGTTCCCCGAAGCGAAGCGAGGGTGGGTTTACTATTATGTTATAAAATGAAAATGATTAAACTATCGTTAGCTTACTATCTGTAAGGTGTCTCCCGAGTTCCCGAGTAACATTTCCTAATTTTGGTTACACATTTCAATCTATTTTTTATATCGTATAATAAATTATTTAGCTCTAATAAAGAACAGGCTTCACGCTTCAAAACGTCATTTATTGTTAGATACTGTATTTGATTTGACACAGAGATTACCGATTCTCTTTGATGTAATTTGTAAGCTTAATGGTACTAACCTTATCTGCTACAGACAACATGATTGCTAGTGAACGTACCTACGTACGATGTGTTTATCGGAAAATTCTCTATTTTAGCAAATATTTGTAACTGATATACTCACAATGTCTCGTGCTTGACGCATATCGATTCCTCTTGTCAGTCCCAAGGACCGAGACAGAAGGTGATGAACGATAAGCGTTGGGGTCCACAGGGTGCTGTCATAAATTCCACGGGGCAAAGAAACTCGCGATATCCGCGTTCAGGCAAATACCGGTTTGTCGAGGAACCGTACAACAGTGGCGAAGTGAAAGGGAACAACCGATCGAGCGACGAGCAGCGTTGCGCGAGGTACTCGCTAGACGAGTCGTCGAGGGTCACCTTGAGACGGCGCGGCCGGCGCATGTGCACAGTCCACACCCTCGGCCCCCGCCCCGCGCGTCCGCCGCCGCCGCACAGCCCGCGCCCGCGCGCCTACGTCACGCCCGGCCCCCATTCGTAACGAGTACTTGTATCGCTTGTTCGCCACAGCCATCACACCAGCGTACCGCCAGAGTATATTAGAAAAAGTAATTTATGTTCGTACAAAACTTCGAACCGAGGCATAATATTCGTATCTTTGCGTGCCTCGTGCCACCATATCGTACGCAACATAGTCAACTAGAGATCATAAAATGTTTTTTACAAGTCAGTAAAGGTTGTAAGTAAAGTAGTAAAGGTCAGTAAAGCATTCGGGACTGTCCATCGCTACGTATGTATAAGCAATTACGTCTCCAATGAAGTGAAGTTGACTTATGGCTTATTCTCAAAGTACTCCGAAAATAGTTCTCAGTTTCCTCCGCGAAAAAAAATGATTTAAGACTCGACTCGCACTTGACTCCGAAGCAATTCAAATTCATTCTCAAAATACTCCGTCCCTTATTTTGTGAAAAATAAATAACCCATACATCCATTCTCAAACTACTCCGAATATTTACGAACGGTACAGTCAGAAGCAAGTGTCTTTGGCAAGTTTTAGCAAGTGGAAAATCTAAATAAAATCCAGTCATTTTGATTCATTATGTCTTATATTAGTATAAAACATGTACGAGTATGTCTGAATCAGTCTGAATTAAGAGTAAACAAAAATCAACAACGAAACATTAAAAATAAACCTCAAAATATAAAAGTGAAAAATATGTATAAAAGAATCAGTCTGAATTAAGACTAAACAAAAATCAACAATGAAACATTAAAAATCAACCTCAGAATATAAAAGTGAAATATATATAATTATAATCGAATCAGTCTGAATTAAGAATAAACAAAAATCAACAATTAAACATTAAAAATATACAAAAATCAACCTCAAAATATAAAAGTGAAAAATATGTATAAAAGAATCAGTCTGAATTAAGACTTAAAAAAATCAACAATTAAACATTAAAACTTAATCAACAATAAGGGCGCATTCAAGCAGAATGCTGGTTACCGCCGCCGATCTGCCAGCGTTTTAATTAATAATAATTTATATTAATCAGTTACTTACGTTTTCCGTCTAAAAAATTAAAGCTTGTAACTCCAGCACCTTCACTTTCACTGAAATTTTCCATATTCATGGTTTTTTTAAGTAAACATAAGAAGGAGACTAATTCACTTCGACTTCCGACTTATAATGAACATAACATAGGCATCGCTAATAGGGATTAAAAAGTGCATTTTACTTAGAGTCCCAGGTACCTGAGATAATACTATAACCCTATTGGTCAGTTTGACCTCGGAGACCCAAGATCATTAGCGTAAGCCATGTTCTCTGTCTCTGTCGCACTAGGGTTTGCTATTATTTTTTACAACAATAATGACTACCTAATAATGGAATGATTGTATATTTAGGTAAGCGCCCATAGAAAATAATAAAATAATTTAATATTGCTGAGTAGTAGTTATTTTTCATCTGACTGTATTTTTAACGCGCGGAGGAGAATGAGAATTGACGAAAATGACCGTCGGAGGATATTGAGAATAAACGTAACACCATGCGGAGGAGGATGAGAATTAAAAATAGGCATTTAATTTTATTAAAATTTTTTCGGAGTATTTTGAGAATCAATGTTAGAGATTTAAATTTTTTGAGAACAAAAGAACGGAGTACTCTGAGAATAACCCGACTTATTGTTTAACTATACTCTAGTACCGCGGACGGCGAACGACCACGGCGCGCACACGGCTCTCAAACATTCACGTGACGTGATGTCCTTCACGCACTGACGCATTCCAATAATGCAACCAAATTACTGTCTTGCGAAATGTTTATAGGATTCTATGACGTCACTATAATTACACGAAGCCGTATAAAAATTGGCGGTAATATAGTGGGCATGGGATGATGTTCGCATCTTCAATAACGTAGAAAAAAACAGTAGACAGCTAGCTAAGTATAATAATATCGATTTTTTTACCTATCTGTAATATACCTAAATGATACCTACCTAGGTATTAAAAAAATCTTATAAAGATAATAAGGGGAATAACTGAAATCTAGGCTACATAGCAAAGAGGGAAGTCTAGAGAGTTACCTAATAAAGATAGTGAATCATCGCCGTCACCTTGTGGTACGTGATCGAAATTTCAAACTTAACTTTAAGGAAACCATAAGCTTTCAATAAAAAATGGGCAGGGTCGGTATTGATATATTAATATAATATAATTGTTCTTATAATCTTAAACCTTTTAAAATTACAGGAACTCAAATTCCATTGAATTTGAATTAATTTAACTCACATTAATTTGAAGTGTGTTGACATGCTTAATTATAGTAATTAGGTAAGTAATTTATATATATTATGTCATTTTTACCGCTGTAACTTTTTCTGCTATTGAAGGTTACTGTAGACTGTAGAAGGTAGTTAATTTTCGTGACAAGTCATGTTGAATATTGTTTTAATTTACATCCATTATAATTATTTTTAAATTGAAATTAACTGGACTTGAGTTGATTGTATATTACGAACTACGAACTACGAACTCAAGGTTGTCTGGAAGAGATCGCTACTACAGCGATAAGACCGCCCATTGTGTTAATAATAATCTGTACCAAATTGTATAATTGTTTTTTCTGTGTGCACAATAAAGTATATTGTATTGTATTGTACGATTTCAATTTCATAAATTATGAATGAGACTTTCCTGTTCATCGGTAAGTTCGTTGGTAACCTTTCTGAAACCATTAAATTTAAAGTTACTTAAGTAATACGAGCTTCTCAACTCACTGTGGGTTCAGAATTTGTAATATTTAATGGTAATATTTTAAGAGAAACAGCTATAACTATCACAAAAGGTAAGATGGTTTGCGTATAAGTGGGTGTGGTACCTCGCCAGTTCGCTGACGGTACCGGCGACGTGCCTCCGCGCATGTCCCATCACGGGCGTGATTCTATGCGCGTGCGCATGCCCTCCTGCACACCTTTCATTGCAATATAAACCAAATGTTCTTGAAATTGAATTTGTAACACTAAGAAAAACCAGAGTCATACTTACATGACTCATTTTTATCAAAGAGGGCTCAAGGAAAGTTAAAAATAAAAATTATTGGTCTTCTATTGCGTCATTCAACAATAGATACCTACCTACATGTCCTACATGCATGACAGAAGTATTCAGGCATTTGTTCAGTCACAATGGGCGTTATCGTTTTGTTAATATAATCATTAAGGGGATAATAAAGCGTCATTGTAGCGGCAATTGTTAATGTAATAAATTGCGTATATTCCGGGAAAATTTTCCAGTTGACTTCACACAAATAAGTCTTAAGTATTTACTGTAAGTATTAGTATTGTATGTCTTCTAAAGAGCTGTATATCTAGTTATCAATTTATTGGGTTAATTTATCGACTTTCCTCTAGCTCTACGCTCTACATGCTCTCTAAACAGTGTGAATTACACTGAACATAACGTTCAGATTTTGTGACCAAATTCAATTTACTTAGTTTAAAATTAAATTATTTATTAATCATAATAAATCCAATGAGGAAGTTATATCCTGTGTGATATTAATGAAAAGCATATTCGTTTGTGTAGCAAGTGTAGCAACGCAGGTAGCAAGCTATTAATTATGTAGAGACAAACGGTTGAGTCGTGTAAACTCGCGTGCACCGTTTGACATATTATTTTTGCCATTAATATTCATACTGCCAACTATGTAACAATATTACATTTTAACCGTAATACCTACTCGGCATTTATCTTTAACATAGAGTATGTCTTAGAGCCAATAATAAAAGAAAAAATTTTTTCCTATTTATATTTCGTTGAAAATAAATAATAAATGACTACTATTTATCACGCTCTCCCAATTACGAAAAACTCTAAAAGTCCCGAAAGTCTTATTTATAATCTTCATACCGTACGGCTTACTTAATTATGTACCAGCTTAGAAAGTTTCTGGTTAAGAACTTAATCGTGACTAATAGAACCAATTGCAGCTTACACTGTTAATGAGTGTCATCAAATCAACATACAGTGTAAATACCACATTTCGACAAATACTTTTCTAAGCGTTTGTTGTTATGTTCTCGTAAAGATATTGTACGAGATTTCCCACGAGCCTATTGTTAATTTGTTATTTGTGCTATACACGTTTCTGTCCACGAGACTACCATTAAGGTATTGCAGTTTTTCCTGTCTCGGTCATATATCTACATAACGTAATTTGCATCAGTTTAAGTTTTACTGCGAACAAAATATTATTACAAATAGAATAGCAGACAACACGTAAATAAAAAAATCGTGTATCAATTTCTTTTAACGTTTAGTTACTGTTTTCCGTGATTAACTCTGGGTACCTATCTAATATTACGTTTTTTAATCTTTATTCTAAGGTAGAGTCTTTAGCCTTTATGAAAACTGGATTCAAATTTAATAGTTTTAAAATCAGGCTATCTGAAAACATGCCATCAATTGCCATCGTAGTAATAGTAATCCTCTTTATAGTAAACCATAAAGTGGAGATAAAGCCAAGAATTTGTAATTTGACCTTATCGCTTAAGAGCATCTCTTCGAGATTATAATGTGACTCTGGCTAGAGGGAGGAGGAGAGACTGGGACTTTAAGACCTACAGAATTGCTTTTGTTAAAAGTTTAAGATGACTAATATTAGTTAGCAAAGTAGAAATACTTACGTTTAATATCAATGAAGAAAGTTATGGTTTCGGATTATTGTATTTTCTGAATTTTCGTAGCAACTTTAGGTAATATTACCTTGTGATGGTAATATTACCTAAAGTAAGTTAAATAGGTAAGTTGGTAGTTTAATATTAACACATGAACGAACAATAAGTTGTTAATAAAACACTATAAACACAATGACAATTGCATGTTGATAAGGTGAAGTTTTTTTACTATTCAATGGTCATAAGATTTATAACTATGTATGTATGTACATAAGTGTAGGTACTTATTAATTACTGTTTCTTCTTACTTATCTTGAGTTAATCCGTTTATCCATAAATTATTTTATAACATAATTAAACAGCATACAGTATACAGTGTTTATTTTCACTGATAATTTTAAGTTGTTGGATGGGTTAACGAGATCATTAGGAGAAATCTACGCAGCGCTTTTATCTACTCTATTCTATTATATCTAGAAAGATGTGTTTATATGTACATATTGCTCATTATAAATTAAGATGATGTAAAGTTATCCTTTACATACTAACTATATCAATGTTGTTATAGTTTTTTGAAATGTAATAATAATGTAAAATTTATCAAAATATGCACCTATGTATTTATGTACTTATGTAAAAAAATTAAATGTACTTCATAAGTTGGTCTTCTACACAGGGGGTCTTGGTCTGGGTCTGGGCGTCTGGGTCTGGTCGGTTAAAACTACTAGACTCGTCTATTTTGCATGCTTTCGAAGACTTTTGTCTTACGGCATATTAATGTGGGGCAAAGCAGCTGACATAGATACAGTATTTGTGCTGTAAAAACGAGCTGTCAGAGCTATTTATAGATTAAAAACGAGCATGAAAAGTTTAAAGAAATAGGTATACATTATATTAACTCAGTATATTTACCGTAACATAATATAAGGCACAAAATTAACAGCACGCATTGTCATCTTACAAGAAATATAAATAATTTGTTTACGTATTCATTTCACCTTCGTGAGGTGCAGTGATTTTTTATGGGGCTTGGTGTTCAATTTTACAAGAAGGTACCCAAGTTGATATGTAATTTACCTGTTAAGCAAAGGATATCATACTATACATGAATATTGAATATGATAATGATAAGGGTGCCTGGATGTGATAATGCCGCGACTAGTTCCGCTTACATGTTTTTTAACCGACTTCAAAAAGGAAGGAGGTTCTCAATTCGACCGTATATATGCTTTTTTATGTTTGCTTAGCGATTTTTTCGTCGTTTACGGGCCGATTTTGATAATTCTTTTTTTGTTGTAAAGTAAATATGCACAGTGGGGTCCTTTTAAAAGGATCACCAGGATTTGATGATGGCATCTCGGAGAAATCGAGAGGAACTTTCGAAAATTGTAGGGACGACTAGTGTATTTGTTAATTTTTTCATAAGTACATTAAACCGCTACAATTTCATGAAAGTCTGGAGTCGAACTGATGAAGCCGAAAGACAGTCGAGGGAACTCCTCAACAATTTACTGCAGTTATCTAGTGTTTGGGCTTCATTAATTTGTAGTAACGAGAACTTTACACGTACATGTTGTATTGTGCGCCAACTGGCGAGTAGTTTTTGAGTAAACTCTGCTAATCAAGGTTACTGTCGGTTATTTTTTTTGTAAAAAGTAATAATTGTATTTTGTAATCATTGCTTGATATTGATTAAAACGTACCGAGGAGCTGTTTTTGGCTTTGTTATCCTGAAAATGTAATGTTGATGATGTCATCATTTTACTATTTCTATATAGTCGAAGTCGTCTTTTTTAAAGTTCTATTAATCTGTCGTAGGGTCGTCTAAGTTCGTTTCGTAGATTATGTGATGATACTCGTAAGAATGTAATACCCGCGCTTGAATTTATTTCCATGCGCCTTAGTTTCCATTTTAAAATAACTTCTAAGATATCCATTTAAATAAACTACGTGGTGTAAAGTTAAGGTTTAATGCTCAGGTAGCTTTAAGCAGTAAGCTTTCAGGTAGGTTTAGGTATAGAAAACAATGAAATAACATCAATGAAAGCTCGCAGGTTGCCTATTTTTCTCCCATTTTCGTCAATTATCGTTGTATTTCAATCAATTTACATAAAACCTTGGCCAATTTTACGGCATATCCTACATCATGACTCATTTCGCCTATTTATAAAAATGGTATGAAAATCCGTTCAGTTATTTTCAGTTTATCGCATACAGACAAACACGCGCTGGGGGACCGTGTTTTATTATATTTAAGTGTTAGCCTAAATATAGATAAGTAAGAAAGCAATAATAACTGATTTGCAAAGCTTGCGCTAAATCATGAGCATTCTATCAGTGTATGGCGATCTACTATTGATGCCATCATATTACGAATTCTATTTTCAATTTTCAACAGCGGATTTTTCCGATCACAGTTAAATGAGCCGATATGGGTGATATAATGGTGATTTTGGCGCGCTCAAAATAAACTCTTGGAGTATGTTTTAGGAGTAATTTTTTAAGCCTCGTATTAATTGCATAGAAATAAGCATTGCATCAGTCCTATGCTTCAATCGCAAACAGAGTACTTATCTAAAATTATACTTCAAAATTCTAAAATTGATTGACACTTATGAAATCCCTTGAAAAAATACACTAACCAATTTAGATTTGGTACTTTACATAACGATTACATAAAACCACTGTGGCATATTGTAAAGAATTACGTAATCCTTGTAATTATTGCGATGGCTACTTTATGTTCTTTTACCATAGCAAACTATTTGCAGTAAGTAGCATAATGAGCAGTCCACGCATCTTACCTTAAAGTCAACCAAATCTTTGACCATCTTGGCAGCCCCGAACCACGGATTCAATTGAGATGAACACACGGTATCACTGACAACTGCGATATGAATTGCAGGCTTCGCCGGCGCGTCTTTTCTATTGTTTCCGTCAATAAAGTCCTTTATCTGTGCAACACCACTATAGCACGATTATCTAAATTGAGACTAGAGAATTGCCGCAATGGCCACAACGATATCAATAATAAAGTTAATGGTTATCGTTATATGCGATCTTCGTTAACGAGACGGTTGAATGCTTATTTGTTGAACGGTGCAGCAATTCACTTTTATTGTCCAATAATATCGTTTTCTTTGAACTTGACGGGGTTTCGCAAACCGAATGAGAACGTTATAAAGGTAATGAACAGAGATCTGCTCCCGAGTACTAGCTTGGCACACGCTGGCGGGAGAATTGGATGACTACCAAATACTTATGGACTGTTGATGCTCATCTTGGTTACTGTAGCTATCCTACGGGGAAAGTTTGTTGACTCTACAGATAAATAAGACCCGTCTGATTGATTACAATTTATGTAAACTAAATATTACTGAAACTGACGTTAGTTGAGTTATGATTTATTATATTTTACATGGTTATGCGATGACTTCCCATTTGAATCTAATTAAGTCGTTCTCGTTTTTTCCGCATTATTAGCATGTGTTGTCTATACACATATGAACATAATAAATCTATAACTGATCGCTCTCTACATGGTAGTAATGGTAATACGAAAATAATTAGGTATAATTGTGGGCCTTTAATGCATAGAACTCATTTTTATTTTTACATTTTTTGTCGGTTTTTCTACATGCTTGTGTTTATGTACGCGCCAATCTCTGAAACAGCCCAGTCTATTTAGGTGTAGTTTTCTCTAATGTATTGCAATAACCTTTACTTAACATGTTTGTTGTTAAACCCCGATGTAACATCGAGGGGTGTTATAAGTTTGACGTTTGTGTCTGTATCTGTTTGTCTGTCTACAAGAGATTGTAGCTCTCGAACGGATGAACCGATTTATTATTTAATTACTTTATCGTCCTGGTTTTCCTGTAGGTACCTACAAAAATAAAATTCATAACGTAGGACAGCAGAAAGGCGGAGCAGAGAGTTACGCTAAGTTGTCCGAATAAAAGTAAAATTATTACAAAGTTTGCAGTATTCTGCTCAGTTTATGCTAATATCTATTCTCGACTGACCGTCAAACTACTTAATATATATACACTCGTATATGCAAGCACGTGTGCAAATGTTAAAAAGGCTCTACATTTTCTGTCTTACTTACCTTTTTATGTTGTAAGTATTTATTTCCATAACAAGTAGGTACCTACCTTCTATATAATTATCTAACTGATTGCGGGCTTGTTTTTAATATGGAAATTAGCATAGTTGCTAATTGTTTTTTCTTAAAGTTTCATTTGTCAGTTGCATTGGACCTAAAGACTGCTAGGGTAGAAGTTCCGTCTTGCTCATAGATGTCTGTTGGTTGAATGTTTCCGACAATAACCTGGCATTTATATTGTATACAATTTTGTATTCATTATTTATTAGTTTATAAATACCCTATATTATACCTCGTCAACAAAGGTCATTTTGATTTGCAGTAGGTAGGTATTTATTGATTGATTTAGATTCTACTCAAACGTCAATTCGAATTCAGTCGAACTCAAATCATTTATTTCATGTAGGTGTTTATCAATCCATACTAATATTATAAATGTGAAAGTGTGTTTGTTTGTGACTCTTTCACGTCGCAACATGGCTATTATATGGTATGGTTTGTGTGTGTGGGGATAGTTAGGAGGGTGGAGAGTGACGTAGGCTACTTTTTACCGCGGAAAAATATCTCATTCCCATGGGAAGATTGATGTTTTGTTAGTTACTAGATACTTAGTTCCGGATGTTGTTAATAGATGGCATTAGTAAAATTCATTTGCAAGTTCTGAATCACGCTATCAAATACTACATGTTATTTATTTATGTTATATGCAAATGTTATAATATCTGAAGTTCCAGTATATCATATAATAGTGTTGATATAATACTGTTTAGCCGAGATTCCTACGGGAGCAGGACCTACGCGGCCGTAACCGGGCGTGCAAGGCGTGCGGCGCCCGCGGGCGCCACGCATAAGGGGGCGGCAAATGGACCAAAATTGGGCGGCATAAACATAAGCCTGTATGAGATTGGCATTGAAAAAGTAGGGGGGGGGGGGGGGGTGTAAATCGGTTTCGCACGCGGGCGCCAATGCAGCTTACACGGCGCCCCTGCCTACGGGTCCCGAAGCGAAGCGCGGGCGGTTCTCTAGTACGCTTATGAACATACTTTAAATCTACCGAGTTTTCACGAAGGTGCCATATTGCCATGTTAAATGACGAATTTTTACATTTCACGTACTTACATACCTAAATTTTTAGAGGGGAAGAAATTGTGTTAGGGATCGATATCATATTTAAACGAGAATGTCGCGTCGTGCAGTTTTGAGAGACTTAACACACCTACTGTATACACCATACCTACTTAGATAGATTAAATATATCAAAAAATATTCCGTTAAATTAATATTTAGTTAACATTTGAAATCTATTCCTTCCTGTTTGGAGTGGAAGGTCAATCGTCCGATCTGTATCACCCCGGACAACATTTAAACGGTCAAGCTAGACTAGTTTACAAAGTTGTTTACATTATAATTTGTTTGACGAAAAAATGTAGTATCGATATAATAATCATGATACGAATGGTTTAATTGTCTCAACGCACTCAAGTTGTCCTTGTTTAGGTACTCATATAGGTATTTTGATTTAATCATCTACCTACTTTTGATGTCGACCGTACTAAAGCATCTAAGGTGCGAATGAGTCTGGCCTCGAAGCTTCAAATGTCAATTGAAACCAGAAACCACTCCTTTTACTCCTATACGAAATAATTATTTTATTATTGTAATCGTTTGGAGGCATCTCACGAATAAATTAGGCAGTAAAGATGAACGTCGATTCTTTACTAGACTAACTCTATGCCAGAAGATAAGGCTGTGTTATCATCAAAACCTTGTATTTAGAATTGTATTCTCGGATAAACGAGTCTCTTTTGAGGGATTTTGTATGTACCTAAGTAATTTATTGACACCAAATTAATTTTTCGTTTCTGTGACCTATGTATACCTACATATTATATCCAAGGCCTGTTTAAGGTAATAAACGTAAAACTCTAAAGATTAATTGAGGCATTTTCAGGTAATATATTTCAAAGGTCTGTAGTATCTGATGTGGAATTGAGACCAGCCATTAACTGTCGTATCGCTGCTACTTAATAATTTATTGAGCTATAAAATCACAACAAAGAATAGAAATTACTAGCTCTGAAGTCCCCATTTATTATGAGTCATTGGATGTCTGACTCTAATAAAAGAGTGGTAGCTAGCCAAGCAGGTTTTACGAAAACATTAAAGCCAATTGATACATTAAATAATTAATAATAACACTTTTGTATGTGGTTGTACGCACTTATCTCATTTTAAGCTTTGGTTTCCTAGGAAAGCGGTGCCGTCATGTAGCGGCCGTAATACAGCGGTGAATGACGTCATTAGACCGTTGTCTATGTAAACGAAATGGCGCGGTCTCCTAGAGAGCGGTAACTGACACCGTAACGTAAAAAGCGGTGCCGCCATTTGCATGACGGCCGTCTTGTCGGTGTCCGATGGTTTGGTCAACGTTTTATTGATAGCGGTGAAGCTATTTTTAATATGTATTTGTGTTTCTTTTTCGGAACAACGTCAAAAAAATAAAAAGTAAAGAAAAAAGTCAACTAAAACAGAATTGGTGGCGTGAAAGTGGAGAAATATTAAATTCTGATGAATTATTAATTATTAAAATGACTGACGGTGTGTTAAAACGGCCGTGGAACTTTCCACATATCATCACCGTCAAGACGGCCGTCTACTTGCGTCCGTAATATTACGGCCGCTACATGACGGCACCGCTTTCCTAGGAAACCAAAAGCTTTACCAATTTAGGTACGGGTTTCATACTTAACTACAAAATAAAGTTAAAGTTATTTTGAGCGTTTTTTTATTTAAATAAGTCCATAAACAAATGAAAAAGTTATACTTATCAATTTAAACTTTAAAATGATCACGCGGCACGCCTAACAAAAACAGAAGACAATCCGCCCGAATAATGTAGATCAGAATCCCTAGCTTTACAACCTCTTTTTTCATGATATGTATATCATAAATATCATAACATTTTTTGCACACACGCATGAGGTGTGTAATAAAGTGTATTGTGCTACATAATTATTAGGTATCAAAATTCATTTTAACACATCGATCCTTGTTATTTCGTCATAATCAGCAGGAGATAAACAGAGGAATAATATTGTGTAACACACATCACCATGATGCAGTTCATAAAGACACAGTGTAATTCAAGAAGACAAATGCTTTTGTCCTATTTCATATAAAATTACTGTCATGGTTTATATGTGTAAAAGGGAGCTCTTGTTTCAAGCATATGAATGACATAATTATGTGTTAAATAAGATGAGAAAAGCGTTAAACAGGACAACGCTAGTGATAAATATAATTAACACATTCACTTATTTAATTATAAGCCGACACTTGTCTTTTTTCTCTTTAAGTATAAGGAGTTATTTGTACCCATGTAAGGCGCTTTGCCCACGGAGCAACTCAAGTTGAGGCAACTATCAACTTTATAAAAGTTACCTGTAAAAGTTGATAGTTGCTATGCTACAACGTTTACAGTTGCGGCAATTTTATAGCAATTTGTGAGCAACTTGATTGATTAATTTGCGATCGACAGTTGCGGAAACCGGTAACTTTAAAAACCGGTATAATATTTAACAGTTGCTAGTTGCAACAACTGAAAACTGTTGACAATTGCCGGAACTCGAAACTCGAGTTGCTGTGTATGCGCAGTCCAATTGACATGTATGTAAACAGCTAGTTGCCAGTTGCTGCAATAGTTGCTCCGAGGGTAAAGCGCCTTATTGTGCTTGGTAAAGAATCAATGTCCGTTCTTCTTAATTTACCCATTTAACTACCTATATGTATATTGTGGACTAACCGAGCTCTGGCCTCAATAGGCTAGAGTCCTTAAAAACGTCAAAATTCTATTTATTCCATATTACGTACACTCGTAAAGGTACAAGTAATATAATGAGAAAAATTTTGTTGAAGTTTAGTTGGATATTTTTTATAAATTCAAATCAAGTATTGAATTAAAATCTACCTTTAGAATTGAATTCGCATTGTTCAGGGGCTCTACTTTTTCGATCTTGGTAATGTACTTCTCTGTCTACAGTTGACACATAATTACATCAATGTTGGCTTGAAAAAAAAATTGTGCACTTCGTGTTAAACCATCAACATCATTCTGAAATGGACGAAATATAACATCCCTGGTTCTGATAATGTCTCTACATTGCATACAAAAAAGTAGGGGCGGGATGTGTAACCCGCAAAGTTCCTACGTAGTACTCAATAAAACTGAATGATTACTAACTAATCTCATTTGCTTGTCATAATAATAAGTTATTAAAAAAATAAATAGGTAGTGAACAGAGCCAGGCAC
The DNA here is from genome assembly GCA_905404135.1 of Hesperia comma. NCBI lineage: Eukaryota > Metazoa > Arthropoda > Insecta > Lepidoptera > Hesperiidae > Hesperia > Hesperia comma. The sequence goes on along the minus strand of FR990025.1, from coordinate 8,378,161 downwards.
AAAATTATTTCAATTATGAATTACATACAGAGAGTTTCTATATTTCGTCCATGTAGATACCAGTATCCTATTAAAATCTGTGTAGGTATAAGTCTAAAATTTAAGTCACTGTCATTCTTTTCGGAAAAAAAAACGTTATACATATATATACTTACCTATATAGAGTCAATGTATTTGTTAAACCGATATAATAAATCATTCAAAGGGTTAGAAACCTTTACAACGAAGTTCATTTGAATTTGTTTTATTTTGAAGAGGAAAAAGAATGCGACAAAAGAATAATAATAATAATAATAATAAATGACAAAGGAATGCGAAAAAAAGCATAGAACATCCGTGATTTTTGTGACAAGTGCGACATCTATTGACAGCTTTAAGAAGTAATATATAGAATAGGTAGACTGTGCCTTCCCCACAACCATCTCTATCCTCACACTGCGCACTGCCTGCTATGCTATTCGAACAATACGTTGACTCTACACATCTTGATATCAATGCGCATCAACAGATGGCGCTGATCAACAAGCTACGCAATTTATCATCATACCTAAACAACGAAGACTCTAGGAGCCACAGATCATACATATGAGACTAGGAGCCTTCTTCATTACGACCACTCTTCAGTTCACTCCGCACGATGCAGCCGAATATTTTGAACATGAAAGGTGAGGAATATTCATGGTTAGATTCGTGAGCCATGTTATTCCCCTCATAGTCTTGACCTGGCAATTTTTATTTATTAATCAAAATAAAAATGATCTCGGATTGGACTTTATGAACCCTGTCTGTAAGAGCACGTGAAAAAAACTTGAAAAAACTCTTCAAAAGGAGAGTGGGCTCATTGTTTCAGCCAATAGTAGGTACTTTTTCCACACGCTTCGTTACATTAAAAATAACACACTTCCTTTTTCATGAAGTATCTAAAAATTTTATTACATTCGCGTAACTTACAAACGTGCCAAGTATTATTTAACGAGTTAGGTTAGCCTTAGGTTAACTACTCGGAGAATTGAATATAGACTTAAAAATATTTAAAAATAGTTTTATTCCAATTCAGAACCTACACGACGTCTAACGGATTCGTTGAGGTTTCAAACCACACTATCATTAAAATTCGCAGAACTTGTTTACAAATTCTTATCACTGAGACGAGGGTACCTAATATAACATATTATTCAATATGTTTTAACTTGTAGGTACCCTGTCCTAGCTTCACTACGATAAATCTACTGTCATTAGTACATACACATACTCGAAAGTATACTATTTTTTATTTGTATAAATATATTTTTATGTTACGCAATTATTTACTATTACGTAATTATTTACGCGAAAGAAAGGAAAACAGGGTTCCGTTGGAATCCGCGTAAATGACCAAATAAGCAGTGAATATCCGTTCGGAATACCAGACTGATAAACAGACACAAAAATTAAAACTTTAAATTCTTACCACAATATTTCCAAGAAATATTAATTATAGACTCTTTAGGAATCATTTAAGTTCCTCAAATGATTCATTATGCTTTTAGAAACGAACTGTTATCGAAAATTGTTCTTGTTCCATTGATAATAAAATGATTATGAGACACATATAATATACTCGTATCTATAAAATGAATCATTCTGATGTTAACGTATATATAACTAACTAGAGAACCACCCGCGCTTCGCTTCGGGACCCGTAGGTAACAGCCGCGTAGGTCCCGCTCCTGCAGGAATCTCAGCTATAAAGTAGCCTTTAACATTTGCCTATGACTTAAGTAAATTACATGTAGTATTTGATAGCGTGATTCAGAACTTGCAAATGAATTTTACTAACGCCATCTATTAACAACTCCGGAACTAAATATCTAGCAACTAACAAAACATCGATCTTCCCATGGGAATGAGATGTTTTTCCGCGGTAAAAAGTAGCCTACGACACTCTCCACCCTGCTAACTATCCCCACACACATAAACAATACCATTTAATAGTCATGTTGCGACGTGAAAAAGTCACAAACAAACAAACAAACCCACTTTGACATTTATAATATTAGTAAGGATATTAGTAAGGATTATACAAAATTGATAATGATGTAACGAAATGCTAAAAAGTTGGAAGTACTTCTTGTAAATATTGTGCTTCTTAAAATTTTGAGTCTCTACATCACCTATGGACACTCCCGTTACAATTTAATATCTATGGAATATCTGTGTAGTAGAGATTTGTATGAAACATTATAATTCCTTAAATGGTTCACTATCCATAAAACCAACTCTTATCTGAATATGAGTAAAATGTATATTCATAGCGACAATACCAAGTGTAATATTGTATTTTCTTAGTATTAATGTAACCACTGAAAAGTAGAACTGAAACTGAAACTGAAAAGTACCACTGAAAATAGCCACTGAAAAGTTGGAAAAACGTTTTTTGTAAATATTAACCACATCTTATTATTTTCCTCGTGTGCAGACATCTCTCTACAGCATTTAAAAATAACTGTTTTTAACTCGAAAGTTAGAATATTAATGAAACTGTCTGTATGTATTCAGTAAATGAAACTGAATATAATGTGAAAGTTGATTTGAGCGGAATAGAATATACCAATAAATAAGCTGAGAAATTATTACGTAAACTAACAGCAAACAGTAAAGAGTAACATAATATGTATTTTTTCCAGGAGTTTTAAATACACAGCATAAGGCTTTAGGCTTTATGGTGTTTGTGAATATGGTGAGGCGTTATTACCAGCGAAATGATATTAATTAGATTAGTTACTTAACAAGTTTTTCTACGAAAAAAGAAGCCCATGACACACGCCAGCATTTCCACTATCTCGTTTCAAAATTTTGACGAGAAACAAACAAAACAAACAAACACACTTTACCAGACGTTTTATTTTTACGTTTTACAAGAAGTCTTCTTCAGTTCCTGATTACATGGCCTCGAGTCGTATACGTCCTATGCGCTTCGGCGCAAACTGTACAAAACGCAAAATGAACACAACTCGCAAAATATACAAAACGCAAAATGTACACAACTCGCAAAATGTTACAAATCGCAAGATGTGCAACAAACGCTAGGGCTGAGTTCACAAGGCATTAACCTACACGCTTTCTTTGTATTAGTTTTTTTAGCGTACAGTCACGAGAATTAATATGTTACCACTAATTTTACGTTTCTAAAGCATTTGCGATAATTCCTTATATTAACGGCGCACCGACCGTGAACGCAATTCATCTACTACCTATCTACTATTCTTCTTCTTCTATAGAAATAAAATTGAAGTGTCTGTTTTTTATTTTAAAACTAGCTGAACCGGAAAATGTCGCCCTACACTTATATTATTAAGTAGACGCCCTCGCTTCGGAAGCTTGTTGCTCCGCTCCTATTGGTCGGAGCGTGATGCTATATAGTCTAAGTATAACCTTTCTCAGTAAATGGACTATTCAACACATTTTTCTTTTTGTTGGAACCAGTAGTTCCTGAGATCAGCGCGTTCAAACAAACAAACTGTTTCGCTTAATATTATTAGTATAGAAGTATAGATAAAGGTGTTTTAATCATCAGACTCATTGAAGCGTTCATAGATCATCATCATTGAAGCGCTCATAGTCTCGCGGCTTGCGTCGATCCTAAGTGATCGACAAAGTTAAGCAACAGCGGGCGTGGTCGGTAGTCAGATGGGTGACCGCTAGTCGCAAAATATCTTGAGCGCTTCCATGCTTCGGAGGGCACGTAAAGCCGTCGGTCCCGGTTGTTATGGATTGATAGCAGTCATTAAGCCATGTCGGAGGCCTTCGGGCGGCTTGAAAACTTTCGACACTGGGTTGGCCACTAATACCTCCACCAACCCGTATTGGAGCAGCGTGGTGGAGCATGCTCTAGGCCTCCTCAGTAATGAGGAGAGACCCGTGCTCAGTAGTGGGCCATTAGTGGGTTGTAGCTTAACCATCAGACCCTGGTTAAAATCTAACACCAAAGTACTAGCCAAAGGTATGCGCGGTACCCAGATTTATTGAAAATCGCTGGAAAAGCAGTTTTCTATGAGCAGCTTACAATAATAAATAATACTTAGCAGATATATAAATTTGTTAGATTAGATGGCTTTGTTCAAAATTTTTTTGTCTTTTTATACCTGATCGTTGTGAACGTGGGCTTTGTTGCACATTTTGCGTTTTGAACATTTTGCGCCGAAGCGGTCCTATGCTCTTTATTACGTATCGTGGACTTCGCTCAAGACCCTTTCCTTGCCTAAGGTTATCAGTCCTTAGACTTACGTGGCCAGCTCTTTGCAACTAGAGCCAGCTTATTATATCTACTCGTTTTTGAAGTAGAAAAAGAATGGATCCCACCTAATAATGTAATTAATATATCAGGCATAAATAGCACAGTTTTAAAGAGTAATTGTAATGGTAAATACTAAACGGTATAAAATACCTCCTCTCCAGAAGCCAAAAAAAGATACAATCACGTAAAAACGTCGGACTCACGTCGTAGGTAATTCACGTTCAACATAGCAAACATTACTATGTAATCAATCGTTATTCAGCATGTAATTTCTATACCTTCAAAATGTTTAGATTATAAGAATTAGCTAATTTTGACGACAAAGAGATCATTTATAATGTCCTACTCATAACGGAACGTACCCGTTCTACGTGACACATCTTTTTTTATCTTTTATATGGCAACCTAAAGCCTATATTATATAACCTGAATTTTACTCCCGGAATTCCCACATAATCAAATATTGCACGGGAAAAGCTCCCTCGTGAACGAAGTGGCGGCCCAAGCCAGTTTTTTCTATAATAAACTAAATGTAGAGTCTAACTCTACATTTACATGATGACTCTACATTTAAGTATATTTTGACAACTATTTTTTCTTTAAACACAAAAATAATTATGTAAATATTATTAATTTTAGTAATCAAGTATTTTACAATTTAACAAAATTTATACCATGCAATTCTTTTGCATACAATTGCATATAAGGAGAACCCGTATGCTTCGTTTATTTTCTTCACCACTAAACCAACGGAGCCTGTTAACGCCGGACCAAACTCGTCACTGGCCACACTTCAAGCGAAGAATTTAACAATAATCAGTTACAAATAAAAAATTAAACGTAGAAACAGAGATGAAATCATTGACTCTGATAGAGTTAAGTAGCGGTTTCAGCGTGGCGCGTGGGAAGCCACTCCGTAGGTAGTTAAACTAATTGACCACGCGGTGTAAAATGGTTTATAAGTTTGATACATTGCTGGCATTCTACGGCCTTGCTTCAATACACTGTGTTAGATTCGTTGACACCAATTTAAGTACTTAGACTTACCTACATAAAAAAAGAAGTTTTTTGAGTCCGATTACGTTTTTTTGAGGTTTTAAAAAACGTGGCTCATTTACGAGCAGGTGTGAAAATAAAATTAAATATCGTCAGCATTAAATGTACATATATTATAATAATCTGTTATTTAAAGCTTGTATTAAAAACACTCTTGGACAGTAAAGTTATTACAAACTGTATTGCAATTTCAAAAGGTAAAATTGTGATGATCAAATTTTTCTATGTTCTACTCGGGGGTCCAGGTTCGAATCCCAAGGCACTTCTGACTTTTCACTCACACTAACGGTGAATGAAAACATTGTGAGGAAACCTGCATGCCGAAGAATCCGCAAGAACTCAAAGGTGTGTGAAGTCCGTACTTGGCCAGAATGGTGGACTTTGACCTTAACCTTCTCATTCTGAGAAGAGACCCGTAACCAAAAGTTGGATAATTATGGGCTGGGATGATGAACTATGTGCAATTATGTGCAGGAAATTATTATCTTTGCGTTCGATTCTTCTTCTGTTACTATTCAGGACACAAATTTGCTAAAGAAATATGATATCTTGAATTACAGATGGCGTTTTATATATCATTACCAAAACTATAAAATCATCATCATCATCATCCATTAATATCTTCATACCGTGAAAACTTGGAGCCTTCATAATTATATTCAAGTCATTTGTTAGTGATTTCAAGTCAGGTACGATTTCCACATAAATTGAAAAAAAGTATTTATACTTAGGTAGATAATACAAATTTGAAATAATTTACAGCAAGCCCTAGCTTATTTTAATCACGTTTATATTTTTCGTAGAAATACACTTGTAATTGTAGGTTTCAATGCCCACTTAATACTACCTAGTTGCATTCGTAATTTCTATCAAACAATAATTTAAATTATAAAATCACTTTCTGAAACGAATTTTTTATAAAATTATCATTATGTACTTTTTGAATGAGCATTGCAAAATTAATATCTGTGATACCTATATGAATAAAATAATTCAATTGAATTTATTTTTACGTAGAGTTATTAGTACTATCACATCAATCTTCACATAGAAGAAGGTAACAAAACATAGCATGTATCTTTGATATGCATCGCAACGTCATAAAATCAGAGGGTCAAATTACTGAAGTGTAACAAACGACAGGTAGCAGGATAATGGGTGTAGCGCCCAACCGTAGCGTCGCGTAGCGAGCGCTGGGCGGCCGCGCGCTCAGTACGTAAGTAGCTTTCGCTGCGCACGCGCATACTACCGCGCAACGAGCTCCATCGCTCGCACGATTATGACGACATGCGCACGTAATTTCCGCGGCACCGTTGCTTTCAAAATCATCCGATAGACTGTGAAACGAATTTACGGTGTAACTCTAGTCTCTAAAAATCGTACCTGAGCACAAAGATAATGTTGTGATAGGAAATAATAAGTAAAAAGACATGTTCGGTGTTTCGTTGTGACGGTGCGCAGGAGTGGGCTCAGCGACCGCTAGTGGGCACAATGAGTCCGCCGGTGAATTGGCACAAATGCCTAGTGTTGTCGCTGCTCGGATTGGCTTTGTCCGCTCGCACAATTGGCTGCGATTACAGTTCCATCACCGAGAAATTTGGAGCGGAAGCCGTGGCTCGTTGCAATGAAAAATGCCCGTTCCAGGTTCGTTTTGCAATGCAAATTAACTTACAATGATAATATCATTAGTGTTTCTAAAGAACAATGACAACTATGAGGAAGTCATTGAGATTATCAATTAAATATTGAACGAAGGATATTACTTTAAGTTTAAACGAGATATTTGAGAAAAACGTGGGTATTTCTAAACGAAAAAGTTTTCATAACAATGAGTTGTAGAGATTTTGTTTGTTTGTCGGTTAGTCTATAAGTTTGTTTTTTCTTGCCAATCTCAAAAGCGACCTAACTGATTTGAATTATTGTGTAGGTACTTATGTATTGCAGGATGTTAGTTCTATTTCAATTGAAAAAATACGTCCATTAAAAGAATCCTGTCAAAACAGTTTTGTTTTGGGGTGTGGGCGTGTGGGTACCTACTAAAGCGTAAGTTTCCGTAAGCAAATCGAGGGCAGTTAGAACGTTACAAAAATATGTAGGTATTTGATCGTGGTATTTGAGTAGTAATTAGAAAAAATCTTAGGCATTTTGATATTTCTCTATCTGTTTATGTGTTATTTTATTTACGTAAATAAATTATGTGTATGAATTTTATATAACACAATACATTTTTTATAACAAACATAAAGTGAGCAGTATAGCCATTTGCCAACTAAACTGAAATCAACAATTAAACATAGTAAATATTTATACCTACGTGTAATTAACAGAAGGCAGACTCTAGCGACTTGTGGTATAAAAAATGTTTGCAAATATTTGCTAGGTAAGTGTAGAACATCACAACTGACTTTAGTGTACACATATGACTAACTAATATCTAGGTAGCAAATAGTTGAGTTCACTCGAAATACCATTTATCTTGTTCTTGTTGTCCGAACGACCTATTAACGACTGCAATGTAAATTAACTTTGATCCTTGGCTCGTTATTCCATTGAAAATCAATCATGCTGTCGCCATTAATTGATGGCTAACTCATCAATGGGCGATTGGACGCGTACATGTGCAATATGCAAGTGCAATGAGGGCCGCATTCTCTTCAGTGGCGGCGCTTACGCAGGTTCAACGCACATCTAATTGTTGACAATTAGCGACCCGCTGTAATCAACAAAACGCGCTAAATATAGACACAGATGAGTGATATAGATGAGTGTTTCACATCGGTTCGCCGACGCTAAGTCCCCTGCGGACCAATAGTCTCAATGCCGGCCTTGATCCTGCCATCTTAACTGGGACAATGTGCTTATCTAAAAAGAACCTATCCAGTGATGAAACTATTATAATGAAACGGTGTTATCAATATAATATTAATATAATCAATATAATATTAATAGATAAACTTGTTCATTTGTTTGTGAATTCCATTCAACATTATTTGTTTATTCACTAGTTTACTTAACTATACTTAATTATATAGAAGTCTATCAATAAAACTGCTTAGCCAAATTTTGAAACGCTTTCAATACGTATCACTACACAATGCTTACTCGTATCTCTTCCATGATTTATCCAACCATTTTTCATTCATGATAGAGGCATATTTTTGTATCAATATCCCAAAAAAGCAAACCGCAAAAAGGTATCACGTTTCGGAATGGAAGCCTCCCGAGTGCGGCGGTTAAACCAGACCGGTTCCGGTCACACGCTTGCTAAAACTGTAACCCATACTGTAGCAGCTTGAAGGATGGTGTTAAACGATTTAGTTAGGACAGAAGGTCGTTAAATATAAAAATTCATTATGAACAACACCATTTACTTAATAAATTTAATAGTGAACGTGTAAAGATCAAGCAAGCTCGCAGACCTAAGAGTGCTTCTCGATGTTTTCGATGTGTGATGTCTGAATTTATACTTCACCAGTGCTGTTATTGTTTCTTCTACAAATTGTGTAAGAAACTGAAATTACAGCAAGAGCTTAATTAAGGTCATGTGAAAGAAGTGGGTATACGCTATACTTGCCGTTACGTGATGCATAATAATAATTGTACTTTAATCTAACTTGCTACCTATCTAGGTGCCTGCTCACCCTATAAAACATGATGATATGATAGATTCCTTGATATCCTTGTTAAGTAAGTCTAATTATCACTAACAATCCCTGTCCTCACACTTATTAACAAACTAACCAAACCAACTAATATTCTAACACCATCTACTAACTGGATTAATGATCGTAGTTCCTTTGAGTCTAGTTCTAGGTCGGTCACAGTTGTTATGGGCGGCAGCGGATGGGTGGTGCTGCATGCTCGTTTGCTATCTTAATTCCATAAAAAATACCTCGTGTTTTCGTTAATAATATTTCAAACGATAACTAAGCTCTAACAAACATGACATACCATGACCACTGAGAAATGCCCCATGTACTTACCTATGTAATGTTGAAAGGATATCAGATGTGCAAGAGAAGCGAAACCGGAATTTTCTTACTTCCCAACCGAAATTACGGCTGCTTGAAGAAGGACAAATAACTGCTGTAGCAATAAAAACGGTTATACTTTCAAAAAACAATAACTCTGAATTAATAAGAATTTGATCTATTTTTTGTCAGTGGATAGAATTAACATTAAAGTCTTTTGGATGAAGATTCGATCTAGATGGAGTCATAGTCATGACATATTTTTGATGGTTCTGTACAACAAACAGAAGTTGCAGCACTGAAAAATACGATTGATTAACGTGTAAATCGTGTCATCCTCAGTAAATCACGGAGATATTGAGATAGTAAGCAGCTATGTGACGGCACGCTCCGATGGTCGTGACGCGGTCACGCCGGAAGCTAGCCGGACGCCGGTCGGTGCGCAACCTGCTTATTAACAAAAAACAACCTGTGTCGCCCTCATTTACTGTTTTTATTGCCGATGATATAAAAAAATTAATAAAACAAATATCCGGACAATGAATCAAGATAGACAGCCAGACATATTTACTAGAACTGGTAGATCATCGACATTTTCTTAACAGTATCCAAAAAAGGAGGAGGCTTTCAATTCGACTGTATTTTTATGTATATTAGGTACCTACCTCGTAACTTTTGTCGTTGTCGACCTAAGTGTTGTGTGGCCTAAGTTTGAGCGAGAGCTCAACTTTGAGCTCTCAAGAAGTTTTTGAGTTATCTCTTAAACTCTCTATGTTCTCATTTTATTACGTATTGATGTTGAAGTAGATTTTTTGTTAAAGTTATTTTGAGTTTTTTCAAATTTCTACTAATCAGTGTACCTATAAGGATTTGTGAACAAACTTGTTGCATATTAAAAAAAACTTTCATAAGTAGTTTCAGTCAGGAATTCTATTTTTCATTCATTGGTTTAGAAGACAGGAAAATAAATTAGACTTACTGCTGACCGTTAGATAGCGATCGTTCAGCTTTGTTGATCTGCTGGGCAGTTTAATTAATTGTTATAATTAGTTTTAGACATCCATATCAGCCGACAGAAATGATTTTGAAAAAAGAAAATATTTGTCAAATAATATTGAATGGAACTAAAACCGTGGTCGCCTGATTTACCGCTAACCGATAGAAGATAAGCTTAAAAAGGTTTAAGCATTTAAATGTCACTTGCTACAAACGGTGAAGGAAAACATCGTGAGGAAACCTGCATGCCTGAGAGTTCGCAAAAACTCGAAAGGTGTGTGAAGTCCGAAAATCTGCACTTGGCCAGCGTGGTGGACTACGGCCTTATACCCTTCTCATTCTGAGAGGAGACTCGTGCTCAATAGTGGGCCGTGATCGGTTGAGATAATGATGATGATGATAGAAGATAAGAGGGTGAGAAATGTTTGGTAGTACTAGCTAGTTTTAGCAAGTCAATTTTTCGTTAGTAACCAAGTAAAAAAAATCTTAATTGTTTTCATTGACAGATACCAATGTATTTTTTATTTGTTTATATTACCCCTCGAGTACGATCCCTCCCGATGGTAAGTAAAAACGCAACTCTTACATGGTAAAACACGTTAAGGCGTTAACTTATAAAAAACCCATTCTCTCTTAACTTATTTTCTTCTATTCTATGAGTGATGTCTTCTATTCTTTTCAGAACCGAACTGGCGATGGACATTTTGACGTCAACTGCGGCTCGGAGTGTAGCGTTCAACAGGTAAGGGCCAAATCCTGTTTTTGATACAATACATACACATTTATGTAAATCCCGCAAAGTATTCCCATTTTAGGATGGCCAAAATGGAACCCTCGTAGACTTTTCATGTCTCTGCCGCATATCGCAGCCACATTATTCCGAAACTATTAGGACTGCTTACCCAGTGGAATATTGGTGGTATATTTATTTTGTTAATATTGAGGTAGAGATTGTGACAACGGGGATTAGCGAAATCCTACATAACAACTTTTTACCACTCCAATGTTGGTATGATTCTCAACTCAAAATTTTCTAAACAGTTGAAATTCAGCATGTGTATGGCCGAGGCCGCACTACGGCTAAACCGCCGCGGTTTCTTACCGCGTAAATTTTATAACTCAAGGACAAGGAAAGCAATACAAGCGGCCGCACTTGCGGTTTCTGATAATGTATGCGAATTGCGCGGTTACGCGGTTACCGCCGCAGGAAAAAAGCGTGGTGCGGCCTCGCGCTATAGCGTGATTTTCAATATATTGAGGCGTTTAGTTAATATCAGCGAAATATCATTTTTTATTATGAATATTGTGACAACCCTAGCGCAGCTACTTCGGAAACAATAAACAATAGGGGCCATAAACATGTCGAGTCAACAATAGAACAATAGCGCGCTTTCCCGTCTCAAAAGTACGCACGACGCTTCGACCATTACGGCAATAGTCATACGGGCGAAAGTCGGTTGCAAGGAACGTTCTCGAATCTTGTTCGAAGCGGGTCCGGACTTAACAGGAATGTTCTGGATTGCCATGAATGGTGCGTGAGTGGTATAAAAAGGGGCGATCGGTCAAGTGCGGACATTCTAGTTTCGGAAGCGAAACCAGGAAGATACCAGCGATACCTACGAGCGATACCAGTGAGAAGTGAAGTGATTTCTACGAGTGATACAGTGTTCGACGAGTGTGTTTACGAGTACCTACGTGCATAGTGTTGTGGTGTGTACTGTGTACAGCGTGTAATTGTGTATCTACGAGTACAATAAAGTCTTTGTGGTACATTTTGGCATTTTCTCGAACCCCATACTCCTGACACGTAACAATATTATTCAGAACATACACATAGATGTCAAAATATATCACGCATATCAAGCGTACGCAAAAGTCGTAAAACTTGCGATAAACTCTGTTTATTATTATATTTTATGTATTTACTTTATAAGTATAGGCACTAAAATTTACGATTATAATTTTTACAGGAAATTCGAATGTTTTATTGTTATAACTTCTGACGACACGAGTAAATTCGACGATCGTGCTTATATAGGCTTATTACACCATCCTAAATTTAGTCACCTAAATCTGGAGGGCTACTACGAAATCCGAAAATCCGAAATCCGTACGAAGTTTGATTTCGAAACGTCACACGTCAGTTTCATACAATAGGGGAATTGTGCTTAAGATGACATACTTTTTCTTTCAAGGGAAATATTTAAAATAATTTTAGTCATATGAGATCAGCATCTTGCGTATATTCTAAAACGTATCATAATCAACAAAATTATTTAAAATTCAGAACAATCAACGTCATATTAACTTTGAAAACAAACATCAATGGCACTTAGGTTGACATGTGTAAAATGACATATGTATAGGATAAGATGACATGGTACATTGCCACCAACTTATCTCTGAAATTGCAAAAGTTGGAACTAATGCCATCATGTTAAAAAGTCATTCATAAGTACAATGTGGTCATTCGTCTGTCAGTAACTACCTCTCGAATTGCGTCCGACAGCGCCTCTCTTCATTTCAGAGATAAGTTGGTTACTGTATGTCATCTTACACCTTAAGGGTATGTCGTCTTATCAATGCTAAAAGCCAGACCATTCGATTGTCCCTCACAGCTTCAATAGCCTTTTTTTCGCGTCGATGTTCATTAGTAAATGCCAGGCATTCTGTATAAAAAAAGAAAACAGGTAAGTTTTCCTATCCTATTTTACACGGATAAGATGACATAGTATGCCATCTTACACCCACGCCCTGTATGTCATTTTACCCAACGGTCACAAAATTATGGTTTAAATTGTCACGACCATACCTTTTACGTTAGGATGCGTTTTTAGCTATATTTGTGCAGTTTAATAACCCATTTTTACAATTCAAATTAGTTTAAAGTAAAGACCCTTACCTTACATGTATTTTCACCATCAAACAAAACCGAAAGCAAACTTTTGAGCATGTCAAAATCACAAAAACGTGCACTGCTTGCCAGTCCGCGTTCTTATTCCGCCATACTGAATTTGAGTACTAACGACATCTATGTAGAGTCCCGTTAACGTCACAATTGCACTCTTAGCGCGAATATTTAAAGCAATATAGTAGGTGTGTCATCTTACCTGAGTATGCCATCTTGAGCACATCTCCCCTACAATTTTACATATTAGGAAAGTTCTGAAACGACTGACGTGTGATGTTTCGAATTCGGTTGTTCGTAGTTCGGATTTCGTAGTAGCCTCCTGATTTAGATGACTAAATTTAGGAAGGTGTTAGTGCGAGGCCGCATAATGACAGTCATGGGGAATCAGATGAAAATTTTCATATCCATAATTATCATAGGCACACTTTCTTTGCATAATCTTTTATTTAGAAAACTATAAATTTTATGCATTAACTTATTTTTGTAAATTAATCAGCTATAAGTATTTGAATGCTTTAGCGACCATAATAGTAAGAGTTGTTTAATAAATACAAAACAGTGACAACTACAAACAATGACTCAACATCATAGAAGACAGTTTATGTACGTAGGTACTCTATGGTTTCTGTCTTCTCGCTGACGCGACGTCAGAAGATTGACCCTAAAGTGCTCGCGCTATGAACATTTTGCCGTCCACGGCTGTGTGTATATATTAAACATGTATAGGAAAGGATGTCCAATCCAAAAAACAGAAGGACCAAAAAATGTTGCAATAGACACAAAGTTACTATGCAACGAACATTGTATGTTTATGTGGCAGGCAGGACTATTATGCTCAAGTACATAATATTATATCGTAGATATTGAAAATGTTTCATTTTGTTATTAAGTTATATAATTTAATTTTTAACGTAGTTTAAGGTAAACATTATGCTGAAAGTAAAAAAAGTGAAAGTAAAATAACTTATATTATATCCCACTAAGTACAAAACTATGTCATCTTATATATCCCAGTCCCACAGCTTATACATATATCCCACTAAGTACAAAACTATATCAGAAAGTACTAATGTAACTAATTACTTTCTGATAGTTTACGTTATAGTTTCTTCTTTTTGTAAAGTTATTTAATTATAATTAGCAAAAAAATTATGTTTGAACATGGGCGACAAAATGCTCCCCACGCCATCATTCACGTTTCATGGAAAGGCGCGACTATTCTGGGGTTAATATTGTCATTGTCATGTCTGTTTTCTGTAAGCCAAAGATATAAAAATAATAAATAAGTATGACTACCATATTTTAGGCGCACGAGAAAGGGACATAGTTGGAATGCATAAACCACATACATGAAGTCGTAGTATTTTGTAGGCAGCAGCGAATGGTGCGCGTTACTTACATTTCAATTGTTTTTAGTAATTACGTCCTCAAAAATATAGAATATGGATTTCTGTGCCTTCAAAAAGTGTTTTAATAAATGAATAAACACAAATAAGTCCAAAGGAATCACATTTCCTAAGTAAATAAGTGAGTCATCAATTATTTTCACTATTTTTAAAACAGTACTTCTGTTAAAATGGTTAATGTGACAGAATTACGGTACGCAAAAGCGAGATACCAATATGTATTTTTTTTCTTTTTCTAATATAACAACCAAATTCAACTGCGCGCCAAGTTCATGCACATAGGAATAACGCGCAAATATTTATCGGGAGTGCAGGGCCTATTTAGTAGGTATTTTTAAATCCTTGACAGAAACCGCTCGCGGTTTCCGCGTCAATTTGTGTGCTCCAATATAGGGTAGAAGACCCAGTAGTCAGTCTTTAGAGGATTTCTTAATTTGGATCGCGTGTACTATTTTGGTAACCAATGTATTAATAAATCAGTTAAATAAGAAAAATATTTAAACCAAAAAAAAGTAATTTTTCTCCAGTCATCAACCTGCAACATCCAGAACTCGGCCGCCTTATACCCACTGCTCAGCTTCTTACACGACAATCAGTCTCAAAGTGTAAACCAACCAAGACAATATAATACTAACGATTAATTAAAAATCATCATCAACATCCATTCGCCTTTCTGCGTCTACTGCTGGACATAGGCTTCCCATAACTTGCGCCATTCTGACAGTTTTTTAGGTCGTCATACCCTTCCTACGAGACCACTGTAGGTCCTTTGTCCAAGACATTATTATTCGACATAAAAGGCAGAAAAGGCCGACTACTGGTACAAGTACCTAGGCAAACCGCGAACAAATCTGTAAAAAATCACGGTTTTAAAATCAGTCGCGGGAGGAAACCGCATATGCGGCCGCTTGCTTATGTTCCCTTGAGTTACAAAATTAGCGGTTAACTGTCAAACCGCAAAACCGCCCGAACCGCATACACTATCAGTCGCGGGAGAGCACCGCAAGTGCGGCCGCTTGTATGGCTTTCCTTGAATCACAGAATTACGCGGTTAGAAACCGCGGCGGTTTAGCCGTAATGCGGCCTCGGCCTAATAAGCCTATAACTCTTTCGTATTTATTTCGAATTCGTACAGTAGATTAGAAAAGCTCGTACAAGTCTGAGTGGTTTGACAAATATACAAAATAAAAAACATCTAAGATATCATGGACATGCAACTTTTTTTCATTGAAGTAAAAATTCGAAGAACAAAATAAGTTCGTTTGCTGTCTTAATTTTGTGGTCCACATTTTTTGTGGAATTAAGACAGCAAACGAACACGAAACACCCAGGCAGGCAGACAGGCAGCCTAGTTCTAATCCAGTCTTAGCGTTGCTAGCCTTGAGTACTTAGATGGTTGCCTCTAGAACAGTGTATCTAGCTCCACACCTCTACACCGGAACACAATAATTGCTGTTAAAGGAATTATCAATCAATCACTTTATTGCATCATGCGTTATACATTATGGGTGTTACAAAATATAGAATTTAGAGCAGCATGAGCCCTGGAAGGGCGTTGCAAATTATTATGACGATAGAAATGGCACTAAGTACCATAGCGGGCGATGGTCCCTCCCTGCGCGAACACTATCCTCTTACCACTATCCAGTTATTTTTACAGAAGAAAATTTTCATGGTTGGTTTCATGTAATTAATTGTAAGTATTAAAAATTTATTTATTGTATTGTAAAGCACACGTAATAAAATTGTTTTTAACGGAGAGTGGCAATTTCATATTCTCAGCGCCTCAAGTATAGTCAGCGACAGTCACCGACGCCGACGCCGACAAAAAAAAACGTTTATAAATTTGAACTGATTTCTGATAAACAAACCAAAGTTTTTGAAACCTCTGACCTTCTGCTGATATATTATTATAAGGTACTTAACACGTTCACTGCGTCTGCACAAAAATAAAACTTACTGCCCATGCGTTACGAGTCATAATCTTGCCGTATCAGTATTGCCTGCTGTGCGTTACGGCTTGTATTTTGCTGTACCAGGACCTGACTTTGAAGGCTCTTACAGACATGGAAACCCATGTTTTACTTTAAAAAAATAAACGAATCGATAGATTGTTTATCTATTGACACATGGCTAACGTCGCCAGGGTCTCGACCTGATATTTTAGAAGTTATGCATAATTTTGAAAATCAACGATTTCACGGCAATATACATGCCGTGCCGCATGTAGATCGATAGACCGAATTTAAAACTAGTGTTGGGAAACATTTGTAAGATAGTTGAAGATTGTTATTTTATTTAGGTACATTTATTAAAGTCATGCAAAATTAAACAAAAATATAAGTAATTAGAAACATAAGCATTAAAATTATTTGAGACCAAATGTATCGGATCAATTTCTTATCGTATAGTTAAGATTTAATTGTGAAAAAATTGCAAAATAGGTTGAAAACTGCTATTTTATTATCATTGATTTGTCATGCAAAATTAAATATATAGAAACATAATCATTGCAATTTGAGGTCAAAAATATGGGATCAATTCTTAATCGTCTGGTTAAGTTTTGATTGGGAAAAAATGTAAAATAGATAAAGACTATTATTTTAATAACATTTATACCTCACCACCTTCCGTCTTAATTACTTTATTTATATCTAGTTTCATACGAGAACGCTTCATATTAATTTTCGAGCGCTGATAAAGCGCAATCCTGTGTCGATACGTGCAAACGATGATCCTTGCGCACATCACTACGGCACACTGAAGCTGCGCGCGAGTTCCCTACAGTGCGGTACGGCGTCTAAGTTACGGCAACATACATGCCGCATCGCACCATAGATAAATAATTAAGTTCTGGTGCGTTACGGCACCATTATATGCCGTACTTATTTTTTTCGAAAAATGGAATACATTTGAAGAAAGAAACTTGGATATATATTTATCTCTTTTCTGCGTGCACGGGAACATATAAAACCCACCCCCGCACCGGGCGTAAGACACAGACAATTGACCGCCGCACAGTTCGGAAGTCAAATACGGCAAAACTCTGCCCGTAACGCAGTGAACGTGTTAATGAATATTATTACTCAAAGCACACGAAACGTACGCATTATGATTCTGATTAAATAAAATATTTGCGTATATACGTTTTGTAATGACCTGGCAACGTTGATACGCGGAATGGATTGGTCAAGTATTTTTAAAATACTTTGTTTATATTAACTGACTGACCTGAAATAATAGCATCTGCTATAAACATTTTAAATGGGTACCTATTATAATTTAACAGGGAAAAATAAAGTGATTTTTGTTTCCTAATCGGAATTTACAAAATAATTCTATCTCCATAGGTTGAGAGGTTGAGACGTATTTTATATCAGCGAAATAACACATTTTATTAGTCCAAACCGACAAAAGTAGGTAAACGTATGTAGGTATGCTTTCCAACTCGAAATTCTCTAAATGATTGAAACTATGTATTGATATAGCATGATTATGAATATGTTGAGACGTAGAATTTGTATCAGCGAATTAGTACCTATAATTTTTAGATTGAAGTTATAGATCTACATGATTTCCAACTCGAAATTCTCTAAATGATTGAAACTATGTATTTATATAGCGTGATTATGAATATGTTGAGACGTTGAATTTATATCAGCGAATTAGTACCTACATTTTATTAGATTAAAGTTATAGATCTACATACATGATTTCCAACTCGAAATTCTCTAAATGATTGAAACTATGTATTGATATAGCGTGCATATGAATATGTTCAGACGTTGAATTTGTATCAATGAATTAATAAATTTTATTAGTCCAAAGTTGTAGATATGTCTTGTAGATTGTAGAGTTGTAGTCTAAGTAGGCAGGTCTGTTTTCCAACTCGAAATAGGTATACCTACTATATTATGATTGAAATTATGTTTGTAGAAAAAAAACTTTAAATAATTTCACTTTCGTATTTGAATACTTAGTTATCTTACTTATTAATATATGGTATGTACAAAATTCATAACGGTCACTGTTGTACAAAACTGTTACACAGCTTCAAATGATTGAACAGTGCTATCGCGTTATCCATCACGCAGAACACAAAAACTGACATAAAACGGGTTCGTTCCCGTCGAACTTTGACAGTTACTACTGGTTAATGTCAAAATTATCAGTTGGGTCCAATTTACGCCCCCGCACGACGCAAAAACTCTTAAGTGGTGAGACGGGGCGCGCACCCTCCGAGTCACTAGCAGCCGCAACGAATGACTCCCAATTGACTTGCTTGTTTTTATTTATTTTTGAAAGGAGCAATTTGTATTATTACTCAAAGTCAACTACACGCTTTATGGTTGTTTAGTGCCGTTTATGGTCTCGCTTCTTGATGGTTTTATCATTTAATGCAAACTTTAACTTTAAATTTAGTTTTAGGAACAATACCTACTAGCGTATAAATAAAACTAGAATAATTATGGAAAATATTGTAACTACTTTAATCAGTCGTAATTTTCATATTGATACATTGCAAATACCACCACTAATAATACCATACCTCTGGTAGAGTCTTATTATTGCATGTTCCTACTTTTATTTTACTATAGTTACTTTTTAATTTCAATTATGGTTCTATGTAGTTTGATAGACAGTAAGCTTAAGTGGCGAAAATTTCTTACATATTTATGTTGAAAAATCATTGCTTAGACCCGTTACAAAGCTAAGAAAGGGTGTAAGATGGTACTTACTTATGCTACTTAGCGGAGAATATTATACTCAATACGACGTCTGTTAACCCGCGAGCACTCGCGCTATGAGCATTTCCCTCACGGTGAATTTCAAATTCGCGCCATTTTTATATTTATTTAACTATGGACGTCGCTCGCCCTATAGCTGAGTTTTATAGTTTCCCCGTCCCGCCCGTAACATTTTTTTCATGTAAGTGTGCATCAATCGTGCACTGGAGGTGGTTTGTCACGTCCGAGTCACGTCGCGCGGCGTTTTGCTCATCGCGCGAGTGACAACGTAAGTATTATTTTATTAGTAATTCTTGTATTGGAAAATAGTATTTTACCTAATTTAAAGTCTTTATTGTTTAAAAACGTTCAACAATGAGTATATTATACATGTACATATAAATATAACAATATTTTTACAGATGGATAGCAGAGAACAACAAATTCCAAAAGTGCGCTTAAGAAATGCCCATTTAATTCCTAAATGTGTAATTAAATTGTAATTAGTGTAATGAATGTTATATATTAAAAATAAATAATTGATTTGATTTTACACAACTGTTTTATTATTAACAAGCAGTAATATAAATAAATATACTATAATTTTTGTACTTTTTCGCTATTTATAAAACGTGAGAGAAATAAGTAAGTTTTAAAAGCGCGAGTGCTCCCGGGTTAAGTCTGTTTACGTTTGTTTGTTTGTAGTAGTCAACAGTTGAAGGTGAGGTGTCAAGGATAGAAAACACCTTTCCCGTTTCCGCTTAGTTACATTACAACATTACGAGACAGGAATCTTGCTTATATACTTAACTTACCCGAATCAGTTTACCTTCACATGCAGGAGGGGCCGTTAATCTTTTAATATATCTACTGTATTTGAATCGAGTCTAATTGTATTTATGTCGAACAGCAAATTATTCCTGTAAAATTGCTGTACCTACATAGCGACTAGCATTTCTGATTAAGAGTGTAATTAATAATCTAAATAAAATTTACTACAAATTATGTCACACACTAACACTGTAACTGAAACATTTTATAGTGTATTTTAAAAGGACTATATACTAAATAGCCCGGCGATGGTGGGGCAACAACTATACCTCCCTTTGGAACAAAACTGAGCGGTGTGCCATCCAATAGAACTGAGCTGACGTCTTAGAGTCGTTCGTCATTTATAAGCTTCACCACGACTACGAGTAAGGCAGGCTCGTACTTATATACTCAAGGTTGATTAAGCCCCTTGAAAACCACAAGAGATATCTCTCCAAACCAAATACACTTCCCTTAATGACACTTTCCCAAGTTAAATAACATAGTAGGAACATTTTTAACAGTGATGGTTAAACATTTTTGCGTGTGTGGATGTAGTAGGATGGTCAGTTACTTCCACTTTGTAGAGTACCGTGGCACAGCATGGCGGGTCATGGTGGGGCATGGTGGGGCTTAGTGGGGCATGGCAACACAGGGTCGCGTGTCGTGAGACTCGTCGCCGGATGGACGCAGGAAGGAAGCTGCTAGTTGTCAACAAGCTCCCCTCGGATCTATTTTAGAAATCATTTTGTTTTATCGTTTTATACACCGCACTTCTCGATTAAAGCACCCTGGGACAGTCATGGTGATTTCGCCAGTAAAAATTGTACCGGAAGGCGGCATACTTCACAATTCTGCGCGATGCGAAAGTCTGGTCTAGAACTTAAATGGATCTGTTATTCATATATTATATTATGTTTAATTCTAGTAAAATTGGTAGAGATTGCTTATTTAACTGTCGTTATTTAGCTTCAAAATTAAATTACATTTTAATTATCTATATTTTATTTTGTTATTGTATTTTATTTAGGTAATAATGCACATTTTGGAATTCAAGCGAAAAAAAGATGTCAAAAAATACACAGTGTTATTTAGGATGTGGTAGCATCTTTTAGCTTTTATGCGAAAATATATTCACATAAATAAATTAACCTACAAGTTAGTACGTAACTTGTAAAATGATACATACTGATATATTTGGTCGAGTATTTTTATTCAGTAGTAAGGGGTATTGAACCATGTAATGGTTCTGGCGTTACTCATGTAGAGAAATTCGGCATTCCCATACTCGCTCCATTGAACTGTGTTCGGAAATGAACGGCCCCCTATCGGAAGTAAGACAATAACCGGCTGTGTGATATATGTGTGAAACTATAAGATTCATTCATCAGTCCTCAGGTTTCAACTCAACTTGAAATCCAGGTACATGAAGGTTTTGAAATTATATGAAAAAAATATGAAAATAAAACTTTGTTTCAGTGCAGATTCATTTAGTAGTAACACATAATAACAAAGTGTGCAGGGTGTATATTTTCTATGTCCAGATAATATTTTACGCAAATTTTGAAATACTCTATTGTAGGTATACAAAATAACGTTTTTCCTCTTATCTTATTACTCAGGATTCTAAAGATCTTCCCTTACTCATGTAAACCCTGGCGCTATATCGATGTGGAACAAAATATCGACGTAAAATTTGTAAATAAATAATTAAGTTTATATTGTTTTGTGTTGCAACGTTTATTGTAGCACGTATTGTGTAGGAAGTATTAAAATACATGAATATGCATATAAATACGGTTAGGCTTAACCAAATGTCGAGGGGTACATAATTAAGTACAATTCTCGTTATAAAATCGTGGGAAATCTAGTCAAAAATGGAAATTTCTATAGACGTTTAAAATATTCAAGTAATCAGTAGAGCGAAACCATCATAACATTATTGACTTAATACTTAAATGTTTAGCGGAACTAAATGATTCATTATAATCGTGTACTTTTTATAGAGAACTAAGGCTTACCTTTTATCTTATGTATGGTATAGTGTAAAACGCTGAATAACAAGAGTTTTGATCGGACTTTATACAACAATTTTAGAAGTAGATACGTATATAAAGTAAGTATGATATTTGTCTAAATTATAAATATTACAAAAAAATCAGTTAAGCTTTAAGATTGTATTTTATATATCTATTGGAAGAAGTGTAGGTAATCTAATTTGAATATCAAGATAATATTGTAGTAAAAGTTCCACACTTCACCATCCTTTGAATTGTATTGTAAGATATATGTATGTAATGTGAATTCATGTGATGTCCTAATTCATGTAAGTGGTATTAAAATTCGTTTAAATTAGAAAACTAAATTTGATTTATGAAAAACAATAACAAGATATTATTTATTTTTAGGGAAGTAGGCCCTTAGGCCGACTCTCTATTTAACACGTTCGCTGCGTTACGAGATCTATCAGATCTCTTACAGGTTTTCGGAACTGTGCGTCGACTAAAATCATGTTCTTTCACTCCGTGCGGGTGGCTCTAACTTGTAAAGTTCTTTAAGTATGAGAAAGACAAATATACATATTTGCTTCCTACTTAATGGTGAATTCCAGGACATAAAAAAAAGAATAAGAGATGGTTTAGGTCCCTAACGCACAGTATTATAATTATTTTAATTCCTTGCGTTACGAGGCATGTTGATACTCGTAAAATCGTAAGCCTCGTAGACGCAAGAGAGGGAAGGTGGGCGGCGCGGGCGCTGCGTGACTCGATTTAGTGTTGTCCTAGTATCGATGTGAGCATAGAGAGAGATAGAGAAAAATTATATTGTCTTTCGCCATAGAAAATACCTACAGTAGCCCAATCACTGAATTTATAATTCTTGTTTTTATTTATGTACCTACACTTAAATATTCGAATAAATTCGTCGTTGATATTTTTATGTAATTTATTATAAAGATTAATAGGATCATTATGTTCAATAGTAGCCGGTTTAGTCATTTAAGAGTAAATGTTATCTTTAAAAATTGACAATTTATGTTTTGTTATAGGCCTACATTTAATTAAATGCTTTTTGTTTGCGACCATAGTTTATAAATAAACTTTAATAAAACTTTTTCAATCGACAACTGAGATATTATTTTATTCCCATCACTATTTACTACACATATTGAACTATCTTCGGTTGCGGTACGAGATACAATCGATACCTAATTTTATTTTATTATTTGTAGTTTATTCGTATGTCATAACTGCGTCCGCAGCTAGCAAAATATACAGCAATAGGTTATTTTTGACCCATAAAAATTTCAAAAATATATCATTGGTTTTTTGGAAGATATAAATTATTTTCAAAACTGTATTTTTAGGAGACTGATTAGGTCTCTAACGCACCACAGGCCAGGTTAGTTAGGAGATCTTTTAGGTCTCCAAAGCTACTAGCGGAAAGTTCTTTGAAAATGAAGACGCAGCGAACGTGTTAATAAACGCATTTGCTCGAATAATGATTGTGACTATGATGAGGATATTTTCTAATCTGACTTAGGATGATTGATTGATTAATTGTTGTGCTTGGTGATAGAATTCGAAATTGTTGTTTAATTTATTATTATTTGCATACGATTAGGTATAATTTATTATCTCTACGTGCGATTCTTGTAGGTAGATTCTTCTTCTATAAAGTCAAGTAAAGGTTATTTTGTTTTCTGTTATGCAATTTATTTACATTGCATTGATAAACTTTGATAGAATACTATAAATAATTAATTTAATATCAAACAATATTACATTTTCTGAAAGCCAAATATTGTTTAGCTACTTGGCGTCATTTGATAAGAAAGGTACGTCAGTTTAGTTTATGAATCAGCTTTCTTTAACTTTTTTTAGTCTTTTTTCGAGGCTTCGTACTCAAATGAAACCCTTTTAAATGTCTTTGCTGAATATGAGAAATAGGTAATTTTCAGGTAAGTAACCTGAGAATTTCAATTAATACGTGTTACGTAACTTAACTTTGGGTGCTATCGTATCGTTGCATAAAACAATCTTCATTCAAAAAAGATTCACATGAGAACTTTCTCCGAAGTATGAAATATGCATTTATCATCAAGGCAACAATTAGTCAAGTAATTGAAATATGCGTGATAACATGTCTTGGTCTCTCGTTGCTCAATCAACGCAATTATCTTTGTGTGTTTTTTAATTTGAACATGGAAGTCGTTACACATCATTGACAAATTCTACTATTACCTACTTACTTACTACGACACTTATGTGTATTAAATTTTGCGATTAAAGCTTTCCTTTCTTACACACAATTGTACGCATACCTACAGCACACATTTTAGGCCATAAGATTAATTTATTTTTATCTTGTGTATTTACTTGCTATATTGGGAGATAAGTATTTTGAGTCTTATGTCCCTATAGCCTGACTTTAGTTTGCGAAAAAACAACGAAGTACCTAATCGTTCTGCATAATAATACCAAATGTTCTTTGGCAGAGCTAGAACACTTTAGGGCTAAGCGTAAAACAGTGCTAACCGACTAGCGTTAATTGAGTGCCAGACGTCTTAATTCCCTAGGCTCGTCTTGCACCCAAACACTGCTGAGTTTCGTATCTGTCTAAATCTAGACATTGGTTAACTTTTGCATTTCCTGGACTCTATTTATAGAAGTGACACATGCTATCGCAATGGTCGCAATTAGTGTTAAGAAGTAATTAAGCAAGGTGTAAAAATATCTTAGAATTAATGATTTTGTTTCATCCAATTACTTAATTATAATGTTTAGGTGTCGTATGCTCTATATTTCTGGTAAAAGCATTGCCAGCGTTATTGTTTACCTATGCTTCTATCACCTCTTAAAATATTGCTCGTTCTCCTGGTAATTTTCTATGTAAGTATGTATGAGTGTTAGAAATTATTGTTCATTGCTTGATGAGATGAATGAAAACACAATGAGGGAACCTACCTATACATTACATTCGCTGAGATAACAATGTGTAGAGTCACCTAATCTTTGATTATTACTACCAACATGAGCGTTTCTTCTAGTGAGACGAAATTGGAACACCACATTGGGAATTTTTATACATAGGTAGAGCAGCAAATATTTCCAAGCGAATTTCATGTTGTATAAGAAACCTTTTAGCTAGGGGGTTGATTTTTATTTAAGTACGCACGAGATAACCATGAAAGAGGAAAGATTGTAACTGGTTAATCTTCATAAAGAACTGCATTCAGCTTCGTCGCCCGCTAATTCTTATTTCCTCATTAGCCGGAGTCCCCGCCTGCGCTTGCGAGCTGCGCTGCGCCGCGCGCCCATTCAACAATTTTAACATGGCTCGATCCCCCTCCCCTCTCCGCCCCCGTTTCCCCACACCACCTCCCCCTTCTAAACCAATCTCATCCGCTAAGCGAAATTGCCGCGAGTGCACTCAACCACTATAGAGTGTTTTGATTTATTGTCCATTTATTGTACTCTCAACGGCTACGGAGATGAATAAAAATAGAATAATTGTCCGCGCCATCGTCATCCTGATATTGAGCCATTCAACATTAACAGGACATAAAGGATACACCGTTTATTCTGTTTATTTGCAACGTCTGATATGGCCTAAAGCGGCCCCGTTGTGAGAAGAATAGCAGAACTCGGTTTGCAATGCCGCGCCGCTATCGAAGAATTACCTGTTTTTAGTTTATTTAACGCAATAACTCTTTTAACTAACTAAAGAGGCTAGCGTAGAACAATAAAGTCGGCTGATAGAGGCCAACACCAGGACAGTACTAGCTGAAGAGCAGAGTGCTCTTGAACACGGAGCAGCGGCGGGAAGCGCGCCGGTGGGTCCCAATTTACTCCAACATTATCCAATTGCGGTTGTGAAGCGGTTGGCGTGGGCCAGCGCGTGACCTGCGCATATATTTTGAATCCCTTTTGAATGGTACGAGTACGTTATACGTTTGGCTTATTTACATTAGATCAGTCCAGTCAATTCTGTTGACAGATCTATTGAGGTATTTTCCCTAGTTAGTTTAAAAAAAATCTCATTTTTGCATAAAGTGTACTTTTTTAAGTGTATAGACCTAAATCTGGTAATCATGTTTGGCGGTTGCTAATAAACAATGTGTGGCCAGTGCGCCCTACAATTCGGACATAAAGTATTATGACCAAATTTAAGTCGCATCGAAAACAAAGTAAAATGCGATGTCGGAAGGCAATTTATCAAGGCAAGTACTTAATGTAAGCAATAAAATTTACAAGCAATGTTTACAATTATTTTACACGCGTATTTCACAGAGCAGTGTGCTGATCGACTCGTGTCAGTGCTGTATAAATTAATATGGGTTACTGTATCTCCAAAGTTTATCGGAGGTCAGTGATGAATAGAGTTAGAAAAACAGCAATTTCCATACTTCGGAATCTACTGGCGCCTATTGACACATCAATTCAGATAATACAGCCATTAATTAATTTTAATAAAAGTTGCAAGTACCTATTTACTTATCATATCAAGTAGTTTAATACTAAGTAAAGTTCTTTTTGACCGACTGAGGTCAATTGCTGTTGGCACTTACCTAAATGGAGAAGATGATAAGAAAAATAGCTAAGATTAAAATATAAAAATAAATTATTATTTTAAATACGACTTAAGTAGTAACGGTTTTATATCAAGAGGGTGTAGGCTACTTACAGTTTTGTTATAATATACTAGCTAACCCGGTAGACGTCGTCCTGCAATATATTATTATTAAGTAGACGACCGGCCGCCCTCGCTCCGCTTCAGGGAACTTGTTGCCCCGCTCCGAATAGTCGTAGCGTGATGTTATACATATATGTAGGTACCTACCTAGCTATCCTCAACAAATGGAATATTGAACACAAAAGAATTTCTCAATTCGAACCAGTAGTGCATTTGATATTAGATAATGTCACTTGCTTAGTTTTTATTAGAATGTACTTATTCAATTAAATGTTATTCAGATAAAAATACTTTTAAATAGGTATAGGTAGTCAATTACTTATGTAAGATCGAGTAATGATTATGAATTATGATCAAACTAGTAAATCCGCCCTCGCTTCGCTTCGGGGAACCAGTCCCTTCAAAAATCTCTATAAATTTTAACAAATTATGTTATTCCAATGTCTTAGCTATATTACTGCAAAGTTTCATGAAAATCCGTTCAGTAGTTTTTGCGTGAAAGAGCAACAAACACACACTCACTCACTCACATACATCCTTACAAACTTTCGCATTTATAATATTAGTAGGATTGAGTGAATCATTAGGTATAATCCATAATGTTTCTCATTCAACTCTCTCGCGTCAGTCGGGTGATATGTTATACAGTATACCTACGCTTCTGAAAGTTAAGTAACACAATTATTCTTTCATTAATAATGGGTGTCCCAAAAATCACGCAAGATTTGAATTTTGCGCCATTTGTGCGGTAAAGTGTTGCTGACAGTTCAGGGTTATTAAAAATGGAGCGCTACACTAGATATGGATGTGGACGGCATGTGGTTTCAACAAAACTACCATATGCCATGCATTCTGGTCGTATAATTTCCCGTTTTGGTGATCAGAATTGGCCGCCCAGATCATGCGATTTAACGTCGTTGGATTTTTTCTTTGGGGCTTTTTGAAGTCTAAGGTTTAAGGTCAACAAGCCCACGACCAACCACGCCTTGAAGGAGGAAATTGAGCGCTATATCAACGAAATTCAGCCACATTTATGCAAAACAACCATGGAAAATTTCAACAAAATACGTATGTGCCAGCAAAGTCGTGGAGGCCATTTACCCAATATGCTATTCCATACATTACATAACCCTATGCTGTATACTATATAAAACAATAAAAAAATTACAATTTTTAATTGTATACCTGTGTTTTCTATCAAAATTACTTCTTGCGTGAATTTTGGGACACCCTATATTATAAGAGTGCATGCAAAGTAACAGTATGGAGAGTAATTAATAAGTAAATATGCTCGAGAGCTTTCACATAGGCGCATCCGGCGGACTACTCGCTGCTCCCAATTGGACTTCCGATCGCGTTTCCGAAATCGTTCCAACAATTAACCACAACGACAATTTTAATAGCTCCACAGGGAGAAGCTATTGTTTTGTTATTATTAGGGCACGAGACAGGATGCTGGCTAATTAGACATTATTTCACTTAGCCGTTTTAGTTTTGTTGCAACAAGATCGGTTTTAAATGCCGGCGCGTGCCTTTTGTTTTGATATTTGATTTGTTTTGTTAGGTTTTATGATTTTTTATTTAAGTACTACTTTAGATTGTGTATTACAACCATCTTTTATTTCGATTTTATTAAGAGACTTTTCGCACATACTATACCAATGGTAACTAACCTAAACGGTATTCACTGGATGGCACCTCAGGATGTTTTTAAGCAACTTTTAATAAAGGCATATGTACGATTGATAATGCTGTTTTCAATAATTGGTAACACTTTTAAGTTTATAACGCTTTCACCGTTAAAAAACTTATCGGATTTCATGACTCTACCTCTACAAAGCATGATTTTACACATCCTTGTGAGTCTCGGGCAACATCTTGGACATTAAGCAAGGTTTTGTCATAGTATTATAACAATATTTAAATCTTCGATTCTGGATTCTTTTCCATGTTGAGATTCTAAAGGCCTTGCTCTACATGGCATCCTACAAAACTATCATATAGCGTAGATACCTATATTTACTATAAAGTATATTTATGACCAATGACATTGACTTGAATTACAGTGTGATGGTTAATCTAATAAAATCAGAAACGCGACTCGGAACCGGTCCTGGAGGAATGTTGTAACTTGCTTGATTGCTCTACATTCTTTGAAGAATGCTCATTGAAATGAGATCAAAAGCAATTTAACATACCAAAGGTGTACAGTAACTATTTTAGTAGGTACTTACTTACTACTTGATACATTCATATTTCTTCGTAATATATAAATTAATTTATTCAATATTAGATCAATGCTCAATAACATGAACATCACTATTTTAAATATCAAATGAAAACAAATAAAATAAACATTTTGCAGTTTGAAAATCGTTTGAGTATGAAACAAATCTAGTTTCGTAGAGTGAAATTTTCGTTTTCCAAAGTATTGCCAGAATTTCCATCTTTACAATATATAAAAAAAATTAGCTTCGTAGATTGAAGTGAGTGAGTTCACGCATTCCATGGGTATATTATTATCATATTAGCTCATCCGTGTGACACCATAAGTGGAAGGGGGCTGGGCGGTGTGTTGTGACAAGGGACGACCATGGCGGAAGAGTCATGTTAAATTTAATAAATCGACAAGCACCAAATTGAATTATGAAGGCTCAAAATTCAACGAATGAAAATGTTTGTTTTTAAAAAGTTTTATGTTAGGTACTAAAGTATTTTAATAACAACGTTTTATTTGTAAAATACAGAATAGGTAATTCTTATCACGCGCCCACTTAGCTGTGAGAATTGCACCCAATTGCACCTGTTTTTTTTACATAAATTATCGTTCTCAATATGAACACACAATTTCAGTTTCAAAAAGCTAAGCGCCGTCTGTCATTCGATAATTAAACCAGTGAATTTTTTTGTTTGTTTCAAACTGACGGTCGTCGTAAACTATCAAAGTTCATACTTGATACAAGTACCTACGTGAGAACCAAAAGGCATAAATTTATCTAAACCGCTTAGACACCAAAGCAAGTACGAAAAAGAAATGTAACGGAAACTTAAGCGACAATCTGAGCTGCAGTAATTCCCGTGGCCCAGTTCGTTGATGGATGTGCGCTGCAGAAACGCGGGGCGCGACCCGCAATTACATACATGCCCGAAACAAATGGCACAGATCGTTCGTCAGCAAGCCCGCTAATTGTTCAGCGCCGCTAATGACTAAGCGTTCAGTTTCGTTCTTCATCGTTCATTCTTCATTGAATAGTACTGAGATGGGAAATAAACAAATTATTTGTTACAATATTTTTTGTTAAAATATTTTTAAACAAATTACAATAAGTATTTTTTTTATTTATTTATTACAGTATTTTTAAACAAATTATTTGTTACAATATTTGTTACAATTTTCATTGAAAAAAATTAAATTACATCGTATTTTTTTAGTTTAATAAAGTTTTGTGAATTACGGATGTTAAGAAAAAAATACTACTTCCTATTTCATTAGAAGTGGGAATAAGTTTAAATGTGTTAACATGAAACATAATTCATATTCAAACTGTAATAGGTAAAATACCTAAATACCTATTTGTATTTTATTGACATCGGCTTTTGCTAAGTGCTTTCTGTGTGAATGTCCACCCACATAGTTCTCTGATTGGCGCCACGCTGACTTATCTATATTTACCTATATTCACGTCCACATACTCCAACCGCCCACAAATGATTACCCACTATGACAGTATTACGTAATTCGATATTATTAACTATGAATTGAGTGCACTGTTATTTGAGTCCTTAATTGAATAATTTACCCAGTGACATTTCATTGATAACTTTATTATTAGGGCTAAGGACGCCCAGCGGTGTTGAATTTATGTAGACAGAACATGCACACGCACTTCATTGAATAGAAATATATTTAAATTAACATTAAATTGTTATTCTATTACCTCGTCCATAACTTTTAATAATCTAATGAAAATTATTCTACAGCTCTCCACTAATTTAGGTACACTCATGGTCTCTTGATTCTTACACTATAAAATACATTAAATTATAATTACAAAATATAAATAACTAGATACGACAAAAACTTCATGCTAATAAATAAAAAATTCTTAGTCTACAAAATATCAGTAGATACCTGACATCGAGTAAATTGCAGTTAACTTGTTCACTACTTTCAAACTCCTTATCATGTCATCCTTCAATGAAGATGTGGAAATGCCAGCAATACCAAGACGCACCTGCGTCGTCACATCACTCGGCTAACGCACCGTTGAGATTCTCAAGTCACCAGCCGTAAAGGTCGCCGCTCGACCGTGAAAATCCGTTAAAGTCACGCCTTCCGAACTTACTTACGTAATCGAAAGGAATCAACAAAATTTTTGGAACCTGTTTTATTTTTTTGTGTAAAAAGGATTTCACATTTCCGCCGTTTCATTAATTAACAGTAACTAAACAACTACAAAAAACCTACACTATCGAGTCGTGTTTTAATAAAAAAAATACTTATATTGCATTATAAGATTTAGTTTTCTCACAAATACCTAATTGAAAAACTTTTGTTAAAGCAGTTTCAATTCTAGGAATGAAATAACACTTGCTTGTTTTACATAAACATAGATGCATTTTGTTTAGTTAAAACTGCAGACAGTCTGTTACTGAAATATTTGTAACTGATCATTATCTGGGAGTCAAGTAGGTGAGCCATGAGAATGTTTAGACGAACATTTGAAACCAACATGTGCTCCCGAGACGTAAACATACGCAAATCTACTCTCGCGAACCATTCACGTAATTACCATAACAACTCGTAAATTACAAATGCCCCACTTTAAATGACGATACGATACGTTCATCATTTTAATACCGTAATTTTACAAATTGATGCTAAATAGTATCAGGGTAAGACTTACAAAGCATAATAAAATTGTGTGGAAGCCCGCAGCATTAGTGTTAATTGATGAATTTTTATCTAGTACAGTGTTAAATGGATTGGCTTTCTATCTTTCATCACCTTTGAAAAATTTACATATTTTATGAGGCGTTTGATAGATGTACTTTTTTTAATTAGGGATATTGACTTATCTTAATTATTTCGTTTTGTTAACAGTGCAACTTGGGGTGCAATCTTTGGCTCGAAGGATCAGAAAAATCATGCCAGGCCGTCTGCGTAAGTAAAACTTCTTTATTGCCTGAATATAACGATAACCTTATATATGTTGTGTTTTTTAAATAAAATCACTTACGTTTATTTTACAGAATGTTACATCGGAAACAGTTTTTTCTCGAGAACTTTATTGTGTTATGGGATGTAACGAAGCTCTTAACACATACTTTCAAAAAATTAGAGGTAAATATATATTAGATTATCCATCTAAGTTCTTCATTATCCCGGCACCTTGCATTTATCAGATAGTTTTCATTTATAAAACAACACAAGATGAATAAACCTCATAATTTATAACAGAGTTAATCGGAACCCCGACCGCGCCGGCTCTGGTGGCAGACAGTTTGACAGCGACATCGTTGTCCCTAGTGTGGGAGGGCCCTAATCTAGCCAATCTGAGCTACCTGGTGCAATGGAGGTACGAAGAACTACCCGGCACTTGGCAGTACTACTCGAACACGAGCCATTCCGATCGCTCTATCATCCACGTGGACAATTTACGGCCATATACTAAGTACAGAGTAAGTACTCACAAAATCATTATGTAAATAGATGCCATAATCCACAAGATTACAACCCTTTTGCTGAAAAAAGTTAGCCGATCTTTCAAGCTCTACATGGCGTGACGTTCCTAACTTTTCTTAACTCAATAAACGCCACACCTTGGGCGAAAATATACTATTAGATCAAAAATAATCAAGAATCAAAACTCAAGGATATAAACATATTCATTTATTGGCTGTACCCCTCAAATTAAAAGAGCTGAGCTCAGTAGTGGGACAGTCATAAGTTATCACTAGAACCATATCAATGCTTAAATCTAACCAACTAAAACGTAAGACTAATAAATAATCCGAATGATTCCTACAATTCAGATTCCAGTGCAAACAAAATTTCAGATATAGTAATAGGTACATAAGTAGGTGCCTAACTATGTAACGTATGTAAAAAACATGGCAACAAATGTATTGCTCGGTGTTGACTTATTTATACCATTTAGCAACATTTGACCGCATTATTGACAACGAGCAGAAAAACAACTTCATATTTATCGTTATTTATTGAATTCTGTATAAATAACATGATCTTAATGTGTACCACAAATTAATAACAATTGCTGCAAATATGTAGGTACCTACTACTACTAGTAGTTAGTACCTTATGCGCACTTGAAGAATTTTTAAATGAGAAACTTTAAATTGTTGTATTTTGTTTGTGAACTGATTGAAATAAGACAGAACATTAAATCAAGCGAAAACCCCGTTGACAAAACATTGTTTTGGGGTCTATTGCGTCAATAAATAAATACCTCGGCTATCAGTTTTACTTAAACATCTTCCGTGTAGGTATAGCCCGATCCTTTATTTACATTTATAAAGTATGCATGGATATATGACAGATGATATCACGTGTTACAGTTTCGCGTTGCAATATTTCTTTCGGGCCACGGAGGCACCGGCGAGCCGGTTTACTCGGCACCATCCGTAGTGATCCTTACCCTGGAGAGCGGCAAGCCAAGTTCGGCCCCCACGGCATTGCGGGCCGCCGCTCCAGACCCCAGCCGAGTGGCCATTTCATGGGAATCCGGGCCGTTCCCTAACGGACCGCTCATTTCGTACGTGTTGCGTTTGACTGACACTCAACCAAACACCATTGATGCGCTCGAGGTAATAAAATATTATTTTTTATCGTATGTTATTTTATTATTATTTTTTTATTGATCTATGGACATTAGACATGACATGACGTGTGGATAAGGAAATAATGATCCTTGAGGGGTCCCGCGAGTGGGGCCGATATCTATAACCTAATGATCATTTATTCATTCTTATTTATCTTAATGCGCTGTTAATTGTTGTTTATGATTAACAGGATATGCCAGCATCGAATAACACATTATTCTACATGTTTCAAAACTTAGCACCGGCTCGAGAGTATGAAGTTTCTGTGGCTATGCGAAACGCAGTGGGCGAAGGACCAAGAGCTTACGTTAGGATCTCAACACCACCCTTACCTACCTGTATGTGATATTGTATTACATATCATATAATAAAACAGCTTCAAATTTCATATTGAACAAGTTAAATAGTTAGTTCCTTTTTCCAGCTGTTCCTAGTCAGCAACCAATTTTGATTTTGGGAGGAGAAAAAAACATTTTGGCGGCGCCCGCAAATGATATGCTGTCCGACCCTGTGGAACTTTACAGCACGGAGTATAATATTACGGGTGTGTATTTGATTATTAAATAATACAATGCTCTCATATCCTAATTTTGTAGCTTTAACCGCTCTATGCATGACGTACTAAAGCATGAGAAAAACGCTACGTGCTTTTTAAAATTGCCTCAAGTCACATCCATATATTGAAATATTTTTAACAAAATATATGAAAAGGTCATCAAAAGTATAATAAAACTAATTACCTAAATTATTTACAGGCGTGGGTCTGGATTTGTCCAGTGATTCATTGTTTGTGTCAGTATCAAATGGTTACGTATATAGAAGTTCCTTATCGAGAAAAACCAAATCGGAACCAATAATTACACCAAAGAAACAATTAAACAAACCTTTAGATCTATCAGTGGACTGGTTAAATCGCCACTTATATGTTCTCGGCGAAGTTTATTATTCTAAAGAAAGCTCCAACAGCTCTCTATATTCAAACTGGGAAATATTGCGGTATGATTTTGACGGCAAAAATGCATTAGTCGCATTATCAGGATTCAAGTCACGACCCATTCATTTTGAAGTAGACGCGTACAATGGGTAAGAAATTGATTACAAAGTAATGCAAGTATTGTGGCGCCTGCGGTTTCGCTATTCTAAATTCAAATTCAAATCTTTATTTCTTCGAAGTAGGTTTTTACAAACTCATTTCGAAAGTCAAGTTACACTATCGCTTCAACAAATCCCTACGGTGAGTGGACTTGGAAGAAGAAAATTACTACTAAAATTTTGTGTTCAATTTTAGGTATTTATTTTGGGCCTTACGGGGCGTTGAACGAGGTGGTTTATATCGGCTGGATTTGGCGAATATTTCAAACGGTGTGCCACACGACGCTTCTCCTGAATGGATAGTACGAGACGCACACCTCGGGGCATTTACTGTAGACCACGCTGACTTTCGACTCCTCGTAGCACATCTGAAAAGAAACACAGTTCTAGCGGTCTCATTAGATGGGTTTGTTTACAAACATTTTAAACCTTATTTATAATTCATATGTTGCCTCCCATGATTTTAACTTAACACATTTTAACAGGCGAGAAGTAACCGACTTTCGGAGTAATACACAAACGCCAATGTTCTTCTCTGCGCGTTCCATTGCATATGCGGGTGGTCTGTTTTATTGGACAAATGGGAAAGAAATGCTGACTGAAGAACACCATGCGCAGAGCGACAGTTACTTCCACAATGAATATCCTTTGGCTTACAATACACGTCCGATAGCTACGACACAAGTACTGGTTGCTTTGAGAAGTTGTCAACCGATTCCTGTACCAGTAAACCCACCTTTGGCAGTTCAAAGTGTAATGGGAATAAATCGTGCCAAAGTGTCTTGGTCGCCTCCTCATCTGTTAGGTCATCAAGGAAGTGGCGCGTGGCAACAGTGGACTTTTCAGCTTCAGTTAACTCATGTGGCTTCTGGGGATACAATAGAGATGTAAGTATTGGAGAATGACTGATTGACTTTTTATAACAGCCAGGAAAGTTCAAAAACAATAAACCAACTGAGTAAATGTGATTAATGGTACTATTTTTCTTGTAGAAAAAACATCAGTGAATCAATGCAAATAGTGGAAAATTTAAAACAAGACACAGAATATGCAATAAGAGTTGCCGCAGAAACTAAGTCAGGATCAGGTTAGTATTTTGTCCTTCAGGTCCAGAAAGTTGAATTCTTATTAAGTTGAAATCGCCTGTGTTGTAGAAAGTACAACTTCCAAAATAAAGCTACAGAATATGATTTAATTTTTAAATAACGTGTTTGGTAGGTCCATGGTCATCGGAGTTTATAGGCAAGACTTTAGCATCATCGCCAACTACGTTACTCAGTACGTTACTATGGTCAGGACCTGATGGCCTTCTGCAAACAGATTTAACTGGGGATCATTTGCAAACACTGATACACAGGTACATATACTCGATTAATCTTTCTATATTAGGGACAAAACATGACCTTTAAAGAGTGGTGCTTTTAGAACTACATAGTACTTGGGTCATATTATTCGCACTTGAATATTTGACTTCAAAACTCCGAAAACAAGCATTACTGGATATTGCACTCAACATTGGCTCCAATTTACAATTATTGTTCCTTTAGCACTATAAAAGCGTATTTTTATTTTCAAACTTTCATCCTACCTTATCCTTACTAATATTATAAATGTGAAAGTGTGTTTGTTTGTTTGTTTGTTTGTTTGTTTGTGACGCTTTCACGTCGCAACAAAGCTATTATATGGTAAGGTTTATGTGTGTGGGGATAGTTAGGAGGGTGGAGAGTGACGTAGGCTACTTTTTACCGCGGAAAAACATCCCATTCCCATGGGAAGATCGATGTTTTGTTAGTTACTAGATATTTATTTTCGGAGTTGCCAATAGATGGCGTTAACAAAATTCATTTGCAAGTTCTGAATTACGCTATCAAATACTACATGTAATTTACTTAAGTCATACTTAAGTCATAGCTCTGCCTCGAGAACTCCCCGCTCCGGCTGTATTCAGTGTACCGCCCGCCCGCTGGCACTATCCTGTTGGCTGATGTCCGCAAGTTGCTGGACTCGCCGACACCGGTGGTGGGCGCGGGCGACTGGAACTGCAAGCATCCGGGGTGGAATAGCCTAGCTGCCAACAGAAGTGGAAGGCTACTTTTTGATGCCGCTGAACAGCACGGCTACACTGTCGAGTGTGTTGCACACCGTTACCGCGGCTCTGAATAAGAGAGAACGCGTGTGTGCAGTATTCCTCGACATGGAAAAGGCGTTCGACCGTGTTTGGCACGACGGCTTTCTCTACAAGATCTCGCAGCCGTCGGCGCCCCGGAGTGCCGTTAAGATGATCTCCAGTTTCCTCGAAAATAGAAGCTTCAGAGTAGTGGTGAAGACGCCGAATCCACCGAGCGTCCGATCGCAGCCGGCGTCCCGCAAGGGAGTTGCCTGTCCCCGGTCTGCTACGCCTGCTACACCGACGACATCCCGGCGGCAGGGGGGGCGTCGATTGCCCTGTATGCCGATGACGTGGCGTACATCACCACGTCGCTGAATAGAACCCACGCCATTGTCAAGATGCAGCGTGCGCTTGATGCCCTCCCCGAATGGCTCGCCGCGTGGAGACTGTCGGTGAATGTCGGGAAGACGCCGGCTGTCAACATAGGAGGATACCTCAACAGGCGGGACCCTACTCTGGAGCTTCATGGACAAGATATCCAATGGGCCCCACAGCCCAAATACTTGGGCAAAATCGACGGAAGACTCTCGATGAAGCCACAGGTTACGAAAGCCGTCGCGAATTCCAGAAGTGCGATGGCAGAAACCAGTGCTCTGCTCGAGCCTCCCTCTCGGACTGAAGCTCGGGGTCTACAAGACCTACATCAGACCCCGCCTCACGTACGCGGCAACGGCGTGGTACGCGCTCGCCAGCGAACCGCAGCGCAAGAGGATGCGCGCAGTTCAGGCGATTGCGCTCCGCCGGCTGACTGGTGCGCCGATGTACGTCAGGAACGCCGTCATCCAGAGGGACCTTCGAGTCAAGAGCCTGGACGACTTCATCGAGCGATTGGCACGCAACATGTTCGGGCGTGTCGACGCGTCGCGGTTCCCGCATCTGCAGGACCTGGCGCCGCTCCACACCCGTCCACCGGACCGCTGGGCCTTCCCGCGCGACTTGCTGGTTGCGCGGGACGGGCCTAGCACTGACTGATACTGGGGCTTCGTAAGTCGTCGCCCGACGCTGATCGGCTCCTGCTGGGCTTCCCACCAGCGGGATTCACCCGGTAGGGGCTCGATCGCCTGGGCGGCGCGAAGATGAACCCCATCCCGTTTAAGACTCTGTGGCCTGTAAAAAGGTCACCACTCACCGGACTTGACCTATTGGTTAACCACAGATGGACAACCAAGGGCCTTAGGGCCCAACCCAAGGACTGGCCCGTTTTAACGGGCCGCGAGAGACATCCCCAAAGGGGAACTAACTGTCCCGAGGGCTCCACACACCTCAGACAGGGTGGAGTGAAGAGAGCGAGTAGTAGGCTACTTTTTAGCCTAAATTCCTACGGGAGCGGGACCTACGCGGGTGTTACCTACGGGTCCCGAAGCGAAGCGCGGGCGGTTCTCTAGTTATTTATATTTTTCTTCTTATCGTTAACAGGGCAGACCTAAAAAACTATTACATAACCGACATATCCTGGTATCGCGACAAGCTGTACTTGGTGACGAATGCTTCGACTGTGATATGGTACAACATCACCACTCACTCCAAAGGCCTCATGTCTAACATGGAGAACGTCGGCAGTCTCGCGGTTGATTGGGTTGGGAAGAAATTATATTGGTCTAATCCGAAGCAACAATTGGTAAGCTGTAAAAAGCTTGTTTGAGTTTTTTTATTGTTATTAAAATAAGATCCAGTTTTATCCATTAGGAGTTGCTTTTACAATAGTACATTATGATACAAGTGTGCGAAGTTGGTCATTACAGTCGAGGCGGTATTGAGCCCGAGCCGCAAGGCGAGGGCTGTAATAGAGCCAAGACTGTAATGAACAAAGCACACGCGTATCATACGACGTTTTTCAACACACTTGCGAGGAAAAAAACAATTAGGTATCGACATTTTTCAGTCACAAATCAGCAAATTATAAACGAACAAATGTTTGCACAAAATGGCGCGGTTTATTTTTTCGCGCGTCGTATCTTTGGTTGAATAACTATGCGCGCGCAGGTTAAGTCCAGAGGCACCGAACATTCAGCCACAATATATTAAACTA
Source organism: Hesperia comma (assembly GCA_905404135.1). NCBI lineage: Eukaryota > Metazoa > Arthropoda > Insecta > Lepidoptera > Hesperiidae > Hesperia > Hesperia comma. Next base: position 8,339,178 of record FR990025.1, on the reverse strand, counting down.
AATAATTATGTATTTCTAATAAGAATTTACGGTAATTAATGATTTAAAATATTGTATTTTTTAAATGCTTTAATAGATAATTAGATGAAGTATAATCTTATCTTATCAGATTTTGATTAAGTACAACAAGTTTATTTATTTACAAAATAATAAATCTTTCGGTAACAACCTCTTTACGGATATTAAAAAAAGTGGAATAAGAAAAACACTAGTGCGGCAATGAAAAGTAAAACGCACTAGTGTGTAATAAACCGCATTCCGGGCGTAAGACTAAAGAAAAAATATCAACTTTACGAGCAAGTGTGTTGAAAAGGTAATTTATAAGGAAGTTGTAAAGTTGGACGATATTTAAAAAAATGATAAAAAAAATAAAAAGCCACGGGCAACAAACGAAATAAGTACTTATTTATTACTTATTCATTGCAGATAACACGTGAAAATTTTGATGGAAGTAATCGAGAGCCCGTGCCAATAGTGACTGTAGCGAAGGAGCTTACAATAGATTCTCTGGGCGCATACATTTACTGGAACACTGGTCATGCAGTGGAAGCTGCAAGGCTTAACGGCGAAAATAAAATTATTTACTATCCAGCACAACTCTTTAGTGGTAAACAAGGTGCGTGATCAGATTAAATAAAACTTTTAAGTAATAATGCAATAAATACTAAGTATTAGAATACGAAATCGTCACCACAGCCCTGAAATTTTAAAAATATTTTCAGTAATGGGTCTCACGGCAGATTTGGAAAAGAAATGGTTATATTGGTTAGTGAGAAGTTATGATGGTTCAGAGCTACATCGGGCACCAACTGCCGACAGAATATCTACTGGTGTGAGCGAGGTAAAGCAATGATCCTTCAACAAAGTTAATACTTAAAGCTTTTTCTTAAATAGGTCTTCTTTTAATTTTGTCTTCTTTTGCTATTTGGACATTCACGTTTAAACTTACATTTCAGGTATCTGGATCCTTAGTAACTCGTTTAGCTGGCACATCTACTCTAGGTCCTCTATGCTACTTCAGCGGAAGACTGGTCTGGGTTCAGGATGCATCTCGAGCCGTGGTGTCTGATCTGCAAGGACGATATACCGCTGAACTGGTGCCGCGAGTTCGAGTCATTGCTGTGAGAGATCCTACGTTACATGCTGATAGTGGTAAGATTTATAAATACTTTGAATAAATAATATATTTTGTTTGGAAACCAGCTAAGGAAAACTCAACAACAGCCTATTACAATCTACCTTCTCGAATTCTTATAGCTTCAGTGACTTCCTTGCTGTGAACAATTGTTTAAGCAAGCATGAAGTGATACTAAGTATAAATAAAAAAATATTTTTGTAGAATCCATTATCGCCATTCCGGAGACAATCAACGCAACATCAATAACGATAGAAGGGGAATGGGACAGATTCAATGTAACCTGGACCCCAGCGTCTCGTGTCAATGTCAACAACAGCCGAGTTTACTATGACGTCAGCTTACACTTCCTCGGACAATACAAGATTGAGGTGAGATCATTTATATGACCTGCCTTTCCAAGATTAACTATCCTACCTCACTGGCTTAAGTATATTGGATTAAGTTTCAAATTTCACATATTTTATTTTATTCATGGAACCAACAATTCCTTATTTTTATTTTTTTATTTATTAATTTATCAGCAAAGTCAACTCTAACTAGGTGGTAGAGCCTAGAGTTCGCCCGGGGCAGTACCACCGCCCGCCAAGGTACTCAGTACCATTCCTACCGTCATAATAATTGTTTTTAAGAGCAATTGTGTTCCGGATAGGAAGGTGTGGAGCCGGTTCACTTTTTTAGAGGCGACCATCTCAGTCCTCAGGGGTAGCAACGCATCTGTGACCGAATTGGAACAAGACTCACACTAATCATTACTAACTGGACAATACTAAACTATGGACAATACTGTAAATTATGTGTATTTGTATGTATAAATAAATAAATAAATAAATAATCGATAATAATCAATAATAGTTAATCATCACCCATTAATGTCTCTTATATATTATGCTTATATATTATGTATTTATATATTTATAATTATTTATTTATTTATTTATTTTATTTTACACAGACAATTATGATGTAAACATTACAGAAAAGTCCAATGCGTTTACATAGTCTCCACATAAAGCTTGGCCATTCTGCGAAAATTATATATGTGTATGTATTATAATATTTATTTGTATATTGTATTTATCTGTGTCTGTATGTATTCTTGACATATATATGTATAGTATGTACGTATTTTTGATATATATCAGATGTAACCGCTCTTCGTGTATTTCTGTTTGGCCCAATGGTTAGCTGGTAGAGAATGCAGTTTAGCATTAAGCTCGCCATTTGTACCGTAATATGTTATTGTGGTCAATAAAGTTTCAATAAATAAATAAATAAATAAATAAATACTAATATTAACTAACAGGACTAACTATCACTAACAGTCCCTGTCTTCACACTTATTAACAAACTAACCAACAAACATTCTAACACCATCTACTAACTGGACTAACCACCCTAGTCCCTAAATTGGGTCTTGTTCTAAGTCGGTCACAATTGCCATGGGCGGCAGCGGAAGGGTGGTGCTGCATGCTCGTTTGCTACCTTAATTCAATAAAAAAAAAACATGAGTGTAATAAAAACTTTAACCAAAATAAGTGTTACATCTGTTACAAATCTATAGCACTGATTACATGGTCAACATTATGTTAGCATTCAAGCAGCATAACATGCTCACCAAATTATTGATTTGCAGAAAACAGTAGAAGTACCGTGGGTAGAGGTACGAGAGAAGCGAATAGCACCGTACAGTGAAATCGAGGTGACAGTTCGTGCGCACACGCATTGGGGCGGAGGCGCCGCGGCGCGGGCGAAGGCACGCTCCCCGCAGGCGCCGCCCGCCGCGCCGCGCTCCCCAAGAGTCTACATACATCCTGCTCACAGGTATAATACTCACACCTTTATTAAATACCCTAAAGGCCTGCACAATTGAAGAAACTAAGGGGCATAGAGCAGTTTCGTATAAATACTTAGAATTACTAGTATTTGGCATCAATTTCAAATTGCTTGGTTGCCTGAAGACAACCAAAAATAAGAATTCGAATTTCAGCATCATTTATCACATTTAATTTTACCCACGTTACGATATCGTTTATTTTAAGGGTTCAGGTACTTGTAAATATCGTAAACTAGTAAATCCGCCCTCGCTTCGCTTCGGGAAACCAGTCCCTTCAAGAATCTCTATAAATTTTAACAAATTATGTTATTCCGCTGTCTAAGCTATATTACTGCAAAGTTTCATGAAAATCCGTTCAGTAGTTTTTGCGTGACAGAGTAACAAACCGACACACACACTCATTCACTCACTCACTCACATACATCCTTACAAACTTTCGCATTTATAATATTAGTAGGAAGTAGGATTAGGCCAAAAATTCTCCTCATCTTCTACCACTTAGTTTTGGCATTATTACGCTTTATATTTCACCGGAAAACACCAAAATAGTGTGTTTTTGTACGTGCAGTGGCGGCCCGCTGATGGCAACGTTTCGGTGGCAGCCTCCCTCCCGCGCCAATGGCGTGATCCGAGGGTACGAAGCGCAGTGCTGGTTGCTCCCGGCCGCGAGACCCGCCGCACCCGCCAGACCCTCTGCATGCGCAGACGCTCGCCTCTCTCCAGTGCACACACAGCTCATACTGCGAGACCTACAACCCAATTCCAATTACTTCTTTCAGGTAAACTCTTGTGACTAACGCCAGGGCTATTTGCCACTTAATTATGTCAACCTCTCATTACGGTCAAAGTCATGCCGGTGGTTAATGACCTAATGACACATGCTTCCGGTTCTGTTTCGGTGTTTTTGGATTGTTCAGCGAGATTTGCTCTTTATCTTCTTGCTAGTTAATGACATTCTTCTAAAATTGAATTCATAATAACCTCAGGAATTTATTGTTTTTAGGTGCGAGCTTACACTGATGCTGGTTACGGTCAATTATCGGAAATTGTTTCAGCCTCGTCTGACGATATCAATCCTATTCCCAAAGTAATGATTTCGTCTCAGGATGCCATTAAAATCATAGATCTCGACTCCGGTGAAACAGAAGTTATACCGAAGAGCACTGGAATACCACTTGATTTCACTGTTTCCATTGAGGAAAATATCGCTTACTGGGTCAACAACCTGGAAGAAATATTTTCATCTAGAATTAACGGCAGTGGACATTACAAAGTAAGTAAAGATAAAAAATTTAAATTTATTTATTTATTGGCATTCATAAAGATATCTTATTATATGCTACAACAATTGTTTCAGTTAACTTCTATAAACGGCACGGCAAGCAGTATTTGTGTAGATTGGGTCAGCCGATCAGTTTATTGGACTCAAAGAGAAATCACATCCACGGATGCTTATGTCACATACAGGGCAGATCTCGGAATACCTAACACTAGACCATATGTACGACGTGTCTTCGTGAGAAAACAACCCATTTATAGCTTGCAAGTGGCACCATTGCTGAGGCAAGTAGGATATTGTATAAGGACATAAAATGCAAATAAAATTCTTTAAATCGATTTCGTCACTATATAAGGGTCATTAATTTCAGGTCTTTATATTGGTATGAAGAAAGCAACCATACGGGTTTAGGTTATCTGATGACATCGAAGGTAGATGGCTCTGATATGAGAAGATTTTTCAATAATTCGATCGACAATACGTCCATGGAAGATGACCAAGAACAACCGGATGACTGTAATTGCCCTGAAAATCCTCAGGTTGCAAAAGCTTTTGTTTTGGACATGACCAATAATGATATCGTGGTGTACTGGATCGACCCGTGGACTCATCGTATCATGGCCACGGATATAAACAGTTGTAGGTGCAAGACTGTTGTAGATGCGACAGAGAAGAAAAAGTATGGATTCATACCCATGTCGATCACCGTTGACAGTAAATATATTTACTGGTACAATTCAACTGAAAAATCTATTTTCTACACAACCAAGTACAAAAAAGGAAAAATAGAATTTGTCAAAGCATCGTTTGGCTACAAAATTATGGCGTTAGATCCAGGAAATCAACCATTTCCACCAGAATTCTGCCTGTTTCCCGCCGCGCATAACATGTTGTTACCTACCACTCTTAGTAGTTCAGCAAACAGCCTAACGTTAAAATTGCCGAATGTAGAGAAGCCCATTAGATGCCAAATTTTAGAGTATGAAATGGCAGCGACTGAATATACCGTATATTATCAACCTCAATCCCAAAGTACGGCGACGTGCGATAAGGAATCGTGTCCATACATCACGACGACGAGGGATATAGCAGTTATTAACGAATTGCAACCGTTTACGAACTACACAATTTTGGTGGAAGCTACCAATTACTACGCTAAGCTTCACGAAGCCAGGCCACTTATCGGGGCGCCCTTTATTTATCCGACTGCTGCTGAAGGTAGGTTAACTTTTGGAATATTTTAAAATTTTAAGGAAAAAGTGTGTCACAAGTAAGTTTGGTTTAAACTGAATGTTAACATGCTGGTTTATTTAATTGAAAACCTTTTTTTACAGCACCGACTCCCCCAAAAAATGTGACGGGGTTAGTGTTGAGCCCGGTGCTGGCCCGCGTTGAATGGGTACCAGACCCCGGTCTGTGGTACGAACTACATTGGCGGACGGATGATACTTCAACAGTTTCGCACACATATACAGGTACGATATTAAATATAACATGTTAGACGAAAGCGAATAGCAGACTTCATAGAACGTTAAGTTATGACCTTTAAGAACGTTATAGATAACTAGGAAATTCTCACGCTCACAAAGATTCCTTCACCGAAGGAAATAAAATTTATTACAAGTAATTTGCTACGAAAATATTTATTGAAAATTAGAGGTAGGTGCAGCATTTGAACAGACGGCGTTACGTAAGGGTATTTGTAAGAGAATTCACTTCACTTAGTTCTGCCTGTACCCAATATGATTTCCATGATGTTCGCAGAACATAACACAGTGGTGGTGTCAGAAGGGCGCAGCGCGAACATAACGCGTCTGTCGCCGGACACGCCATACTTCGTGTGGGTGCGAGCCAAATCCGCCCACAGCACGCTCTGGGCGGACTCCCCGCCGCTGCACCTGCGGACCTTCCCGTCGCCGGAGCCGCTCGTCAAAACCCTCGCCACCGCCACCGCTTTGGTCGTCACCTGGCCGAAGCCCAAAACTTATGTGCTGCACCAGTAAGTATACTTTAAACTTTTGCAAGTCGTTGATTCCTACCCGCATCAAAGTTGATAGCTACGGTAGATGATTCTATTTTCGATTATTTTTTATTTTGGATTTTCTCTTCAAATTCAAATAGTCTGATGAATTATTGTTACAAATCAGTTTTTGCTTTTATCATCGGTTTGCAAAGATACTTTATGAATTTATTATGATCGAGGAGAAGGAACGGTGTAAGAAACTACTCAGCCTATCCATTAGTACGGCTCACCCCTTATACTTAGGTACCATACTATTTAGATATGGTCGATATTAGGTACACCAGATGCTGTGTATAATCTATTCTCACCCACCCACACTCTCTAATCCAACTTATACAACTCCCCAGCCACACTGTCCAATACACGGAAGCGACATCAACCGACTGGCAAGACTGTGTACCGAGCGGGCACGCGTGGCGCGCGGACGAGCTGCGGCCCTGCACGCGCTACCGCTTCCGACTGCGGCTGCAGTACGCTGCGCACGCGCCGTTCTACTACTGGCCCCATGATGACCGCTTTACTTATACTACTGAAGGTATGGTTTTATGGCTTGGGAGAATTATTAAAATAGAAGTTAATCTGTACCAAGTACTACTGTACAGATTGTCCCACTGTTCGGACTACCTATTACAGATTACCTATAATGATTATAATTACGAATGAGGAATAACCATAATTACAAGTCCTACTTGATCAATGTGTTAGAGTTCAATTTAAAATACAGCCCTCACTAAACCGTATGGTAACTGAAAGAGACACTCAAACGTTTTCCATTCCCCAGAAAACATTGGGCAATCAATCAACTACGAGAAGTTTTCTACTTTACTAGTATTGCAGCCAACATACGGAAGCTATTTCTTTTCAACTTCATCAACAGATAGATCTTCAACTCTTTATAAACACCTTCCAGGTGACGTGCCGGGCCCGCCGGGCGCTCTCCGGACGGAGGCAGTAGGAGACCGCGTGGTGCGCGCCTGGTGGGCCGAGCCCGACCCGCGCGGCGCCGCCGTGGACGCCTATCGAGTGTGGGGACGGCCGCAGCACAGGTACACATAGAACTCGTAATTTATCCTTAAGGGTCGGTACTCTTACGTGAAGAAAAATCATTGACAAAAAGAACGCTAAACTCTTGAACTTTTTCTTTGGTCAAAGCTTAGCAGAACTTTTATCTATCCCTTAACCTACAAAGTACAAGTCCATGACCATACCCTTATCTAGGTTTGGCGTTAACCCCATTGCTAGATATGTTTAAGCAGAGGATATCCTCGCTTTTTAAGAGTAAATTCAAGTTACCTTGTTCAGGATTTAATAATCCTTAACCTAAATCGCGTAAAAAGGTAAATAACTTTTTTTAAAACGAAGTATTGTATTTCTTTTTTATAGAGTGAACTTCATGGATGTGAATAATATAACAAATATCAGTGAGTTATTGCCAGCCGATCTGCCGACTGATATAGATGATGAAATGAAGTTACGCATATTAAAAGAAGGACTTGAACTGCTTCACAACGGGACAGGTAAGAAAAATAAATAACTATATAAGTAAACTGTCATCATAGTTTGCTATACGCTATACTCTTATGGTTACTTACATCCAAAGTTCTGGATTAACTATTTCTACTATTCTATTTCTTTGATGACCACGAGTGACCGGAATCTCGTCAATCACTTACAAACGAGCAGTCGTCACCACGCCTATGAACATCACTAACGTGAAAAGTATTAGGACGACCCGAATGGCGCTATGGGTAACATACCGGATCGCTGTTCTAAGGGTCTTGGGTTCGATTCCCAGCGAGGCGGACCTTTTGAATGATAAGTTTAGTTCCGTTTTTGGTCTGGGTGTGTGTCTTTGTCTTGTGTGTTGTCTATGGCACCCACGACACAGGGAATCCTAGTGGGGCTATGAGTGTGAAGCGTTAATTTTTTTTAATCACTTACGAACGAGCAGTCGTCACCTACGCCTATGGACATCAACACGTGAAAAATATTAGGTTTTGAATGTGATACATACAACAAGTACCTTTTTTTTTTTTTTTTTTTTTTTTTTATCGAGGGGGAAACCTTCAAAAGGTACCCGGTGCCGTGGGAGCGACACAGGGTTATGTGGGACTTTTACCCACTAAAACCCCCCCGGTGGCCTACCTCGACGCTTGTGGAGGACTCCGGGATCTCCAAAGGAACACGACCGGTGCATACAACAAGTACCTATCTAATAAAGTTGTCAGCGGGGATTGTTACTATTTTATTTTTGCACAGAGACATACTGGCTGATCGGCGCGGGCGACCTGCCCTCGCAAGGCTACTCGGCAGTGGTGCAGGCGCGGAACAGCTACGGCTGGGGCCCGCCGTCGGCGCCGGCGCCGCTGAGCGCGGTGCACGCGGTGCGCCCGCCCGGCCTCGCGCTCGCCATCGCCGTAGCCGCCGTCGCTGCTACTGTGCTGGTCGTGGCGTTCGCTGGGTTTTACAGTAAGTGAATTTGATATTATTATTATTATTAATGCTGGTTTTATTTGGAAGTACGCTGACCATCGCCGTCGCGGCCGTCGCTGCTACTGTGCTCGTGGTGGCGTTCGCTGGGTTCTACAATTAGTTCATTTACTGATGCTCAATGCTGGATGAACTCATTCAATGTATCTATACTAATAATATAAAGCGAAAGAGTTTGTTCGTTTGTTTGTTTGTTCGTTTGAACGCGCTAATCTCAGGAACTACTGGTTCGATTTGAAAAATTCTTTTTGTTTTGAACAGTCCATTTATTGAAAAAGGCTATAATATAACATCATGCTACGACTAAAAGGAGCGGAGCAACAAGTCTCCGAAAGCGAAGCGAGGGCGTCTACCTAATAATGTATGTTGCAGGACGACATCATTCTGCTAGGTCCACTAGATTTTTTACACAGTTTTGTTATAAGTACGGAAGGAAAAAAAGCATGCAACACAACCCCCTACTGATGCTGCCGATGATAACTCATAGATATGAATTTCTGCTTAAAGATAAAATAATATGCTTTAAACATTTTCTGATTGCTCTAGTAATCATTAGGTATAAACCGTAATAATTAGTAATTTATATTTGCAGCATACAAAAGTAAAAGCAAAAAGAAGGCGGCCATTGAAAACCAAGTCACGACAAACGTTCCGAGACAGGGTCCCGATGTAGAGCTTGCGATCCTGCGACAACTGCCCATCAGACATTCCACGAATATACTCTACAATCAAGTAAGCTCTTTCGGTACATTAAAATAAACACAATAAAAAGAATAAAAAACAAACAATAAGCAGTGAGTTGTTTTTTTTATTTAAGAAAACGACAATATTTTACGGCAAAGTTCCAAGCAACATCCCGTTTTAACTTAACAAAGTCGCGTTTCAGTTATATGTGGATAAAACCGAAATGAATAAAAACTATGAAATTGTATTAGTACAACATAAAAAGGTAATTTAACTAGTCAGCAACAATTGTAACAAAATAATATTTACCTTCATCAAAAAAAACAATCTACTTTTATTTCATCTTTTTTATGCGTTGCGATTTTCAAGCGAAATATCAATAAAGTAGCTCTAAGGGCGCTTTCAATTTATGCGTTTAGGTGTAAATTGAACACGACTGCTATTTAGCCATCCGTGCGACGTACGTAACGTACCGCTTCGGCACTGCAGAGGTCCGACACGAAATTGAAAGCGCCCTAAGCAGGACATAATTCTTAGGATCTCTTTTATAACCTTTTCATAATCTTAAAATTACCAATAAAGATTGATTAATTAACTATCTATAACAATATCAGGGCGTACACTGCCCGTCGGACGCGGAGCTGGCCAGCCTGCCGCACATCCGGCGGGAGCAGATCACGCTCACCAAGTTCCTGGGCTCCGGCGCCTTCGGTGAGGTGTTCGAGGGCGTCGCCCGCCAGCTCAACAACGGCACTACTGATACTAAAGTTGCTGTTAAGGTAAGTAGCGCCACGTCACCTACCTTATACGATTATCATAATATTATATGATTTTAAATGTAACGTTGGGTTACAGTTTAATGTCTTAGGTTTGTCCCAGGGGAAATGATGAAAATGGAGATTTCATTAGTCGAGTAAGTACACACCTAAGCAATCATCCCCTTCTCCTAGCCATGATCATTATTATTCTTTTTTTGAAAATCGTGTGCTAGTAGGCCTAATGTTGAAGTTTACCTAAAGGGGAATGCCCATCCCTCATAGAGAGATTGGCTCTAAATGCACAATAGAAAAATATGCTACATTGTTAGTATATGATAGTATGAATTGTTTTGTGAAAGATTATTACGAAACAAAGTTTGGGTGTAGAAGTTATGCGTGTATACTGTTCGACTTACATGCGTACAATTTTCCCCTATTTAAGAAGAGTTATTCTTGATTGGGAACTCTATTTACGCACCGTTACGCCTTACATGCTCACTATTATATGCAAGTGCTTGTTTTATTTGGTATAAATCCTGCAAGAAATATAATTATTATTGTGTCATAAAACAGGAAAATCTGTGTTTGACATTCTCAGACTGACAAATTGACAAACGTCCATAGCTTTCGAAGTTACCATTACTACAAAAATCAATAATAAAATAAAATTGATCGATACAAGTCCAATTTGTATGTGTAGGATTAAATATATGTATGGTTTTTACATATTGTATAATTTCAGTCGACCATTATATATTTAAAAAATTACAAGACAAGCAAACATTTTATTATTACTGAATTTTGTCTACGATAATATTTTATCCGGCAGAATGTTTTTATGATGGCAACAACTAACAATAATCAAAACTGACGTAAAAATATAAATATTTATTAAATCATTTCCATTACTTTTTATTGTACTACAATGTTAGGAAAACTTCCTATATTGAGATATTATACGCACATAATTATTATATTTTTTTAATCTTTTTTTTTTCAACATAATTTCATTTGAGTGCGTTTTAGAGCCAATACTGGGCATCCTCCTTTCAACTTCAGAAATTGCGAGTTATTCTTCTGTACCTAATATTGCAAACAACAAACCTATACGCGAGTTCATTTCTCCATCCTTCTGGTCTTAGAACTTAGGAACTCATCATCTCCTTGTATGTCAAGAATTTACCTACCAACTTAAACGAAACCCACATTAAGAGCATCCATATTTCGTCCTCCACAGACACTGAGAAAAGGCGCAACGGAGCAAGAAAAGACGGAGTTTCTGAAGGAAGCGGCGTTGATGTCGAATTTCAAGCACGAGCACATCCTGCGGCTGCTGGGCGTGTGCCTCGACAACGACCCCAACTACATCATCATGGAGCTCATGGAGGGCGGGGATTTGCTCAGCTACCTCCGAGCCAAGCGCGCTTCATTGGTAAAAGACTAGCTTTAATATTACCCATTGAATTGAACATTCAATTTTAATTCATTAACTGAGAATACCAAAAGTGTACCTACGTATGGATGAGGGTCAAAGGTTTTCCTATTTACTGAGAATTTAAATAAGCGATAGATAGGTTTTAAATTAAGTTTACTTAAAGAAAAAATTTAAATCCTGATTTCGAAAACATATGAGTAGGTTAGTAATCTACTTACCTACCCGAAATATGTTTAAACTTTTACGATATTCTAATGTAAAATATGTACCAAGAAAACTCATTTTGGCTTTTTTTATCAGTTTTTTCCCTGCTATTCGATCAACCATTGAAATCCTTCCATATCAAATTAACGAATGAAACCGAATCAGATTTATTGCCAAACTGTTTACCTACACATAACAGGGTGGTATTTGTAACTAAGTAAGCAGTACCTACTTATTTAGGGTGTTTATCCGTGGTCCCGTTGGTTTGTCCCGTTTACCCATATCGGACATGCAGTGTTATTTATCGGGCTTGAAAGTATCAATTCTTATTTCAGTATACCCCGGAATCCCTGACGCTGTTAGATCTCCTAAACATGTGCGTGGACGTGACGAAAGGTTGTCGTTACCTGGAAGAGATGCATTTTGTGCACAGAGACCTCGCCTGCCGGAACTGCCTGGTGGCCCATCGAGCCAACGGCAGAGTAGTCAAGATTGGCGACTTCGGACTGGCTCGAGACATCTATAAAAACGACTACTACAGGAAAGAAGGAGAAGGTAACAACGTGATATTTTTTTTTTAAATATTATCTGCACGAGAAATCATTTTCTCGGAACAGTTACGGCTCATTCACACGAGGACGAATCGTCTTTTTTCATGAATCGTCTTTTTTCACGATTCGTTATTTTTTTTGACGGCGGCAATGCTTTTTAAATACTCATGTTCACACGCTTGACGAATCGTGAAAAAAGACGAATACGGATACGTCTTTTAGAAATCACGAATCGTGAATGTTTTATGATTATGACGGATACGTCTTTTAGAAATCACGAATCGTGAATGTTTCTGAACCAATCTGAACTGAGCTAAATCACGAAATAAATGTGAACTTCAATGCGGATATTTTGACGAATCGTGAAAAAACATGATTCCGTATCCAATGTGAACGTCCATCCGTCAAGACGTATCGTGTTTTTTGCCGAATCGTCAAAGACGTATTCCGTGGGAATGAGCCCTTCAACCAGTTCAGATTGGTTCAGAAACACAATGGACGTGAATACTTTAATCTTGTGTTTGTATTATCGTCGATGTAAAAATAGAAGAAAAATAAGAAGAAAATACTAAAAATCACGATTCGTGATTTCTAAAAGACGTATCCGTCATAATCATAAAACATTCACGATTCGTGATTTCTAAAAGACGTATCCGTATTCGTCTTTTTTCACGATTCGTCAAGCGTGTGAACATGAGTATTTAAAAAGCATTGCCGCCGTCAAAAAAAATAACGAATCGTGAAAAAAGACGATTCGTCCTCGTGTGAATGAGCCCTTAGGCTATTCTGTAAGGATATCTTTGACATCTCGATAGCTGAATCCGCGGTGAGATTCTGAATTTTGACGTACATTGCGTTCTGTTAAAATTAAAACCGACGGCAGCGCCAATCAAGTTCGCAATCGAAGTGACACAACTCACCTGAGCGAGCTTCGATATCGAATTTGTTTCTTACAGAATAGCCGTACAGAAATCCAATAGGTTCATCGTACGAAGATAGATACATAAAATAGATGAGATAGAAGATATATTATTTTTTAACTTTTGACTCTTTCTCCGTTTAACTGTAGATAAGTTTAACAGGAACATGCCCAGCGCCGTTCATTAGTTTTTAAAACTTTTCATCTAATATTATTTATTAATTCTTGTGCTTATTACAGGACTGTTACCAGTGAGATGGATGGCGGTGGAATGCCTAGTAGACGGCGTATTTTCCTGTCAATCAGATGTTTGGGCGTGGGGTGTGCTGTGTTGGGAGGTATTTATTGTCAACAGTCACTGAATACTATTAGATTTATTAGAGAGGTAGTCAATCAATAAGATTAACTCACAATTTGCCCTCATTGCAGGTATTGTCGTTGGGCCAGCAACCTTACCCAGCTCGTACTAACCGACAAGTGCTAGCGTATGTGCGCGCGGGTGGCACCCCTGATCGGCCACCGAACTGTCCTTCTGTTTTGTGAGTTATCAACAATAACTAAGATTAATATCCTCCTTAATAATTGATGATACTAAAATGTTCGTGTCTCGGCCGGCACGAAGGACCATTAAAAATATAGATGACTATGTAACACTTACTCTAGATCGGATTTCAAGAGATCATCGGCCACCATAGATCAGGAATGGTCTCAAATAGCACACACACCTTTGACCTACACACCTACCTAAATTACCGTTAAACGAATATAAATAATTTCGTCGCCAGAAGATATGAATTATACTAGCTTCCGCCCACGGCTTTGCACCCGTGGGATTTATTTAAACTTCTCCCTATATCACCCCCTTAGGGGATGAATTTTGAAAAATCCTTTTTTAGCGGATGCCGAGAACATAGAGGCTATCTGCTTGCCAAATTCCAGCCCGATCGGTCCAGTAGTTTGGGCTGCGCGTTGATAGATTCATAATCATCAGTCAGTCACCTTTGCGTTTTATATTAAGAAGATACCTACTTATCTACGCCGTAATGTAGGTACGAGCTGTTACAAAAATGCTGGAGCTACTCGGCGGACGCGCGGCCGTCGTTCCGGCAGTGCCTGGAGGTGGTGGCGGCGCTGCGGGACAAGACATCACCAAACATCACGCTGACGGCGAGCGGCGCGCCGCACCACCCGCACCACTACCTCACGCTGCTCGCTGATGGTAAGACACGGCATGCCCTATACCTCAGTCGCCGAGGCGGAATTGGTGCGTACTCCCCGCCAAAAATTTTATTACTTACTTGATGGTAAATGGTCACTGTTGCAGACTGACACCAACAGCACTCTAGAATAATCGATAATCAATTAGCAACTCAGTCGCTTATCTCATTAGGTATGTAGATAAACAGCGAACCGACCACTGTACCTAACAATTATTTGGACTGCAGAGGCTAATAGACGCAAACTAATAAATGTTATGAAGCGATCTTGATATTCGGAATTGAGAAGTCTAGGTAACCAATATTAATTTAAAACAAGGGCGGACAATAGCATGGGATGCTTTTTCTGCTCGCTGATGGGATGTCGCTTCGCGTCAAATACTTACCTATATAATATTATGTACCTACTCCTATGAAAATTGAGTATTTATGGGTGGAAATTGATATCAAATTCCTGAGAAAGCATAACAACTAAAGCATGACTAACGGCCTCAATTTTCTATTGACGTGATTCATATCATACCATACTAACCTGATAATAAACCATAACTAATATTGAAATATTCCGCATGGCTGCATGTTCAGATGCTGTCGACAACCGCACCTACTTGCTGGACGAGAATGCCAACGCCTGCATAGGTTTGTCTCCTGTTCATTTTATATTATAACTGGTATCTAATCATTACAAATAACAGATAATATTAGCTAAGTGGCAAATGATGACTTCAATTGGTACCTCTGTTATTGCTGTAAAGTTATTGTGACAACCCTGGCGCATCGACTTCGCTACGCTGAAAACAATAAATAATAGGGGCCATAAACATGTCGCGCAACAATGGAAACAATAGGAGCGCGGCTCTCTCAAAAGGACGCACGACGCTTCGACCATTACGGCAATAGTGATACGGGCGAAAGTCGGTTGCAAGGAACGTTCTAGAACTTTATTTCGACGCGGGTCCGGACTTCGCGGGAATGTTCTCGATTGCCATGAATGGTGCGTGAGGGGTATAAAAAGGAGCGATCGGCCAACCGCAGACATTCTAGTTTCGGAAGCGGAACCAGGAAGATACCAGCGATACCTACGAGCGATACCAGTGAGAAGTTAAGTGATTTCTACGAGTGATACATTGTTCGTCGAGTGTGTTTACGAGTACCTACGTGTATAGTGTTGTGGTGTGTACTGTGTACAGTGTGTAATTGTGTTTCTACGAGTTCAATAAAGTCTTTGTGGTACATTTTGGCATTTTCTCGAACCCATTACTCCTGACACGTAACAATTGGTGACAGAAGCGGAATGCCTGTAGTACCGCAGAGTGAAGAAGGGATTCGTACGCGACGGCAGACGGCATTGGATGCCGCGCGGATGGAGTCGCCGGGTCGTGACCGCATGGAAACGGAGACCACCGCTGGACCACCGACTACATCAGCTGCATCAGCGCCGACACCAAGTACATTCGATATGGCCTCCCTATTAGCCGCCTTACAACAGAGCCAGCGCGAAGCGATGGAAGCCATACAGCGGAGCCAACGCGAAGCAATCGAGAGCCTGCGCGAAGACATAAAGAGCCAGCGCGAAGACATGAAGAGCCAGCGCAAAACCATGGAGGCGGGCCTAGGGACAATCAATGCAAAGCTGGATAGTTTCCAGGGAGATTTGAACATCGTGAAAGAGGACCTGGAATTGGTAAAGGCGCGTACATCCGAGCACGACCAAGCCCTCAAAAGCCATGACGCGTCGATCAACAGCCTCAGTGCGTCAGTGAACTTCCACGAAACTAGGCTCGTGGATTTGGACAATAAGCTGCAGAAAATAAGGATTATGGGCACGGCAGCAACGAGTTCATGCTCTGGGGCCCCAAAATTTAAGGTCCCCAGTTTCGACGGCACGACCTCGTGGACAGCGTTTAGGCACCAGTTCGAGGTAGTTGCAAGTGGGAATGGCTGGGAAGACGAGCATTCGTTGGCGGCGCTCACCCTAGCTCTACGAGGAGAGGCACTGCTGGTGCTTGAGAACCTGCCCGCCGAGCGACGCACCTTGGAGTCGCTATTTAAGGCCTTAGAAGCTCGATACGGGGAAAAGCACCTTGAACACGTGTACCGCGCTCAACTCAAAGACCAGTCACAGAAGTCGAGTGAAGGACTGCAGCAGTGGGCCACGGAGATCGAGCGCCTCGTACGTCGAGCCTATGCTTCGAGTTCCACACCGGTAGAAGACAAAGTATTAGAGGCGTTTGTCAGCGGTATACGGGATCCCGAAGTGAGAGCAACGGTGCGCTTGGGTCATCACGCCACATTGGAAGCAGCTTTAGCGCATGCCCTTGAAGTGGAAGCGGTACGAAGCGACTACAAAGGTTGTAAGGTGCGTGAAGTCGTAGCAGCGATTCAACCTCGTACTGGGCCTATCTGCTACGGATGCGGCGAACGAGGCCATATAAGGATCAACTGCCGGACTCGGAAGCAACCAAAATCGGTGTCGACCGCTACCCAAGTCGACACCCAGGAGCCGTTAAACTAAGAGGCGCCAGCGCCGCGGGGCGGGCACTGGCTGGACTTCGTCGAGCCCCTACTGTATTGGTATCACAAGCTTGTGACGGGAACAGCCTCGTAACTACTGGAGAAATAAATGGCATACCCTGTCGCTTTACTATTGACACGGGAGCATCGAAATCCATCGTTCGACCGGAACTACTGAAGCGGACTATCATGTGGGAAAATGGACGACCATCATGCAATCTGCAGACAGCGACAGGCCAGCCAGTGACCGTCCTAGGAGTTACGGAAGCAAGACTGAAACTCGGAAGTGACATTTACATGCAGTCTGTTTTAGTAGCGAATATAACTGACGACTGCATTATCGGACTGGACTTTCTACGGGCACATCACTGTATAGTTGACATAGCGAAAGGAGTGTTAAGCTTCCCGGATCAAGAAGTCTTCTTGGAGGGTTCATCTTCAGGAGCAGTGTACTGTTTGAGGTCAGTGAAGCTGGCACCCAGATCGGAAACCTTGGTCCAGATTAGGTTTCCAGAAGGGATAAAGCTGGATCGATGTGTCATAGTAGAAGACTACGGAGATCATCCTAGTTGGATCACGGCAAGGACACTGCTCATGACCAAACGTGACGCCAAGTTAAAGGTCATCAATCTTAGCAGCATGCCGATACATCTCGCAAGGGATACGGTTATTGGCCGATGTGAAGCCGTGGACAGCTTGAGGAAGGTCCAAGAAAACTCAGACAAACCTCGATCAACGGATCACATGACATCTTTGCTGGAGGCGACTAGGAGGAATTTGAGCTCTGAAGAATACACTCAGGCAGCAAAGTTGTTGATGGACTACAAGGATATTTTTACCAGAGGAGATAGCGACCTTGGAAGAACAAATCTTGTCACTCACTCAATAGATACCGGCAATACTTCACCGATCAAGCAAAGACCGAGACGAGTACCATTGGCAAAGGAACACGAAGTTGCAGAAATGATCGAGGACATGGTGCGCAGCAAGGTGATCGAGCCGTCAACTAGCCCTTGGTGTTCACCTGTGGTACTCGTGAAGAAGAAGGATGGCAGTACTAGATTCTGTGTCGACTACAGGATGCTTAACACCATTACCAAGAAGGACAGCTACCCTCTGCCTCGGATTGACGACACGTTGGATATGCTTGGTGGCATGAAGTGGTTTTCGACGGTCGACCTGAAGAGTGGTTACTGGCAAGTAGAAGTCCGGCCAGAAGACAAAGAGAAGACCGCCTTTACCACCGGAACCGGAAATGGCTTGTGGCAGTTTCGCGTAATGCCTTTTGGATTATGTAACGCTCCTGCCACTTTTGAGCGTCTCATGGAGCGAGTGTTGGTGGGACTTTTGGGGGACGCTTGTCTGGTTTACCTCGATGACGTCATAGTCATGGGACGAAGCTTTGTGGAACACAAGCGAAACCTAGAGAAGGTATTCAGACGATTCCGTGAGTCCAACCTAAAGCTCAATCCGAAGAAATGTGACTTCTTCAAGAAGGAAGTATCATTCTTGGGACACATCATATCGGACGAAGGTGTTCGCACTGATCCAGATAAGATAAGAGCTGTTCAAGAATGGCCGACCCCAAAGAACAAGACCGATGTAAGAGCGTTCTTGGGACTATGCGCCTATTACCGTCGGTTTGTGAAGAACTTCTCCGAGATAGCCAAGCCGTTACATCGTCTCACGGAGGACAAGAGAATCTTCAGTTGGGATTCCGATTGCGAAGTTGCGTTTGTTCGCTTAAAGGAACGTCTGTGCTCGGCTCCGATTCTTGGCTACCCCAGAAGAGAAGGGAGATTCACAGTAGACACGGACGCTAGCAATACTGGCATCGGAGGGGTGTTATCGCAAGAACAGGACGGCCAGCAGGTGGTCATTGCGTACTTTAGCAAGACCCTTTCGAAACCGGAAAGGAATTATTGTGTGACTCGGCGAGAATTACTGGCTGTGGTGAAGACCCTTCAGCACTTCAACAAGTATTTGCTGGGACGCGAGTTCACAATAAGGACGGACCACGCCGCTCTGAGGTGGCTTCTGCAATTCAAGAACCCGGAAGGCCAGGTTGCGAGATGGATCGAACAACTTCAAGAGTTCAACTTCGTAATAGAGCATCGTAACGGAAGAGCTCACTCGAATGCCGACGCCCTATCACGACGCCCATGCTCCGAAGAATGTCGACATTGCATTAAGCATGAGGCTAAAGAAGAGGTCAGGGTGATAAGGATGCAGGACCTAGACGAGTCTTGGGGAACGGAGCAAGTAAGCCAAGCTCAGAAGGAAGACAAAGACCTCAGCCTGATCATGGAATGGAAAGCCAAAGGACAGAGGCCCCTGTGGAGCGATGTGTCAGCCTCGAGCGCAACGACTAAGGCATACTGGGCTCAGTGGGACAGCCTTATATTGGAGAATGGCGTGCTTTACCGGAGCTGGGAATCACTCAACGGAAAGGAAAAAACCCTGCAAATGGTTATTCCCAGGAGTAAAGTGGCTGATTTGCTGAAGCTGGTACATGATGGCGCTTCTGGTGGGCACCTCGGCATCAAGAAGACCCTGGTAAAGATACGGGAACGCTTTTATTGGGTGCGGTGTCGAGAGGACGTTGAAGATTGGTGCAGAAAGTGTACAGTGTGCGCTTCAGTAAAAGGGCCCCGCACTAGATCCAAAGGGAAACTACAGCTGTATAACGTCGGAGCCCCTTGGGAAAGAATCGCCATAGACGTTGCTGGCCCATTCCCTCAGACTGAAGACGGGAATAGATTCATCATCGTGGTTCAAGACTACTTCAGCAAATGGCCGGAAGCGTTTGCAACCCCGAACCAAGAGGCGAAAACCGTGGCCAAGAAACTTGTCCAGGAGGTAGTATGCCGCTTTGGTGTACCATTGGAATTACACAGCGACCAAGGCAGGAACTTCGAGTCGACGTTATTCCAGGAGATGTGTGATCTTTTGGGAATAAATAAGACACGTACCACACCGGCGCATCCTCAATCTGACGGCATGGTGGAGAGATTCAACCAAACGTTGGAAAATCACTTGGCCAAGGTCGTCGAGGAACATCAGCGAGACTGGGATCGGCACATTCCTCTGTTCCTGATGTCATATCGGTCTGCCATACACGAGTCCACGGGATTTACACCCGCTAAAGTTAACTTCGGAAGAGAAATGCGCCTGCCGTTGGATTTGCTTACCGGAACACCGCCAGATGCCCCGAAACCAACAGTTGAATACATCGCGGACTTACGGAAACAATTGGACGAGACACATGATCTTGTAAGGGAGCAGTGTTTGAAGACAAGCGAAAAAATGAAAACCCGGTACGATCGCGATGCCCGGAAACATGGTTTCAAGGAGGGAGATTCCGTATGGTTGCACAATCCACTGCGGAAAAAAGGGAAGTCTCCGAAGCTACAAGCACGATGGGAAGGCCCTTACACAGTTGTCACGAGGATTAATGACGTGACCTACCGAATCAGACAGGGGGACAGAAGAAAGCCGAAGATCGTGCACGTGGACAGATTGGCACCATTTCATGGATCGAATAATGCTCGGGACGAGCATGACTAAGAGGGGGGCAATGTGACAACCCTGGCGCATCGACTTCGCTACGCTGAAAACAATAAATAATAGGGGCCATAAACATGTCGCGCAACAATGGAAACAATAGGAGCGCGGCTCTCTCAAAAGGACGCACGACGCTTCGACTATTACGGCAATAGTGATACGGGCGAAAGTCGGTTGCAAGGAACGTTCTAGAACTTTATTTCGACGCGGGTCCGGACTTCGCGGGAATGTTCTCGATTGCCATGAATGGTGCGTGAGGGGTATAAAAAGGAGCGATCGGCCAACCGCAGACATTCTAGTTTCGGAAGCGGAACCAGGAAGATACCAGCGATACCTACGAGCGATACCAGTGAGAAGTTAAGTGATTTCTACGAGTGATACATTGTTCGTCGAGTGTGTTTACGAGTACCTACGTGTATAGTGTTGTGGTGTGTACTGTGTACAGTGTGTAATTGTGTTTCTACGAGTTCAATAAAGTCTTTGTGGTACATTTTGGCATTTTCTCGAACCCATTACTCCTGACACGTAACATTATTTATTTTATTCGTTCAATTTTAATCGGTAAACTCTTTGCAGTTTTGGAGTAATAACATCGTAAAATTATCTTTAAATAAAGACAAATATTTAATAATCTTTTGCCACCTAGCTATAGTAACTGAAAGACCAAACTAAATCTATGAACCATCTCAACTACTTTCATTACACCTATTCTTATTATACTTTAATTAAATGTGTTAATATTAAAATTATCTTATTCTAGATGAAGATTTCCAAGAGCAACAGATGGAACCATCGCGGTTGCTGCCTCAGCGGACGCCCAAATATCTCGAGCTGATGTACGACAGCGACTCGGGCGCGGGAACTATCGCGGACGGATATGAAATACCGAGAGCTCCAGTTTCGTACGCGCCCTTCTCCAGACATAGTATCGTAGGCGTGGCTCCAAATAGGCTCATAAAACCGCCGTTGTACCGTACACATTCCCTCCGAACCAACACGCGGCCACCCAACGCTACGATAATCCCCCTTCGGAACGGTATAATAAAACGCGCATCCCTATGCGACGGCGCGCACCCAATGTTCGCTCGTGAACCGCGACAGAGCTCATCCCGTGACGTCCCGAACGCGAGCGAGTTAGACTTCGACAGACATATTTTTAAGACTCCTTTTTAAACTGTGATATTAGTTGAATTGTACGTTCATTTGTCATAACGCTCCTAAATGTGAAGAACAACATTATTGTTTTAAAATAATGAAACCGCACAGCTAAGGAGCCCTGACTGCATTCCACCGATCGACTTTGCTATTAGATGTAATGATTCTATTTATATTTATTATTTATTGACAATAATTTGTAAATAAAAGAGAGCAATACACTGTATATATTAGTTTTAAATAGTAAGGGAAAGAAAAATTCTAGAGATTTTTGAACTCAAATGTAAATATTTTAGTCAATAATTTTAATATCTTTGCTGTTAATCTATTGTTTAATGTCGACTGCTACAAATTTTAATGTAATATTAAGAATTCTATCAACATACCTAGTTACTGTCCCAGTGAGTGTGGCTGAATCTCGCAAGGACAGGTGTGTCTTGAATGGATCCAGACCAAGGATATTTTGGCTCTAATAAAAAAAAATGTTAATCAGCATTAGGGTCAAATCACACCGAGACGAGACGCGACGCGACGCTGCGCGCAGTCTTTCAAAGAGCGGCTCAAAATAGAACTTTATTTTCTACACGAAAAGTTACACATTTCATTGTGAGAATTCAGAATACGTTGCTTCATGCAGCGCTGCGTCTCGTGACGCCTCGCGGCGTAGCGCGGTGCATCGCTACGCAGCCGTGCATCGTCGGTACGCGCGGCGTGCAAGATTGCCTACTTTTACGATGCACCTCGCGGCATTGAGATGCGTCTCGCGGCGACGCGCGGCGCAGCGCGAAATCACTGGCCTCTTCCAGTATCGTTGCGTCGCGTCGCGTCTCGGTGTGAGCTGACCCTTAAGATAATAAGACAAAGGGTGTGAATGCATATTGTAATGTATGAGAGAAATAAAATGTGAATATTATTGATATGCATTTATTGTAAGCTACAACTATTTAGATGAAGATTTCTTATACAACTTATCCATGAGGATTATGGGGTAGATGTCGCAATAATAAAGGAAATTATAAAATATAATAATATAGTTTTATTACAATACCAAAATGAATTGAAACTGAACCCACACTGAAAAAAAAATTCACCCAAATAAAGTCAAGTGGGCCTGTTGATTTATTTTCTGATATATTCGTTATGTGTTATTTATATTTAACACATTCATCGTAAATAATTATTATATTTTGATGATTTTATAGCTGATTTTTAATAACTTTGGTCAGGATATTTTAACTAATTTTATAAAACATTCATGTAGCATGAAAAAATATTATGTAAACAACTAAAACCAGAAAATAAACATATTCTTTAAAATTTCAGTACACATTCAATTTAATTGTCATTGAATTTTCAACAAAAAATATGCTTATATTCACAAAATCTAACGGTAAATTGACATGTACCAGAAGACCGACACAAGAAAAGAGAAGACAGAAGAAAAGTTGTAACAAAATCGCAGGTAATAATTTTTTCTAATTTTATGTACTATTAATATAACTAATATTATTCTTTATCATTAAAGAAAGTTACAGAAAAAAATATACTACATTCTGCTCCGTTTGGACAAAAGTAAATAACATAAAATCTTTTACCAAGATATGAAAAATGTGTAAAAACATACACAGTAATACAATATTGCTTTAATATTAAACACAAAACATAGAATTATTTGGGTTCGGTCCGCCACATCGAACACTTGAAATCGATAACTCAATACATCGATTCTTTACGAGAGCGATTTTTCATGATATCGAGAGCTAAGTTGAAGTTGAAATAGAATGACTACTTAATTCAATTTATAAGATCGAAATATAAGTTGTTCGATGTGATGAGCGTCGATGTTTCGTTATTCGGCGTGGCGAACCGGGCACATAATTTTAATATATCCGGCATATTTGGCATAAACCGTTTTTTCCGAATACTTAGTCCAAATTTGTCTCTATTTGCATCACGGTATTTTTACTCGCATCCTTAACTTCTAGGAACTAGCCTAAACAAACATGAGTGCACTTGCCATGTTTGTCTAATTAAATATTATAATAACCATAGATCTCCTCTAAGTTATCCCAATATTACTAGTTGGGGAAAAATAGTCCCAAGGTATTTTATGTAAAAATATTGTTGAATTATTTACAACCTGAAATACAAACACAGATGTTGAATCCTTAATGTCTCTAATAACCAAACCCTCGCTTCGTTTTCGTACGGGAAGGGAGAATAGCCGCACCACTCACCGTAGGGATTTCTGCCCCCGATCGTAAAAAAGACGTATCTAACATTTTTCGAAAAATGAGTTATAATTATGGTTAGAATCAGGAATAAAAGACGCATCTAACTGTCTCATCCATTTTTTAATATCTTTCTTTGTTTTGGTTTTAAAATAAGCAAACAGGGCGCATCTACTAAGATTATCCGCAATAAACTAAGACAAAGGGACGCATTTTACTTGACCTTAAATAAAAAGACGTATTTTAGCAGATGTGTCTAATTTTTTTATGATATAGTAGTTCAATAAATAAATAGAAAGACGCATTTTACACACCCTAAGAATAAAGAACGTAAATGACAATTTACGTTTAACATTGTTATGAATTTTGTAAATTATGCTTAGTGAAAAGGCACACATCTACTATATGCCTTTTTACTTAGCACAGGTTTGTTGATGTAAGGCGCATCTGGTAGATCCGTCTTATTTTCTTAAGCACGCATACTACAAATACTACAATAAGAAACGCATCTAAATAAGAAAGACGCATATGAGTAGAAGCGTCTTTCTTATCAAGTGTAATGGCGCCTCTACACGATAGCCAACATGTTGGCGAATGTTGTGGCAAAGATGTTTGCCAAGAGATTGTGATGGCGTCCACACGTTGGAAGGTGGATCAGTTTGCGTCGGTTCGGGCCAATGTGCGGACGATATTAATATTTTCTTAAAATGAATATTGAGGTTCTAACGGCTGCTGCGGTTTATTAATTCTCAGCATACCGCTACTACACAAATGTGTAGGTATAAGTATTATTATACACATTATTATACATATTATACACACTATATTACTCATAGTTGCCATATCGTAGACATAATTTAGATATCGACGTGTGAATAAAGTGCGTGCGCTCAGCGTGGGTGCTCGTCGCTTACTGAGCCCGTGGCCAACGTGTGGACGCTGCGCCCATAACTATGCCACAATCACGCCACAACCCTTTGATCTGCGTTGAAAAACCGACACAACACGGATCTTGCGCCAATTTGTGGACCACCGGTCCAATACCTACCAAAGTAATAACGTGTAGAGGCGCCATAAGAGACAGTGCGGGGAGCGACGAGCGAAGGGAGTGAAACTCCAGCTCCACATTTGTGTCAGTTGCGCCCGAGTGTTTCACGTGGGAGGACGTTGCGTGCGCACACGGTATTTTTGCTTGAGAATTGTTTTTGGGGTGAGTATAAAGTTGAGACATACTTTTTACTTATTTTGACTTCAAAATGATCACTTGATAACCATAACAAAACATTACCTATCATCTATCGAGCGTGGTATTAAGGTAGTGAAACAGGCGTTTAGAGTCTGTAGTCCCGCGATTTCATCCAGTGAGAGCTCGAACTGAGTCTACTTTCTACTACCACTTTTTCAAGTTTACTAGTAGGTAAACAAGCTCAATGGTTTACGTAGCTGTCCCCGGATAAAATCACCGGACTACTACTTAAGACTTGATGAAAAGAGTATCATATTTTATTATCAGGATCATAATCAAATAGTAGGTAGATATTTGTACGTGTGTGAGTGGGTAGGTGTGTAATTGAGTGTATTTATTACAAATATTAATGAGTAAGGGCCTAATTTAGCAACTTTAAAACTGTTTTATATTGTTACAGTGAAAGTTACGATGAAGAAAGGTCGGGGATATAATATGATTTCGAGAGCCCTAGCTGCCAACTCAACACAAGATTCAAATACAGTTGCTGCTGTTGCTCAAGATCAGCTTTCAAGTCCCTCTTTCTTTGTGGAATATAGTGTAGCCAGTTGCTCTCATCTTCATGAAAACAACAATCGGGTATCTGAAAAAGGGAGGAGCAACTTCACATCAACATCATCATCAGAAAGCGACTTTGATTCCGACGATTCCGTGTTGGACAAAGACTATGTTCCCCCTCAAAAGAAAACTATCGGCAGGCTTATTGCATCAGATTCTGAGGACGATTTTATAGAATGTTCACTTCAGAATAACATACGTATTTCAGACTCACCATGTGAAGATTCAGATCAGTCTCTTTTGGCAAGAAATCAGCCAGATCGGATTATTGAAAACAGGGAAAATGACGCACTAGACAATGAGGTAACAGAAAACGATCAAAATCCAGAAACTACAAATGAAAATAATGAGCAATTAACAAAAAAGGGTACTATTCGCAAGCGTAAATTCTACAATACTAAATTGGCAGACCGTAAGGTAATTCAGAAAACCATAAAAAATGAGGCAAAATACTACGTGAAACCTGGCTGTACAGAAACATGTAAGAAGAATTGCTCCACCAAAATACCCGAACCAACCAGAAGTGGCATCAACTAATTATTTCGTGATATGACATGGAGAGAACAAGTTCATTTTTTTACATCGAATACATCTCAAATAACTCCAACACGACGTACAACCGATAAGCCGAATCCCACGCGCAATAAATCTGTTACTTAATACTTGTCAAAAAACAGTGGAGAAAGTCGAAGTCTGTAAAGTTTTCTTCTTGACTACTCTGGGGTTTAGAAAAAACAATGATAAAGCTTTAAGGAATGCGCTAAAACAAACAGACATTAGAGAAACAGTTAAAGAGGGGTAAACCACTTAATCCAAGAAAAATAGATAACACTGTTATAGTTGACCATATAAAATCGTACAATCCATCAATTTCACACTACAGAAGGGAGCACGCCCCGAATAAAAAATATTTACCTTCTGATATAAATATGTATGACATGTATAGGAGATTTCTGTGAAAAACACACCATTACAGAAGATTCCACTCAAAATTATAGTTTCCTATGAGCACTACAGAAGAGTTGTTAAATCAGAGAACATATCATTCGCCAAATTAGGAAACGAGGAGTGCGAAACGTGCGAAAAATATAAAATTCATAACCCCAATCACTCACAAATTCGCCACCGCGGTTGTGTTGAATGCATGAATTTCGAGAAACATCATCAACGCTATACTGGCGCAAGAAAACAGTATGCTGAAGATAAAAATCTACAAATGGCGAACCAAGATCCTAATAAAGAAGCAATCTACTACTCAGTTGATCTTGAGAAGGTCATCATGCTACCGCGAATAGATACCTTTAAAACTGTTTTGTTTTGCTCAAGATTGGTTGTTTTTAACGAAAGTTTTGTGCCTCTTGGCGATAAAAAAACTGTTGGTTCAAATGACACTTTTGCATGCATTTGGCACGAAGCCATAGAAGGTCGTAAGAAAGACGATATTATAAGTTGTTTTCGAGCTTTCTTCTTATACCATCGTGACCTAAAGCATATTACTTTATGGCTAGATAATTTGAGATACTTCGAAGTGGGACATACGTTTATGTCCGCAGATGAGTTCCATCATCAGGTGGAACTATCCATGAAAAGAAAGAAGAGATTGTAAGATTTTGGTGACTTTCAGGCCGCGGCCTCGAATTTTGCGGGCAGCGGGGCGGCGGCGGCGGCGGCGCGGGCAACGCAGGCTAGTTCTGGAAACTCGCGGCGGCGCTATAGCGGCGTAGTGTTGTGTCGCTGAGATATTTGTTTTATTCGCGAACGAAATGTCTGAACAACGGAGACAACATCTTTTCGATTCAAATTTATTTCTTACACTCGTTTTATTGTGGGCAAATGAAGAAGTGAATACCTACTATAGGGCAAGAAAAATAAAAGGCAAGTTTTATCGATATTGTGAAGAACACAGACAATGTCCCGACAAATAAATAACAAAGTAATAATTAGATTAATTATCAAAATACCTAACTCCAAAGTAATCAATATAATCTTAAAACATTTACAATTTCAGTTAAAAGAGAAAGTAAAAGTATTAAAAATTGTAAAATAACATAAAAGAACAAGTCATAAAGAAAGGCAAGGATATTAAAGGAAGTGAACAAGGAAGAAGATAAAGAGGATAAAGATGACAGACAAGGAGTAAAGAAGTAAATAAAATAATATTACGTATACGACACCTAAATAAATTGCACAACACTACAATGCGATTGCGCGGGCTGTCACCGTGTGCGTTACCCTAGCAAGAACAGCGAGAGGGATATGAACTATCAAAATAAAACATTATTATAATTATAGCTATAATTAAAATATTATTTTCACTATTAAATGCTTATATTATAAGTTTGTAAGGATGTGAGTGAGTGTGTGTGTGTGGGTTTGTTACTCTTGCACGCAAAAACTACTGAACGGATTTTCACGAAACTTTGCAGTAATATAGCTTAGACATTGGAATAACATAATTTGTTAAAATTTATAGAGATTTTTGAAGGGACTGGTTCCCCGAAGCGATGCGAGGGCGGGTTTACTAGTATCCCTATATACGAGTACATTGAGCGTACGGTATAGAGTACTATAGAGTATCGTAGTCGATATCAAGTCTTAAATTTTAAATGGAAAGTTATCTGTGATTTTGATTATACACGGTATAAATAAAAGAACTTTTTGTGTTCGAATATACTTAGGATTTTTTTTTTTAAATCTACATCAACGTTAAATATGAGCAGACCCGCCATTCTGACGCACACGATGCGAGAGCGGTCACCGCTTGACGTTGTCAACCACCGCTCGTTACCCGCTCCTACACCGCCGCCGCGCCGCAGTTTTCGAGGGTCGGTCCATTTGATAACATGCAAAACATCTTGCGCGCCCGCGCCGCCGCCGCCGCCGCGCCGCTGCCCGCAAAATTCGAGGCCGCGGCCTCAGAATGCAGTTGCAGATACACGCCGGAGACTCGTCGTAAAATCCATGCAAATAAACGATTTTTATAAATTTGAAGATTGCTCATCAACATACAAATTAAGTAATGCAACTGGAGGTCGTGCCTACCTGAGTAACATGTGCGAAGTGATTTTCCGTCGAGAACAAAAAAACACTTTGTCGTATAAAACGGACTTTGATGATGAAGAAATACAACTGGATTTTTTGCGAATGAAAAATATTAAACTGGGTTTACCAACACCTGTGATTAAATCGCAACACCGAGGAGTAAAACAGGAACGAAAAGATGAGATCTTAATTATGTGCCAATTTATAACTTAATTTATAAGTGAAATTGATCTTTATTTAGTTTAGTTTATATTGAAACCCATACCAAATTGCTATGTTTTACCTATTGATAATAAGAACTTTAAGTGAAATTGATCTCTATTTAGTTTAGTCTATATTGAAACATATACCAATTTTTTGCTATGTTTTACCTATTGATAATAAGAACTTTATACGCCTGTTTACAATTACAAATTAAGCTATCATATCTTGTAAGTAATTAAAAGTCTGATTATAATTTAAGTTGTGAGGTCATTAAATGACTAAAAGCCAGGGAACAAGTTCGTATTGTAGGTATAATATACCTTATTTAGGTACACTCAACCCTGTTTGGCAGGGAAGTGGGCGGGAATGTCTTATTGTCTCATTATTTCTTATGTTGAAAGAATGTGACAACAATTAAATTCCCTGCCCAAACTACCCTGCCAAGCAGGGTTGAGTGTAAATGAGATATAAGTAATAATTTTATGCTGATTGCAATTACCTATTTCTTTTTTAAATAAAAATGTTGATTATTTTAGTACTTTAGTATATTTTTTGATGTGAAATGATTACTGATGTTCTGGTAACCTTCAAGATAACGCAATTTTGAGTTATATGTGTCTATATTTTGTAGTAAGACAGAGTTCTGTGACTTTTATTTGCGATTAGTTTTAGTTATGAGAAATACTTTTTATTTGTAAGCCCTGCAAGATATTGATTTTTTTTTCAATAAATGCTGATATGTCTAACCAATTCTTGACTTTACTTCTTTCACGGTGGAAGTTTTATGCGAATCTAATATCTTTAAACGAGCAATTCTTGTATATTTATTTATTTATTTATTTATTTATACCTATATATATAATCACGATCTCGGAAACGGCTGCAAAGATTTTCATGAAAGTTACAGATTAGGGGGTTTTCGGCTCAAGGAATCGATTTATCAAGGTCCCAGGTTCGAGAAAAGCTCGGTTCCCGAGATAAAGAGATTTTAAAAACATCATACTGACGTCATCTATGAAACATTAGGATAACTTCTATGAGGTACTGTTTGTAACGTGTTGAACTGACGCCATCTATGAAACATTAGGATAACTTCTATGAGATACGGTTTGTTTGTTTCAGTAGTATGAAACTAGATGGCGCTCGAATATATTTTTGTTCGGCTAACATTCTTACGTTGAAGCGCTATTTTTGCGTTATACCTACCTATTTTCTGTTTGAATAAAATTAAAAATCAGTGCGATTATCTCCACTCGCTTGACCTCGCAGGACGCGTAGTGATAGTTTAACGTGCGTTTGTGATATTTACGAGAATATTTGTAAATAAATGTTAGTTTTGTTATTATCGATTTAATAATATATTTTAATAAAGTTTTAAATAAATAATGGTCAGATCGATGAAATTACTATTGTTGTAATTTTAAGTACGCCTAACAACTTGCTCATTAAACTAAAAGTATATTTATTTATGTTGTTTAATTATCATAAACATTCAATACATTTTATCGCAAATAAAAATTTCAGTCGGGGACTGCCTAAGCCTGCGAAAAGTACGAAGGAAAGTTCAATGAATTTATCTAATTAAGTATGTACCTATTTAAAATGCAATTAATTCGCTCACACAGTTAACTTCTATGAGGTACTGTTTGTAACGTGTTGAAATTTCAGTAGTATGAAACTAGATGGCGCTGTACAACTTTGTGAAACACGCTGTTGAGATCCTTTGGCCGTAACATAAGTAAAATGAATTTTGTGCTCAGTGAACAGTTGTATGATTTGACTCCTGAATAGATGGCGGAATTCCTCGTATTTCTTGCGATTCATACTAAATATAATTTTCAACCGAGCAAAGCTCGGTCAACCAGGTACTAATATTTTCAGGAAGTAAAACTTACTTTCTATATGGCAGATAACCACTTTGTAATAAGAACATTTAGGTGTAAAACCTTCCTCTCATCATAAGTAAAAAAGCCGTAAATGTGTATATGCGCCCCTTTTAAGTAGGGAATTAAGATAATGACACACAAAGAAAATAGTTAAAAGGTCTTATGTTTTTATCCTTCATAAAAGAGTCGTATATGGCTACTTGCGTCTTTTTTATTTATTTATTTATTTATTACACTTTATTGTACACCATAGTAATAAATAAGAAGACTACGCTATAATTAGTATTAGTGCACAAAAGGCGATCTTATCGCTCAATATCGCTTTTTTACTGTTATTCAAAAATATAAATATTTTAAATGCTAAGAAAAAACGCTTTTTTGTAAATTAAAGGAAAAATGAAACAGCTATGAAAATTTTTACACATTGAAATGAAAAAACAAAACATGGTACTCCATAATTACTTACACAAATACGAAAAATTGTCAAATTTGATCGCAGCATTCATTTTCCCGTTTTTTTTATTCAAACTCGATTTTCTCCGTTTTTACTTTATGGTAGATGCGTCTTTTTTACGATCGGGGGCAGATTTGTTGAAGCAATGGCGGAGCGACATTCGAAAAGTGTTTGCAAAAATCAAGTTCTAACAAAATTAATTTTAATAAATACCGCAACCCGGACACTTGTGCTACACAGTGTCATCGACGTGTTGCCGGTTTAAAGGAAGCTTTAGGCAAGTTTCCGACCGCCGGCGAGCAACGAGTAGCTATGGGCTATTTTATCGTCCAAGGGACTTCAATATGACATTCTGTGTAAACAAAAGATATGCATACGCGAGCGAGTACTCGCCGGCGGTGTGAACAGTCAGCGAGCACTCGCTGACATATAGCCTCTCTTATGTTTACACGGAATGTCATATCTTTTGTACGTATCTTGAGCGAGTAAATAGCCGGGTTTCACTCGCCTACTGACCGTTGGTGAGACACCTGCCTAAAACTTGCTTGTTTTGGCGATATTTTGTCAACAATTATTGCTCAATATGCACCTACAGAATATTAGTGTTTTCACACACGGTTTCGTTAAGGTTTGTGCTGTTTCAACCCAGTTGATTGGACAAAAACATTTTGTTTGTCTCTAATACAACCGCAAAAAAATACTGATATTCATCTATTCAACAACACATTTCAATCAACAGTGCACAAACAGCCTTAACACAACTTTTTTATTGCGAACGTTGTTAGTCAAAGTGAAATAATTAAATAAAATTAGCAAATAAATTTAAAAGACTTATTATAATACGACTTATACTCTAACACTAAGTAAACCCTCTTTAAATTAATAAAATTTGAAATAAAATTCTACGATAGAATGTTTCTAGTGTGCTGTAACTTATTCTTCTGATAAAACAGCTGTTTAAATTAAAGTAACTCCTTCACATATAATGAGGGATATGTACATAAGAATAACAATGAATATGGGTATAGCTGTTACGCTACTTAATTTTGCATATATTATGTATCACGCACTGAATTTTAACCATTAATATAAATGATAAAACAAGTGATGTGACGACTGTATTTCCACTTGTTATTACCAGACCAATGCCAAAAATCTACATCGGTACAATTACAGAATTTACATTAATACAAACTAGAGTTGACAGACGGTTTATTTTTGCGAAATTATCTAGTTTGAAAGTTATTATTCTTGCTAAATTAATAGAATGTACAATTACATGTCGCTTAATCCATCTTTGAAATTAATTTGACCGTAAATGACATAATATCATCACAGTATAATAGGAATCGTGTTTTAATCTAAAATTTTTTGTATTATGTTGATATCAACATAAATTACGCATTTATAAAAACAAGTAAATTCAGTCCCCTTTCCCTGAATACTTGTAATATAAATATAAACACAACTTACTGTTAACAAGCTAATAGATATTGTCTAAAAATTACGCCCTTACAGTGAACTATATTATTACAAACATGTGAGAGGAAACATCGAAGCCGAAAATATTTCCTCTATACACATAAAATTTGCATCTGCAATAATTATTGAAGAAGTGTTTCATCTCACATATTGTAATAACTAAACAATAATGAATAGTAAAAGGTTGTCCAATTTACACCTCATTTAGATTCTCGGCATATTAAACAATCGATTAACTAAACGGCTAATTCTCACGAATAGGACTACAAAGTCCTACGCGTGACAATGTACAATATTGTACGTACATATTTATTAGGGAACATACCATACTACATGAACAGTTTTTGAGGAAGGAGTTTTCTAAAACACCCGAGGGGAGGTTTTGGCTAATTCTATGGGTGGTGCCTAAGGGGAGGGTCAAAAAAAAAGGTTCACGTAGGAAGTGTACCATCCCTTATTCACGAGTACTAAATATAACTGAATTCTTTCATTGGCACAGCATTGTTGCTTACTCGTGTATACAGTGTAACACCATGAGGTGATTAGACATTCGCCAACCTAATACCAATACTAATATTAGGTAGAAAACGTCTAATCACCTTCTAAAGCTTTGGCTTCCTAGGATATTAATCGACTAGTCGAAGTCGATCGATAATTTTTTACTAAGACTAATCGATCGATCGACGTCGACTAGTCGATTCCACCTGAACACCCTAAGCGATCCACGTCTATATACTGTATACACAACCACCCAATGCAACTGGCCGCAAACAACACCACTATTCGTCGTTTTCGCGCCTAACAACATCCCTACAGTTACTCGCCATCAGCGGCGACTTCCTCTTTGACTCGTTTCTCGCGCCTGACCTGGTCGGTGGTCGCGGGCAGCCCGGACGGCAGGCCGGCCGGCTGGTCGTCGTCCTGCGCGTCGTCCTTGCTGTTCTCGTGTAACAGCACGTACTCGCGCTGCGAGAACCCGAACTTGACTACGTCGCGTTCCAATAGCTCCACGTAGCGACGGGGCTCGATCTTCTTGTTGTTCACGAATGTGCCGTTCGCTGAGTCTAGGGAGGGATTGAGTTGGGTTTGTGATGAGTATCTAATATCTTTAAACGAGCAATTCTTGTATATTTATTTATATGTATATATATAATCACGATCTCGGAAACGGCTGCAAAGATTTTCATGAAAGTTACAGATTAGGGGGTTTTCGGCTCAAGGAATCGATTTATCAAGGTCCCAGGTTCGAGAAAAGCTCGGTTCCGGAGATAAAGAGATTTTAAAAACATCATACTGACGCCATCTATGAAACATTAGGATAACTTCTTTGAGGTACTGTTTGTAAACATCATACTGACGCCATCTATGAAACATTAGGATAACTTCTATGAGGTACTGTTTGTAACGTGTTGAAATTTCAGTAGTATGAAACTAGATGGCGCTGTAATCTCTATGTGGGCAAATGGATATTTATCGTATCGATATTTTTCAAATGTATCGATATATATCACCCAAGAAATCTAATATCTTTAAACGAGCAATTCTTGTATATTTATTTATATGTATATATATAATCACGATCTCGGAAACGGCTGCAAAGATTTTCATGAAAGTTACAGATTAGGGGGTTTTCGGCTCAAGGAATCGATTTATCAAGGTCCCAGGTTCGAGAAAAGCTCGGTTCCGGAGATAAAGAGATTTTAAAAACATCATACTGACGCCATCTATGAAACATTAGGATAACTTCTTTGAGGTACTGTTTGTAAACATCATACTGACGCCATCTATGAAACATTAGGATAACTTCTATGAGGTACTGTTTGTAACGTGTTGAAATTTCAGTAGTATGAAACTAGATGGCGCTGTAATCTCTATGTGGGCAAATGGATATTTATCGTATCGAT
This sequence comes from Hesperia comma, assembly GCA_905404135.1. Lineage (NCBI taxonomy): Eukaryota > Metazoa > Arthropoda > Insecta > Lepidoptera > Hesperiidae > Hesperia > Hesperia comma. The sequence continues at coordinate 8,304,406 of FR990025.1, read as the reverse complement.
ATTTTTCAAATGTATCGATATATATCACCCAAGAAATATCGATATTTTTTAATGTATCATTTCGATTTGGGAAAGTTGTAGGTCTCGTCAAGACCTACATTTCCAATGACAGCTGTCAAACTTCGAACCGAGATATCCCGGCAACGGCTGCTCCTGGAGCACTGGTGTCTTTGGGAAAGTTGTAGGTCTCGTCAAGATCTACATTTCCAATGACAGCTGTCAAACTTCGAACCGAGATATCCCGGCAACGGCTGCTCCTGGAGCACTGGTGTCTTTGGGAAAGTTGTAGGTCTCGTCAAGACCTACATTTCCAATGACAGCTGTCAAACTTCGAACCGAGATATCCCGGCAACGGCTGCTCCTGGAGCACTGGTGTCTTTGGGAAAGTTGTAGGTCTGGTTGAGACCTACATTTCCAATGACAGCTGTCAAACTTCGAACCGAGATATCCCGGCAACGGCTGCTCCTGGAGCACTGGTGTCTTTGGGAAAGTTGTAGGTCTGGTTGAGACCTACATTTCGGATGACAGCTGTCAAACTTCGAACCGAGATATCCCGGCAACGGCTGCTCCTGGAGCACTGGTGTCTTTGGGAAAGTTGTAGGTCTCGTCAAGACCTACATTTCCAATGACAGCTGTCAAACTTCGAACCGAGATATCCCGGCAACGGCTGCTCCTGGAGCACTGGTGTCTTTGGGAAAGTTGTAGGTCTGGTTGAGACCTACATTTCCAATGACAGCTGTCAAACTTCGAACCGAGATATCCCGGCAACGGCTGCTCCTGGAGCACTGGTGTCTTTGGGAAAGTTGTAGGTCTCGTCAAGACCTACATTTCCAATGACAGCTGTCAAACTTCGAACCGAGATATCCCGGCAACGGCTGCTCCTGGAGCACTGGTGTCTTTGGGAAAGTTGTAGGTCTGGTTGAGACCTACATTTCCAATGACAGCTGTCAAACTTCGAACCGAGATATCCCGGCAACGGCTGCTCCTGGAGCACTGGTGTCTTTGGGAAAGTTGTAGGTCTCGTCAAGACCTACATTTCCAATGACAGCTGTCAAACTTCGAACCGAGATATCCCGGCAACGGCTGCTCCTGGAGTACTGGTGTCTTTGGGAAAGTTGTAGGTCTCGTCAAGACCTACATTTCCAATGACAGCTGTCAAACTTCGAACCGAGATATCCCGGCAACGGCTGCTCCTGGAGCACTGGTGTCTTTGGGAAAGTTGTAGGTCTGGTTGAGACCTACATTTCGGATGACAGCTGTCAAAATTATTAACGTTGAATATTTATTATTAATGATGCCAAAGAAGTATAACTTCTTACGTGCGTACATAAGTACACGCAATTCTTTTTAAACTCATATTATGTCGGAAAGATCGAAGAACATTATTCATATTTTATCAGTATGCGATTCATACTAAATATAATTTTCAACCGAGCAAAGCTCGGTCAACCAGGTACTTTTATCTGATCTCTGGTAGGAATTTGTAAGTGTTGAAGCGTGCTTTTTGATAATGCGCATCATTAAATGTTATGTTATCAGTGTTAAGCTAATTCAGACGCGTTCAGTAGGTAGGATGTCCGAGCGAAATTCTTGAGCTTCAGAGACCACGTAAAGCAGTCCTTTTTGGTTGTTGTCGTTGATTGATAGTTGAATCATGAAATAAACTACCGACATTCAGGTTGGCCACAAACCATCTACCAATCGCCACTTGGGCAGCAAAGTGAAGTATGCCCTAAACTTCTTAAGTTATGAGAGATGCGTGCCCTATAGTCCGTCATTAACGAGATGAAATTTTATGTATGTTCATCATAATCTATAATATAAAAATAAGTCGGGTTTTCCTTCCTGACGCTATAACTCCAGAACGCACGAACCGATTTCCACGGTTTTGCATTCGTTGGAAAGGTCTCGGGCTCCGTGAGGTTTGTAGCAAACAAAATTCAGGGAAAATTTCAACAAAGGAGGAAAACAGGGAAAATCATTTTTCACATACAGCGCCATCTCTGATACATAGCATGTACTACAAACCAAAATTTTATTCCTTTTCAAATATAAAACAAAAAAAATTTCTTTAATCCCCAAACGAAATGTTACAAAAAACGAAGCCATCTGGTGGCGAAACGGAGTTCGCCAGGTTTGCTAGTATGAATTAAATAAAGCCTTATAATTTGAAGCGTTGACTCAAAATAAGTCATTAAAAATATTTCAAAACTAAATCTTTCAGAAGCGTAGAATATCTTAACAGTTAATACTAACCGAGATCAATAATGTAGGGTCTGACGCGGCGTCCCTGCGTGCCGTCGGGGCGCGTGAAGGGCGTAGCCCGGTACTGCAGCGCGGCGTGCTGTTTGCTGACAGACGGGTGCTCCAGTGGGATGTCCGCAGCCGCCTTGTCTCGACCCAGTAGGAAACAAGACTGCCGGTGAATGTACAGGATCGGCAGTGCCTTGTCACCTTTGAATGGATAAAACCTGCGAATAATACATATGATTGGATGTGAAAGGTCATAGGCAAAATGTCCAGTATTTTAAGGTCAAATTCTATTGCTGTCTAAATGTCTAAATACATTTCATTGAAAAAATTATGCATTACACATCTATTATTTAAAAATCATCACAGTTATCTGCTAATACAGTACCATACATGATAACTGAGTAAGTACCATTTGGGCAGGTTTATAGTTGGGTGAAATACGTATTTAATCTTCAATCTCGTGACAACTTACCTCCATCGTCTCTTAGGTTGCTTAGCGTCGTCGGGCTCCGAGTACTTCAATACGACACCATTGACTGTGTTGGTATCAGCAGTCAGCTTCCCGGAAAGCCCAAAGTTGGGTTTCTCCTTGTCCCCACCCTTTCCTTCCTTCTTGACTTCCGTCTTACCCCAACTGTACTCTTTATTCTCCTCTGCATCAGTAAATCTGAAATATGAAATGCATAAAAAGTTCTGAGTCTGAAGCGACAGGAAATATTTTGGCAGAAAAATTTTAAGTCCGAAGTTTTCCTTTTAGGCAGGTGTATGACTGCCGACGAGCAGCGAGTAGCTATGGGCTGTTTACTCGCCCAAGAAAGGGACTTAAATATAACATTCCGCGTAAACAAAACACATGCATAATATATGCAAGCGATGCACTCGCCGACTCGCCCTCGGTGAGACACCTGCTTTAATGTGATTGTGTCGCAAACTTACCTAGACTTCCTCTCTCTCTGTTTATCTTCGAACGGTCTCTCCTTTCTCTCGTCGCGTTCCTCCCGCGCGTAGCGCGAGCGGCTCCGGTCAGCTCTCTCTTCTCTTTCTCCGCCTCCGTCTCTCCTGTACTTCTCCTTCAAACCCTCCTCCGGACTCTTAGATGACTCTCTAGTAGAAGAGACATTATTTAATAAACACTATTAATAAAAAATCAGATAACTTTATATATTTAATGACTTCAATATGAATTTATTGCACGCTAAACTTGAGTCAAACTCCTGCACGCATCTTTTAGTTCCGATATTATGTGCGTATTGTTCTTTAAAATGTGTTATGGACATTGGGAGACGTCTTGTGCCAATAAATGACCACCATTTTCAACTATAGCTTTGACCACTCTATGGGATGAACCATTGCTGTAGTTTGTTCAGGGGCCATCTACAAATAATTTATCAATATTTTGAATATTTAAGAGTCTTAGGTTGATTTCAGTTTTAGAACTTAATGTTACACGGTAAGGTTCAAGGTCCGTCCCCCCCCCCCCCCTTATCTCGTCGCTTTTTATCCCCTACGTCCCGTTACGTGTGACGTATTTATTATTAACAAATACTATTATTATTCATAATAAATGGGCTGTAATGACATATAGGGTATCGTACCTTGGGTGCGGCGCTTGCGGCTTATCAACTCTGCTCGGCCTCTGACGTATGTCACGATTTCTGTAAGCCGATAATAATTATGTCTAATTAAATGCAGAACATAGCATATTCAGTTAGACTTTGGAAAACAGCAGTACATTCACTGAATTGAAATAGATCACACGGGTTCTTCATGCTTCATATAATTACATTGAATAAATAATTAGTGAATAAATTTTACTATTACATTTGTTATAGCGTGTATAAAAATAATAGCAAAGTTACGAGTTTAAAGACTTAACTCGATAATTTGATATTGGCAACCAGTATTCAACTTAAACAAATGAGTCAAAGTTAACTATTTGCTTACACTTCGTTTATTGACGCCTTGAATGAATGCCAAAAATAAAAGATAAACAAAATATGTACTCTTGTCAACACTTCAGAATTCTTGCAACTTTTCAATCGTACATATTGAATTACCTATTTCATTACAAGATTTCAAAACAATTTAATGTGACACCTAATTGCAGTAAAATTTAAGGTTTATTATTATTTGACATCAAAAATATCTCCAACACAAGGAGGCAGTTACTTGACACTCCTTTTACACTTACCATAGCGATAATACTTGTACAAATGGTGCGTTGGCGATATGTTACATATACCTACTGAATTTCATCCGATCGTGGATTTCTCTATTTCACAATGAGTATGGAGTTCTTCTTTAGGCAGGAACAGATAAAGTAGACAGAGTAAATGAAACAGATGAAAGCAACTTTGGTTTTTGAAGAATGCTTTGCTTCCTCTCTACCTCTTAGGTACACACTTCTGTTTTCTAAGGAATATTCTTTCACTTTAATTGAATTCCACTTCTTTAAAAACTGTCTTCATATTGCGTTAAAGTGGTTTTGTTTTTCTTTCACTTCTCTTTATTTTTATTTAAATAGCATTCCATGCTCTAATGTTCCTAAGGTTTTCTTGCATGTTATGTTTCATTTAATTCCAGCATTTGATACTTGCCTCCAAACTTTTCATATACTTGTAATTTCTATTGCAATCTGAGCTTTTAACAAATCTTCCTTCCAATATTTGCAATTCTTTCGAATCCTTAAAGTGCATAGCATAGCTTAATAAAGCATTATCTACATATATAAATATATTCATATCTAGTTTTATACTATGAGGTAAATATAGATATGCTTGAGGATTCTATATAAACATTACACATTCATGAAAATAAATAGTGTTGTTTGATTTTCTTGGAAAATCGAAAAGTCATCTTTAAATGAAATTTACGGTCCATCCAATATCTAATGCTTCAATATGTGTATTAGTCGAAAACACTACATTTTTTCTGTCCAATCCTCTCAATGGTTCCATTTTCACTCACAATAACATGGAAAATATTGTTGAAGTATTTATTGTAATCAGTCTTGATTAAGCCTTAGTAGGTAACATAAACATGACCCTGGGTTTATCAAACGTAAATTGTTTGGCCACAAATCTCAAAACATAGTATAACAGGATGTGAAGCCATGACATGGTATTCCGTATTGCACTTTCTCTGTTCACATATAAAAATAAAAGCGCTCACAAGACTGTTCTGAACTGAGTATCAATTCTTGATTTTCTGTGTAAACAGTAAATACGTCATAGTATTTTTCGAAAGGTCCAGAACAAATAATTTTACTAGTCTCATACACGCCTAGAGTTAGCATCATTTAAGGTACACAACTTTAAATAATGTTGTAAGTGTAATACGTTCTGACCGAACTCAATACTATTTTCTGTAGAGATGTCACTGTAAAAACAAATATATTCGTTTAACTTCGCGGATTATAGGGTGCAGTATGGCTGCACCACAAATATTAATGTTTTCAGTGATGTTATTTCGAAATGTAATATTAGGTACATTTGAAAGCAGTTTAATGAAGACATTAAAATTTGTTGATTTGATTATCTGCATTTTTGAGATGAGAATTGCAAATACAAGTGAATACCTTTCTGGTGAAAATCGTTCCTCTCGTGGCTTTTCCCTCTTGTCAACAAATCCTCTTTCACGGTACCTTGTAGGTTCTGGAGGTCGCCTATGTAACAGAAATATTAAGGAGATGTACATTAATTGTCAAATAATTTGATTTTATGTTACTTTTATGTTACTGAAGTAGATATCAACAATTACCTGTCTCGATAATCTCTATTGTCACCAAACTCTCGACGCTTTGGCCCCTCATACTGGTTGTACCTATTGTTTCCTAAAATAAAAAGGGATATTATTAAAAAATGCCTCAATCCAAAATCAAATCACATTTAAAATTAGAACTATAATGTACCTCTTGGATCTTCTCTATAATAAGGTTCTTCCCTCTGTCTTTTATTGTAGTGTTCTTCAGGTCTGCGCTCACCATAATGTGGTCTGAAAGTAATTTTTACTAATTAACTTTGTTATCAACATTGAGATAAAATTTTATGGCCAAACAACTTTCACAACACATTTAAATCATAGTGTTAACTAATTATGTTGAAATATTTCACGATTACGAAATTACCTCTTAAACTCGTCATATTCTCGCTGTCTATAGCCATGTTCGGCATTGGAATTGTTGAAACGCCCACTTTGACCAAATTTTTCTCCATATCTCTCATACCTTTCCGATGGATGTCTTAAACTAGAAATATGAGTATACTATAGTATAGTGTAGTATAGTAGTTTTCTCTATAAAATTTTTAGTAATTAGCCGCGTACTGACTGACTGAGCAGCCTCGCGAGGCCTGCCGCGCGAAGCAAATGCTCGGCCTGTCGGGACGTGCCTCGGCCGAGGCAAACGCACGCGTCGCCTCGCCCGAGCGTGCCGCGGGCCGAGCCGAGCGTTGTCGGTTTTTGTCCATGCTCAAAGACGCCTCAGTACGTTTGCCGCGCTCACTCAGGACGGTTGTGTTTCGCCTCGCTTGTTCGTCGCACGTTAACGTCATGGATAAAGAACAATGTCTTAAATTAATACAACTATACGGAGAATATAGACAATTTGTGTCCTTCTTGCTTATTTTGGTATTTATAAGAGAGTACAGATTTTCAAATTCAAGTTTACTCAGTCTAGTAAAATTTTTTTCTGCGTCATTGAAGCACAATTCTTCAAACAATCTGTTCCCAGCTTGTAATCTGTTTTGGTATAATAGTTTCATGCGACGTTTAGGTTGCCGTTTTCTTTTCTTTACAAGCCGTAGAATTATTAGAAAGGCAGTGGCGGCAATAGCTTTCCGAACGTGCGGCCTCATGGCGATCTTGAGCAAAACTGGCTCGGCGTTGCCGCGCGCGGCTGGCTCGATCCAAAAAATGTAAGCATCGAGGCTGCCTCGCGAGGCAAACGTCCCGCGGCAAACGTCTGAGGCTGCCGCGCGAGGCGGCTCGGCCAGTCAGTACGCGGCTATTCAAATTCCCTCGTACTAATTAAACTGATTGAAACAATAAATTTAATTGGTAGATGAATTCTTTTCTCATATACACAGTACTGTAAAGCTTCCAAGTTGACATCTCACCTTTCATGTCGTCTGTCGTAATTGTAGTTTTCTTGTTGATATTTATGCTCCTTACTTGAGCCCCTGTAGAATCGTTGCACTTCTTGTTCACGGTCATAATTCTCTTCGGATGGTGATCGACGATATTCTCTTCTGTAATTAGAAAATCATTAATTTCTTACTCATCCTTTTTTGGGGGCCTCTCCATTTTCTCTGAATACCTTAAGCTATTTTATATTTATTGCAAATTAACATATATATAATGCTGCCTCTACACATAGGCCAACACGTTGGCAAGTGCGCTGGCTCAGCCACTGGTCCAATGTGTAGAACGGGCGTTGGCGCATTGGCGGTAGGCATTGGAACGTTGGCCGGCGCGCTTGCGAGCTTGCCGCGCGGTGTCGGTATCATCAAAGAACACTTGTCGCAAGCTTGGCGCACCATCCACACATTGGCCGCGCGATCAGTTTGCCCGGAGCAGCGATCAAGAGTGCATATTTTCTTCTTGCCGCGTATTAACACCTAACCTAACAAAATGGCGTATAATATGAGTAATGAGGAAACTTTTAAATTTATTGAGCTCTATCACAGTGAAAATTGCCTATGGAATCCAAAAAATAAGTACCATAAAAATAAAAATGTTGTAAGTATTAAAAATGCTAAATAAATAAGGTTCTTGGACATTCCGTTTTCCTTACGATATTTTACTTCAAAGTAAGAGCATCGTACTTTATCCGTCCGCACATTGGCCCGAACCAAAGCATACTGAACGACCTTCCAATTTGTGGATTAACTCACAAGCACGTTGGCAAGCGCACCGCCAGCGCGTTGGCGAATGCGCTGGCCTATGTGTAGAGGCGGCATAATAAAATAAACAAATGAACAACATAAAGAAATAATGCCAACTGGAGATGAGGCTTAAAAGAAACTTACTGATAATATGTGCGTGATGGTTGGCTACCCTCCCCCGAGGAATCCCGCCGTTCCTTCACAACGCTGTGCAAGCGACGTGGCGCTGGTTCTTCATCTATCAGAGGAGATCCACAACATTAATTATAATTATAGTCAATTATATTTACTTAACTATTATATTTACTTATCTACATATTTATTCAAGTAAAACAAAAGACTTTTTATGCCATGGCAGGCATGTAGATGCAGCTTATTACACTTGTTATAGAACTATGCGATTAATCAGTAATGATTCGGACTTCCACGCATTTTTAAATTTTTTAACCAACACAAGTAACTGAGTAACCTAGTAAGTATTAAAAACCAGTTTTATACCTTCACTAACAGTGGAAGTACGCGCTCTCTTACTCTTATGTTTATGTTTCTTTTTCTTTTTAGATGCAGCTATTTCGCCATCGATAATTGAAAAACGGTCGCAAGATATCACTGATTCAGAACGTCGCTTCTTTTTGCTATGTTTCTTCTTCTTTTTCTTATGTTTACGTTTCTTAGATCGCTTCTGATCGTCGGAATTGCTCTCAGAATCAGATGAGTCTTCATGTTTCTTTTTTTTCTTGTACCGGTGATCCGATTCGGAAGAGTCTTCGCTTTCGCTCTCAGATGAACTGCTCGATTTATCACTAGCGTTTGATTCCTGAGACTCCTCAGAAGAAGCATGATGACGCTTTTTTGACTTCATTTTAACAAGTTTTTATGAGATGCACGAAACAATCTTGTGAAAAAAAGATTAAAATCAATCCACAAAATCAGATTCGCAAAATACACGCCATCGTCGCCATCACAGACAGACCATAGACACGTCAACGTTGGTCGTTGATTGATTGATTGATGAAGAAAAAAAATGCAAATCATAGACAATAAATAATGGCCGTTGCTAGTCGTCCGCCAAGCGGATGAATAAAAATTATTCGTCTGATTATCGGATGGATAAAATATATTATATTATTATTATATTATTTTATTCATCCGTTCAGCGGACGACTAGACACTTCGATAAATAATACACATTAAAGATAATGAGGAGATCTATGATACAGATGCCACATATGAACTTTACAGATTTAGACAAGTTTTGAATTTGTGTTGTGAATGCAGAAAGCGCTCAATGCGCAGAATGCCAAAAGCGGCGAGGTATAGACATGCGTGCTTAGATTCTAATTCTCATAATAGTAAGTAGCTAAGTAGTAAGGCCACAGCGCCAGTAATAGCATTCACTAAACTCAGCGATTCAGAAATTCGGATAGTTCGCTATGATCGAAAATGATAACGTCATCACCGCTAACACTTGGCTAACACCAACACCAAATCAACGATTATAATGAATTTATTGGAACGGTTTGTGATATGTTTTGAGCGTTTTTATTGTTTACTGGAACGCGCTCGTGGTAATTTGACATTTGACATTGACAATAAAAAACAATGTGTCGCGACTGTCGATTACAGTCAATTTGGCGTTTTGGCCGATTTACAAGAAAACGCCGAAATAAAAGTATAAAGTACCTACCAAAGCAGTAAGTCGGTTAACATTTTTTGTTTTTATGATATTCCTCATTTTCCAAGAACATTATGTAAAGTAATTGTTTACATTTGTAATTTTGTATATAAAGTTCAATTCGATATAAAACAACAATCTTGATGACATGCCTAACAAAATTTGTTTTCATTTTCAGGATAAAAGGTTGTTGGTGTTAAAGATTGTAGATATTGATTGTGTAAATAATAGAAGAGTAATTATAAATATGTCTATGAGAAAAAGAAGCGGTTCAGGGTCTAAGAGACACCTGAAGGAGAAAGTAGTGCAGATTTATGAATCATTTTTCAAAGGAGAAGATTTAACCAGTGAAAATCCTACATTTTGGGACGAATTTTTTCTGTTAAAACCTAAAATTCCACAATTGGAAGCAGAAATTCATAAGTTGTCAGCTGAACAATTAATGAACATGAAGGACAATATTAATTTACTTGTTTTCCAATGCATTGAAATGTTAGGTCAAGAACATCATATAAGGTAACAATTTTTAACTGTACTCAATTACTTGTAAGATTTTAAATGGCTTCTCAAACATCCATCCATCATAGTCTATTCATTGAAGCATGTGTATTTTTAGCAAAGTGTAAACATAATAAACCTAATAAATAAAATTGCACATTAACAATTTGCATTTATAAGATGTTATGTTATGTTTACATTATCTGCATCTTAGTCTCATTTTTAGATAAGTAAAAAAAATGTTTTGTCTTCATACATTTTTAGGCAGCATTATCTATGATGCCGTTGGTATAACTAACATCTATTGATCTCTTACCATCATATTATGATTTCAAACTTATATCATTATAGGCACTAAACATTTTAAATGCCAACGATATTCACAATTTCTCTACTATGAGTTTTGCCATTATAATGACCTATTTACCACTGTTTTTATTTAAATAAACTATGATGTAATGGCAATAAGAAAATTACCATTTATGTAATGATATATGGCAATTTTCTTGAGTTCTTTGGTGTTAGCTTAGTAAAGTTCTTTGGTAAAAGCTTAACATAAATTTTGTAGTATTAATTATAAAAAACAATGACAAGCTAATGGTGTCAGTAAAAATTCTTAGAAACAAAATTCTTTCGAAAGAATTTCAATTATCAAAATTGGTTCTGATACTTATCAGTATGATAAAGATAAGATATAATTTAACTAAAGAAGTGTAGAACCAAGTTCTTGCGACATTAGTATTAACAGCTTTTATTAACGGACAGTGACTCATCACACTGAGTTAGGAATTGAACTCAAAACCAGGGTAGACATAATATGAAAGATAAATCTTTGTTTCTTAGATTAGTTACATTAAATTCTCAAGCCCTCAGACATTTAGCAGAGTTGAAGTTTAAACTTCAAATTCAGTTGAGTCATAAAGAAGTTAAAAGTGTGTGCACTCATATACAAAAAATTTTTTGTACCATTTTTGTTACTAAAAATATATTTGTATTGCAGGCTTGTATATGCACTTCAAACATTCAGTGCACTTTTAACAACAATGTACCAAAGATCTGGGCAGGACTCTGGGATAAATATTAAGGATATTTTATTAGGCATGGACACAGCCAATTCTAAGATGCAGAAGTTATTGGAACACTGCAGTACAATTATTTCTGGTAAAATGAGAATACAATAGACATAATGACATATGACAACTTTTATATCTTCAATATATCAAAACTATATTTCAGAATATAACTAATCCTAATACATACATTTACAGGTGATGTACCTGAAAGTCTCAAGTCAATGGTGTTGAAGTTACTACTAATTATTGCAACAGGAATAGATAATATTGATGATAACCCTCTTGTAGAACATTTGATGCAGAATTCATTATTTGAACCATTGATACAACTATTATGTACTTCTACTGAGAGACAGCAACATGGCAAGAATTATTTAAATTTGTTTATTTTGTAAATATAACTAGCCTGAAACATTTTTGTGGCTTAGTATTATTTTTTTCTCTCATGGATTGATTTAAGAATTATAACTACTTACAACTTATAATATTGAATTTGTTTTCAGGGTATGATGTTGTTCTGCTACTAATGTTTTTGGTCAATTTCAAGAAACAAGAATCAGCCAATCCATACGTAGTAAAATTGTCAATCCTTGATGATGAATTAGCTTTAAATGGGTAAGGAATTAGTTTCAATTAAAACATATTTTATAGCACAACGTGACTTAAACCCGCATTTAAGTCACAGTTTTCAGTGGCGTAAGTAGTTCATTTTTACATGGCAAATGACGCCAACTTCACGCCATTCAAAAATAAATTATTGACAATTGCGAAGCTAGAAATTAAAAAATATATAACATGAGGGTACTTTATGACATTGAGTGACGCAAACGCGAAGGTAGAAATTAAAAAATATATAACATGAGGGTACTTTATGACATTGAGTGACGCAAACCCGCGTCAAATCCGCACCACAGGTTAGCAAATAGTCACCATGTAAGCCTGCACTTATAATTATCCATACTGTGCTTTAGTCATATTTATCTTTACTGCTTTTTAAACTTATTCAGTTGAAGTATGTTTTGTTTATTGTAGGTAGGAACCTATGTGTGAAATTGTTGGTGAAAACTGTTACTTTATCATATTTTAATGGGAAATATTATTGAGTAAACAAATAACCTACTTACTTAACATAGTATGGGTAAGTACACATAAAGGGTAAAGGACACTGTTTGGTGAAATCAGCGAAAAAATATTTCATAATTAGTTATCTTATCTTCTCAAATTGTTGGTTCAGTATACTAAACTAGTGTTTAATATGGGTTATGCAAGAATTTACATAGGTTAGAGATTCTCCTAAATACAGTTTTATGTTGTACAAAACTTGAATATAAACATTAACAACTTCGTAATAATTCCTTTCAGGAGGCTTTGTCGTTATTTTTTTATCTGTCTCTTCATGTTTCGAACACTTTGTAATTCTCTTTCGCACAATAAAATTACATTATCATCATCGCAACTCAAAAATCTTTATGAAATTAAAGCATCAAATTATAACTTTTATTTATTATAACTACAATAAAGCGGGTTTATGTCACTCGTGCTATAAAATAATATACGATACTCGTTCGTAAAGTTGCATTTTTGAACGGCGTATATCTTCACGCCGTTCAAAAATGGGCAACTTTACGCACCGTATCGTAATGTACTATTAATAAAAAAGCCATACTTGTAACTGCAAAGAAGAATACTAAAAAGAAAGCACTTTAATTAAGAACTCCTAAAATCTTTGCCTAAAATGTACTGCACATTAACAAATGAGTTATTAAGGAATCAAAAAAAACTTTATTATGATGTGGATTACAACTTAAAGCATATTGAATTTGATCCTTTCAATGCATGTTACTGCTTAATAGCAATACAATGAGATTTCTAGAAGTTGGTTATTCAACCATTTTTAATAAACAAATAATAATTTCAGATATGGCCAAGTGATAACCGCTGCACTTAACGACTATGTTATGTCTACATTCGGAGGTGTGCAAGCAGGCAGTGGTGGAGGATGGCTATCGTCTCTCACGAGCATGGTCGGTGGAATATTCCTAACCAGTGATGATACACAGCCAGTTGTAAGAGGCCAGAGGAATAGGTGAGATGTATTGCAATTTGAGATATTATGTGTCAATGCACTATGATAGCGGTGTGAACAGTCAGCAAGTAACTATTTATATGTGCATCTCTTTTGTTTACACCAAATTTGTTTCCTGAGCGAAAAGTTGATGATAAGTGCTTGATAAAACGCTACTGGTGGGACACCTACCTAACAAGATAAGTAAATTATGATGTTTCATGTTTAAATGTTTATCCAGTGGCGGTGAAGAAGGCATGCTGTTAGCGCTGTACGAAGCGGCGCACCTGAACCGGAACTTCATGACGACGCTGGCGCACTCCTCGTCCGCCGGGGCGTCGTCGGCGCCGCCTTCCCCGCCGGCTACTTTACCCCCGCACCAGGTAATATTGACGTCTGTTAATGGGTGCTGTAGAATTGTTTTTAGAGGCGCACCTTCATAGCATACACTTACAAATAGCTTACGGGGTGTCCTACGTGAGCGACGAATACGATGCGACGCGGCGCGACGTAATGCGACGCGATGCCACACGCGACAAGTGTCCTACGTGAGTAGTCTACGCGACAAGTGAGAGTCCTACGTTATTTTTGTCATTACTTCTCGAATTATGGAGAAGTAATGTTCTACTTTGCTCGAAAGTTCATATTTAAAGTACAGACTTTTAAAGAAATATCTTAAGGACAGAAAGAAAAGAAATATAATATTTTTACAGATGCATAGATAACTGTAGCTCGAAAGTTCAAAAAAAATCTTTAACAGGAATATAGCTTAAATATCAGAATTATCTTTATTCTATAGAGTTGAAGATTTATAGTTATTGTATGATGCCATATTAAAATGATATGTATTATGTAAGGTTGAAAAAAAATCCTGTTCTCTGAGAGACGCGCCTTGACTATTAAAATTTGACTATGTTATGCAATGAACATTTTATATTATTGAATCACCTGTTTTCATTTTAGGCTCCTCCAAATTTGGCACAGATTCAGGCCCTTGATAATGATCAACCAACGAATCTTCTAGTAACGTTTTTCCAGTATTGGTAAGTGCATGCATTATCAATCTTAGGGTATTGTGTATATGTATAGGGTTGCAAATATACGTAATATTACCGAAAACGCTGGTAAAATACGGGTATTTTACGGCCATTTATATAAATTACGGTAAAATTACCGGCGACTTATGAGATGTTAAATTCTAATAATTTGTTTTAAATTTCGCGTGCGTATAGTTATACAATCATTATTTACGTTGCTGATTAGTGCAGTCCGTCCTATTGTGTGAGCGGTACAGTCAAACGGGGTAACTTTGATACAGCATCGCTGTATTTACTCTTCAAAACGCAAGCATTTTAATTTTTTATTTTGCAAGTTGAATAGGAAAAGTACGATTAGGTAAAAAACTATTTTTCTTTGGAGTGTTGATATACTTACTATGCCGCAACGGCAATGTGTATTAACACAGTGCCGTAACCGCTTTTTTGTTGTAGTCGTATAAAACGTTTTTTACCGAAAATTACCGTATTTTACGTAAGATATCGTTTAAGACCGTAACTTACCAGGGTAATATTATCAATTTACAACCCTAATTGTGTACAATACAAATCTCTTTATACCTCATTGTCACTTGATCAAACGGTAGTGTTATCAAGGATTTGTTGTATCGTTGTAATTGAAGTATGATTTGTTTCTGAATAATGGCTCAAATATAATTTTAACTAACTTAATGTTGTTAATAATTATACTATGTTTTTCCACATTTCAGTTCCATAGTAATGGCCGACACAAGGACCGAAGCTAGTATAAACAAATGCAGCCTATGTTTCATCACTCTGACATGTATTGTGGAAGAACAGTTTGCTAATTCTATTATGCATGATCAGAATTTGACATTTAAGGTAATTATTATTTTCTTTATTGTAATATAATTACATAATTGTCATCTTTCCTAATAATATTCGTATTTACTTTTATATGCGGGAAATAAATTAGGCTTCATTTACAAGTTTATTATAAGTCTATCATACATCTTGGTATTTATGTTACTATAGTAGAAACGCGCTAGCTATGCGTTCCTGAAGTCTGTCATGTAACTTTGAACTGGCGTACAAATTAACTGTCAATTTTTTAATATCTTTTAAATGCCTTATTAACGAGTGATAACATTGAAACCAAACATTAAATCGAATAATTATGCCAACTTACAATAGTCGTATTAATCTTGGGCTAAAAGTATTACAATTACTTAAATAACAAATATAAAAACAAATACCTTTTAAAATAAAACCACGTCAAACGGCGCTCGTTCAAGGTTATATTCATGTCATATCAACTTTTTGTTTTTGTAGTAATGAGACATAATGAGGCTTTGGGCAAAACGTCCCACTCTGAAAACGTCCCACGGGACGTTTTTGTCCTTTGATTTAATTTAATTTTTTAAAGCTATAAGCTAAATTCTAATTAAAACAGATATTATGGCATTTGTATTAGTCATTATATAATTATTTAAAAATAATTTATATTAAGTACTGTATTTCAATTTCTTTTTATTATCAAATAGAAGCTAACCTTAATATTTATAGTGAAAATATCTTACACACGTATGTAGATTTTTCTGCCGACTATATAATTTAATTTTGAATTTCTGGGACCAATCGACCCAGTCAAAAAATTACGGGAGCGAAAAGTCCCATGGGACGTTTTCCGAGTGTGACGTTTTGCCCAAAGCCTCTTTATTGTACATCACTAGTCATGATGAATTGACAGACTTCAGGAACGCATAGCTAGCGCGTTTCTACTATAAGCAAAAAATCAGTCAAACTATATAGTGTATTATTAACACACGTACTTAAAGGACAAATAACGAAATATGAGTAGAATCATTCGCCTTTCTATCGGCCACTTACAGCTATTGTGTGTAATTGATCACTTATCTATTATACATCCTACATTTATATATTAATTTCTATCTTTGACTTAAATACTAATAATTCGGTTTATTACCCAACAGGTCCAATTGTATAGGCTACCAATGCGTCATAGAAAGATAATATTAGAAGAACCGCCTTCACAACCGTTGGCTTCGACATTAATTGGTTAGTATATTAAAACATTGTTTTTTAGGATATTTAGTAATTACCTCACGGTCTGACTGAGATTGCAAGGAGATGGTTAAAATGGAGACGTCATTAAATTCTCAAAGAAGATGATTAAATGAAATATGTATGTTGAAATTGTGTTTAAAAAATTAGTTGTTCAGATAAAAACCACATCGCGCTCGGCAAACACGGCAGACTGTGGCCTGTATCCCTATCCCTATAGAGAATGTACTGAACCCAACAGTACTTCAATATCTTTCATTATTCTATTCTTTCTTGCTCAGATAATGACAGGCGCTATTAATTGTCCATAAGAAAATGCCTATTTTCCATCAGTTGATTTATTGTTAGTCGTCTATAAACATACAAAAAATGTCAAAACAACATAACCTCCACAGATCTCCTAGTAGAGTTCATGATGTGCCATCTCCTGAAGAAGTTCCCGGGGGAACTCTACCAACTATGCGTTGGCGTGTTACTCCGTCTGCTGAGCTACCAGAAGCGGTGTAGAGTGCGGCTCACACGCGACTGGCGCCCTCTGTGGGCCGCGCTCATAGCGGTCCTCAAGTTCCTAGTCACCAACGAGAGTACGCTGCTTCGACGGCATAACATCTTTGTTATGGCGCAGCAGGTGAGGGTTTTTATAGGTTTTTTATTTATTTAAAGGGTTTGTTATAGTGGTTGGTTTTTGATGTTTTGTTGAATAGAATGGGTGCTAAGTTAGCTATGAATGTATGATAATATAGTCTGTTTTATCTGCATTGTTTTATTTGTACTGGGATAAATTTCATGTGTCCAGGTTCTTGTATTTATTTACAATCTATGGGATAGCAGTTAATTAAACTTTAAATAGGAGAAAAAAACAGTTTTCTTGAAAATTTATATAGTCCAACAATATAATATGGCAATAGAGATCAGTTGTTATTGATACTTTTGTTGATTAAAAATTTTACACAAGTAGGAAATATAATTAATTTCAGTTTTATCTGTCTGTTGCAGGTAGTGAACATATTCAACTTATTTATCACAGTCGGTGACACGTTTCTGCCGACCCCGGCTTCGTATGACCAACTGTACTACGAACTTATCAGAATGCACCAAGTGTTTGATAACCTCTTCTTCATGGGTAAGTTAAAAAATCTCTTTGTTAAATTGTTTATTACAGTTTAATTAGTGGATTTGTATATAAAGTGTACTGTGTTATTTTTACCATAAAAAAAAACTTAGATACTTTATAATATTGAGAATTGTTAATACGGCATGTTACTTCGAT
Organism: Hesperia comma; assembly: GCA_905404135.1. Lineage (NCBI taxonomy): Eukaryota > Metazoa > Arthropoda > Insecta > Lepidoptera > Hesperiidae > Hesperia > Hesperia comma. The sequence continues at coordinate 8,286,589 of FR990025.1, read as the reverse complement.
TGAAGATTTATACATATATAAATCACACTAAATCACGTAACTTTGACATAAATTTCTCCATTTTTCTGCAATATCGCACAATGCCAATATTGCCTTTTGCTAACACAATAAAAACAGGTCCAACAAATAAACGGAAACTATTACTGAATCTTGTACCACGCGTTTAATTATAAGTACGATTAAATTTGCAGCGTTGCGTTACTCAACCGGCGACGGGGAGTACAAAGCGGAGGCGCTTCGCCTCGCCAACTGTTTAGTGAATGTGCGAGCTATCATACAGCACTTCTCGCCCAAGATAGAGGCATGGCTCAGCTCGCAGAACCTCTCCACTCCCACCGAGGATCAGGTAATGACCGTGTTTTGCGATAAAGATATTAAAATGGTAGATACGTTTTGTTTCTACGATGCAAGTTGCACTTTTAGTTCTGCTTCATAACATAGGGGGACTACAGATTGCAAAATAATTATGGAGCGTATTACAAAGGCAGACAAATAATTGAAAATGAGCAAAATTTGAACATCTCGTTTTTGCATCACATTAACTTCGGTTTTACTTGCAGTGTCATTGAGTTACGTTGTTATTGACATATTATTAGATATAATTATGTGTTTTAAACTGATACTTCATCCTCTGTTCTTCAAAAGTTAATGCAACATAATATGTGATAAGTAAGAGATATTTAAGTGAGAATTCAGAGCAGTTTAACAATTCTTAGGGTTAAATGCTAAGTAAATATTTTTTCCCCAATAACAGATACTAGAAGTGGTGCGCAAAAACTACGACAGCCTGATACTGAAACTGCAAGAAGGGTTGGAAGCGTACGACCGTTACGCGGAGCGATCTCACCGCGCGTTGTTATCGAAGCTAGTCCGGGCGGCGGCTGCGTCTGCGCGGCTTCGCAGTGACGCCGCGGCGTTACGCGACCACTCGGCGGCGCTACTGTCGCACTACACCGCCCTCGCGGTACCCACCGTGCCCGCGCTGCCGGTCCCCTGACTACATGACGGTACCGCGAGCGACACGGGCGACGTTCAGAGGTCTAGGTTTTATCACCAAAAATATTAAACCAGTCTCGGTTAATTGCAGATTATGTATAATATATGTTCCGCGTTGCCGATCCCCTGACTACATGATGGTACCGCCACTAGCGCCACAGGCGACATAAAACATTTTCAACCGGTCGTGACTCCGGTTACTTATTTATTGTACGTTCCTTATTAAATCTTGTACTATATTAATTATCATATTGAAATGCACTCGAGAGTATCTATTGTGTTTACACTGCTGGCCCTCCGACTACATGACAGTGTCTACACCAGTGAAACAGTAGATTGTTAAATTACCATTAATCGCACTTAAAACCAGTAAATAACTTTAATGATTATTTTTATCATATTTTACTGAGGTATTAGATTGGGTAACCAAAACACAACCATACCATTACTGGTATTTAAACTTCTTGTGACTTCTCGTTCCCGTTATAAAGAATAACGGGTAGCGTCATCTTTTATAATCATGTCAGATATTATTCTACTACAAAGTAAATACTTTACAAACTTTTTAAATATCGGTCAGCTAGAAAGTTTTCATGAAAATGAAATGCACTACACTAATTATTTCCATGTTCGCTTCTTTTCATAATATTCACAGCACAAAACTTGAAAAGAAGTGAAGATTGTATTTCATATTAAATAACTTATGGATAAGCATGTTCTGAAATTTTGTTTATAATAAATATTTTAGTATTTAATTAAATCAATACACAACACACCAGGTTGTAACTACCAACATTATATTGAGATTTTGTTGTGTAAATTAATCAAAATAAAGACAATTTTTATAAATACCTAACAATTTTGCTGGCTTAACATATGAATTAGGATGTTTCATACATAATTACATGTATCAAATATTGTATGACGTAGTTTTTATCTCGAATGTATATCATAACATAAACATTTTGTAACCATTGCAATTTGCACACTACATGGACGCCTGTAATTTAAAGTCGTAAATACCTAATGCTCTTTTTCTAGAGTCGAATTAATAGGAAAAATGAATAAGAAATGGTAAGAGATAATAATTAACTATAGTATAGTATAGCATGGCTCTTGCTACATTTTTGCATTTCAGTATACAATTATAGCTAAACATACATATTTAACCAATGGAATTGGAGTATAGCTTTGAGCATAGTAAGAGTAAAATAAATTATTGTAGTACCCTGGCGCAAATTTTTATATGCTGGTTCACAATTCTAAACGAAATTGTAGTTTATGCAGTAGTAAATATTTTATCGCGATTCGCAATTCGATGAAATTGTACAAACGTGGTGTTTTCTTCTAATGTACAACTACTATATTGCAATTTATATCAGTGTACTATATAGATGATGTTAACCAAATATAAATTATTAAGAAATATGTGTTGTCATACGACATCCAGTTGGATTGGAACAGAGTTCCTTTCGCTATTATAATCAGTAGGTAAGTATATTTTAAAAGGCACAATGATAATTATAACATCAGACGTACATATATAAATAAAAAATCAAAACAAATGTTGTTTCTGGTGGAATTACATATTGTTTATATCATGATGATTAAGTACCAGTTCCGCAAGCCGCGTTAAGGAACTTCGTTCCAAAAACAATTTTATAAGTTATCTTTAGAGTTAAGACAAACCGCTTTCCGATTATGCGTACTTCCGCATGACATCATAAGTGTATGTATTTATATAATAGTAAAATTTATAATTTGTTATCTATTATGTTTTACCTGCAAATCTTGTATATCACCTACATAAATTTTAATATTAGGAAATATTAAGAGTGTATTTTTAACATTCAGTGTAGTGTACAAAAATATAAGTATAATAAATTTAATATGGATTTTAATTTTTTGTGTACGGAAGTCAATGTTAAATAAGATAAATGTCATATATTTTATTAATATAATAGAAGACTGAATTAATTTTGTTTTATTTTTAAATCCTAATGTGCCTTATAGGTATCCCCCGAATCGCCAATAAATATTATGATAATTATCATAATCGGGTCACAGAAGAATAACAACGAAGATTTTACAACGGTTAAATGCGGGTTAGAAAGATACTTGTGTGTGGACGACCCTTACCGCTGAACGTTGGACATTAAACCAATGTTTGTAGGTATTATGCGAGGATTCGAGGTCCTCGCGCTTTGATTTTCTACTAAAATCTGACACAACTTTGCAAACCATGACAAAAATCTCGTATAAAATCATTTGCGAAGGTTGTCCTACACATGTGGGTTTGCATATGCACATTGCACACCAATTAGTGTGACCGGCCTAAGAACTATTGCAATTAAGAACCAGTAGGCCGTGGCTAGTGTGAATCTCGACCCAACAATACATTTTGGGATATGCTAAACTTAGCTTTGACATCATTTTCCCATCTTTATTTACTCTATTTGCCCAGTTTTAGTAGTTTAAGAATTATTTCCAGTAGTTCTGTTGTTTTGACAGAACTAAGTTTTTTTAACCTTAGACAATATCCAAAAAAATCAAACACTGGAAAACATACAATTTGAACTATATTGTAGTCCATGAATATGAAATCCATAATAATATTAATTAATAATATAACAATGATTAGAATTATATAAATTGCAACACGACTAGATGTTTTAAAGTATTGACTAGATTTATAAATTTGGTTTAATTTGTGCTTTTTTAAGCTTAAGTTTTACAAATAGGTACCTTTTAATTGGAATGTTTCTTTTAAATATAGCAAATTTACTAACTTGCTACCTAATTACTTAACTACATTTTATCACTAAGCTGATTTCATTTCAGCTAGAGCTTCTCTCACCAACTGCTCTAACTCCTCTGGTAACACGGTTTTAGAACAGGCATGATTATTATCCCCGTCACCTCCTGCGTAATTATAATTAATCTCCACAGAGCATCTATCATGAATATCCCGTATTTGTTCCTCATCACTATCTGAATCTCTATTCTTGATTGCAGTTGTTTGATCAACATCAGTTTTATCTTTGGATTCATCAGATTTTACAGACACAGTCTCTGTGATTTCTTCCAATAGCATTTGTGATGGAAATATTGGTATACATTTTTGGCCATTACACCAGCTGTCTAAAGTATTTTCCAATTCTGTTATTCTGTTAGCTAAAATTCTGTAAATAAAATAAGTTTCTATAAGAGCTGATACTACTTTTTAATGTTATACTCATATTACAGAATTAAGTATGTGCCATAGCGGAAGGTAAGATAACAATAGTGGGTACAGATAAGCCATAATCCATAACTATGAATAATATACATACTGATTTGTCTTCCTCTGATGTTGAAGAGCAATAGATTTATCATTTAATGCTTCAAATAATCCCAAACAAAGGGATTTTAACTCAGCGGCGGAGCTACGCTTCAGGCCTGTTTTTGAATTGATATCCAGATACTCCCTCACTACAAATATTAATATTTAATCGAACTAAGTTGTAAATGAAGTAAAATTAGGAAGAGAAATAAAAAAACAGTACTAACCTTGCTTTTGAGTCATAACATCAGAAAATCCCTTCTTAAAATTTAATGTATTATTTTTGGTTCTGTTATCAAGCAGTGTCTGTAAATAAACAAAAAATTTTAACATCCATCCTTTAAAATAACTTTCTCTAAAGCTTATTTAATATACACATTACCTTATATTTTGTAAGATTCCTTTTCACAATTTCTTTTTCCACTTGAATCTGAGTGATTCTTTCGTGTAAATATTTATTTTCTGTTACAAGAGCATCAATGTCCACAACAGGTTTCGGACGGTCTGAATCTTTGTCTTGCTGAGAATTTAGTCTACTTGATAGCATATAACTGATTTGATGATTCAACCTCTGCACTTTACTCTTGTAATAATCTCTATCAGAGACTAATTCTTCTTTCTCATCCAATGTTGCTCTATAGTCTAACTGGATTTGTTGATACTGTTTATGAAAACACACAATGATATTAGTTCTCCTAATTTAGGTGACATCATTAAATCAATTATGACAGAAACAAAAATTGTATGTCTTCAAACAAACACTGAATACATACCCCAAATGTATAATACATATACATAGAATGATAGAATGTATTAAAAGGTTTAAAATCAAAACTGCAATCTGATGCAAATAGAAGTTATTAATTTCTACAGATCTCTGTAGAAATGTTTCTGATACTTTAACTACTTTTGAGAATTGGTGTGAAATTAGGAAAGCACATTTTTAATTAACAACAGTTCCAGTACAATTATTGTATTTACTACTAATGTATTTAATACTAGAATTAATGTGATTTATTGGCAGTGAATAGAGAACCTACCTTCTTCTTTATCTTCTCTAGTTCTTGAACTAACTGTTCATAATCAGAGCTGGAATATGACATAGGTATAGAGAGTCTCCTATTCCCATTCAACTCATCCGAGTTTGTGTCCTTTTGCAATTGTTTTCTTAGAGCCAATATATCTCCATTTGCCTCTTCTAGTTTATTGCGTAATGTTTCTATCTGTTATTTATACAAATTAGTAATAACTTTCGATTTTTCTGCATAACTACACATTGTTGTTTTAAAACTAAGTTGAATCATTTTTCCATAATAACTTAGAAAATGGCAAAAAACATTATCCAATTTTCTTATTGCCCATCTATTACTTTAAGAAAAAACTTACCACTATTTATTTATGATATATCTTAAAATAGAGTTACCTACCTCTAATTTCAGCATGTTATTGTGATCCCTTGTCTTTGCAAGCATTTCACTGCCACTTATAGTGTTACTAGGAGTAAATCTATAGGCATTCGACTCCGAGTTACTTGGCACTGAACTCTTTTTACATTTCAGCTGCTCCACTAAAATTTTATACCGGTCGCGCTCCATACTGCATTTGTCAAGCTCCTTGCTCATAATTGAAAGAGCATCTATTTTACTTTGTAGTTTACTTTTCAAGACAGAGTTCTAAAGAGTAATGAACATAAATAAATTATATTATTTAAAAAAAATACTTAATTAGATGTGGGCTGGGGTTGGCTTTAGTATCCTGCTGCACGATTTCCTGGACAAATTTGGCTTTAATCAATAGGTTTTGATGCCCCGAATCATAATCTAGTTGCATTTTGTGCGGAAATGCGTAGTTTTTTTTTAATCTTAATTTAAAGTTTTTAAGGTTATTTATAAAATTTGAAGACAAATATTGAGCTATAGATCCGTTAAAAAAGAGGGAAGGCGGGGGGGTTTCGAAGCCCCCGAATAGGGGGTGGCGGGGGGCTAAGCCCCCCGCCTTAAAAGAAACAAAAAGAAACTTTTCAAACAGACGGGTTGGGTTAGGTTCGTTAGGTTGACAGTTTAACTCAAGAAAAAAAGGGGAACCCCGCACAGCGACTTCCCTCGACATTTTTTTTATAGCCTATTATATTGCCGGCACGAATTGATAGTTGACATAGCACAACGTAAAAATCACGGATACCCTCGTTTTCAAGATTTATTTTTAAACTTTGAAGGTAGATCTGTAAACTGCTCAATATTTGTGTTATGTTTTGAAAATAACAACTAAAAAATAAAATTAAAATAAAACGACGCATTTCCGCACAAAATGCGATTATATTATGATTGGAGCCATCAATATCTATCAGTTAAAGCCAAAATCACCCAAATACGCTCAATATTTGTCTTCAAATTTTATACATAACCTTAAAAACTTTAAATTAAGATAAAAAAACTATGCATTTCCGCACAAAAAGCAATTAGATTATGATTCGGGGCATCAATACCTATCGAACCCATTGGATTCCAGCGAAGCGTACGTACTATGGGTTTCATGACATGAATTCATGTCGTTGGAGTTTAATGAAAAGCCAAATTTATCCAGGAAATTGTGCAGCAGGATACTAAAGAATAACCGTGGGCTGTGGCCTTTTAATTTTTATACGATTAACAGTAGGCATTGCCAAAGCCTAACTAACAATAAATCTTACCTCCAGTACATAATCGTCGAGTTGCTGGTCTTGAAATTGAACCTTTTGACTTTTTGTAAACATTTTCTTTTAATTATTATAACACATACATTTTATTAATTTTTAATCAGTATGTATATCTTGAACCTATGTAATATTATAACTAAAAAGTATTATGATTATTTCGGTTTTTAATTCCTTCAAACAGGTTATGGTGTCGAAATAAAAAGAATGTTACAATTTTGTAATAATTGATACCGTAAAATGGGGAGAATCGGGACACTTTTGAAGTTCGACATTGATTATATAGTATTCTTTTTGTAGGTATAGCAATAAAACAGAGATCATAATGGTTCCGGTAGTTAGAATTTTAATTTACAATCCATTAAGATCGAGTTTATTTAATAATAACCATTAAAAAGTTACAAAAACTTACTTGTCCCTATTCACCCGGGCATTGGGGCGAATAGAGTCGCGTATAGGGTTAATAGAGTTTTTCGCTAGGGCTGACATTTTCATTCTACACTCTACATAGTAGGTACTACGAGACTTTTTAATTACGACTTTTTAGAATACATACTGCCATTTTTGCCGACCTGTCATTTTTAAAGTGTCAATTAGTCTCTTATTATGTTTTTATGAAATAAAGTAGAAATATTATGAAAAATAAAACAGCAAATCCAATCAAACAATCAATGTGTAATTTTATTTTATATAAATTTACTTAACAAAACAGAAAAGAAATGTAACTTCCAAATAAATTTGATCTTTTTCCACCATCTCTTGGTTTATATACCCGTGGCATTATGTTTATACAGTATAAACTAAAACAACAACAATAATCGAGTGAGTTTAAAAAAATTGTATTAAATTTACACGCCTGTTTCCCTGTTCTGTTCTTTCTGTCTATACCCATAGGCAGAAACATCACCGTTACGACCAATCAAATTAAATTAAATTTAATATCGCCCAAATAACAGTTAAATAATATTAATCAACTAATAATCATAATAGGAAACGAGCTGTAATTTAAATCTTAATTTAATTAATACCTTATATTATAAAAAAAACATTAATACCTTTATTAAGTTACGTTTTATGTAATTATAGATTTTGACAACCCTAGAAATTAAAACCCAATTCACCCATAGCCGACCCAATTGACCCTAGTCTGGTCCCTATTAAACCCATTCCTGACCCGATTCCCCTCATTTATGACCCTATACACCCCATGGTTCGACCCTTATCCCCCCAATTATTGCTCAAATCTCCTTTAGTAAGAATTTATGAAAATATAGGAAAAATAATAAGATTTTATCACTTACATTATAGCGGAATCTGTTCCCAAATAAAAGTAAATACTACTGAAAACTAAACTTTGACACAAAACCAGTTTGAACCACAGAAAACTCAAATGTTTTACGGGGCAATTTTTACACGTTTTTGAGCCAATGTTTTGAAGTCCGTTATTTTTAAAAAGCTTAATGACAGGATGACTGAGTGTTGCCAGAATAAAGAAAAAATATTCCAAGCTTTAAAATTAAATCCTACCATAAAGTGTAACAGATAAAATAAACGTGTGATTATGGTCGCAAATAAAACTTGAGGTTTGTCCCAATTCACCTCCCAGACCCTATTCCCCCCATTTTACGGTAACAATATTAACAATATACAAATATTTGTGACAAGTGAATTGACTGACATTACATTTTTTTTGATCAATTTCATTTGAAACTGTCAAATTGACTGCCTGACATGTCCAAGACATGACAGTGGCCGCGTTCCGTACCGCCCAAAGCGTTAAAATTTCTTTAGAAAAGTGTCGTTTTGGGCGTTCTGGTTGAGTTACGGAACGCGGCCAGTGACATGGCTAAGCACAGCACAGATCATACGTACTAAGGGTTAGGGTACATATTATACGCCTCGAAAACGAATTATCATATTAAAATCTCATTTTGACCCGTTAATTATTATTGGATTTCCTTGTATGAAATCTCATAATAATATAACACGTGCTCAAAAAAATATTCAAGTAGATGTGAGATATGACAGTAGGTTTAAACACCATCTTGGCTTTTCTACGATATCGATAAACGAGACTCAGTGGTTCGTTAGGTTGTTCAGAAGAGATGATGCTGAATCGATTTCTAGTTGATAAGGTTACAATTTAAAAGGCTTAACAGTTAACCTTAATATTTATTGGCAAAGGAGGATGGGCAAAAATATGTGGAAGCTGGTCTACCTTGCAATAAAAATAAGTCATATGTTAATAGAAGGGTTATTTCATGTATGTGCATATGTACTAGGTCGCATGTCTCTAAGTGTTGTTGGATCGGAGTTCTACTACATTGAATCTGACAATATTTAGGTAGTGCCAAACATTGAACATCGAGGTACCTACTTATTTAAAACATTTTGTAAAAAAAATAATGAAGCAGTGTAGGTACATAACTTTTTACAAAAAAATAAGCGACTTCAAAGTCGACGTAACTCAAAAACCACTCACAGATATCACTTCAATTTATAAGGGACCACACGAAAAGTACTTCCTTTCGAGAAAAACAATCACCAAAATCGATCCCAGTCAAAAGTTTGCATAAAAATAAATTCACATTATTCCGAATAACTCAAAATATGACCGTCAGATGTCGCTCAAATCGAATCGAATGTAGAAATCGGTTCACTTAGTACGAAGTTATGAGGTGATCAAAAACATCATTATCATACAGGATAACATCATTAAGGAACAATGCAAGCGCATTAAACCCTTCATGACGGGCATACCCTAAGTACCAGATTATCTATAGCACATGAGCACAAGTAGGTACAATACATATAGTACGTCGTCCTGTTAAGCAGGTACAATAATATTGTATAATAGTGTTGATAATATTATTAATTAAAATATAACAATAATATTTCCTGCTCGGACATACTCATGTTCGCATGGCTATATCTCCAAACGGACAAAGATTTGGGGAAACTTCCAATAGTAAGTATTGATGTACTATTCTATCCCAAATTAAAAATGTGCTACTCATTGTTATTGAACTGTAGACCAAAATGCCCATTCTCCTTTATACACATATAATGCACAAAAATTATTTATTCCTCTATAACACTTTAGAAAACTACTTAATTTAAAAGACCCAAATTCGACAGAACCCACAACGCCCCACCGATTCACATGTGGTCGTGGGAAAATTGAAAATGATGATGTCGTGTATGACATCATCAACGCACACAGAACGATCATAAACATCAAGCGGAACGGTTTAAGAGCTGTTTTGACCGTTATGAGAGCTTATTGGAACGTGCTCATTATATCTATTTAGTCTGTGGTGATTTGTCCCGTCCGTCCCGGTCCTGTCCACTGTCTGTCTGTCTGTCAGTCAGGTCCATAGAATTCATTGTAATATCTCTATGGTCAGGTCAGTCAGTCAAGTCACTCAAGTGTCAAAACTTTAATGTGCTTGTTTGTTCCCAAGTGTCACGGACGTCACGGTGCTTGCACTTACGTAGATATATATTATTGATATTACCTATATAGGTACATACCTACTCATTTATTTCACGGTGTCTTTGTGCAAGTTCTTTGGTCTTTGCAGATGTTTGTAACATTTTTCAAGTGAGTAGTGCTTTAGAAACTAATTGTGATGCCATGATCTACATCCAAGATCAAGGAAGGTTCCGTTCATCCTAACACCTGGCGAGAATGGCCGCGTCTGGTACTGAAATCGATGAGTTCATAAGTGGACCCCTAGTTTCGTGGGTGAGTGATCAGCAATTTGTACTCGTACATAAACCAGAATGAACCGTGAGATAAAATTATCCAAGCGTTCCGTTTGATTGAATGTTTGATTTTATTTAACGCGATATCAAGGTATATGTTGAAAATGAATTGATATACTAAAATAATACTTATTTCAGTAATTACTAAATATTGTTCCATTTAAATGGCATAGTACTTGTGAATGAATTGGTTCATAATGCTTTAGAATGCATATAGATTATCTAAAAGATCTTTAAATTGCTATTTTAAAGTTCTTAGTGAATACTATTACCATCTTTCCACCAAATGTATTATTATTTATTGATAAATCTTCATGAATTCGTTTAATTTTATTGTTTTATACCAAAGAACCAATATTAATTAAAAGAAAGTTACGAAGTGAAAAAATCTCTTTATACAATAGCATCTGTTCATCTGCCCTCATTTCCTATATAGATGCAATAAAAACACATTCTCTGTTCCCATGCATTGGGTACATGGTTCATAAGTATTTGCAAAAAGATAAATAAAACCCCCACTAACATTGTTTCGGTGGAGCTTAAGTTGGTGTTGTCTCTTTATTGTAGTTCTATTTATGTATATAAATTGACTTTTTTTAACTGTAATAAATATTATATTGTATCTAGTATTTTACTCTGTCACATGTTCTATTATGTAGAAACTTATTGACTAAAATGCTTATATATTTTTACTATTATAGTTAAAATCATGCCTGCCAGATCCGACAAGCTTCAAGGACTACTCCTCCCTCTTCAGTGGAGACATTCTGCACCAAGTATACCTTCAGATAGACCCAGAACCCTCCTACCATATCACAAAACTCACTGGTTTAGAAGACCAAGCATTGATTTTGGGAAGAGTGAAGAACTTTGACGCTATTGTAAAAAATGTAAAAGCATTGTATGATGAAGAATTGGGCATGACACTGTTGGTGGTACCAGAATGCATTTGCTTGGGCAAGTCTCTGGACACCAGAGAGGGTTTAGAAAACATGAAGCTCTTGATTTTGTTACTACTGGGAGCAGCTGTCCAATGTCCTAACAAGGAGCTATTTATTACAAGGATTAAAGAGTTGGATGTAGATTTGCAGCACAACATAGTGGAATGTATAAAACAGGTATGATCATTGCTTTTAAATTTATTGTTTTTGTATCTGTCTTATAGGATAGCTATTTTGGAAAAGTAAGAAATAAGGAATTCTAATGGCACTATGTACTCTCAGTCCTACTAATAAAAACTTATAATGGTGAAATCAAAAGGTTCAACATTTCATTTAAGAGTTATTGGCGTTTTATACACAATGCAAAAAAAAACAGTCTTATTAATAGGCCGCCATGGCATGCTTACATATAAAGCTGTAAATCAATCCTTACCAATTCAACAACCCTTAATTGGCTGAATTGATTTAGATTTTATAATACTATATATTTTATAGTAGGTATTTAATATAGTACTATATAGTGTACTAGTAAACTACCCTCACTTTGCTTTGAGGAACCAGTCCCTTTGACAGCTGTTATCGTTATTTTATGACCAAATTATAAAAATATCTCCATAAATTTTAACTTATTATGTTATTCCGATGTCTAAGCTATATTACTGCAGTTTCATGAAAATCCGTTCAGTAGTTTTTGCGTTAAAGAGTAACAAACCCACACAAACACTCACTCCTCACATCCTTACAAACTTCCGCATTTATAATATTATTAGGATGGAAATAGTTTAAGACCTGACAAGACAAAAGACACCAGAATATTCTTTATCCCGGAAATTATCCCATAATGGGTAAAATGGAGAGTGGAAGGAATATAAACATTTCCTTACATATGATTTCCTGTGGGATTCCTTACATATGATTTCCTGTGGGATTTCCTGTGGGACTATCGGATTTTGGCAAAGCTGTAGACAAAAATTTTGTGTTTGTATAAATCTCCAAAACAGTGGTAGTTTTTATAGCTGTAAGCATATATCTTGACAGCAATGATAACTTGTCCTGCTTGTGTGTTCATTATTTGGACATTTAACATTTTTTTAACACATTCCATGTACATCAAGGTTTTTCATATCTATCCAAGACATAAATAATCTCTGATTGTGTTTTTGAAAATCTTAAATTAATTGTTAATTTTCAGATTTTTGATATTGGTAATTTGCTTTTGTCGATCTTGAGTCTTGGAATTTTTTGAAAATCTTCTGGTCCTATATGGCTTTGTCAATAAATTGTTGTTTTTTACATTATTTTTGAAGAATTACAAGTTCTTGAGACTTTTGGGACTCCATCCATCCTGAGGCCGAGACCAATGGCTATGCTCATGGTGTCCATACTAAAAAATCAAATAAAATAGCAAAGTTCCTGAAGGTCTTTAGGTTCTGTGTCAGCTGTCTTAATCTCCCAGGTGGTAACTTCAGAAAACAATCAAGACACGAACGAATTGTGTCTTTATTTATTGTGTTTGTTCACTCCCCATAAAGGAAAAGACTCTCAGGACAATCAGGACCTGTAATTTAAAATGTGTTAAATTGTGTATTTAGTCTAGGTAGGATCGTAGCTGGTATGACAATGGCACTGGCAAATGCTGTTGGAAATACACTGAGTGATAGTTTAATATACATTTAGCTATACAGCGAGTACCAAGCGCTATTCTGCCGTCGTAATCAAAAAAGGCACAACTAACATTTTGCAAATGTTGAGAAAATCGAGATTGAAATATTTTTTGAATTTTGTTAAGAAAAACACGTTTAAATTATTTTTTACGAAATTGTGTGAATGTTAATAGTTGCGTTTGTTTAGTATGTACACATTGATAGTAATATTATATTTTTAATTTTATTGGATATACTGAATATTTAGCAAAATTTTCTTTAACTTAACATAAAAATTAACATTAAAAGAGCAATATTACATTTAAAAGGCACATATAACCAAATATGCCTTTTCATTGTAAAAAAAATTGGGTAAAAATTTAAAATGTTGTTATGAAAAGGCACTTTTGCTCAGTTGTGCCTGTTCACTGTAAATTATAAGAATTATTTATTATAATAATTTTCAGTTGAAAAGGCACAACTGAGTAATAGTGCCTTTTCATTGTAAATTATTAGAATAATTATAATAATCAATTAAAATAAAAAGGTGAAAAATGGGCATATCTCACTATATGCCCTTTTATTGTAATAAAACTTTAAAAATTTTGCAGTTATGCCCTTTAAGCTTATGCTATCTCTGTTGCTTTTATACCTAAAAATCCACAAAAAATCAGGCAGATAGGCCGTTTTTTCCTGATTCTGAATATGTATATAACTCAATTTCACAAAAAATGTTAATTGTGCCCTTTTTCGGTAACACGGCAGTATTGCCTCCAGCATTGTGCAGCAGCATGAACTATGTTAATTGGCAAAAATTCCGAATAACGATACCGGTACCGCAAGAAATGCTTACGATCTTTTGGAAAAGTTCAAAATCGAAATTGCTTAAGAATTTAACGAAGCTGAAGTTGGAAGTAGAATAATACAGGTCAACAAGTTTCTTAATTTTTAACCAGTTTTCTTATTTAAGCGATTCTCCTAGTTCAATGACTGGCAAACTTTTTGGATGTTTTTTGTAAACTGTAGAATATTTCTATGGAAGGCTGTGGGTGAAACCGGTGTTTTGCCTGCCATACCTAACTACTACCATAAGCACCCGCATAATCAGTCAACTGTTGCTATCTATGAAATAGATGGCTCATGGTTCCTTGCTTTTACACCACTTTGAAATGGGCTTCTGTGTGTTTAGATAAGCAAAGTCCTCTTTCTATTTACATAATAATATGGGTAACAAAAAAACTACATTTATTTTGATGATCAATAATGATTGATGAATATAATCAATTCCACTCCGACGCCTCGCAACTCTTCAAAGTTCTTTTATTGATCATGATAAATTACTGTACTTACATTATATCGACGCGGAATCTGCTTTTTGGCCCGACAATACCACCCGCGCCTTCGAAATTAAGTACTTTATCATCATACATTTTTATTCTTTTGAAGTTTCTTGGTTTGTCGTTTCGTTCGTCATATTAAATTTATCAAGTATTTCGCACATCGCATATAAATTATATTAAGATTAGTGTCAATTGTATGCAAATTTTATGGCTAACTAAGCAACACAACATCTAATAGTCAAATATAAGATTCTACATTATATTTACGATTTGTTTACGATAGAGAACATTGAACGTTGACCCTGAGACTCTGAGAGTTGAGACTAATTCCGAATAATTATGTAAGACATAGCATAGGTGTGTACCTATCTCGTCGTAGGAATTATGTAGGTAAATTTCACAGAAATAGTTTAGTCATTTTGTTGTGGAATTTCTTTGGAATCATTTATAGTCTTAGGGAACTAAATAGTAAGTACCTTAATTAGGTATAAGTCTGCTTCCGAAACTAACTACATTTATTGAAATCCTGTGGCAATATTAATATATTATAATAATAGAGCTCTTAAAATTTTATGTTATACCAAAATGTATTGGTATGGGTTCAATGCTGAGTTTGGTTGAGTTCCATGATTTGAATGGTTAGTAGAACTTGTAGCTGATGTCCATTTAATGATTTTTACCGTGTTTTATTTTACTGATAAAAGCGTGTTTCATGAATTACAATTATTTGATTACAGGTCACAGATATGCAAACCGTAGTTTTAACCCCGGACGCAATAGATCTTTTTCAATCACCGACGATGTTTAATCATATGCGACGCTTAGCGAAGGAACGTGACCATTATCTTCAAAACTGGGCTTCGTTAGTTCTCAGTGAGGGTTTGTGTGAAAATGAAAACGAGAATAGAACTAACAAAAGCCGTTCTACACAAAACATCAATCAAAATAATGGCGAGAGTCAACATTTAGCAGTTGAATTAGCAGATTGGAAGGCGCGACTGCGAAAACAGCGACAAGAGTTGTATGTTAAATTTTGTTATGTGATACCATATTTAAAGAGGTCTGTAAATATGAATATCACATTAATAGTGGAATTTTCAGGGAGGAAAAATCTGAACAGTTGTCGGAATGTCGGGAAGAGTTGGAGCATACAAAATTAGTTCTAGCTAAACTACGTGCAGACAGCCAAGAGTGGTTTAATGAAGCTAGAAAAGCAGCCGCTTATAGAGATGAAGTTGACGCTCTTAGGGAAAAAGCAGAAAGATGTGACAGGTATATAACAGTAGTGATCAGTATTATTACTATTGATTCTAGTCTTTTTTATATCAAGTTTCAATTTAGTGTATTTATATGGTTTATGTACCTAGATGATTGTCTCATATTAAAAATGATTGCATTTCAGATTAGAGCAAGAAATCCAACGATACCGTGATCGCTTGGCTGATGCAGAATACTATAAGACGCGAGTTTCTGAGTTACGTGAAGACAATAAAGCTTTAATGGAAACAAGAGATGCTTTAGAAGAACAATTACAACGAGCGCGGAAGAGAGCAGAACAGTGCTTATCTTTAGAAGCAGCTATGATAAAATTAAAAAGAGAAGCAAATGACATAGCTCTTGTGAGTTTACTTCATGTAATGAATTGTAAAAATAAAATAATAGCAATAAGTGTAGTAATATGGTAATGATTCCTTTCTTTTTGCAGGAAAGAGATGCCGATCAGCAGAAAATTCAGGAGCTTATTGAAGAAAATAATCATTTACAATACATAACAAAGTCTGTTCTCAGTGAAAGCAACAACAGCAATTTAGATACAGATAATGAATGCGAAAGCACGCTAGAATCGGGTGAAAATAGTTTATCTGAGCAATTAACAAGCAACGCACAAGCAAGAGCTTTAAAACTTGAGTTAGAAAATAAGAGACTTCTTTCCACAATAGACAATTTGCGAGAACAATCATTGCTAGAAAGTAGCGATAAGGTATTAGAATTAGAAAAAGAAAAAAAAAGATTGACTCTCAAATGCGAACAGTTACAAGAAAATTGCAATCGCCTTATGCAACAAAACTCAGAATTAGAAGAAGTATTCAGAAATGCATTAGAAGAAAATCGTAAACTTCAGGATTCGTTAGACAGTCAAAAATCTTTTATTGATAGACAATCGATAGACCGAGATTCAGAAAAAAATAAATTACAAGACTTCGAAAGACATTTAGAATCTCTGACTAAAGACAAACAAAGAATACAAATGTTATGCGACTCTATACAACGACGGGCAGATGATTTAGAAAAATCATTAGACGCTAGAACTAAAGAGCTAAATGTTGTCAAACCAGAGGCTGAAAAAGTAACTCGATTAATTATACAAACAGAGGAACTCAAAACAAAATTGACTTACAGTGAGAAAGAAACGCATAACTTGCAAAGAGAAGTCAATAAATTACGAGAAGCTGTAGAGGAAAAAGATGTTACACTTGATACTATAACTACTGATATTGAATTAAAGAATAAAGAAATTGAACGCCTTACCAGGCAATTGGAATTAAACAATATAATGTCTGCACGATTACAAGATTTGGAACAAAAGACTCAAGAATTAAAGTCACATAAAAAAGTAGATACAGAAACAATTCAAACTTTACAGAAAGATTTAATAACGGAAAAAGTTAACTTTGATAAATTAAGAAATTGTATGGAAAAACTTGGAATAAATACAGCTGATATAATATCTAAAGAATTGAATGTAGAAGAATTATTGGAAAGAATAATTACAAATAATGATCACGAAACTACAATTTCTGAAATAGCGGCTAAAGCTAATCTAAGTACATTGTCCCAGTGTAATTGTAATAATACAGAAAAGCCACATAATGATGAAAATAATATCAATCCTCAAATCGAACAACTCACATCTGATTTAGCTGCCTTACAAATGTCACTTGAAAACTGCCAAGCTGAAAATGCTAAACTACAAGTTAATGTAGCAACATTGAATTCACAAAATGGATCTTTGATATCACAACAAATGACACTACAGTTAGCTAATAGTCAGCTTGCTGCCGAAAAGGAAGAAATTATCAAACAACTTGAAGTTTTAAAAGACAAACAAGATAATCTATTACGTGATCAAGTAGCTCTACAAACTTTACACGAACAATTGAACACAGAGTACGAGACGTTATTAAGCGAAAAAGAACCTGTAAAAATCGCAATTAGAGATTTGAAGTTAGAAAATAGAGAGTTAAAGGAAAAACTTATAAGCAATGAAAAGAAAATTTCTGATTTCGAAATTGAACGAGAAAATTTAAGAATAGAATCTAGAAATTTGACAAATCTGAGAGCTGAACATTCCAAATTAAAAGAAGATTTCAGAAATCTCTTCACAGCGAGTGACAGGCTTAAAACAGAATATAGAAATATGCAAGAAGAGTACAGAAATCTCAGAAGCGAAGTCGCACAGTTGAAGTTAAAGAATACAGAGATGTCTGGCGAAATAAATACAAAATCAGAGGTTATAACTAGCATGGAGTTAGAAATAAGCAAAACCAATCAACATTGTGAAATGTTAATTCAAATGAACAAAAGTTTAGATGCAGATCGAAGATCATTAATGGATCACGTTTCTCAACTTCTTACCCAATACCATGAATTATTGGCGCATTCATTGAAAGATAAGCAACATTATCATGAAGAAGAAAAAATGTTTGCAGATAAAGTGAATGCTCTTTGCCGCCAAAAGGAAAAATTAGAGGAGAAAATAATGGAGCATTACAAGAAATTAGACAATTGTACTACAAAGAGACGTGGCTTTGGGGCATCATTTGTCAAAAGAGTTCGAAAAGCCGGCACAGATTTAATTAATAAAGTACCTACCAGAAACAATAAGCGGATTGAAGATTCCAGTCGCTCTAAGTCCCAACTAACGCTTGCAGGCTCAGAATCTGGGGAATCAGATCCAGGTAGTCAAGAATTAGAAAAAACATCCAAAATATCTGATCAAGACCAGGGTTCTTCAAATCCCAGTGCAGATTCACCCAGACATAGCTCAGATTCTAATTTCAGTCGTAGATTTGATGATGGTACTGTGAAGAAATCTGAGAATATGGATATGTCTAGTTCTATCCATAGCTTAGATCCAAGATTGACAAACGAAAGCAATTTCGTGCGAAGATTATCTTCAGCATCAATTCATAGTGGGGGTGGCGGTGGCGACGACGCCCTAATTAGAGCTTCTCTTAGAAGGAGACCCCATAAAGCAGTTCCACCATCTCATCGGAATAGTTTTCAGGGGTTGGAATCTGAAACTGGTCTACCTGCAGGTATGTTCTTTTACCTCAAAATATTTATTAGACTAATTTCAACGTAATTTAATTAAATGAATTATAGAAGCGTCACAGCGCCACAGCCGCCGGTGGCTGTGGCCAGTTTGCGGGGACCCTAACTGTCCAGTTAAAAATCCCTAATGAAATAATAACTTTTTAAGTAGTTTTTCCATATCTATACGGACATTTTGGTGACAGCTTAAATTTGAATATGGCATTAACTTTAAAAATGATAGGTATAGGCAGTATTCAAACCAAAGTTTGTCAACCCATTGACCCTATTATTACTGCATATAATATTCTGAAAGTCCGATTTTAAAGATTATTTATATTTCAGCGTCTACACCATCACCAGTATTTGGAACGGCGGGATCACGGCGAACTGTTTATTTAACTGATGACAATCCTGACGTCACCCTAAATAGCAAACCACAGAGTACACCCATCAAGGAAAATCCGACGTACTTGGTCTACAATAGAATATCGACAGTGATAGGTGATGGAGCATGTCAAAGTAATGACAGGTCTACTAACGAAAACCCAAGATCAATGTCCGAACAATCCAGATCAGTTGGAGACGATAATCTACAAGACCGTGATGATCCTAATATGAGGCATGACCGGCGAACACTGAGCAGGACTGACAAACCAGACAATTCAAAGGAGTCCGCTATTTGGTATGAATATGGTTGCGTATGATGGCCCTACAGATTCTAGGTAGATAATAGACTGAAGTGATGCCTTGGTATATAATAATTGTGATGGTGTATGTCAATATATTTTTACCTATCGGCAATAACTAATAATTTAAGTTTCTTTATGACAGTATTAGTTTGGCATTTATATAGTGTCTTGAATTGAATATTTACGCATAAAATTGTGATTTAATGTTTTATGTTCTGTTTGTGATGTTTTCTTGTCTTTATTGTATATTTCAATCTGTTTTCGAGGCTTATTCGTAGTATTGTACTTTTAAGTGAAATTTTATTTTATACATACATATTAAATTAAAATAAATATTGAACTCTTTTTTAAGTAATAAGTAATTATCAACATGACTTCGTTCAAAATTGAATTATTAACTGAGGTAGTAATTATACCTTGCCAGTGAATTTCACATTTAATTCTACACATTGTTAACCCAGTTGATATTAAATATACGCTTATATGGCATTTGGTCATGACATTCTTATAATAGTTTCTTAGATAACTAATTAATTAATCTAAGCAGGCAATTTTGACATTGACATTCTTTAATATTGTAACTAATTGATTTATTACGCTAACAAGTAAAAATATTTTGCTGCTAGATAATTTTTAATTTTGCACAAAAACTCTTTTCATATTCAATGCGCATTATAATTGCATTTATTTATAACACAACATTTCAGACATTTAAAAAATGCATATGTCACAATAATATGTAAACAGTAGTATATTAATAGAATGTAATATACTGCGTAAATAAGTCTAGATGAGTACAAAACGCATAATTTAGTTTCAATAATAATATATTCAACCGAAATACATAATTTTATCAATATAAGATGTTTACAATATAGTGATAGTGTGTATGTTTGATTGCAATGAATGGATATTTCAATTCCTTTACAATTACTTGAATGTTGAGCTATTATGTAGTAAACATTAAACAAGCATAATGCTACCTGTAGCTACCGTATTTCCATTAGGTATATACACACATTACATAGACTGAGTTATAAAAACAATATTTATTTCATCAGCAATACCATGATAATCTTTACGCTTATTTTTTAATCATAATTTCATTCAAAATCAGTGCCTTGTTTAATTTTAATGTGAATGACATATTGTATAAAAATATCCGTCAATTAGGTACTATGATCAATTAGAAATGAGGTCTATGGCAAATCAAACGGATGGAAGATATATAAAAAATTGGTACTATACCATGGTGCTGTAAGAATTTACCTTGTTGGGTAAGTTTAATGTGTATGGAAGAATGGAAGAGGATGTAATACAATAATTTTTTTTTCTAATTTTTGTATATTACTAGCTATGTACTTAATCACTTCTCACCGAATTAATGGTATCTTTAGCACATTCTTTTTTTTTAATAAATATTTTAAAATTACATGTTGACTACTTTTTTCATAGCACAGACGTATTTTATATCGCACGCTGGACATACAGCCGGCAAAGTAATCATACTTCGTTTAAAGTATAAAATAATTAAACTCATGATTAAATAAAATCTTGTTTATATTTATTCTATTTATTTATAATATTATATCAGACATTCGTTTATATAATAAAGGAACCGTTATTATGACTGATAGCACTACAATACATGGTGATTACAGATTTTTTTATATTATGTTCAGCAATTTTGTTTTGTTTTGTTAAAACCCTTTATTCTTGGTCATTATGTTATGTGAAACAATACATAAAAGATTATAATATTACTTTAGTATAAACAGTATTTAGTATACAGTTTAGTATTAAACATCATCAATGTTTACTTCTTTTACTGTAAAACTGGTATAGATCATGTATAGATAGACATTTAATTTAAATATAGGAGATCTACCACTTTGAAATTTATTACTTATAATTTTAAATTTATGCTAAAATGTATTGTAGATAATAAACTTCACTTTTAATGGCGACCAATCTTGTAGCCACCAAATCACACTGGGGTATCATAAAAGATTATACTAAAACTAGACGTAATTGTGAGAAAGTCAGTGCCCTGCAATGGGGTACAAAAAATATAAAGTAGTAAAAATTGATAGTAATAATTTTTAAAGTCAATAAAATGTAATCATTCGTTCATTTTCTTCATACAAAAACAAAATTAATACAAGAAAAATAAATTTGGCACTTACTAAATACAATAAATCACAAATACAATAAATACAATGTATGGCTGTCAATACAAAATTCTTCATGCAATTTGTGTAACATTAGTGATTTACAAAATATCTTTAATTACTATTCTTCATGGTTGCATTGTATCACAATAAATAACTGATATGATTCAATATAAAAATACAACTGTCAATGTAGTGACTTGTGTATCAAAGAGATCCATTCATACTTGCATCAGTCTTTAATTCCCAGTTCAGTACAGGACACGGCTGCATAGAAACTTTGAATGGTACTCCAGAGACTACTGCCTTGCAACCTGTTTTCACTTTAGGTGGCAAGTAGGATATTGTGCACTGAAACATAAAATACATCATTATTACAAGTCAGAGAAAAGTTGTGTTATTTTTTTGATTACAAAAAATGTATATCTATTTTGTAATTTTGTATGAACATAATAACATCACATACATACCTTTGGTTTGTTGTCATCTGTTTGCATATATCCAATGCACATTGTTTTTGTAGTATGCCCCCATAATAATTCACCATCCCCTGACTGTGGGTTGAATACAAACGTCAAAGCACCTCCTAATCTTTCAGAAATATCCCAAAGGAAAGGTGACTCTAGAAACTGTTCTTTTAGGCACTTATCTAATCCCAGAACTGGGGAAGAATCTAGTAGACTCTCTGCTGTATTTTTGGCTAATTGTGTTCTTATTAAATGTTCTCCACAGCCGGATGTGCAGGATGCTATTGATGGTTTAATTCCATCCCGGCTTGTCACAGCCCAAACACCACTTCCAAAAGATGCAGCTTGACCAACTCTCCCTTCGTGCTTCAGTGAAACTCCACCTGAGCTAGCTCCCGATGCCACAATGCCGTTGGAATCAACACAAATAGCCCCAACTGTGTCGAGCGGACTAAATTTTATATCATTCTGTAATGAATACCTCTTCAATTTTCGTTTGCAATGTCTGTAGTTACGAAAAGCCTTTGTTGAGATCATTTTTTTATCATCTACTATATCTAAGCCCATTCTTTCGGCCCAACACTTAGCTCCTTGCCCCGTGAGGATGCAAGGTGGTACTCTGCCTAAGGATAAGCTCTCACACTGCTTTAAACATATTTGTTTGGCTAGGGAGATTGGATTCCATACATTTGACACAGCACCACAAGCTCCAAAATGCAGTGTTTGTCCATTCATTACAGAAGCATCGCATTCCACTAATCCACCCCAACATAAGTTGGATCCATAGCCAGCATTTGTAAGAGGACTGTTTTCTAATTCTGAAACAAAATACAAAATGTATGGAATTTGATGTACATATAATATCTGTTAAATACTGCTGATTTGAAAATAATTCATGAAATTGAAAACATACCAATTATTGCTTTCTCCACAGCATCTACTGCGTTACCTCCTAGCTTTAAAGTTTCCACGGCTTTCCTGCATGCTGAATGACAGAGTTTCTGATATTCCTTTTTCAAAGAGTCACTATGGTATCCAGCCCCTACATAATATGTTATAAACGGCTTATTCCACAAATCCCCTTCGCAAAGGGGCAGGGGATTTCTGGACTACAAAAGTCTACAAATCTCCTTAATCAATATTATATCATTAATTAAAATCCTTTACAACGTGATTCCTTGGTCAGATATGATTCGATTTTGCATAACCATTCTTTAAGAGAATTAATGGAAGATTCATTTCATATTTCATTGAAACTCATCGCCTAACAGAGTTAAAAAGGTAAAGATTTTTTTAGTAGTTATTTTGTATCGAAGTTCATATCAATACCATTAATAAGTCATATTAACAAATAAATTACACAAAATAAACAATTTAACTAACAATTACCTTAAATAAATTATCCATATGTATAATTAAATTAATTTTGAAGTAGATTAATTAATTTATCTAATTTAAAAATAATTTGTCATTAATGTTTACTCACCACAGTGTAAAGCTATAAAACCATTCATTATTACTTTCAAATATAAGTTATGGAATATCAAAATCTAGAAGTGCAAAAGCCATCTAAAATCCACAGTGTTGTTATATTTCTATAATGTTTAATCATCGTAGTCATTAATTATCTATCCTCTTCATACTCGTCTTCTAATAATTATTAGCATTCTTCATCGAGGAGCCTTCCTGAAAATAAACATTCAACAGCCATATAATAATGAATCTAGCATCTACTCCAAACTGCTGAGGTTCATCCTCACTAGGTATTGAGGGTTTAATTAAGTCCCTATAGACAAATCTCAAGATGTCAACCTCCTCCGCCTCCTCTTTACTTATATTCCTTCGTGATTGAAAACGCATAGGCGACGTTGCTGCTGGATTTATGGATATCGTTGGAACAACTGGGCGACGGTAACCACTATGCATCAGCTCGATTGTCGACTATGTACATTAAAAATCTTGAGCACTGGTGAATGCGAGAAATTAGGAACTTAGTTTTGCAAATCAAGCCCTTCACTCACGGCTCACGGTCGACCTGACCGCAATGATATGCGATATGACCCTGATATTGATTACTGCAATTAATCGAATGCGTGCCTCTAACATAGGTGTACCTATTATTAAATTAGGTTTACTTTACTTTTTATATTAGTACAAATAAACAAAAACCAACGCGCAACGCCGCTGTGAATCTTCGGAGATCTCGCCACAGAACACTATTACTCCTAGCGGAGGATCTCGCTCTCCCATAGAGATATAGGAATCATATATATAGTGTATGATCTATGTATAGGAATATCGCTCTCCGGCTCTCCCATGGGGCTCTCCGCTCTCGATACGACTGTCAGTCAGTCAGTCAGAGTCAGACCAGGTCAGACAGACCGCAGACGTCAGACAGAATCATTGACTACAGAAGTGTCAGATTCATACATTGATCTATAAGGACTAAGTATATTCCTATCTCTATGGATTCATATTCCTATCTCAATGGTCAGATTCCATTGTCATTCACAGTCACAGATGATCACGTCAGTCAACTGTCATTTTACAGATTAACGATGGGCGATTACTACTAAAAAGAATCGAATTAGTCGATTGTTCAGGTTAGTCGATAAAAGTCGATAACAATCGACGTTATTCGATTGTTGTTAACAACTAAAAGTTGCGGGCTGCGGCGGTGAGGCGATCGGCGCGGCGCGATTTTGTGTGCGGTACTACTAAATTTATCGAATAATCGAGGCGATCGGCGCGGCGCAGCGTACGCGTGCGGTACTACTAAATTTATCGAATAATTGCTATACTCCTGCGTAGTCTTTGCGTTGCGTAGGTACTACTAAGTACTTAAAAAGTAATTACAAAAGATGGTGCGGCGGGCGGGGGTGCGTTGCATATTGCGATTCGCGGTATATAAATTAGGTTATTTAGATGACTATTTAGTAGCCAAGTATTCATATTGGTATCACTGATACACTTATGCACGTATTTTTTTTTATTTTTCCACCTTACAAAGCCGGTATATACTCGTAGCCAAATTATGCATCCTTCAATGATGTTTTAAATATCTAGATTGAGCGTCGCCCTACAATGAAAGCAAAAAAAACAAGGCAACATTATCAAGCATGTGTGCGTGTAGGCGATGTTTTTCGCGTTCATTTATTGTCTATGTGTGCGTAATGATATAAAAGTTGTGGCCAAGTGTTGGCCACAACTTTTTGACACGTTTTCGCGGATTCGATGTTCCATCTAGATATTTAATACATCTTTGGCATCCTTCTTATTAAGCAATTATAACAGTCGCTGTTTTTTATACGCATTTATATTATTTCAAGCAAAAACTATAATTGTACTGTGAAGCTTGATGCCTAATTGTTTAAATTCCCGACACCTTAATTTATAAATAGCTCTATTAATTAGCACTTTCCTGTAATACAAAGATTTGTTATGTATCGCTTGCTTTACAACAAAGTAAAATGCCATAGGACATTATACTATGGAAGTAGGTATGCGAAGTAAACAAGCTAGCAGTTTCTACGTCAGTAAAGTTTCTTATTTTTATACCGCACAAGCAGTTCTACTAAGTTTTATCGCGACAAGTTGCTAAATGCGCGCCAAATTGTAATTTGTTATTTCACCGATGATCGCACGAACTTAGCGTGCGTACAATTAGTAATAAAATTAGTAGTTAGGTCGATTGTTATTCGAATAAGCATGGCGGGGAACTACTAAATCGACAATCGAATGCACAGTCGCACAATTTTCGATTCAGTCGATAGTTTTTTTTGTAACAATCAGTGGCGATTCCTGGTGTTTATAATTGGGGTGGCTCCAGCTTTTGTTATAGTGTGTAGTGTTAAGTGCGCATAACCGGAAAACCATTTCTTCAGACAGACAATCTAACAAACTTGCAGTCTTTCATTAAGGAACCTACTTTGAAATCGCAAATAATTGCTTTTTACAAAAAAATAACCGACTTCAATCTTGATAAGTAGAGATAACTCAAAAACTACTCGCCAGATGGCGCTCAATTCAACATGTAAGTGTAAAGTTCTCGTCGCTACAAATTAATCAAGCCCAAACACTAGATAACTGCAGTAAATCGTTGAGGAGTTCCCTCGACTGTCTTTCGGCTTCATCAGATCGACTCCAGATCTTCATGAAATAGTAGCGCTATAATGTACTTATGGTAACATGAACAAACACACTAGTTGCCCATACAATTTTCAAAAGTTCCCCTCGATTTCCCTGAGATGCCATTCGGTCTATAAACGACGAAATAATCGCTGAACGTACATAAAAAAAGCATATATATACGGTCGAATTGAGAACCTCCTTCTTTTTTGAATTCGGTTAAAAAGAAATTTCATACAATTTGACATTTTTATTTTTGTATGAAATAGCTGATGTTTTTTCGCGATTTTAGGGTTGGTCCCATAGTGAAAGTCCATTTTCCACTATCAAACGGCAAACGATCTCGTCGTGAAAGGTCTTTCTAAAAGTTCTTATATCACAGATTTTATTGAATCACTCATAATTTCATGTCATTTCATTATAAACTAATTACCTACTAAATAAAAAGTAAATTAAATCAATAGAAAGATAGAAACCGTAATCACAAATCTACACTATCACGAAAAACATGCGAAAACTCGTTAGGTAATGCGCCATTCCCAGCGCCAGACCCGCGTTTCAAACTCAGTGATACGCTGATACCACAGTATAATTTTACTATGGTGATACTAAGCGATCGAAGATGCGCGGGCGGCCGCGGGCCAACGACTTTGTATGGACTATGCATGCGCTAGCAGAAGCGCATGCCTTGGGGCGCATTCAAAAAGAACGCTGGTTACCGGCGCCGATCTGCCAGTAGGTTTGGGTAAAAAATATCGATATATCAAAATATCGATATTTTTTCAGAAAAATATCTATAAAATAAAAATATATATAAAATAAAAAATAAACTAATCTGACCCGGTAAGAGGGGCGCTACTGTCTTGGTCTTTGTCTGAAAACAGTACCTACCTATAACATTTGCATTAGTTGCAATTTTGGCAACCGGACCAGATAAGTTTGTGGCACTGTATGTTGATTTTTTTTTGGCTACAGGTACATAAACCTGTTTTTTTAATAATAAAACTGATGTCATAACAGCCAGATGTGTATTTACCTATTTTAGTATTTCGAATATTTTGGCAATTTTTATAAATAATTGCACATTGGGCAAAACATACCGATATATCGAAATATCAATATTACCTAAATGTCTTGGGCGGTATATATCGATACATTTGGAAAATATCGATACGATAAATTTCGATATGTTTTTCCCATTTGCCCTTCCCTGTCCCTATCTGTCAGCACGTATCGGTATAGTCTAAGATCCGAATCTAAATCGACATTCATCGGGTTGATAAGAGAATCAAAATTATAAAATAATAAATTTCGTATATATTAGAAAATATATTAAAAATGGGTAGACAACAAAAATCCTGGACAGAATATTAAGTATTATTTTATACCACTCTTTATTATTAAACAAATATTTCTTAGTATTTAAAATGATTTTTTTGTGTTTAATAAATCTGATATTCATTTATTACATATTAATAAATCTTTTTAAATACTAAGAAATATTTATTGAGCACTAAAAAGTGGTCTCTAATAAATTATTTGTTAAATATTAACAAATATTTTAACTATCAAAAAAAATTTCTATCAGTGTGTTTGATTCTTTTATCAACCCGATGAATGTCGATTTAGATTCGGATCTTAGACTATACCGGTAAGCGCTGGCAGATCAGCGCCGGTAACCAGCGTTCTACATGAATGCGCCCTTGGCCGCGCTCGGCGCCGACCGAACTCGAAGACAATCGCCGCGATTCGCGTTCGTGATAGAAGACCGCAGCGCTCGTAAAATGTAATTATTGTACTTAGGTCTAAATAATTAGGTTGTAAATATATGATTTTTTACATTTTATTTAATGCTTAAAAATTATGGTATGGCGGCGCCATACGCGCCAACTTAGAGAAATCGCCACTGGCTAACAATCGCCCATCGCTATTACAGATTACGGAGATACTCACAGATTAATCCCCAACGGCAACGTCATGAATTTCATGACATGAAACCCATAGTACCTACGTTCACTTCGCTGGAATCCAACACAAAATAAGGATAGTACAGAAGTTAAGCTCATATATGTACCTCGATTTAGGTTATGCATGTGTTCGTAAGCCTTAGGGTTAACGACTCCGCAATGGTATTGGATTGGATCTAGTTATTTAATTTATTGATATGGATTAAACGGGAAAATAAAAATAAAAGTGTATAATTAGAATCATTAAAATTTAATGTTATTTAGTAACCATTATTCATATTTTTGTATTATCATTGTAAACTAAGATCAAGGGAGTCCTTAGATGACAAATTCAATAACACAGGTAATTCATTATTCAGGTTATCTGTAGTTATATGACTTTTATACGAAATTATAGTACTTACGTGCAATCGTTTTGATTCCACGTACTTGTGGAGAGAAGGGACTTGAAGAGGACTAGGAGAGGGACATTATAAACATAAAATAGTTCAGTTTTGCGTATAATGAATATTAACTCATTTAACTAAACATTTATTTCAATTTATTTGGATTCTATAATGTTTTTGTATCCCTATTAGGTACTTGAAACAAAATAATAATCCTATTACATAAATTAACACTCAAATAAATAATTTTACAAATTGTCCAACAATTCTTTCATGTAATATTTATTAAAAATCGAAGGTAAATATACACTTTAAACATACAAAGAACTTCCTACCTTCTACATTGACTTATGTTTAGTGATGAATCATTGAATTATATGCAAGTAAGGGATTTATTGTACCTTTCTGTAGCAACTGGATGTCAAAAAACTAACATAATAATTATAATAACTCCATTTTTTAGGAATGGTATCTTATATCTGTATTATAAATGTAATACTGCTGGTAACAACCGCGGTCCGAGTGGTCCGATATGTTCCGATTTTTGGTGTATACATGTTAACCGTGTCTATGTGTGCGTTGTTTTTTTGGCACTTTATATGAAGCTTAACATCTGTATTATACTTATATATCTATATATATATTGTGGTATTAATTTGGGCTACATTCCAGCACAAAATATTCCAGTTTGCAATCACAACGCTCAAAACATATCACAAACCGTTCCTCTTGATGATCATGAGCGTTCCGTGTGCGTTGACGATGTCATGGATGACGCATCTTCGCTTCTAATGACCAATCTGAATAGATGTAGGCGTTATCAAATTTGGTGCGTTTTTCAAAAACGTAAGATGATGACGGATTATATATTTTTTAATATTATAATCTCTCAAGAGTAATAATGAAAAAATAATTGTGTATAATTTTTTAATGTAACAGCGCGCCAAATTTGACAGTGACAGCACCCACAAAGACCCACCAATTCAGATGGGTCGTTGTGTACGAAAATAGTGAAGCAAACCATTACCTAGGTGAATTAGGTCATAAGTCATTTGAGCGGTTGTGACTCACTACCGCTCAAACGGTCACGACCATAATACTAGTGGAACACTTTTTTGATATGTTTTGAGCATGTTTTGAGCATTATGATCAGCTCAGGGAACGCGGCCCTTGGTAGTCAATGTCAATTGTCTGTCAATTTAATTTGGTAACCAAATCAATCAAAATCGAATTGTCAAAATCTGTCAAGTGTCAACTGTCAATCAAATCAAAGTAAATCAATCGGGCAGGAGTGGAGTTGTAATACCTGTAATTTGTAATGTATAAATGTTAGGAAACCAATAACAACGACATTTTTTTTAGCTATTGACTTCCCTTTCTGTAGTAAAAATGGCAAATGAGGAAGAGCCAACCGATTTGGATTGGGTGCAACTGCGCCGCGAGATGGGCACTGCTCACCACATCGAAACTACCAGCGAGAAATTTGCCAGAAAGTTTAGCGATAATCCGTTTGTGCCGATAGGTAATAATATAAGACAAATATAACTCATTCTTGGTTCCCAAATCATCAAGGTGTAACTCAAAATGCGTGACTTTATAAAACATTGTGCAATATTTATTTCAGGTTGTTTGGCTACAGCTGGGGCTTTATCATATGGCCTGTGGTGTTTTCGAACAGGCAGAAGTAAAAGATCACAGCAAATGATGAGGTTGCGTATTGTGGCTCAAGGATTCACCATCACTGCTCTTGTGGTTGGAGTCATGATGACTGCTGGAAAGAATATTAAATAATATCTGGTTGTGCCTGAATTGAAAGATTATGGACAGAATAGCTGTACTATTTATTTTTCTAGTAAACATTACATAAAAATCTTATCTCGAAAAATATAAAGTTTCTTTACTGTTGCTTCATAAAGCTATTATTGAGCCATTAAATTAGTGACACTAGTCTAGAAGTAAAAACCTTTCAGAGACCTGTACCCGGGGTATAGTGCCACCGCCCGCCAAGGTACTCAGTACCATTCCTACCGTCATAATAATTGTTTTTAAGAGCAATTGTGTTCCGGATAGGAAGGTGTGGAGCCGGTTCACTTTTTTAGAGGCGACCATCTCAGACCTCAGGGGTAGCAACGCATCTGTGACCGAATTGGAACAAGACTCACTCTAATCATTACTAACTGGACAATACTAATATTAACTAACAGGACTAACTATCACTAACAGTCCCTGTCCTCACACTTATTAACAAACTAACCAACTAACATTCTAACACCATCTATTAATTGGACTAACCACCCTAGTCCCTAAATTGGGTCTTGTTCTAAGTCGGTCACAATTGCCATGGGCGGCAGCGGAAGGGTGGTGCTGCATGCTCGTTTGCTACCTTAATTCAATAAAAAAAAAATGTGCTGAAGGGAAGTTAACATTGCAATTATGTAGCTTTTTCTTATATGTATTAAGTAATGGATTAACTTGTAGACTGCTTGTAGATTTTATTATTATTAAAAATAGCACTATTGATAAGATATTATTGCATCAAACCAAAATTAATTTACAGAAATTAACATAATAATATCATTCTGTTCAAAATAAATAAACCTATGCTACAAATGGGCCTGATGAAGTGAGTTGGCTCTCCTATGTGAGTATAGGATAGAAAACTCCTATTAAGCAAAATGGTGGATAAATACATAGTGAAATATTGGCCTCCCTAAGCCGTATTTTAGAATATTATATTTTGTCAAAATTTTTAACCTACCTAATACAATCGGCATTCTTTTGTCAAGCTAGGAAATTTAGTTTTAGGTAATAAAATAAAATTGGTTTTTGTCAGTTACTTAGTTTTTTTCCAACACTATAAATAATATACTTATGTAGATAACAATCTTTTTCTATATGGTATATGGAAAAAGAATAAATGGTAAATGCACTTATAAGAGCCTAATCACTCTCTTGGATACTAAGTTTTCTTATAATAAATTATAGTTATAAAAAAGTAATAAAACTTTTCATTTAATAATAATACACTTTATTGTACACCATAGCAAGGACACAACAGAATAAGGCATTTTGCACATAATGTTATACTCAGGCGATCTTATCACTTAAAAGCGATTTCTTCCAGACAACTTTAAGGTAGAAATAGAAAATTGGAAATGCAGTATAGGGGGCAGGGTGTACCAAACTAAGAGAAACATATTATTTAAGTACTTTGAATGAAATTAATAATATAAAAAAAAGAAACAACTTAAGTAACAAAATTTAATAACTACAATACAACAGCATAGGGAAACTGAGTGATAGCGGTGAGTTGGAATAGTTGCGGGAAGATAATTTTCTACTGGTAAAGCTGTAGCTGTAGGGCCTGTAGGTAATGCTCTTTTAGAAGTGATTTGAAGGAGTTTGAGGAGCCAGCAATACGAATAGATAAAGGTAAAGAGTTCCAGAGGTGGATAGCAGTAACTGAGGAGGACTTTTGATAGAAGGATGTGGAGTGTGAAGGAGTACTAAGAAGGAGGTTTTCAGAGGAGCGGAGGGATTTGTTGTGTGTTAAGTGGAGTATTTTAAAGTTTTGTTTTAGGTATGGAGGATATTTTGGATCAAATAAGATGTTGTAGAGAAGAGTGAGAATATGAGCATTGCGGCAAAGACGAATTGGGAGCCACTTGAGTTTAGTGCGATATTCAGAAATGTGGTCATATTTTCGAAGTCCAAATATAATATTATGAACCTTATATAGTAATTATTCAATAACTATTAGTAGGGCTATGTATTAATGCAATGGATAACAAAGACTTTCAGTTAGTTCATGCCCCTGCTTATCTCAAAAATGGCTTATCCAATGTGTATATAGTTGTCACTGATTTATAAATTGGAGCGACATCTGGCGAGTGACTTTTGAGTTATATCGACTTTGCAGTTGGTTATTTTTTGTAAAAAGTTATTTTATGGTAATACTTAATTTCATCCCTTTCTCTCCAATAAAAACTACAAAGTCTATCATAGATAGTCTGATCAGACAATCGGAAGGCACTCATGCCATAAATTTTGTTTTGTTTACAATACACGTCCGATTCGAGTGTCGTCCAATTTTATTGTCTGAATTTGTCTGATCAGACTATCGGAACCTCGGGTTCTATCCTCCATGCTCAGATTATAGAACCAAATCGGAACCGACTATCGCAGAGAATAATCGGACGTTTATTGCAGCCCTATGGACATGGACCATAGAAGGCATTTGTAGACCACAAATTATATCTTTCTTCTTTTCGTTAAGGCGTATGAAAGCTATGTACAAGGATAAGATTGCAAATTATGCTTGCAAAGCAAACACAAGCTGTTTGTTTTGTACAAGTCTACACAAATTATTTTGTATTTTGTTGCTATAGGTGCTTTTTTTTATAATAAAAATGGCATTCACATCTCTAGTGAGTGAGACGTATTTGGCCAATTACAACGTTAAGTGAGAGTACCACGTAGGGAGAATGTTCGGTGTTTAATTTTGAAAAAAGGCAGGAATTTGGTCCGGGATACCTAAAACAAACAACATTAAATGACGACACAAACATCACAACACAATAACGGTATCATGCAAAATAAGTCTTATTAGTAGGGAATGGGAAAGATTAGGAGTAAAGAAAATAATCATAAGATAATAAATAAAAAAGAACCTTTAAAATTTTAAGTCATGAAAAGAAATATATTTCATTAAATATGCTATAAAAGAAGAATGCGAATAAGTGAGAAGAGACTGAAAGTTGATAGGTCGTGGTATATCTGGAGGGAGAACGTCGTATAAAGAGAATGACCGTTTAGGACAATTGAAAAAAAAATATGATCTACCGTTCCATCGTCCAAACCACATTTACAAAGTGAGCTATCGCGTATTCTGATTTTGGCAAGGAAGACCGGTGTGCATGCATGACCCAAACGAAGGCGACATATGTAGCTTGTTTTCCTCCTTTTCTAAATCGGAAGAACCAAGGTTTCCGTGGTATCAAAGGTTGTATATCCCCATAGTAACGTCCTTTAATAAGTCTTGAGGAATCCCATAAATATTGCCAGTCATTTCTTACATGAGACTTTGCTAGAGGAAACAAATCAGTATGATATATTTCAGTGTGATTTTCAGATCCACTTATTGTAGCATCTTTAGCCCAAGAATCCACCATCTCACCATGTCATTACCTACAATTAGGGATTGCAATCCGGAAATCCGGATCCGGTAATCCGGCGGATCCGGCGTGTTTTTGAACCTACCGGATCCGGCGAGTCTGCACCGGATCCGGTACCGGATCCGGTAAAGCACAAAAATCGCGAAAACTGTACTGTACGTGCGCCCGCGCGACATTGCCAGATTTGTAGTGCCATCAGAAGCCGATTAGTGGGCAGTACAATCAACACTATATTAACTATGTTTCCTTAGATCGTTTTTTCAGAGACAGAAATAATATTCAATTGCATTTATTTATACATTATGAATGTCTGAAGTCAATTTCATAAGTACAATTTTAAAAGACAATTAAGTCTGTGTAGATTATAAATGATAAATGAAATGATTTATTTCGAACTTGGTTTTTACAAACACTTTTCGAAAGTCACTCTTTGCCATCGCTTCCACAAATCCCTACAATGAGTGGCCTTGGTAGAAGAAGCGGCAAGGAACTCCCAAGGAGTTTATTTTTTCCCCACTTACAATTACAGAGAACATTTTATAACTACTTAATTAATGGCTATATTTAAAACTCTTGTCCAGGCTATTTCATCTTGAAAATATTCATTCAGTTTATTATTATTATAACCTTTCGTCATAAACATGTTATTATTACTTAAGGGCTTTCAGATGTAAGTATCTCTTACTCTTTGTATTTTCCATTTAAAAACAACCAGGTAGTTAACATAATATATTTTTCGCGAATTTATTAGCTACTAGTAAACCCGCCCTCGCTTCGCTTCGGGGAACCAGTCCCTTCAAAAATCTCTATAAAAACAAATTATTTTATTCCGATATCTAAGCTATAAAACGGCAAAGTTTCATGAAAATCCGTTAAGTAGTTTTTGCGTGAAAGAGTAACAAACACACACACTCACTCACATCCTTACAAACTTTCGCATTTATAATATTAGTAGGTAAGTAGGTATTTATACATTATGAATGTCAGAAGTTGTTTTTTAGTACAATTTTAAAAGACAGTTAAGTTAATCTGTGTAGATTATAAACATGTTTTTATTACTTAAGTAAGTACTTTCAGATGTAAGTATCTGTTACTCTTTTTATTTTCCATTTAAAAACAACTAGGTAGTTAACATATATATTTTTTTTTTATTGAATTAAGGTAGCAAACGAGCATGCAGCACCACCCTTCCGCTGCCGCCCATGGCAATTGTGACCGACTTAGAACAAGACCCAATTTAGGGATTAGGGTGGTTAGTCCAATTAGTAGATGGTGTTAGAATGTTAGTTGGTTAGTTTGTTAATAAGTGTGAGGACAGGGACTGTTAGTGATAGTCCTGTTAGTTAATATTAGTATTGTCCAGTTAGTAATGATTAGTGTGAGTATTGTTCCAATTCGGTCACAGAGATGCGTTGCTACCACAGAAGAGATAAAGGAGGACCTCCTTTATCTAGATATATATAGATAGATATAGGTAGATCTCTTCTGTGGTTGCTACCCCTGAGGACTGAGATGGTCGCCTCTAAAAAAGTGAACCGGCTCCACACCTTCCTATCCGGAACACAATTGCTCTTAAAAACAATTATTATGACGGTAGGAATGGTACTGAGTACCGTGGCGGGCGGTGGTATTTTCCCGGGTGAGCTCTAGGCCCTACCAACTTTCGCCAATTTATTAGCTATGACCACTTTATTCGTCGTAGGATTTTTTTCACCATAGTTAATGGATGTTTCGCTGTTCTGCGATTGTCAAGGAACACATTTTACGTTTTTAAGCCATTGCAACTAGAATCTTTAACAATAGTGACGAGCAGCACTGTTTACATTACTTTTCATCAAACGACTTCGATTGTTTTACGAAAAAAAACCTGTCGAAACCTGTCGCCACTAAATCACATACTATCGTATAAAGGGTCTTATTGGTGGGAATGTGAAAAGATGTTTGGAGTTGACAAAATTCGTTAATGTATGTATGTTACGGCTAATACTTGTAATATATAATATCATTGGCTAATAGCCGAAGTGCGGCTGCACCTAGTTTTAGCCGGCTACAACTAGGTGTAGCCGGCCACGTGCGGTTAAAATCAATCCGGCCGGATTCAAAATGATACCGGATTGCAATCCCTACCTACAATACCAGAGTGCCCAGGAATCCAAGCAAGGACTATATCTAGACCTTTTTGACTACAATTAAACAGTAACTCTTTAATCTTAAAAATAAGAGGGAGCTTAATTTTCATTTTGAATTGATTACTACAGATTTTTTGTAAACAACTTCTACAGTCTGTAAAGATAATTGTTTTTGAAAAGTTATGAGAATCGGCAAATAGAAGTGCTTCATACAGGGCAATAACTTCACCTGTGAATACAGATGTCTCAGAGGGGCATTTAAAGGTTAGAGTCACGTTGAATTTTGGAATCCAAACCGCAGCACCAACATTACCGTCGGGGGATAATTTGGAGGCATCAGTGAATACCGGTATCCAGTCTTGCCAGTCAGATAGAAGTCTGATAAAATTTTGATTAGCTGATGGATCATCTTTTTCAATTCCAAAGTTCAAAATTACTTTAGGAGTAAACATTAGCGAAGGGTAATCAGTTTGGAATAAAGGGTTGATATTTCGACTATAAACAGGCGCAGAAAAATTTTTGACCTTTAAAAAGCTCTTTATGATTTTGGGGGTTTCCTTGTGATACCAATATCGATTGTTTGACACCTCTTCAGCAAGACTCTCTAAACGGGGAATAAGTGGATGAGATGAACATGACATGACCCTAAATATGTATCTATCTATCAGACAGATACTGTCTGCGAAGGAATAGTGGAGGGTCTAGGCATTCCACTTGTAGGGCATTTTTTGGTGAAGATTTCATTGCACCCAGAATAATACGCAAGCATTTAGCCTGTATGATGTCGAATTTCTTTATTGCTGTTTTATTACAGGGTTCTAAAATGAAAGATCCATAGTCAATATGGCTGCGAATGAGT
This sequence comes from Hesperia comma, assembly GCA_905404135.1. Taxonomy (NCBI): domain Eukaryota; kingdom Metazoa; phylum Arthropoda; class Insecta; order Lepidoptera; family Hesperiidae; genus Hesperia; species Hesperia comma. The sequence goes on along the minus strand of FR990025.1, from coordinate 8,249,600 downwards.
GCATTATATATAAGTTTTTGGTTATATGGGTGTGAACCCCACCAAACACCTGAAAGAGCACGAAGGACGTTGATACCTTTTTCGCATTTATTAACGACATAATTTAGGTGAGGGACACCAGTCATTTTGGAGTCCAGGAAAACTCCAAGGAATTTTACAAAGGGTTCGTTAGATATGGCGTGTCCTTCATAAGTGACATTTGCAAATGGAGTGGATCTTGAACGCGAAAATACAACCACTGTACTTTTAGATGGTGATAATGTAAGGCCATGTTCATCTAACCAGACATTTAAGTAACTTAATGCTTCATTTATACGAGATGTTGCTGTATCGATACAATCAGAAGACGTATATAAGGCGATATCATCTGCATATTGAAGGATGTTGCAAAATCGAAGGACTGATTGCTCAAGGTCATAAGTGTAAATGCTATACAGTAAGGGGCTCAATACTGACCCTTGCGGAATACCCTGCCATAGGGTTCTAGGTGGAAGGAGGGAGCCGCCGTTTCGTATTTTAATAGTTCTGCCCATAAAGAGTTTACAAATATAGTGTACGATTCTCACTGGAACACTCAGCTCTAGCATCTTTGCTCTGAGCACCGGAATATTGACACTGTCATAGGCAGCCGAAACATCTAAAAAGCATCCCACAAGGTGTTCTTTTTTAGAAAAAGAAAGACGGATATCAGTTGTAAGTATATTCAAACTATCCATAGTGCTTTTGCCTTTGCGAAAACCAAATTGGCTTTTTGCTAAGGACTCATTATTTTCCAAATACCATTCTAGGCGATTTTTAATCAGGTGTTCAAGAATTTTACCTAAAGTTGACGAAAGAGCAATTGGCCTGTAGGAGCTAGCCTTATCTGGATCTTTATTCGGCTTCAAAATAGGGATAATGATTTGGCATTTCCAGTCATCAGGTATTTCTCCAGTAGTAAAAATGTCATTCAGGATGTCCAAAAGATACTGAAGACTAGAGGTGTTCAGCTTGGTAATAAAACTATATGGAATACCATCTTCACCTGGAGAGGTATCTCTCAGCCCTGTAAGTACCGTATTTAATTCGTCAAGAATAAAATTTTTATCAAAAGAAGTTAAATTAGAGGAGGATACAAAAAATGGGAAATCACAAGAAACAGAAGGAGGGGCTAGGCTATCCGCGAAGTCCTCCAGCCAAACCGAGGAATCATAAGAGTGAAGGGAATCAGGCTCTAAAGACCCGCTAAACCGTTTCATATTTCTCCATACAAGTGACGGAGGAGTTCTGGGGGATAAACTCTCACAAAACCCCCTCCATCCTTTCTTCTTCTTTTTGGAAAGTAGCTTTTTGGTACGAGCAGTTACTCTTTGTAAATTTTGAAAATCACCAAGTTCCAAAGATTCATTAAAGGTATCCTCAGCAGTATCTCTTTCTTTTACAGAAGAAGTGCATTCAGAATCCCACCAAGGAGGTGACGAAAGTTTGGAAGGATAAGACTTTTTCCTGGGAATGAATAAGTTTGCAGCTTCGACCAATGTGTTACGAAAATATAAATAGTTTTGAGAAGAAGGATTTTGGTTACAATTGTTTAAATTACATTCGACATATAGAGTAAATTTTTTCCAATCAGCCTCTTGTATTTTATGTTTCAGAAGGGGTTCAGGAGCAGGGATTGAGGTTACTGAAGAAGGTTTTGATATTATGATAGGGAAATGATCGCTGCCAAAAGAGTGGGGTAATGTGTTCCAATTTAGTAAGCATGAAAGTTCTGGAGAGCAAGCTGAAATATCAACTGCAGATTTAGGGTTTTGACCGGGATATATCCTACTCGTCGGGTGGACCTATTTAATGATATCAATGTCTGTGTCAGAAACGTTTATGACACAGACATTGATATCATTAAAGAGGTCCACCAACCAGGGGGAAAAGGTATCTGTGAAATATGATCCCCAGGAACTGTGGTGCGAGTTGAAGTCTCCTAAAATAATAAGTGGAGGAGGGACTGATAACAAAATTGTAGAAAGTTCATGTATCAAGGAGAGTTTAGGATCAGGAATATAAATTGAGATGAAATTAATATTGTCTATGCAAGCCGCAACAGCGTTGATTTCTTGGGAATGAGGAGGGAGAGGGATAACGGAAAACGGAAACGATCTTTTAATCAACAATGCACACCCTGCTCTGCCATCATCACGGTCATCCCGTAGACAGGCAAACCCCGGGACTCTAAAGTGAGACCCAGGCCTCAACCATGTCTCAGAGATGGCCGCAATGGATACAGAATGTGTATTAATTAAATAAAATAAATCAGGTTTCTTAGGAACAATACTTCTACTGTTCCACTGGAGGATTCGGGTTAAACCCGGGGGAGCCATTAGATATAATTTCAGCGAGTCTGACAAGTAAAGGGGCAGCGTCGTACGGTAACACATCGCTAAATTTAGTGTGACAACCCTAGCGCAGCTACTTCGGAAACAATAAACAATAGGGGCCATAAACATGTCGAGTCAACAATAGAACAATAGCGCGCTTGCCCTTCTCAAAAGTACGCACGACGCTTCGACCATTACGGCAATAGTCATACGGGCGAAAGTCGGTTGCAAGGAACGTTCACGAACTTTGTTCGAAGCGGGTCTGGACTTAGCGAGAAAGTTCTGGATTGGCGTGAATGGTGCGTGAGTGGTATAAAAAGGGGCGATCGGTCAAGTGCGGACATTCTAGTTTCGGAAGCGAAACCAGGAAGATACCAGCGATACCTACGAGCGATACCAGTGAGAAGTGAAGTGATTTCTACGAGCGATACAGTGTTCGACGAGTGTGTTTACTAGTACCTACGTGCAGAGTGTTTTAGTGTGTACTGTGTACGTCGTGTAATTTGTGTATCTACGAGTACAATAAAAGTCTTTGTGGTACATTTTGGCATTTTCTCGAACCCCATACTCCTGACACGTAACATTAGCGAAGATATTTGTGATCAGCATAATCAGCAGTTCTGGCAAATTTTCATTGGTTAGTGTATGAGGTCTATTCAATCCACAACCATTGGGGAGAGATGATGATGGTTCTCTAATTATTTGATCATGAGCGTAACGATCATAACCCTCTGGAAGGGGAGTCCTCGCACGGGAAGGAGTTTGAATTGTTTTGCGGTAGGATGTCCTTTGAGGGGTAGGTCCAGAATTTGAATAGACAGAGGATGGTGAGTTCTGTGCTGACTGGGGCGGAGTTTGCGCAAATATGGTTTTTGTGACGTCAGAGTAGGGTCGTCTTACTGAAGGTTCTTGTGCAGAAGCCTCCATGTATGAGATACTGTGCTCGGACATGATTTTTTTGATACGTCTTTGTCTGTCAAATTCAGGGCATGCCGGGTCGGTAGCAAAGTGTCTCCCTGTACATAGAAGACACCTGACATGGTCAGAGGGAATATTACAGCTATCTCCGGGGTGTGACTGTCCACATTTGTAACAGCGAGCGTTTGACCGGCAAGCTTTCTGAACATGGCCAAATCTAAGGCATTTCCTACACTGGATGGTAGGAAGCTGGTAAACCTCTACTGGCAAAGAAGTGTAGTAGGCAAATATCTTCTTTGGGAGGGATTGGCCCTCAAATGTCAGCACAACGGACTGTGTAGGTAACCAGGCGGGGGAGCCATCATCTTTTTTCACCTTACGATTTAATCGGCGAGCTTTCAAGATTTTCCCATAACCTTCTTTATATTCAGTGGCATTTACGAAGTCCTCCATTGTCCACTCTATGGGAACACCACGAACTAAACCCAATCGGGAAACATTATATGAAGGGATTTCAGCCTTTAGCTTGTGCTTGTCCAAAAGACTGTGATCCAGAAACTCGTTAGCTGCTTTAGTAGAGCCAAACTACAGACACCCTATTGCGGCCAATTTGTTTAATGCCATCTTTTTTGACATGTTGGACATCACCTTCAAACAGGAACGATCCCAATCTTATAGCTTTTAAGCTCACACCAGAATTCGGGGAGTCAACAGTGCGGGATACATGCACAATAAATGGACCGAAGTCTTCGTCGCCGTATTTACGACAATTGTTCTCGAGAGATGGGTGTTTATAACATATTTTTTTTGCAAATAAAGTACATTGGTTGTTATAGGTGAGAAAAAAAGTACATAGTAAGTATCAAAATAAAGTACAATTTATTTTTCTTTATTATTATATTTAAAAACATATTTTTTATTGCTTTTTGCAGTTTGTATAAAATTAGGATCTCGACTTAACAATTGCACAGCATCTTTACAATCTATATTTAAATTAAAATTAATAAGTAATTCATTTTTTATTACAAAGAAATCAAATCATGCGAAATAAAGTATTTTCGTGTACTTACTTTATTGTTCTCATAAAGTACCTATAGAGTACAATTTGCATACAATTGCCTGAAATAACGTACAATACTTTATTATAAAGTACGGGTGGCAAGCCTAGTTGTCAGCAACTCCGTCATCTTGAAGATCCCACCTTTTCTACCATTGTATTGCTATATCGAGCACTCGCACACCAGAACCAGGACACCTCTATTGACTGACGACCTGACGAGGCATTGCATTGTGAACCTACCGCACATTAATTCTTTCTGGGGAATTTTAAATCCTGTCATCAGGACTGGCCATTCCCTTACCTACCAGAAAACGGATCGTGCTTTGAAAACAGTACAACAGTACACATATTATACAGTCAAACAGGGCAGAAATATGAACTCAATAAATAATGTTGTGTAGTAAGTAGGTTTTAATTTAAATCTATCCATCGCCCTTTAAAACCTCTCCAACACCCCCCAAAATTTTTTGGGCCTCTTACTGCCCCCCTTTAGGTCTTCATCGCCCACAGGGGGGCGTTATCGCCCACTTTGAGAATCACTGTTTTAAAAAGTTGATAGTTGCCTCAACTTGAGTTGCTCCGTGGGCAAAGTTGTAAGCTAAGGAATAAATAAATAAATAAAATAAAATAATTTTCCCCACTACAAAGACGTGGGTACCTATGTAAGCAATAGTTTCATCTCTTTCTCTCCGAGGACACGTACAATAGTCTATCTCGTTTTTTTTGTTGTTGCAACACTCACGTATACATAGACAAAATGGGGTTGAAGCCACGGGTTGAAGCACTTACCCCGGCTCCACACGTTGGCGCCAACGTTCGCGCCAACGCTACTCGCCCAACGTGTGGAGCTAGAAAATGGCGTTGGCGGGCGCCCACATTGGCGCCAACGTTCGCACCAACGTGTGTAGCCGGCCTTACGCCATTTATACAAGAAGCTCACTTTTTGTATGAGAACCAAAGAACATGAATGTTTTGTATGGAGAATGTCAATGTGTGCAGAATGTCTATGTAGTTGTACAGTGCCACAAACTTATATGACCCGCTAAGGGCGCCCCCCTTACTGTCTTTGTCTGAATACAGTATAACATTTGCATTACTTTCCATTTTGGCCACCGGATCAGATAAGTTTGTGGCACTGTAACTGGCACGCTTTCTTCTCCCTTGAGTTAGGTCTGCTTATTTTTTTATACGTCTGTGGCTCTGACCACAGAGTGCAGAAGCACTAGGGCAGCGTTTTGTGGCAGCGTTCCGTAACTCGACCAAAACGTTTTGATAGAGCTACGGAACGCGGCCATGGTATCTGTCGGCTGTCAACTGTCAATTGAATTCTGACAGGTGACAGTATTACTTTTCCCTTTTGTCCTTTTGTGTAGGGATGCATTGTTGTTGTAATATCGATAAAAATATCGATAATTATATCGAGGCAATGAAATTATCGATAGTTGATAATATCGATATTTTGGTCGATAATATCGATAATATCGAATTTATTTAAATTTAAATAAAAAATATGAAGTTCACAGAGATTTTTTTGTTTCATTAGTCCTTACGGACAGGCAAAGGGGCTAAGCCTATATAGCCAGAGAAAATAGAGAAATAAAACAAGTAGAGGATGTTTTTTTTTTATTTGTTTATATTGCTAGAAAAGGCTAATGTTCGAAGCCCAAACAGCCTTATCTAAGGTCGTGAATTATCGATTTTTTTCTTCGGATATGATATCGATATTATCGTATCGTTATAGCGCAAATATCGATAAATATATCGATGTGTCCCCATCGATATTATCGATATTATCGATTTTCCGATATATCGTTGCAACCCTACTTTTGTGCCTTTGTTGTGTGTGCTGTGTGGTGTAATCAAGCGTGAAGCAAAAGCTGGGTGAAATTTATAAAATTTTAAATGATGTTTGTTACTTTGTCAATTTTTGCGAATACAGTAAGTATGAAGTTAATTTTTGATGATATATTTCATAGTATAAAATGTATCATAATTCAATGGCGCATTAAGACGCAGCATGTTGTGTGTTGTGTGCGTGCTTGAAACACGAGCACTGTGGTGTAAATTATGTTATGTGTTGTCCGTTCCTCGTCTTCTTATAAACATGTACTTAATTATGTTAGTTACGTAGGTTATGCAGTGCGCAAAAACGTTATATAATTATAAATTATTCCAAGGATTTTAATTGGTAATCATAATGATTACATTGGATACGCAAAAGTGTCGTATTGGAGTTGTCAAATGTCATGTGAAATAATTAGTCACTCCTCATTGAACCTATAGTTGCCAGACGTCTGGATAAACCTGGACAGTGTGGCTTTTTGATTGCGTGTTCGGCCAAAGTAAATGGGGTCTGTTCTGTCTGGCTGTTGTTAGGCTTTTTTTCAAGTCGCTCGAATGCCAATTGTACTCTATTCATTTATGATTATTACTTAATTTTTTACCTCCCCTGTTGCCAGCTACCTATTATAGCTGAAACTAATGATTTTGTATAGGGTGTCCAGCTTTTTTACCTAAATATCCAGCCAAACTGAGTGATCTGTCTGGCTTTTAGATTTGGTGACCTGGCAACCTTAATTGAGCCTCACAAATCAAGCCAATTTATTTCCATAAGCGCATGTCATCTTATGTATACCTCTGCTCTTACTGCTGTAGGATATATGTAATGCTATAGGACTAACATATTTTAGGGCTGCAACCTTTGAAAACTATACATTCTATTATGTATTTAGTATATGACAACAGTGCTGTTATCAACCTAGAAGAAGACTCAGATTAGGGACTAGGATGGCTAGTCCAGTTAGCAAATGGTGTTAGTATGTTAGTTTTGGGCTGGAGATAGTTATTCCTGTTAGTTGTTGTTAGTATTAGTTTAGTTAGTTATTGTTAGTTAATCTCGTTCTAATGTCTTGAAGATTGAGTTGGTTGTCTTAAAAGTGTAGACATGTAGAACTGCTATTATCTATAATAGGCTATAGTTGGAGCAATCTAATGATTCCGATATGACGTTTGTCATCAGAGTGACAATAGTGAAGTGACACAAATCGATACACTAAAATCACTAAATAAATCAATTTTTTAAATGAACCAATTATAAGTAGTAAGACTTTCTTATCGTTTAGTTAATTAAGTTCGGAAATTTAAAGATCGTTAATTTATGAACCAATCTCTGATTGTTTTCCCAAAAGCAGTTAAAAATAGATGTAGCCTTTTGAGAAACGCTAAAAGGCATAATAAGGCAAATTGGCGAGTAAGTTAAGGTGAGGGAATTATATTGGTTTTTGAAATTTGATTAATCTATTGGAAACGGAGAAAATATAAAACAGATAATATTTATTCAGAGCAAAAACAGATAATAATGCTTCAATGACGTCACCGTGTGACGTGTGTGCGAGTGAGATGTCGCCACAGTTTCCGTAATACGTTAGTTGAAGATGTCCATACAAGGTTACTTTCGGTACAGAAATGACAAACGTCAAATCCGTATCCTGAGATTGTGCGGACTACACCTAATAAAGTTTATAATTACACCATATTTTGTTGTTCAGCAAAGAATAATATTTATTTATTATTATATAATTCTTTATTCTTTATTGTACCTTATATGAGTAATGGAACAAATATTGCTTCATTTTTATTAATTTTTTTGTCAAAATCTTGTCAAGTTTAAATGCAATGTATTTATTTGTACAAACAAATATTTTAAAAGAAACAAAATATATATAACAGTTTGTACAAGGGCACTACTTATTCCTTTAAGAAATTTCTTCCAGTAGGCCCGTAAGTGGAATGGGGATTTAAAGAGGCAAACTTAGTGTGTACCTATACTATAAATAAATATATATATATATATATTATATAAATAAAAATATATAAATACTATATATATACAATACTAATACATACTAATAATATATAATTATATATTATATATTATTCCTTCAAACATATATGGTATACGATATACAATATAATTATGAAATACATTAATATTGGTCAAAATTTTAATTATCTTGTGAAGCAAGACCCAAGTAGAATTCTTTTACGCGCTTTTTAAAAGTTAAAATTGTTTTACAGTCCCTTATTTGAGATGGAAGTGAATTCCATAACCTAATTGAGTGAACCGAGAATGAATGGGAAAAAAACCTAGTCTTGTGGGATGGGAATTTAAGGATAGTTTTAAGGTGTGACCTGCAAGGTACACCGGGAGGGTGAGAGAACGAAAATTTATTACGGAGATATGAGGGAGATGAAGGGCTATGCAAAATTTTAAATAATGTGCACAATATTCGAGTGTTCCTGCGAAATCGAATTGGGAGCCACTTGAGATTCTTGCGAAATTGAGATACATGGTCGAACTTTTTCAGTCCGAAGATAAAACGAATTGCTAAATTTTGCAAGCGCTCAAGTTTATTAGTTAGCTCCTCTGTAGCATCCAAATAACAGACGTCGGCATAGTCGATGATGGGAAGAATGAGGGAGTGAGCTAGAGAAATTTTAGTTTTCAAGGGTAAGAAGTTGTGGAGGCTTTTCAACGAATGCAAGGAGAAGTGAACTTTTCGAGTGATGTCGGCCACATGCGCCTTCCAGGATAAGCTACTATCAAATATTAGCCCTAGGTTCTTGGCAGTATCGGCGTAAGGTATAGGAATGCCATCAAATAAGACACTAGGTAGCGATTGCATATCCAATTGACTACGCTGGTGTTGGCTGCCAATTATTAAAGCTTGTGACTTAGCAGGATTCACTAGGAGGCCAAAAGAGCTGGACCATTCGTTAATACTTTTCAGATCAGAGTTAATAGCTTCAATGGCCTCCTTCGTGTTCCCTGCAGTGAAATGACGATACAGTTGCAAGTCGTCTGCGTAAAGATGGAAGTTAGAAGAGATAACATTAGTAACAGAATTAATGAAGATAGAAAATAATAAAGGAGATAAGACGCCACCTTGTGGCACGCCCGCGGCTATGTCACACCACTCAGACAAGTTGTCGTCAAGACTGACGCGCTGCGAGCGACCACGAAGATAAGAACTAAACCATGCACTGGTGGAAGTGGAGAAGTTAAGGGAGTGCAGAACCCGAAGAAGAACATCGAAATCTACCGAGTTAAAGGCACTACTAAAATCTAGTAGCACTAAGACAGTGAGGGATTTGTTGTCCATGGCCATGCGTATATCATCGGAAACTTTAATTAATGCAGTGACTGTACTGTGGCCAGAACGAAATCCTGACTGATAAGGAGAAAGGAGAGATGCAGAACATACAAAGCTCGATAATTGCCGATGAATGATGTGTTCCAGGACTTTTGAAAGGAAAGGTAGGATGGATATGGGACGGAAATGGGACACAGAAGAAGGATTGGAGATTTTTGGAAGAGGTATAATTATAGCTTGTTTCCAGGCAGATGGGAAGGAAGAAGACGCAATGGAATAATTAAAAATATGAGTAAGAATAGGTAGAAGTAACGCTAGAATTGGAACAATCATTCTCGAGCATAAGCCGTCATTGCCAATAGCCGCCGAAGAAATAGCTAGCACTGACTTTTTGACATCTTCTTCAGTAATGTGAGCAAAATCAAAGGTAGGTCCGGTATTTTGGGACGACGAAATTGACAATTTTCTAAGGGTGTTGGCTTTGATAACAGGGTCAAGTGCACAATTGGTGGCAGTAAAAAATTTATTGAGGTCATTGACCCTGATATCTTTACAACTAGGTCTCGGTGATCTACCAATGCCTACCGATCTCAAAAAATTCCAAGACTCAGTAGAATTTCGATTGTTTAAGGAATTATAAAAGTAGCGTCTTTTTGCATCTCTGCACAGACGACTGCAACGGTTACGTAAAGTTTTAAAGCGAATGAGATTCGTTTCCGATGGACACAATTTAAACCTTCGCTTAGCTTTATCCCTTCGAGCCATAACTTCTTTGATGTCGGGAGTCAGCCAAGGAGCAGGGTTTCGCTTGATTTTAATGCGTTTGACAGGGGCATGTTTATCATATATCTGCAAAATTAACTTATTAAATGTATTTACTTTGTCATCAATACTGATACCACCACGAACAGTAGACCAATCAATCCCAGCCACCTCTAGCTTCAAAGCCTCCCAATCTATACCCTTGAAACTACGAAGAAATGAATATTGAAATTTGTGCTTAGGAGGGCGAAGGCGATATGAAAGAAAGATAACGTCATGGTACGAGAAAGGCGAAGTTACTTGCCCATGTGAAACAACCCTATCCGGAGAAGAAACAATCATAAGATCGAGAAGGGAAGGTTTGCAATGTGGGAAGTTGTGCGTAGCAGAGAGTGGGAGAGCGTGGAAATTAAAAGAGGAAAGCAAAGACAGAAGTTTGAGTGAACGAGAATCGTTTTTAATAAGACAAGTATTAAAGTCTCCCATTAGAATTACATGCTCATAAATTGGGCTATAGTCAAACATGAGCTTCTCAAGTGTCTCAAAATAATCCACATACATGTTGGGGCTATAGAACACAGCTAACAGTACCGGCGTGTGATTGAGCATTAATTCTAAAAACAAAAACTCTGCAGACCCTGAATAAGGTGAAGGGGAGCTGCAAATAATTTTGTGCGAGATATTGTAACTCCACCACAACCTTTTCCAGTTCTGTCATTCCGGATAAGAACATAACCTGGTAATGCAAATTGAGTAGATGGTAGTGAGGGTTTGAGAAAAGACTCTTGTTTTATGAGTCATCTTCATTATTTCTATCCCCTCAATTTTTTTAATCTAAGAGACTCGACTGCAATCAAAATATTATGTATGTTGAAATATATTTTTGAAATGATGAAAATGATTTTTTTTTGCAAAAAATATCTTAGTACATATTTGGGTTTTGCAGTTTGCACACTTATCTTAGAATTTTGAGGATTACCCTAATATTTCATAGTTAGCTTAGGCTAACAATTATTTTTAATTTAAATTAGTTTTCTTCGCCTGCATGGAATTCATTGTTTCATTTTCATCCCCTATCTCAGCCTCTTGAGTTTGTTCTTGTTCTTGGTTCGTTTTTGAAAAATAAGTATCCAATGTTTGACCTTGGGTCATCAACTATCTTCCTTAGAAAATTCGTCTAAATCGGTCCAGCGGTTTATATTTTTCATACCAACTTTCATCCCCTATTTCAAGCCTTAAGGGGTTGATATTTTGAAAAAAAAACCTAGCGTGTGATCCTCGGTCTTCAACTATTTTCATTCTTAATTTCATCCAAATCGGGCCAGTGGTTTACATATACAGACATACAGACTTTCACATTTATAACATTAGTATGGATTATTTTTTCTTTTTTTTTAGAGAAATTAGTAGTTAGACTCTATTTATTAATTTAGGTATTAAAAAATTAAAATTAACATTATTACTATATCGGAAAAATACGTAAGATATGTAGGTACCTACTACATATTCATTATAATCTGGCCACGCTAACTATGCGTTCCTGACACATGTGAATTCGTCATGACTAGTGATGTACAATAAATAAAATTATGCGTTGTAACAAATAACAATAACAACATGCATTCATTATGCATAATATTTATTCAATTTATATGTTGTTATTTTTATAGGAATTATGTTTCAATATATTCAATAAATATTTGTTATGTAAATAAAATTTTAAGGAATCAATTAATTGAATTGAATCATAATTTCTGAATGTAATCAAGAGAAAAAAATTAAAATGTTTATTTATTTATTTTATTTTCATTTGATTCACCTACGTGACATTATAACACAAATTTTCCTAAGCTATGTTTGGGTGTACCTTTATTACAATTATATTAACTTTATTGAATACTTAGTACATTATTTATATGTCGGAGTCGGAAATAAAATTAGATTAAAATCAAAGTAAATAAATCATTAAACTTAGAATAAAACGTAAATCCGGAACTGTAATTTAAATGGCAACACTGTACGAATTGTAAAAATACTTGGCGTTCAATCAAAGAAATTTTAAGTAATCTAAAAATTTGTTGTTCAAATTAAATTAGTAGTCTCGTTTAAAATTAGTAGCTTTTGCTGAATAAAATAAAAATTAGAGCTTTGTTTTAACCTAAAGTAAAAGTCATCACACGAGGACGTGTGCTTGTCAGAATGGCCGTGTCGGAGTCGGAAATAAAATTAGATTAAAATCAAAGTAAATAAATCATTAAACTTAGAATAAAACGTAAATCCGGAACTGTAATTTAAATGGCAACACTGTACGAATTGTAAACGTGTCTCGATGGGATATCGGAGAGGGGGAACCCAACAGAGGGCACCTCTGCAGCCACTTACGAAGAGCGGGGACTTCTCGAGCAGACGTCGAGCTGAACGGTCGCATTAAGTTAACTAGTGTACTTTGTAATAAAATCCTATACTGCGTCGTACCTATGCCCGACGGCATAACGTTTCTCTAAGTGTATTTCAGTCGTACCACGTTTTAACATAACCTAAAAGCTTTAATCAAATTAAGTTAAACTGTGTAAACCTAATTTAAATCATTAAGAAAGACGTTTGAACGCCCACTGTGTTTTATTTTTCACCTTACAACCTGATAATCGGAGCATTATACCACCATCCTGACGAGTGTCTCCGAAATCAGAAGTTGGGATAAAGGACTCACTGTGGGTTTTCAGGTTGCGATTTTCAGATGAGAACTGGATTCATAAATGGCAAGCGAGTTGACATGTGCCATTCCATCTCACATGGCATGGATGGAATGTGGCGTCGAATTTTGGTAAAGCTAAGTAACACAGCGAGTTTGGGTATTTCATTATTTTTATTCCATTACGTCTGAGGTGATACAATTTCATTGCTTAAATTTTAATTTTTGTGTAAACTATATTGTGTGTGTGTAGTTTGTTTGATAATCGTGAGTGAAAATAAAGACATCAATTTCCGGTGATAAAATCATTTAACGTAGCTCCGTAATTAAAACAAATCGCTCCTCATTGTGATCTTATTTTGATGTTTAATCGCTGAAAAACAAAAGAAATCGTTTTTATTATGACCTCTGTTTTATTATGCCTTCATAATTAAGTTACACCCTTTGATTTTAGTGTCATTTAACCAAGTACAACATCGGAACACACTTATCATGCGATCATTTTGTTGAAGTTTAATGTGGGTAGATTTGTGGTATTAGTTTGTTAGAATGCCCAAGAGCTAAGTACCATTTGAATTGTTGTGATATAAAAAGTGAATTTGAGTCGAGTAATGGTGATGAATCTTAGTTCGGTTGGTCGGGTCCAGGTTAGACCACGGAAGAATCCGTGCGACCCGTGAATGACTCTATCGGCCGTAGTGAGTTCGACCGTACCAGTAGTTATTTCGTAGCCGTAGCCCGGTAGAAATCGGTGTCTCTCGAGGAAACTCGAGTAGTCCGTGGGTGCGTGGTGTGCGTTTAACTCTGGCCGAGGTCGTGGTCTATTTAGACCGTATCGTGTAGCAGCAGGAGTGCTGTACACGTGCTATCCACGAGATGGATATGCGTACTGTTCGGCGGGAGAGCCGTGGCGATAGAGGTCATTCGTACTCGGAAGTTTCAGTTTCAATAAACTCAAGTGTAACTTGTTATTTTGGTAGAGTATGCGTACAGTTTTGGTTATGATAACGACGATGGTACTTGGCTCACGGCTGTAGAATTTACGTGTAATGAATTAGTGGCGATTTTGTTATCAATGTTGTTTTGCAATCCATTTGTGATTTGGTTACAATAATAATTAATCTACGTTCATAAAATTGTTAAAGATAAAGGGGGTACATAGATTAGATTTTGTAGTGTGGTCGAAAAGAAAAACAAACGTTTTAAAGTCAGGCATTTTATTATGCATTCCGTGTTGGTACAATTTTTAATCGATAACGAGATATGACGCGCAGTCCAGTGACTTTTATCAAACGTGTAATGTTCGTGATAGTTATTTTGGTTTTTGGTTATTTGGTGCGCCGCTTAACGCTGAAAAGGATTAATTGGAAAAATAAACACACACAAAATGGTTTGCTATATTTGTGCTCAACTTGACGAAGTATTCCATCTATCCAGTACCTACAACAATAAAAGCGTAAGCTAGTTTTTAAAAAAAGTGAACGGTTTGGTTGTTCATTGGTGACGTCGATCGAATTAGTTGCTCATTGGTTCGCGTTGTTTTAAAAGTGAAACACAATACAATTTTCAAAGTTTTATTTACTATGTGACAAAATAATTTCGATATTCTAAATACCCGCGTAGTTCATTGTTAATTTTAAATATTGTGTAAGCGTTATCTAATGATCCAAAACATTGTCGTTAGAGTTATTACAGACGAATTAGTTGGATTCTTACCCGCTTTGGTCACTATATTTTCGAAATAAATAAAGTCGGCGTAAGTGTTTACATCGGATTTATGATGCGTTTGGGAAGCGTTTCTAGGTTATAAGGAACTGGAGACCAAGACCTTTTCTGGTTCCTGTCTGCAACCAAGGGTGACATTACCTAGATATAGTAACGGCTAGACGAGGTAAAAGTGAAACGGCGTTTTTGGTATGACTTTTATTTTATTACACCTGGTGTTGGAGTTTTATAACTTCCATTTTATTTTCGTTCCTTGTGAAAATATGACCTTTTAATGTGTCTTATAATTAATGAACAATGACAAAAGATAACAATTAAGATATCGGAAGTTTAGTGAAATTTTTAATTAATATAGCAGTTGGATACAATCAGTTCCCCAATTATTTTTACAAGTGCAGCACACTTAGATTGGTTTTAATTTACTTTGTGAAACCAATGAGTTTTGAAGTAATCTCACATGTGGCGATGCAATGTGCATCGTTCTGTTTTCAGATAAGTTTTCGAGGATGCACAGGCAGCAGCACACGCAGGTTACACATGTGTTGTCTGGAGCCGAATCGACGGCTGCGTGCGTGCACTCGTGGGCTTCCTGGAGTTCATTCGTGTGACATTGAAGGAGGAAGCTCTGGCAACTGGCAGCAGCAGATCGGACGCAGCGAAACAGGTGATCTGTATCGTTCATACTTGTATTGTAATAGCTTAAAGAAGTAGTAAATTAACTTTTTTTTTCGAGACGTAGTTCACTTGGTAAAAGATTATTTTTGAGAGGTTTAGTTTTCGGTCAACTTATCGAACGGGACTTTTGAAATTGTACTTGAACGGTTTTGTTACTTTGAAAAAATGTATAGCCCTTAGCTATGTATACGGTTTGAATGTTATTTCTGGACAGAAGTACTGATTGTACTTGAGTACCGTTCGATAAGTCACCTTGTTTGAGAAATGATAACTTTTGAGAAAAGTAACTTTTATGAGAAATGTAAAGTTGTTTTGGATTAATCTGTAATGTGATAGGCTAAATAAAGCGACATGTTGAACAAACCTTTTTAAGATTATTTTTGATAAAAGCTCGAAATGATCATCTGGGTGGTGTAGTGTTTGTAACCGGATGGAGGTTACATGACTGGGTAGAGGTTTCCTATTGGGTTGATGATCAGGACCGGATGGAGGTCAGGGTACGAGCACTGCAATATTTCAATGAGTTTCCTATTATTTGAATGAGTATGGGTGTTGATCGACATGTCAGCTTTGGCCTTTGAGAGAAATAATCTGTTATGATTTTCAAAATTTCTAATGATTTGATAAGGTTGTTTTTATTCCCTGCCCACTTAGGTCAGGAAGGGCCGAGCTATAAGAGATACTTTCGTTTGTGTTTATTGTTACAGGTAAATTCCGACACCACAGCTGATCGAGTCATCCAGTTTTACGACGATTGTACGACGACGTATTGCGTTAAAAGTTAAAAACAAACCCGCGTAATAATAAATTTGGTAATTTTGCTCTAAACATGCTCTAAACAGTTGTCATGTTATGGAGTTTGTTCTGCCGTTTCTTCTCCATAGCGACACCGGAAGCGGCGCGGCGGGAGTGAAGTTAGGGTTAAAAAAAATGCAAAAACAAAATACTTGGCGTTCAATCAAAGAAATTTTAAGTAATCTAAAAATTTGTTGTTCAAATTAAATTAGTAGTCTCGTTTAAAATTAGTAGCTTTTGCTGAATAAAATAAAAATTAGAGCTTTGTTTTAACCTAAAGTAAAAGTCATCACACGAGGACGTGTGCTTGTCAGAATGGCCGTGTCGGAGTCGGAAATAAAATTAGATTAAAATCAAAGTAAATAAATCATTAAACTTAGAATAAAACGTAAATCCGGAACTGTAATTTAAATGGCAACACTGTACGAATTGTAAACGTGTCTCGATGGGATATCGGAGAGGGGGAACCCAACAGAGGGCACCTCTGCAGCCACTTACGAAGAGCGGGGACTTCTCGAGCAGACGTCGAGCTGAACGGTCGCATTAAGTTAACTAGTGTACTTTGTAATAAAATCCTATACTGCGTCGTACCTATGCCCGACGGCATAACGTTTCTCTAAGTGTATTTCAGTCGTACCACGTTTTAACATAACCTAAAAGCTTTAATCAAATTAAGTTAAACTGTGTAAACCTAATTTAAATCATTAAGAAAGACGTTTGAACGCCCACTGTGTTTTATTTTTCACCTTACAACCTGATAATCGGAGCATTATACCACCATCCTGACGAGTGTCTCCGAAATATATTATAATATATTATAAAATTATAACATTTTATTTTATATTTTACCGACATTGTATTAAGATTACAAAAATATTTGATTACAATTGCCTTGTTATTTTGTCACATCACTACAAAAACAAAAAGTTGATATAACATGGATATAACCTTGAAAGAGCGCCGTTTGACGTGGTTTTCTTTTAAAAGGTATTGTTTTTATTGCTTGACCAGGAATATAAAAAACCTCGCCATATTGCGGTAAACTCATGGAACTAATTTCTTATACTGGCAACGCTTAGTTTCCAAACGTCAATCGTAAATTGCTTGTCAGTGAGTTTGAATATCACAGTATGTCTCATGTTTGTCTTTTTACTTTAAGTGTCTATTTTGTGCTAAAATGACAAAAACTGTTCATATTCGTGAAAGAAAAGTGGTTTTCTATGTGCTAAATTAATATCATTTCGTTTAAAATAGCATTTATTTAACAATTCCGACATAATTGTCGAAATGACAATAATAACATGAGCGTTACTATAGTTACTGTTGTCAGTGCTGTTGCCATATAAAAAGAAACTTTAGCGCCCTCATTTTTTTTTTTTATTTATTTATTCATTAAGGCACTCCAACAACACATCACAATTTCATTACATAGGTAGTTAATTATTGAGATTCGTGCAGTGTGATCATGTCACTTACAGGGGTGTACATCATTCAGCAGTTATAAGTTGACAGGTTTTCTATTTTTCTGGTCAAGCAATATATTTGTTATTTAAGTAATTGTAATAATTTTAGCCCAAGATTAATACTGTTATTGTAAGTTGGCATAATTATTCGATTTAATGTTTGATTTTAATGTTATCACTCGTTAATAAGGCAATTAAAAGATATAAAAAATTGTCAATTAATTGTACGCCAGTTCAAAGTTACATCGCCCAGTCGATCGCGATCCTTCAGAGACTCATTCTTAGCGCGGCCAGACCATAGTAAACAATATGGTGGGCAGGTTTATCGCTTACAAGCTGAATATTACCTATTTGGTAATATTTATAGTTTTACCCAGATTAGTATTATAATATTATGCATGGGACTCCACCTCCAGCTATAATTTTAATTTCATTATGTTTTTGTTTCAGATGTCTCCATTATCACTTTGTTTAAAATCAGGTGCCTCTCAACAAGTGTCTTGAGTGCCTTCACTTTAAAAGAATTTCCTTAATATTATAATTTACAAGATTATCTTTAGTATTTGTTGTTTCACCTGCTTTATGTTGGCAGTGTATGTGTTATCATTTCTGCTCACGATAAATCCCACCTAGCACTCAGTCTCGCTTATCGTGTATAGATACACGCGGTGTATCGCCGTTCTTAACGTTCTTAATAGTTTCTGATCTGACACTTCTTACTTCAACTGTTTACTATATTGCGCACTTCAGTTTCAAATCACAATCATGGCTTCAAGTGACCCTGAAATTAAGGATGGATTTACTTTACCTGTCTGGATGAAAACGAAACCTACAAGGTAAGACTTATTTTTTATGTATTTATATTTAACGATGTTGCATTAATTATGCATCGATAAATGCAGTCTCCAATACCTATATATTGTACATATAATGAAATGTGAGTTAATTTACTGTATAAACATGTATTTTTCAAAAATTACAAACATATGTGTATAAAATTTTATGAATAAAAAATTATATGTGCTAAGTAAAAACCGGCCAAGTGCGAGTCGGACTCGCGCACGACGGGTTCCGTACCATTATGTATAAAAACGCCAAAAAAATTTGGTCTGTTGTATGAAAGACTTAAAATTAAATATTTAAATTGTTTTATTGTAGCCACATATTAGCCACAACGCCATCTCTTGGACCGAAAGGTAACTAAACTATCTAAACACTTAAAATACACTTAAACACTTAAATATTTATTTTATTCTGTTTTTTAGTATTTGTTGTTGTAGCGGCAACAGAAATACATAATCTGTGAAAATTTCAACTGAGTAACTATTACGGTTCACGAGATACAGCCTGGTGACAGACGGACGGACGGACGGACGGACAGCGAAGTCTCAGTAATAGGGTCCCGTTTTACCCTTTGGGTACGGAACCCTAAAAATGGTTAGAATGTAACTGTAAGCGATTTTTGGAAATAATTGGTAAAGGAGATGTTTCAAAATGTATGGAGCCCCGGCCACCACTTTGTACACCATACTCAAAAATGGAGAAACACAATTAAAACAGTTTTCAATCATCCAATTCCTTTTAATTGCTTTAGTTTTGTGGTATAACACAAAAATTTACACTTAAAATTGCAACACAAAAACAAAAGTCCGACATGGCGGTAAGCTGTCATCACACGTCATGTTGGTTAATTTGATAGAAGTTTGACATATGTACCTACAATTCTGTCATTTAAAGTGACAGTAGACAGTTCGCGATCTATGATCAATGACAACTTGGCAAGACGCCATGTTGAAAATTGATAAAAATGAATTATAAACACAAAATTTGTACCAAAAAAGTATGCATTTAAGCAATTTATCATTATTTTTCCCAAATTCCATGAATTTTGCTCGATTTTTCGAGGTACTGTACATATTGTGGGCCGGATTTGAAACATCTCCTTTTAAACTTAAATTTTTGTTCGATTATTTCGTTGTTTATTTACCAATCCCTTCATTTTTAAATAGAACGGATTTTTGGCAAGACGCCGTTTTTGCGTATTCAACACCTATACCAATAAGGTAATTTAAATTCTAATTGTAATAGCAATAGGGTTTCAATCCCATTGTTGTTCATATTTTATGTTGATGGGATGCCAACAACGCTAGCACTCCGAGCAACGAGTTATCTCCCAAGGACACGTGTAAAAGAAGAACTTTCAGTTGAATTAATAATTAAAATAATTATGGGGTACTTAAAGTAATGCGTAAGCAAACAATATAAATATCTATTGTCTTAATGTAAATAACTTCTTGCTGGAGTCATCAGCAATAAATAATAGTCAGTAGAAATTCAAATCGCTGAATTTTGCCCCGAGGTAGTTCTTAATTCTCATAATGACAATATCTACATACAGCTAATTTCGTATTTCGACTTTGATCACAGAGTTTTCAGTTTTCACTATTTTTAAACCCAGTTTTCATCATCGATGATCAATCTTCTATTGATTTTAATTCTTTTTGAGGTGTGTTCACTTCTGAAGTAGGTTGGTATTTTCAGTGGCGGATTAAGACTTTCCGAGGCCCTAAGCACAGAGGCTGTGTAGGCCCTCTTTTGCTGGAAGAAAGTATAAAATTATTAAATAAATAAATTGAGTCGGCCCCATTCCGAGACTTGCTCCAGAGAGTTCTCGACTTCAGACACAAGTTTGATTCTGCTATCCTCCACTTGTGAACGAGAGGTATTTGCAGGGCCTGTATAATAGGCATCTCCCGTGCTGTCATCTGCATAGCAATGAATGCCGTTAGCACGCTCCAGCATGTCATTGATATGCAGAATGAACAGGGTAGTAGA
The DNA here is from genome assembly GCA_905404135.1 of Hesperia comma. Taxonomy (NCBI): domain Eukaryota; kingdom Metazoa; phylum Arthropoda; class Insecta; order Lepidoptera; family Hesperiidae; genus Hesperia; species Hesperia comma. The sequence goes on along the minus strand of FR990025.1, from coordinate 8,229,168 downwards.
CAGCACAGACCCTTGGGGAACACCAGCGTTTATGGGTATCTGAGCAACAACCGTCGACTACGACCTTTATATGTCGCTCAGACAGAAAGCTGGCTACCCAACTGCATAACCTCTCAGGGAGACCGTAAGATGGTAACTTCGCAAGAAGAGCCCTGTGACAGACCCGGTCGAAGGCCTTAGCGATGTCTAGGCTGACTGCCGGTGCTTCCCCTTTGCTGTCTAGGGCTTGAGCCCACCGGTGCGTGAGATAAACTAAAAGATCGCCAGCTGAAAGACCGCGACGGAAACCGTATTGCCGATCATTGATCAGCTGGCGATCTTCGAGATATCCTAGGAGCTATGTATTTATTTTACGCTCCATCACCTTCGCAAGCAGGGAAGTTATCGCTATAAGCCTGTAGCACTGAGATCGCCCTTTTTGGGGATAGGATGAACTAGGGCTACTTTCCACGAAGACGGTACTATACCAGTGGTTCCAGGATAGCGAGAATAAGCGCGTTAAGACGAGAGTCAACTCGGGAGCACACGTCTTTAACACCATTGCGGGAATACCATCCGGCCCACTCGACTTCTTGGTGTCGAGAGACAGTAGAGCTCGCCTGACAGCCTTTTGAGTAAAAAGTATGTCATTCAGCGAGCTCTCATATCGCGGGATGTTAGGCGGTACGGCCCCTCTATCGTCAAGAGTCGAGTTGGTGGCAAATAGGGTACCAAGGAGTTCGGCTTTCCCCTTTGCCGTGTGGACAACGGATTTACTAGTCGCTCGCCAATTCTGCCGATGAATTGGGCCTTCGCCCTGGACATTTGCTTCTTACCCGACCGGGAGGCAGCGTTGAGCTTTTTCTTAAGCTCTGGGGGTGGGGCTGATGGGTTCTTCGAAGTGTATGCTGATGCCCAGGCCTGGTATGCGGCCCGCTTGCGGTTAGATGGTAGCTGCCTCCAAGGGTACGAACTCAGGAATTCCCTAAGTCCGTCCCAGTCTGCTGACTTATAGTGCCAAACTTGACGCGTGCCAGTGGGCCGAGAGCCCTCTTGCCGCGTCAAGGGCACAGTTGTCCTTATCAAGCAGTGGTCAGAAGATCCAAAAGGAGCCCCGACCACCACTCGGTAGTCCGTTGGGTGAGAAGTCAGTAGGTCTAGCAAAGAAGCAGTATGGGTCTCAACGTCAGGGACTCTGGTGAAGCCAGTAACTACCTGAGTGAGACCGTAGGCCAGGGAGAAGTCGAAAGCAGTTCTCCCGGCGAAGTCGGTGATCCTGGAATGATCTTGCTATATTGGAAGCTAAATAAAAATACTAAAGTGGTGTTTACGTGGAAATTTTTATAATGCAGTAAACAACTTAGACAAACCGAAAACAGGTAATATCAAAACGTAATTATCATTTTCACTAACAGTATGAGGGGTCACTCCCGGACTGCCCGCGCCTTGTGATCTCGGACATGTGGGTGAATCTCGATAAAATCCTTACTAATATTATTAAATGTGAAAGTGTGTTTGTTTGTTTGTTTGTGATGCTTTCACGTCGCAACAAAGCTATTATATGGTAAGGTTTATGTGTGTGGGGATAGTTAGGAGGGTGGAGAGTGACGTAGGCTACTTTTTACCGCGGAAAAACATCCCATTCCCATGGGAAGTTCGATGATTTGTTAGTTGCTAGATATTCATTTTCGGAGTTGTTAATAGATGGCGCTAATAAAATTCATTTGCAAGTTCTGAATTACGCTGTCAAATACTACATGTAATTTACTTAAGTCATAGGCAAATGTAATAGGCTACTCCCTCTCCGGCTGTATTCAGTGTACCGCCCGCCCGCTGGCACTATCCTGTTGACTGATGTCCGCAAGTTGCTCAGCCAACAGGATAGTGCCAGCGGACCAGAGGGACCTTGGAGTCGAGAGCCTGAACGACTTCATCGAGAGATTGGCACGCAACATGTTCGGGCGTGTCGACGCGTCGCGGTTCCCGCATCTGCAGGACCTGGCGCCGCTCCACACCCGTCCACCGGACCGCTGGGCCTTCCCGCGCGACTTGCTGGTTGCGCGGGACGGGCCTAGCACTGATTGATACTGGGGCTTCGTAAGTCGTCGCCCGGCGCTGATCGGCTCCTGCTGGGCTTCCCACCAGCGGGATTCACCCGGTAGGGCCTCGATCGCCTGGGCGGCGCGAAGATGAACCCCATCCCGTTTAAGACTCTGTTTCCTGTAAAAAGGCTACCACTCAACGGACTTGACCTATTGGTTAACCACAGATGGACAACCAAGGGCCTTAGGGCCCAGCCCAAGAACCGGCCCGTTTTAACGGGCCGCGAAAGACACCCTCAAAGGGGAACTAACTGTCCCGAGGGCTCCACACACCTCAGACAGGGTGGAGTGAAGAGAGCGAGTAGTAGGCTACTTTTTAGCCTAAATTCCTACGGGAGCGGGACCTACGCGGCTGTTACCTACGGGTCCCGAAGCGAAGCGCGGGCGGTTCTCTAGTGTAGATATAAAATGAAGCGCCAGCAGAGAATGGAGGCCCCTGGAGAACAGGGGCCCCAAGCACGTGCTTGTAGTGCTTATACGTTAATCCGCCACTGGGTATTTTGTAAAAACATGTTTGGATCCGTGCTGTGGCACATTAATATGAAATTACCGCGCTATTTTAATGATACAGTCCGTAACAGCACTCAGTGCGTGTATAAACATAATATATGACTCTTGGATAAAATAGTTTGTACCTCTCCATCGTACCTATTGAAGGCACTTTCATTATAATTTCTTACGAAGAATTGTTATGGAGTAATTGCATCGGCCCTGCTCATTTACAAGTCGTTAGTCGTTAGTGCAATAGGCGATTTGGTATGCGGATCTCTAATAGAATCGTTTACAGGGTCGACAAGACTAATATGAATTGCAAAGTCGGAGGCTTGGCTGTGACGTCATCACACTACCTGCAATGTTTGTTTGTCAATTTGTCGGAATTTACAGTGGCACTGACACGACAAGCTTCAAATGTTTGAATAATTTATATATCGGTTTATTTTCTACTATGGATGCTATTCATTAGTGACCAACTGCAAGGCACGGCCCTCTTAACGTGTTGATGTTTTTAGCACAATGTTTATAATCTAGGAAACCCGAGTTATGTGGGGTCACAGCGGGAGATCACAAATAAAAATAAAGATTTTTTGTAATATTAAAGGTACTTTAATTTAATTTAGAATTCGTACAGTCAAATAATCGTAACCTAATAATGTATAAAAAATGCTTAAGACCTAGGGTTGTCCTCTCGGTCCGAAGTGAGGTAATCGAGAAGCACCTGCATCACTCATATGCCGAAGATGTGGATTCGCGTTGTCTGTTGTGCAATCCAGTGCAGGGATGTGTAACACCCGACCTTGCTTCTCTTTAAGAACTTTTTTTTACGTTTACAAATAGTAACCGTATCAGAAATAAGAATGAATTGGACACAAGTAGGTTCACACCTTCGCTCGACTTTGGCGAAGACCTATGGCCATGGTAGGTACTCGTACACTCGAAGAAATATTTCAATAGAATTCTTTAAAATAACATACGATTTATTTTTAGTATACTTCTTTCATGCTGTCCCAAGCCTACTATACGACTTAAATATCAATGAAAACCGTATTCGAGCGGTTAAGTCGTTAAGCCTTTTCTAAGATTTGCAGGAACAAAGTCGTGCAGCATACCGATAGGTATATTATTTTAATTAAATCATCTTTATGGGATCTTCAATGACTAGGATTTTTAAACGTTTTCCATTTTATGTTTCAAAATTTTGAAACATATTTATATTCTCTTTTCAGTTATGTTAACACTAGCTTCCGCTTGCGGCTTCGCCCTCGCGGAATTCGATTAAACTTTACCTTCCCATTCCATTTCCCCTTGGAGGATAATTTTCATAAAATCCTTTCTTAGCAGATGCCTACATCTTAGTGGCTACCTGCATGCCAAATTTCAGCCCAATATTTCCAGGAGTATTTAGTATCTGTTAGTGTCACTTTTGCGTTTTATATAATATTAAGAAGGGTTTTTCCCGTTGGCTCTCATTCCCATTCTCACCCGTCCCATTAGACTACGAATTCCGATTTTACAGATGACGTCAAATAAAAGTAAACATTGCTTAAAAGTACAGTTATCAGAAAAAGTCTTAAAAGTAAAAATTGAACCACGCCGGACGAATAACTTGAATTGCCGTTCTAAGTATCCTGGGTTTGGCCTGGTTCTTGGTCTGGGTTTTATAATGCCCATGGAATCTACGAGATGAAATCCTACAGAATAAGGCTACTTGTGCATCTAAAGGTGCTACTAAAAGGATCGGGAGTAAAATATAAGTACGTAACAACAATAAAGGCAATTAACTTAAACAAATAAGTAGTATAAAAACATGTAATAATATGTCTTATTCTTATTTTCATAAACATACATTTGCTAAGTTAACGAAACTGAAAAGAATTAAGTTTAATTAAAAATATGTATAAAAACATAATAAAATAATCTTTAAAGTACAAAATCAGCCGTATTTGAAATACCTACTTAATACCTAATTTGCTAAATTAACAACAAGCAAAGTAATTAAGTCACAGACAAACAGACAAAAATTCTAGAAAATCATTGTTTTAGATTCTCTTGCGTTGCGACCAGCTACAGTTATTTGTTATTACTATTGATGTTTTTTTTTCGGGAACTACGAGTGACATTGTGGATAACATTTTACTAATTTTTGAAAGAAAGAAAGAAAGAAAGAAAGAAAATACGTTTATTTCTTGCACAGGGCACTGCAACAGACAATTATTATTATGAACATACAAATTATTTCTTAAATTTATACCTACAAGCTAAAACGCAGTGCCATGCAGGTGGTAAATGAAATAGGTCACATTCAGCGAGGTTCGCTGTTTTTCAATGTGACCTGCGGCGTCGTGCGGGACACACGCAGGTGCGGAACATGGCGAGCTTGCTTACTTACCGACACTTATAAAATTAACTAGGCAACTCAAAAAACAAAACAAAATACATCACAAATTATTAATAATAATAATAATAGTATAATAATAATAATAACAAAGTGCATAGAGTGGTCGAAGATGTTGAACCTTAATAACTACAGTACATAAATAGAAAACTTGAAAACTTGAAGAACAGTAGGTACATACTCGTTTAACTACGCAAGGAAGGCAAAAGAAAATAAAGTACAGTTCACAATGAGGCTGGGTCCACGACAAACAAAGTAATGGAATATTTTTCTGCTACGAACTTGGGCCATAACTTTCAGGCAAGTATTTTTAATAAGATTGAATAAATAGGTATTAATAGAGAAGTTTGAATATGAAGTGTGTGTGTGTGTGCATGTGTGTGAGTGTGAGTGAGTGTGTGTGAGTGTGTGTGTGTTAGTGTGTGTGTGTTTGGGATATTTATCAGTTTATTATGTAGACACTAAAGTGATTTCTGAACATTTAATAGATACATTTTATATTTTAATTTAAATGAATTAACCGTTTTCAGGTTTCGTAAAGGAGGCGGAAGATTATTCCAACACTTCGTGGCATTATATTTAAAACTACCACGAAATGCTGCAGTCTTATGCGATGGTATCTTAAGGCTATAGCTGGAGGATCTTATTTGGTAAAGAGTATTAAGATCCTTGGACCAAACTAACTTATCGAAGAGGTACGATGGTGACTTGTGCAACACGATGTCAAATAATAACGAAGCAAAATGTAGTTGTCTGCGGTACCTCATCTTTAGAATGTTACCGCTGTTTATGTAAGGCGTCACGTGACTGCGTGGTGGGATATTGTAACAATATCGGGCGCAAGCGTTCTGAACTCGCTGTATTAGGTTTTGCGAGCGAGACAGAAGTCTAGGCCCAATTACTGCGTCGGCGTAGTTCAGTTTGGAAAGAACTAAGGTCTCGCATAGCTTCAATCGTAGGTCCAGGCCGATGAATTGACGAATTCTGTACATGACTTTGAGTCTATAAAAACAATTACGGGCGATATTAATTACATGTTTCTCGAAACGTAAATTTTCATCCATTAGAACCCCTAAATTACGCGCTTCAGAGACTCTTTCTATCTGTTTACCATTAATAGTGATTTTTGGATCCTTAGATGCAATTTTTTTGACCTGCTTTTTAGTACCAATAATTAAAAATTTAGTTTTTTGTGGATTAAGAACTAGAGTGTTGTTGTTTGACCAATTGAATATACGCTCTAAATCTGAATTTAATTTAGCCACCGCCGCTTGTGTCTCATTAGGTTCAAAAGAAATATAAAGTTGAAGGTCGTCAGCATAGATATGGAATTTACAGTGTTGTATGTGATTTACAACATCTGCGCTGTAAAGAATGAAGAGCAAAGGGCCCAATATGGATCCCTGCGCAACTCCTCTTTTTATTGGCCTGTCAGATGAATAGTCCTTCTCCTGTTCCAATACAACAGACTGAGACCGATTCCTAAAATAGCTATGGAACCATTCAACAGCCTCTCGAGTTAACCCATAGTATGACAATTTAGAAAGGAGTAAATTAATATTAATACAGTCAAATGCGCGGGTGTAATCAAGTAAAACAAGAATGGTTCCCTCCCCCATATCTTGAGCCGTGAGAACATCATCAACTACGTTCATTAAGGCAGTAGTAGTGCTCCTTTTTCGCCTAAAGCCCGACTGCGTAGAAGGTAAGATATTATTTTCTTCTAAGTATTGTGTCAGTTGGCTACACGCAATTTTCTCTAATATCTTAGACATGTTAGGGAGTATACTAATAGGTCTGAGGTCAGACAAATCCCCTGGGTTGTCTCTCTTGGGTATTGGCTTCACTAATGCTTTCTGCCAGGTATCAGGAAACGTGTTAGTAACGAAAGATGTATTAATGGATGTTTTAATTACGTCGAGGGTACAGGATAAAGTGAGCCGAATCATATCTAGAGACAATCCATCGGATCCTATTGCATTGGAGTGAAGTGACTTTATAACTTTGACAACCTCAGACTCTGTTATCTCACGGAAACTAAATGACGCCGAACAAAACCTGTGAAATTCGTAATAGGTGAGAGTTGATAAGGATACCATGTTAGGACCTGGGACTTCAAGAAAAAATGCATTCATTCTATTTGCATCCGCTAAATCCTTAGGAAGATAAAGGTCACTTTTAGTTTTCATAGTGACGTGACGCTTTAGGTGCTTCCACATTAATTGAGGGCACGTAACGTTGGAATTAATAAAATGGTTAAAATACGCTCTTTTCTCAGATACCAATGCAGTAACCACGAGCTTTTTGAGATCTTTATAGTAAATTTTATGTGAATGTGAGTTTGTTTTGGACGCTCGGTTGCGGGCTTCGTTACGTTTCCTAATCATTACCCGAATGGTATAGGTGATCCATGGATGAGGAAGATCCTTGGTAAAGAAAGTCTTTATAGGCGCATGAGTATTGTAAAGTAACAATAACTGACTAGTCAATTGAGAAATCATGTCGTTTACATTATTAAGCCGCTGAATACTCTCCCAGTCTATGGCTTGAAGATCAATGCGGAAGTGGTCCATGTCAATATCTTTTAATGGTCGGTATGTGATTAATCTAGGGGAAGCAACATGGCTAAGACCATTCATCTGACAGGTAATAAAAGCGTGGTGACTTAATTCTGGAATATAATTGACTCTGATATTCGAAATAGGGGCATCAGAGCATATGATATCCAAAAGCGTCTCACTGTGCTCTGTGAAATGAGTAGGCTCTGTAACAAATTGTTGCAAATTTTTGAAAGATAAAAATTCTAATATGGTTTTCGTGTTTACATTTTGGTTGTTGAGCAAATCACTGTTGAAATCTCCCATTATGATTGTATACTTGTGCCATGCGAAACTAGCAAGAGAATCAGTTAATGCGTCTATAAATGTTACCAAGGAAAGCCAGGGTGGCCGATAAGCGGTTCCAACAAGTATACGTACTTTGTTAACGGTCATACTAAACCACATTTGTTCGACGAGATTAGTAATTGGATGAGGAAGGACCCTGATTTGTAACCCATTTTTTAAATAAAAACCGATGCCACCACCTCTTGCTCTTATTGAGGAGGGCCGGGGAGTATGGACCATCCGGTACCCCGGTACCGAGGGGGCGCGAGCTTCCTCTCCCGGTCGGAGCCAGGTTTCGTTTATAGCCATCACGTCGACGGCGTGATCCAGCATGGCCGCTATAAACTCATCGTGACGTGTTCCTAGTGACCCAGGATTTAGTAATCCAAACTTCATGTTATCGGATCTAACCATAAAGAAAATGTAAGAAGCTTAAATACTGATTCATATTTAATATATTACGTAACAGTACATGTTCAATTTTTACCATCACATAGATTATTATTATAAGGCATATTGTAATATTACTTACTAACTCCAGATTTAATGCTATAAAATTTTTATATGTGTTTGATAATTGCCAATAGTAGCAGCATGGTAAGATAAAAATATGAAATATAGCGCCACTTATGTGTATATAGAAAATATAAATCCTTGAAATAATATAAAGTTTATAAAATATAATACTGTTAATTTCATTGTTAAATGTTTTGAATAATTGTTTTTTTGATATTATGTACTGTTTCCATTGAGTATTTGAATCGGGATGGATAGATAAATAAATAATAATAATAAAGAAATGATTCAAACAACTAAATATGGTAATTTTATTTGTTGCCCCTAATAAAAGAAGGATGGTAGGATATGACTTCCGGTGCCAGAAGAAATGTGTAAAAAACCTAAATACTGTGGTAACGTAAATTGAATTTTGCTTACACACGTTGCTACGCCCCTGCACAAATCATTATCATACTTTAAAGCACTTTTTCTATCGACTGTACATGTTGAATAAAGAAGGTAAAAGTAATAAAAAACTATAAATCAAATTAATGTTTTCGGGGTCTAGTGGGACGGGTGAGACCGGGAATGGGAGCCAACGGGAAAAACCCATTAAGAAGGTAGAGCTAGTTTAGTAGGACATATTTAAGGAAACAGCATTTTTCTCTGAATTTTGTATCACTAATAAATTACTGGACTGATGTTTAGGTATACTTAAACATTGGCAGGTCAAGATACAATGTCGTAAATAGGATTGATAAACTAAATGTAAAACAAACTTTGTCATAAATAAAATCACGACGTTATCCACTTATCACCAAATACGAGAGATTACAGCGATATTGCTCTTATTTTTATAAAAGAAGTGTAGGATAGCATCAATATTAATATTTGTTTGTCAATTTGTCGAAGATAGAAATAGTTGTTTAGAGATCGATGTAAGTAAGTACCTATGTTTTCAGTCCCAACTTCACTTGCTCAATAACGAGCAAGGTAAGAGTTTCAAGTCATTTTTGTCGAGGCTCCAGGAGGTACTTCTGCTTGTTATTAAAGTTTTCACTTGCCTGCCTGTTCAAAACTTGTCGGTTAGAATCAAATAGGACAAAAAAAGGTAAAAGTAATAATTAGGCGAAAAGGCTTATCACATTTCGGCTGTAGTGTCAAAGGCTATTCAAAAGGGGTTCTTTCTGATCCAGCTTTCTTATATTTTAGTGGTTTTTCACGTTCGTTCTTTTCTTCGTATGTTAAGATGCGTTGCGATTTTGTCAATGCGACATTGCGGCACTGCTATCAAGTTTCTAAGTGCACGTTTTCAATTATCATTTCAGCGAATGCAATTGAAACAGGAACATCAATTTGTGTACGTCCAGCGTGATAACTTGATGTAAATCGCTCATCAACACTTTAGTCTTTTTATGTGATTCTAAAGTGAATAAATTATATTCAAAATATAAATAAAATCATAAACGATTTATCGTAGATATACAAAACAAATAGAATAAAGCACGTCTTTTGACGTCAGAGGTGATTAATCTTGATTATCGATATGTAAATTGCGACATCACCTTATTTACGATAAAGATGTTTTCGTGCTGTGATCGATAGATTCTGAACTTAGAGTAAGTATACAGTATACATAATACAAACATAAATATATTATTTGTATACCAAGAAGCTAAACATTTTTCAGTCAAGAACTTTATTTCCGTGTTTAAGCCATTAAGGTTTTTGCGAATACCTTTTAAGACTATTAAATCGCTCGATATTATGATCGATTGGAAATAATAATAACTTTCAACAAAATAGAACCGACTTTAACGCCGAAAAGTAAAAATCGGTTCAGTTAAAAGCAGTTAATATTCCTAAATCCTTCTCCTAAGTCAGATAAACACGATGTTGAAAACCGTATCTAAATCGGTTCAACCAAACGCGAGATAATCGCGCACAAATATACATTACATACATACATACTGTTACGTGTCAGGAGTATGGGGTTCGAGAAAATGCCAAAATGTACCACAAAGACTTTATTGTACTCGTAGATACACAATTACACACTGTACACAGTACACACCACAGCACTATGCTAGTAGGTACTCGTAAACACACTCGTCGAACACTGTATCGCTCGTAGAAATCACTTCACTTCTCACTGGTATCGCTCGTAGGTATCGCTGGTATCTTCCTGGTTCCGCTTCCGAAACTAGAATGTCCTGCCGGCGACCAAATGCCCCTTTATATACCACTCGCCCACCATTCATGCCTTTCTAGATTGTTCCCGCTAATTCCGCGGACCCGATTCGAATAAAGTTCGAGTATGTTCCTTGCAGCCGACTTTCGCCCGTATGACTATTGCGTAAGGTCGAAGCGTCGTGCGTACTTTCGAGACGGCTATTGTTCTATTGTTCGCCTGGCATGTTTATGGCCCCTATTGTTTATTGTTTAGCGAGGTGATACGCCAGGGCTGTCACATTGCCCCCCTCTTAGTCATGCTCGTCCCGAGCATTATTCGATCCATGAAATGGTGCCAATCTGTCCACGTGCACGATCTTCGGCTTTCTTCTGTCCCCCTGTCTGATTCGGTAGGTCACGTCATTAATCCTCGTGACAACTGTGTAAGGGCCTTCCCATCGTGCTTGTAGCTTCGGAGACTTCCCTTTCTTCAGCAGTGGATTGTGCAACCATACAGAATCTCCCTCCTTGAAACCATGTTTCCGAGCATCGCGATCGTACCGGGTTTTCATCTTTTCGCTGGTCTTCAAACATTGCTCCCTTACAAGATCATGTGTCTCGTCCAATTGTTTCCGTAAGTCCGCGATGTATTCAACTGTTTGTTTCGGGGCATCTGGCGGTGTTCCGGTAAGCAAATCCAATGGCAGACGCATTTCTCTTCCGAAGTTAACTTTAGCCGGTGTAATTCCCGTAGACTCGTGTATGGCAGACCGATATGACATCAGGAACAGAGGAATGTACCGATCCCAGTCTCGCTGATGTTCCTCGACGACCTTGGCCAAGTGATTTTCCAACGTTTGGTTGAATCTCTCCACCATGCCGTCAGATTGAGGATGTGCCGGTGTGGTACGTGTCTTATTTATTCCCAAAAGATCACACATCTTCTGGAATAACGTTGACTCGAAGTTCCTGCCTTGGTCGCTGTGTAACTCCAATGGTACACCAAAGCGGCATACTACCTCCTGGACAAGTTTCTTGGCCACGGTCTTCGCCTCTTGGTTCGGAGTTGCAAACGCTTCCGGCCATTTACTGAAGTAGTCTTGAACCACTATGATGAATCTATTCCCGTCTTCCGTCTGAGGGAATGGTCCAGTCCAGCAACGTCTATGGCGATTCTTTCCCAAGGGGCTCCGACGTTATACAGCTGTAGTTTCCCCTTGGATCTAGTGCGGGGCCCTTTTACAGAAGCGCACACTGTACACTTCCTGCACCAATCTTCGACGTCCTCTCGACACCGCACCCAATAAATTCAAATTCAAATAAAATTGTTTACCGTTGGTTTTTATACAGATGTTACAATACAAACAATAAACAGTTCTCAACAGTCCACCCTATATGGGTATACAATAATTCATATGTCAATTTATAGGTTAATATTGTTATATTAAAATAAAAGCGTTCTCGTATCTTTACGAGGGTCTTCTTGATGCCGAGGTGCCCACCGGAAGTGCCATCGTGAATGAGCTTTAGCAGATCAGCCACTTTACTCCTAGGAATAACCATTTGCAGGGTTCGTTCCCTTCCGTTGAGTGATTCCCAGCTCCGGTACAGCACGCCATTCTCCAATATAAGGCTGTCCCACTGAGCCCAGTATGCCTTTCGCGCTTGATGCTGACACATCACTCCACAGGGGCCTCTGTCCTTTGGCTTTCCATTCCATGATCAGGCTGAGGTCTTTGTCTTCCTTCTGAGCTTGGCTTACTTGCTCCGTTCCCCAAGACTCGTCTAGGTCCTGCATCCTTATCACCCTGACCTCTTCTTTAGTCTCATGCTTGATGCAATGTCGACATTCTTCGGAGCATGGGCGTCGTGACAGGGCGTCGGCATTCGAATGAGCTCTTCCGTTACGATGCTCTATTACGAAATTGAACTCTTGAAGCTGTTCGATCCACCTCGCAACCTGGCCTTCAGGGTTCTTGAACTGCAGAAGCCACCCCAGAGCGGCGTGGTCCGTTCTTATTGTGAACTCGCGTCCCAGCAAATACTTGTTGAAGTGCTGAAGGGTCTTCACCACAGCCAGTAATTCTCGCCGAGTCACACAATAGTTCCTTTCGGGTTTCGACAGGGACTTGCTAAAGTACGCAATGACCACCTGTTGGCCATGTCCATGTCCTGTTCTTGCGATAACACCCCGCCGATGCCAGTATTGCTAGCGTCCGTGTCTACTGTGAATCTCCCTTCCCTTATGGGGTAGCCAAGAATCGGAGCCGAGCATAGACGTTCCTTTAAGCTAACAAACGCATGTTCGCAATCGTAATCCCAACTGAAGATTCTCTTGTCCTCCGTGAGACGATGTAATGGCTTGGCTATCTCGGAGAAGTTCTTCACAAACCGACGGTAATAGGCGCATAGCCCCAAGAACGCTCTTACATCGGTCTTGTTCTTTGGTGTCGGCCATTCTTGAACGGCTCTTATCTTATCTGGATCAGTGCGAACACCTTCGTCCGATATGATGTGTCCCAAAAATGATACTTCCTTCTTGAAGAAGTCACATTTCTTCGGATTGAGCTTTAGGTTGGACTCACGGAATCGTCTGAATACCTTCTCCAGATTTCGCTTGTGTTCCACGATGTTTCGTCCCATGACTATGACGTCATCGAGGTATACCAGATAAGCGTCCCCCAAAAGTCCGACCAACACTCGCTCCATGAGACGCTCAAAAGTGGCAGGAGCGTTACATAACCCAAAAGGCATTACGCGAAACTGCCACAAGCCATTTCCGGTTCCGGTGGTAAAGGCAGTCTTCTCTTTGTCTTCTGGCCGGACTTCTACTTGCCAGTAACCACTCTTCAGGTCGACCGTCGAAAACCACTTCATGCCACCAAGCATATCCAATGTGTCGTCAATCCGAGGCAGAGGGTAGCTGTCCTTCTTGGTAACGTTGTTAAGCATCCTGTAGTCGACACAGAATCTAGTACTGCCATCCTTCTTTTTCACGAGTACCACAGGCGAACACCAAGGGCTAGTTGACGGCTCGATCACCTTGCTGCGCACCATGTCCTCGATCATTTCTGCAACTTCGTGTTCCTTTGCCAATGGTACTCGTCTCGGTCTTTGCTTGATCGGCGAAGTATTGCCGGTATCTATTGGGTGAGTGACAAGATTTGTTCTTCCAAGGTCGCTATCTCCTCTGGTAAAGATGTCCTTGTAGTCCATCAACAACTTTGCTGCCTGAGTATATTCGTCAGAGCTCAAATTCCTCCTGGTCGCCTCCAGCAAAGATGTCATGTGATCCGTTGATCCAGGTTTGTCCGAGTATTCTTGGACCTTCCTCAAGCTGTCCACGGCTTCACATCGGCCGATAACCGTATTCTTCGCGAGATGTATCGGCGTGCTACTAAGATTGATGACCTTTAATTTAGCGTCACGTTTGGTCACGAGCAGTGTCCTTGCCGTGATCCAACTGGGATGATCTCCATAGTCTTCCACTACAACACATCGATCCAGCTGTATATGTATGTTACCTTATATCTTACTATTTAGAGTTCCGATTTTGATCATTCTTTTAAGCTATTGCATAGCTTCTATCGCGGGCCTTGGGCGCGGGGACCGAATGCAAAAATTTCGTAACGAAAAAATTATTACACCCCCATCACCCACACACAGACATAGTTACTATGTCTGTGCACCCACACATCGATAAATACCAGAACTTTTAACTGAGTTATCTAACTTTTACTTTATAACGGCTAAACCGATTTGGCTAATTTTAGTCTTGAAATATTCGTGGAAGTTCAGGGAAGGTTGCAGCGATGAGAAAATATGGAAAAATGGCGAGGAAAATACTAAAAATGAAAATTTTAATTTCCCATACAAATCTTACCTGTCAAACATTTGATTTTCGTTTCGCCCCGTCGGTTCGGTGTTTTAAGAATAAGTACCTGGTTGACCGAGCTTTGCTCGGTTGAAAATTATATTTAGTATGAATCGCAAGAAATACGAGGAATTCCGCCATCTATTCAGGAGTCAAATCATACAACTGTTCACTGAGCACAAAATTCATTTTACTTATGTTACGGCCAAAGGATCTCAACAGCGTGTTTCACAAAGTTGTACAGCGCCATCTAGTTTCATACTACTGAAATTTCAACACGTTACAAACAGTACCTCATAGAAGTTAACTGTGTGAGCGAATTAATTGCATTTTAAATAGGTACATACTTAATTAGATAAATTCATTGAACTTTCCTTCGTACTTTTCGCAGGCTTAGGCAGTCCCCGACTGAAATTTTTATTTGCGATAAAATGTATTGAATGTTTATGATAATTAAACAACATAAATAAATATACTTTTAGTTTAATGAGCAAGTTGTTAGGCGTACTTAAAATTTTATTGATTCTATTTACAACAATAGTAATTTCATCGATCTGACCATTATTTATTTAAAACTTTATTAAAATATATTATTAAATCGATAATAACAAAACTAACATTTATTTACAAATATTCTCGTAAATATCACAAACGCACGTTAAACTATCACTACGCGTCCTGCGAGGTCAAGCGAGATAATCGCACTGATTTTTAATTTTATTCAAACAGAAAATAGGTAGGTATAACGCAAAAATAGCGCTTCAACGTAAGAATGAATATTAAAAATATATTCGAGCGCCATCTAGTTTCATACTACTGAAACAAACAAACCGTATCTCATAGAAGTTATCCTAATGTTTCATAGATGGCGTCAGTTCAACACGTTACAAACAGTACCTCATAGAAGTTATCCTAATGTTTCATAGATGACGTCAGTATGATGTTTTTAAAATCTCTTTATCTCGGGAACCGAGCTTTTCTCGAACCTGGGACCTTGATAAATCGATTCCTTGAGCCGAAAACCCCCTAATCTGTAACTTTCATGAAAATCTTTGCAGCCGTTTCCGAGATCGTGATTATATATAAATAAATATACAAGAATTGCTCGTTTAAAGATATTAGATTACATGTAGATCTGGATTAAATAAGGCGTTGGAATCGACAACATGTATTCATAATAGTCGAATTATCGCGTATTTAGATTTAAAACATGCAAAATAACATAGACATGACATAAAATAATGACACTATAATGACTTGAGGGTGATAGAGACAGTGCCATACAGGCAAGGCAAACTGTAAGGCACTGTCTCTGTCACCCACACGTCATTCACGCGCCAAAAGATCGTTGTAGGACTTAAATGTCAAATGTCAATTTTCTTTTTAAAAAGAATTATTTTGTCAACTGAAATAGTTCTTATGCTTTTGTTCAGAATATTTAAATCTTCTTTGCACAAATTAAAGCATTATCCGTTTCTAATAAAGATTAAAATGTCTTGCACCTATAATGTGACGTTATGATGTACGTATTCTTAACAATTAGGCTTACGCCATTATTATGCGTCTCTTTCAGTGATATTGCCTATGAACTTTGATGTAACTTTTGATAATTAGGCAACTAAATGAAAACTGGTACACCACGTTCTTGGCCCACTGTAAAACAGTGAATATCTGTAGGTACTCGTATAATTTGTGTACAAAGTGTTTTAAATATGAATAAACAAAGTGCATTTATTAATGAAGAAAGTCACGAAAAAATAGTGAAAGAAAATGAGTTAGTACTCTATATACATACATTTTATTATTATTATCACAAATGTAGTATTATTTTTTGTTTTGTTAATTTATATATAATGCTATGCAATAGCTTTACCGCGGCAGTCTCCGAGTGCCACACGTCTTTTTTTTAATCGAAAGTTGGGGACTTAGGTTAGGCCCCGTAAAAATTTGAGTTCCGTCAGACGAGTAGTTTTTGAGTTACTCTTAATAATGTGTATTTTATTTATGGTCGTTACCTAATAACTTATCACTGGGTGCTTCGATTTCGACGATAAATTAAATACACATTATTAAGAGTAACTCAAAAACTACTCGTCTGACGAAACTCAAATTTTTACCGGACTTAACCTAAGACCCCAGCTTTCGATTAAAAAAAGAATGATCAAAACCGGAACTCTAAATAGTAAGATATAAGGTAACATACATACAAAAAAGTTATTAAGGATAATTCAAAAACTATTAGTGAGATGCTGCTCAAATTTATATGAGACTACAATGCAAGTACCAGCTTTCAAATAAAAAGAGAATCATAAAAATCTAAATACTCAGTAAAAAGTTATTAGAAAAAAACCATAAGTACACACTACAAAACATCCTTACACATTATTCAAGTTAATTCGAAACTACTTGTCAGATGTCGTTCAAATTTATATGGGACCATACCAAAAGCACCAGCTTTCAATGAAATAAAGAATCATCAAAATCGGTTTACGCAACACCAAGTTATGGGGTAACAAACTTACCAATAAAGATAAAAAAAAAAATAAAAAAAAGATCGGTGAATTATTATTTTTTAACTTTTCTATTTGTGCATTTTGAAATATAGTCCAACAATTTTTATGAAGATTCATTCATAGTCCCTGGATTCCGAGGTTTTGCCATTTTTATGTCTTACGGCCTTACGGCACTCCACTATAACATAATATAATAATAACATAATATATTTTTATCTATTGTTACGTATCAGGACTACTGGGTTCGAGAAAATGCCAAAATGTACCACAAGAGACTTTATTGTACTCGTAGATACACAAATTACACTAAGTACACAATACACACCAAAACACTCTGCACGTAGGTACTCGTAAACACACTCGTCGAACACTGTATCGCCCGTAGAAATCACTTCACTTCTCACTGGTATCGCTCGTAGGTATCGCTGGTATCTTCCTAGTTTCGCTTCCGAAACTAGAATGCCCGCACTTGGCCGAGTGCCCCTTTTTATACCACTCACGCACCATTCATGCCAATCCAGAATATTCCCGCTAATACCGGACCCGATTCGAATAAGGTTCGAGTATGTTCCTTGCAACCGAATTTCGCCCTTATGACTATCGCCGTAAGGTCGAAGCGTCGTGCGCGTAGTTTCGAGACAGCCGCGCTCTCTATTGTTCCTATTGTTCGCTCGACATGTTTATGGCCCCTGTTGTTTATTGTTTAGCCAAGTAGATGCGCCAGGGTTGTCACACTATCAACTTTGTATTTGGATAACTATAGGGCCTGTAAGTATATTCTTAAGCCAGATTACTAAAATTCATTGAAATATTTTTCGTAAATAGGTAGATATAAATATTTATCGAACACTCTTTATCATTGTTTATGCCCCCAGCAACATACCCCACATAATCTCTGTGTCAATATTATTTGTTACGTTTACGTTGCTCTTTGCTGTGTACGTCACAATCACAATACTTCGCTAATCGGTCTTTGTTCTTTATTATTTCAAGCAGGCAAGTAGGTACACAGGAAGAATAAGTACTATTTAGTGTTTAAATTAAAGATATATACTTCATTTTTTTTCGTCGGCTCCATATTAATATGTAACTTATCTTCTTCTCTGGTGTTTCATGCATACGAAAAAGTACTGTACACGCGTTTTCCCACAAAGTGCTTAAAGGAACCGACCTTTACCTACCACATTACCACACCTAGACACTATTAATCTATTGCGTTATGTGAAAAGAATAATGGCAAACTGCCATACTTAGTTTTATTTCATTTTCAACTTTAGCGTCTTGGAATGAAAAATATTCTAAAAAATCTACCATTAATTTCGGAGATATATACAAGAATTTTTCGCAAGCTTACTCCAGAACCAGAGTATTTTGATATTTAATTTATTATTTATAAGCATAGTCGAATGAAGACCAGTGATGCCGCTCGATAGGCTACTATCGATAGTCTATCTATAGTGTGTCAATAGTGAGAATATCGATAGTACTATCGATAGTATTGAAAAAATCAATACTATCGATAGTTATGTATTCTGTAATATTATCGGTGGTATAATATTATCGATACTATTATATGTCAATAGTATAATACTATCGATAGTATCGATACTATTGCAGATCATCAATAGTATTACCATATTATACTATCGATATCTATATACTATCGATACAATCGATAGTCCTATCGATATCCTAATTGATTTTCAAGGTCAACAATCGATAGTGTAACTATCGACAGTTCGGCATCACTAATGAAGACATTTATTTATTTTTTATTTTATTTTTATTTATTTATTTATTTATTCCATAGCTTACTACTAACAACAGGTAGCATCCCAATACGTTAGTGTAATTGTAATAGCATATCTTACATTGAAATTACAATAAATAACATCATTCATTTTTTCCTCAAATAAAAAAAAATAAGAAAGTAAAATTATAATAAATCTGTAGAGAGGTCAATTCTGTACATTAAATATATTTCCAAAATAACTATCAGGGGGTGATTAGGGATCGATACTGATGCCAAAAATGCAATCAGTAAAATTTTTGTCTGTCTGTCTGTCTGTCTGATGTATAACCGTTATAGAAACAAAAACTACTCGACGGATTTTAACGAAACTTGGTACAATTATTTTTCATACTCCCGCGCTGGTTATAGTATACTTTTCATCACGCTACAATCAATAGGAGCAGAGCAGTGAAGGGAAATGTTGGGGAAACGGGAGAAGTTACTCCATTTTTTAAGCTTCCGTCGCGTGTGCAACCTTAATGGTTAAAGCTACACAGAAATCATGTATGACGGAAATGTTCTCCTTAAAATTTTAAATTATATAAAAAATATTCCACGACAGCATAATGGTTGACTCACAATAAAATACTAGTAAATCCGCCCTCGCTTCGCTTCGGGAAACCAGTCCCTTCAAAAATCTCTATAAATTTTAACAAATTATGTTATTCCGATGTCTAAGCTATATTACTGCAAAGTTTCATGAAAATCCGTTCAGTAGTTTTTGCGTGAAAGAGCAACAAACACACACACACACACACACACACACATACATCCTTACAAACTTTCGCATTTATAATATTATAGTAGGATAGTAGGATATTAGTAGGACTAGAGAACCGCCCGCGCTTCGCTTCGGGACCCGTAGGTAATAGCCGCGTAGATCGCGCTCCCGTAGGATTTTCGGGATAAAAAGTAGCCTATATAATATTTTATACTGGAAGATAAGTTATAAATTTACCTATGAAAAACTCAAACTCAAAATCGTTTTGATAGCGTGATTCAGAACTTGCAAATGACTTTTACTAACGCCATCTATTAACAGCATCCGGAACTAAATATCTAGCAACTATCAAATTGTCGATCTTCCCATGGGAATGAGATGTTTTTCTGCGGTAAAAAGTAGCCTACGTCACTTTCCACCCTCCCAACTATCTCTACACACATAAATTATATCATAAAATAGCCACGTTGCGCGGTGAAAGAGCTACAAACAAATAAACAAACAAACACACTTTCACATTTATAATATTAGTATGGATTAAGTAAATAAAATTACAAAATTATTACTTCTGTCAAAATATATTTTCTACCATTAAAATATAAAATAATATTAAATGGTAACATTTTTCACCCAATGGACAGGATATCATTGTTATTTTAATCAATTCATTTTTATTAATAATATTATTTAACGCTGAGCAAGACGCGTACAGACATTATTGATAAAATATGTATAATTCAGGTTTTAAAAAAAAAAATCGCCCTTGTTCTTTAAATACCTTAACCTTGGCGTTCCTAAAATTACCTACTAACTTAACATTAACCAAGGAAAATATTAAACATTATCGAAATTTGCTTAACCAGTCCCAAGTGCCCTCAATCAGCCTGGGTGGGATCGTCATACCGTATACTGACACTGTTAAAAATCTAGGTATTATCATCGATTCGAATCTCTCGTGGAATGCACAGATCAGTGAAGTTAGTCGCAAAGTGCACTATTCTTTTCACTCACTGAGGTGGTGCCTCCAAAGTTTATTGCCTTTGAAAACTAAAATATCTCTTGCTCAATCTTTAATTCAGCCCATTATAGACTATGCTGACGCCTGCTATCTGGATGTCACTGAGGAGCAATTAAACAAACTTGAGCGCTTGCAAAATCTTTGCATCCTTTTTATTTTTGGTATTCGCAAGTATGACCATGTATCTCAGTTTCGCAAGGATCTCAAGTGGCTCCCAATTCGTTTTCGCAGAAACTCTAGGATTTTATGCCTGCTATTTAACATTCTCCGCTGTCCCACTGCTCCTGCCTATTTGCGTGAACGCTTTAGTTTCGCTCGTCCCTCAATTGCTCCCTGTAGAACTCACCTTAAATCCCTGCTCAAATTTCCTTCACATAAAAGTTCTTTCTATTCCCACTCCTTCTCTGTGCAAGCAGTAAAGCTATGGAACTCGATTCCACCTAGCATCCGGGAATCCAAATCGATATCGTTGTTTAAAAAACGAGTTAAAGAGCACTATAATTATTTCTTTACTTACATAAAGTGTTTGGTCTTTCTTATCATTATATACATATTTATTTTTATTTATTATATATTATATATATAATTATATTATGTATATATTTAATTATATTATATATATATACATTTTTATATATACTTATTTATATATTTGTACATTTATTGATATATATTTATTTGTATTAAATATGTATTTGCAGTTTGGTCGTTTAATGTTTATAATTATGTATTGACTATAATGTAATATTTTGTGTACACGGTCTTCCTACCATTCAGTAAACAATTCTCCAATCTCAGGTATGCTGGAAGAGATTTCATAAGAAATAAGCAATACCTTTGTGCCATCCTTACTTTTTATGTCATAACTGTTTAAACTCTTTCCATGTGTACATAAACTATTAAATATATAAATAAATAAAAAAGTTTTGGAAATCGTTTAAATGGATATTTAGTTACTTTAATTTTTAGTTTTAGGGAGATATTTTTAGTAATTTATACGTTACAATAAATAATCAAAATAACCCATGTGAAATGTTCACTTTTCATACGATATTCTTGTTTTGCACGTCATTTGCTAGTTTTTTGCAGTGTTTTAATTTGAACTACTCGTGCCAAAATATTTTCCTAGATGAGAGTTTGAATTTTCTTTTTACTGCAGCGTGTCTTTAACCTCGGCTCAAAAAGCCACCTACGCAATTGTGTCATGTGGTGTCCGACGGGGGAGTGTGCTCACGATTTACTCGCGATTGGTCGGTACACCGTGACGTCATATGCCGAGTTATTTTGAAACTTGTTTTCGCTCACTCGTTATGTTATCCTGATAAGATAGAGCCGTTCCACAGTCTATATAGACCTAGGCAGTATAAAAAGCCACTGCACATCTACCTCGGTTTTAGTTCGCGAACATATTTTTGAAAGGCCTCATCTTCTGCAAGTTTTAGTGCATTTTATTGCATCTTTGAAATATTTTGTGCGTGATCAGGTGTTTGTCATACGTAACAATGATAAAAAAGAGGAATTTGGTGGCACAAATCAATACCCTTTTCTCGTAAGTAAACGAAGGAAGAATTAAAGTTGACTGACCCTTAAATTGTCAAACAATTTGCTTACAGAAAGTGTCGTTTTTTGGCCAATTAAAATCTGCCAAGATAAAAATTAACAATGCTACCGTCTTAATTTTAAGGGAAGAGTAATTGCAAATGAATTTATTGTAAATATTTCTTTACAGGGAGTTCGAGCCATTCGCCGCTTCACCTCCGGCACCGGAAGATTCGTTCTTTTACATCAAGTACCCAAAAACCGACGTGTTGTTTGGGAAGCCGAAGTTGAGTGACGTTTTGACAAAGCCCGTCGAACAACAGAAGCAATTGGTGACGGATAATGCTTTCGCTTCGGTCAAGGACAACACCCTTAAGGACAAGGATTGGTCGAAGCACACGAAGCCTTGCCAGGATGTGATTCATGGCATCGTACCTATTAATACAGCCGGTAAGAAAATATTTCGACTTTTGTTTGGCACTGATAGTTATTCGACTTATAACTAGTAATCTAATATAATTAATTTTGTGATTTGATGATAAAGTAATTTGTTTCATTCTTTGGTTACTTAATTAGGGTTGTTAAAATTTCACAATTTCACGTAAACAATTTTTTAAGTCTCAGGTATACCTATTTAATTATTTACTCTCTATCTCTACCACGAATCTCTACCAATATCAACATGTTGGGAGGGAGTAAATAACTGAACGACTGCTTTTTAAACAATCAGTATGAAGTGATGAAATGGATGTTGATATTATTGCGTTTTACAAAAATAAAATAACCGACTTCAACCTCGATAAGTAGAGATAACTCAAAAACTACTCGCCAAATGGCACTCAATTTAACATATAGGTGTAAAGTTCTCGTCACTACAAATTAATCAAGCCCAAACACTAGATAACTGCAGTAAATTGTTCAGGAGTTCCCTCGACTGTCTTTCGGCTTCATTGGATCGACTTCGGCCAGACCTCCATGAAATTGTGGCGCTTTAATGTACTATCGGGCTAATTGATTCGTACCCCACCTTCAGCTCATTTTCTTATAACACGTCAAGTGCAATTAAGTCGAAATTCGTGTAAATATTCGTTGCGTTGGAAACAAACCTGTTAATACTCTACATGACATTGACAATACATTGTATTATCTTACGTCGGTATTTATATTTCGAGATTTGTGTTTCTGAATACTTTTACATATTATATAATACTTCAACATATATACACATTAAACACATTGTCTGTCCATCATTAAGTAAAGATATTCTAATCTGCAAAAACGATTTCTGATAAATAAAATTATTAAAAAGTGAAAGTAACTTTGTTCGTCTATTGGCTTTTCACGCTTAAACTGCTGATTCTGCTGAAACGACTGAATGCTGAACTTATTGGAAATTATATGGAGAAGGTTTGAGACTGGAAAAAACAAAGGATATTTTACTCATCTAAATAAATTCCCATGGAATAATTTTAACGGTATTTTTTTTGCTTAGCTGGTAAGCCGCAGGAAACACTTGTATATAGTTAATACAAAAGACATAAGGATTTCTATCAAATATATGGTGCAGTTATCAGATACTAGCTTTTGCCCGCAGCTTCGCCCGCGTGGAATTCGTTTATATCGCGAACCGGGGAAGTGGGGACGTCATCAACTATCTTCCTGGGAAAATTCATAGAAATCGGTCAAGTGGTTTAGATTTTTCATACAAACTGGGTCTTCAACTATTTTCATTCCGATTTTCATCCAAATCGGACCGGTGGTTTAGCCATGAAAACGTCACAGACAGACAGACAGACTTTCGCATTTATTATATTAAGTCCATTGTAAAAAGTAATTCATTGCACTTTGACACTTGACAAAAATTTAGAGCGACGTTTGACAATTTGACGGAATGAGCACAATAATAAGAAAGTCATATATTATGTGCAACACACACGCTTGAAAAGAAAACGAATTTGACATCCTCAAAAGTTCAAACGAACTGTCGACGAAGTGGGGTACGAATCAATTTTGCCGATAGTACTTATGAAAACATTAGCATCTAGTCGTCCCTCCAATTTTCGAAAGTTCCCCTCGATTTCTCTAAGATGCCATCATCAGATCCTGGTGTCCATATCAGCGTACCAACTGCGAAAATCTACTTTACAATAAAAAAGAATTATCAAAATCGGCCCATAAACGACGAAAAAATCGCTGAACAAACATAATATACATGGTCGAATTGAGAACCTCCTTTTTTAAGTTGGTTAATTAGAAATTATTCTAATTTTTCCTTTCCATAAAATCCATTTTGTTTAAATTCGGTCAAATGAACTGAACATAAATAATTGTTTATCTTGTTTAATTTGGTACATATTTGTTTTTATTGTAAGAACTAGCTGTGCCCGCGGCTCCGCTCGCGTGGAACTTAGTGTGTCACAAAGTTTTTTCCGCGTAAATTCCGATCCCGCGAGAAGTCAGGAATAAAAAGTAGCCTTTACAATGCTCCATAAGCTCCTCTATCTCCCACTGAAAGTCCCATAAACATCTGAACCCGCGACCTCGTTCCCATATGATATGAAAATTTCCCGCTTGAATACTCATCCTGCAGGAATTCCAGCATAAAAAGTAGCCTGTACGTTGCTCCACAACTTCCTCTATCTCCCAGTGAAATATAGGTATAGGGGTTTCCGGGATAATTCCGGGATAATAAGTAGCCTACGTCTTGCTCTAGAACCTTTCTCCCAGTTAAAGTTCCATAAAATCTAAGCCCGCAACTTCGCGCATAGGTGCTTTTCCCGTGTGAATCCTGATCCCGCGGAAATTCCAGGATAAAATTACCCTATAATTATGTTGATCCACAACCTCCTCTATCTCCCAATGAAAGTCCCATAAAAATCTAAGCCCGCGACTTGGCGCATAAGAGTTTTTCCCCGCGTCATTCCTTATCCCGCCGGAATTCCGGGATAAAAAGTAGCCTAAATGTTGCTCAGGAATATCCGCTATCGTCTAGTGAAAGTTCCATAAAAATTTAAGCCCGTGACATAGGATATGTATATATTATAGTGGTTTTTTGCACGTGAATCCTGATCCCGCGGGAATTCCGGGATAAAAAATAGCCTATATGTTGCTCAGGAATCTCCGCTATCTTTCAATGAAAGTAGCACCATAAAAATCCGTTCAGCCGATCCGATATTGATCCTTGATCCATACTAGGTATCATTTGCAATCTTTCGCAAATTATCCATTTCATTATTGGGAATTTACAATATGGCTTCGTGTTATTTGCACGTAGTGTACAGTAAATTTTATCTATATCTGTTGTGATAAATGCTAATGAGTGACGTTACCATCAGCACCTGCATACGTCACAGAGTTAACAGTTGTGTCGTTATATTTTCCTATTTGAGAATACGAGTATGATTTACGATTTGACTTTTTTTTAAATAGGGATTGCAATATTCAATTCAGCAAAAGCACAAATATTTTAAAGACATGCTTAATGAGAATACTGATCATCTGTAGCAAAATTGTAGAGAAGTGTCATTGCTTAGAAATTAGAGATGTGTTGAAGATTTGTATTCACATTGATATGGTGTGATAATTATTATATTATGAAGGGATAGCAATATAATGTACTATGACAATGTTGCAAGAATACCCTTATAAATATTATTGTTATTGAAATTATATGTTGTTTGCACGCAGGCTTCACTTCGTGACTACTGTTTTATATATTCAACAACCTTTTTGTTTACTTACTCAGGAAATGTGACTTGTGTTTTACTATCATTACAATCTGTAGTTATGATTCCAATGACGTATTAGGCTATAAAGTGAATTGATTTTAGTTCTCTGAAATATAATCTTCTTATTGACATAATTTTCTTATTGACATTAGGCCAATGATCTTATGACTGTTACTCGCAGATTAGTTTTTATAATCTACTATGGTACGGGAGCCGACGATGCTAAATGTGGATTTACTCGAGCGTCATAGAGACCTATTGGGTTGCAAAGCTTAGATGATAAGAAGAAAAAAATGTTATATAATGTATACGTTCTCATCGGTGGGGGAAGCGGCTATACACTTTTAAATATGTAAAAAAATAATGTCCATGTGGACATACTCGAGCGCTTCAGATATTGATAGCATCAATGTTCTAAGTATTTTTAATAATGTACTATGTTTATCTGATCGTTTGTTTGATGGGGGTGACCATACGTAATGGTTGAAAATGAGAGAGAAAAAATCTAATCGAGCACGTCAGATTTTCTAAGGGGGTGTTAAGTGAACCTAAAAAAAGGTCCTATTCAATAATCTGACGATTTCGATGTGACGCAATCTCGCTACCATTATTATAATGTGCAAAAAAAATTCGAACATATATATGAGGCTCATATTTGGTGGAGGTACTTAACTGGGTACAAGGCATCCCCTGTACCTTAATCTGACGCGCTCGAGTAAATCCCAGATTCCCCTCTTCGGCTCCCCAGCTATAGTGTAAAGTTATATTTTCGATTTAGCACCGCCGGTGGTGGTTGTTTTTAAATTGTGGTGAAAAGGTTAATCCAAATCGTATTTGACTCCTTGGATGGTAAATCGTAATGTTTATTTGGATTTTATTTTCTTCAGAGTAGTAACAGTTATTTACCTAATGATTGATACAACAAAAGTGAAAATTGTGTCCGTGTTCGTGGAAATTTTATACGTGAAAATATCTAACCTAATTTAAATATATTAAAGTTGTGATAAAGATAAACAATCCGCACTGAATTGATAAATATCGAGGAATAATCTGTACTTTTCCATTTACCGGTTATCATAGTTAGTCATGGAAATATAATATTTCTCCAGTTTTGTAAAGCAGTATATTATGTAAGTAAAACATAAAACACGTTTGCTCAGTTGGATTGTTAAAAGTGTTTATAAATATTGTTTTTTAATTTACCCAAAGCGCATGGTTCGGTCATTAACCTATGTATGTAGGTTCTGATTGACGAACAGTGCCGGTGTTCCTAGGAAACAGGGAACAGGTGTGTCTAGGAAACAACATGTAAATTAGGGCCATATTTATAAACACCATACCAATAATCAATATTATGGTTAAATTAATAATTCATTATTCTGATCATTCTAACATTGGAAGCGCCAAGTATTGGCTGCTTATTCTGGTTATTACTCGAGTTGAGCGACTGCAATTTTCCTTTGATTGGCTCTATTGAAGTGAATGCAATGTCCTTTATTTACATTAGTTGAGTGAGGGGATATTATAGTAGCTGTAGGTGTGCGTCAGTTTGTTTAACTGCCTGTTGGGTTTCGCGATACACATAGTGTTTCAAGTTTCAATAGGTACCTAATTGTAGTTGTTTTGTTAAACAGTAAATTGCTTTTATAAAAACATTTTTTTACATTTTGAATACATAAATGTAAGATATACGTACATAGTATCTCAATGCATATACTTACATAAAGAATTTTGAATCTAATGCTAGCTGAGAATATTATATTTCGCTACTTACTTTATTTCCTCAATTTTACGTTTTTTTAACTAGATCATCCGAAAAAAATCATTTCAAAGTTCGATAACTCACTAATTATAGGTAAAGAGAGTTATCAAAAATTAAATAATTGGACGACTTACCTAAGGAAGTCCGATTATGATTTTATGAAAAGCAAACTGAAACGCAAAATTATTATTTACAGTGTAGTTTTAATTCGGTGGTCATAGAATCGCGCATCTTTTTAGAGAAACCTTTTTAAAAAAATAACAACCTTGTCTATGAACTACATGTCCAGACCTGTCACTTTTTAGAGAAAGAGAAGAGAAGATATTTTTACCCATTCGACTTGGGAATGTTGTTGTAAAGCAGAAGGCTGCTTACAGCAGCAGGGAGGGTAGGGTATTTTGCGTTTCAGTTTGCTTTTCATAAAATCATAATCGGACTTCCTTAGGTAAGTCGTCCAATTATTTAATTTTATTTCAAAGCAAACTGAAACGCAAAATTATTATTTACAGTGTAGCTGTTTAGAGAATTACGTCGAAATGGGTATCGAAAATAAAATAGGAAATATTTGTATCTTGTATCTTAATTTTGAGATAATCATGTGCCTACATAACGTGATCATCCAATATTTTAGTATGAAATACGTAGATAAAACACACGACTATGTTTTTATAAGTCTAATTTCGAGTTAACATAATTTACATAATATAACCCAAATAAAGATCCAGGTATATCGTTAGTTTGCATACAACCGTTTAATCAACATGCATAAAGTATTTTTATAATAACCCTCTTAACAAGTTTTATTTCATAAGGTGATAGTTGCATATTATAGGTATCAAAACCTACAGCATCAATAATTTTACTTTAAGCAGCATTAATCATATTTATCATTTACTGACCCATATAAATTCTGAAAAATGTGAGTGAGTTGTAAGACCAATCTGCAGATTTTCTAATTACATTTATTGATACTCCTGCTTGCTTAGCAGCTAATGTAGATGCATATACAGTACATATACAGTTGTGATATTAAATCAAATTTTACTGTAACTGTAACTATGTAATTGCACTTTTACTGTAACTGTAAAAGTCTTTTAAGATGTTCCTTAGTATGTAACATTATAGTACATTAGTATTCAAGATTATAATTATAACCATAGAAGTTAACAAACATATAATTAGAATTTTAATCCTTATGAACACTTGTTTGTAAAGATCAAGATCTTTACTCGACAGATAACAGAATATTTATTAGAATTGAAAAAATTTGTTGTAGACACTACTATATTTCTGCTCCCGAAGATCGCAAATTTTATGATTATTTTATTATTCAAAATAAT
Source organism: Hesperia comma (assembly GCA_905404135.1). Classification (NCBI taxonomy): domain Eukaryota; kingdom Metazoa; phylum Arthropoda; class Insecta; order Lepidoptera; family Hesperiidae; genus Hesperia; species Hesperia comma. The sequence continues at coordinate 8,200,352 of FR990025.1, read as the reverse complement.
CAACATCTTTACAAATTAATTACTAGTATGGTCTGCACTCTTGGCGCTGTATCCAATGCTAATAATGTGATTTTTTTTTTTTTTTTTTTTACTACATTTTTCACTAGGTAGACAATAACTGCAAAATACAATTTCAGGCCGCTTATATTTATGTAAGGCTTGCCTTATCCTCTGGATGCCTTTAAAGTACTGCTGAATCCGGCAGTGCTTACCTATTTAACACTCCATAGAAGTGAAAGTGATGCTGTTATATTAATTAAAGCCTTGCTATAACAGCAAGAACTATATATAACTATTAAACTTTACAATATATTTGTATCACATTAATCAAGGAATAAAACTTCTGGTACTGAGGCTGTATAGTCAATTCCTTGACATTGTAAAATCACGTCGTACAAGTATTGATATAAAGTTTATTCATACCTGAGGAGATTGATGCTATATTAGTAGTCAATTCCTTGACAATGCAAAGTCTCGTCTTACAAGTAGTTATATAAAATTTATTCATACCTGAGGAGATTGATGCTATGTCATTATTAAGTGAACATTGTGCCAAACCTCTGCATCTGAGTACTTTCTGTGAAAATATTCTCGCCGCCATATAAAACTGGTCAAATCTTATGCTTCATGCTGAAAGGAGATAGTATAATTTTAATGCCAGGTTTAAATGGTTAGTTGTGTAACCACTAGCCCTTTAGGCGTTGACTACCCTGGTTGAGAGGTCAACCATAGGTACAGTAGAAATCCTAGTGCTTCCCTTTCTTTCATTTTCTGTAAATATTAAGCAAAGCAAAAGATTGAAATTATTTTAATTATCTTGATTGAATTTAATGTAGTAACAAAATAATCATTTTATGATGTACTACAACTACCTCTCAATTTGATTTAATGCATCAAAAGAAAGTTTCCACTCAATGATTGTGTATGTATTTCTTCTTATACATACATACAAGAGTATATATATTTAATAATATATATATTTATAATACTGCCACCTTGACATTACCATCAATGTCCATGTGTCCAATTAATACCATTATATTCCCCCTGGTGGCCTTAAAGTATTGAATACTGCCCATTTTATTTATGCAATCTATTGTCCATTTGCAGTAAAACATTAGTTACTTATGGATTCAGCGCATTACTTTGGAACAAAATCTGCTGAGATCAACACCAGCTGATGTATAATGTTTGTTCTTGTTCATTGTAGCAATCCTATTAAAAGGATGTGATTTGATATCATTAGAATCAATTAATGTCCAATATTTCATATAACTTTTAATGTTTCATGCTTTTAATGTGTAATACTGGACAAAATTTTCTTATGGTACATAAGCTCAAATAAATTGGTTGACCATATTTAAACCATACATTGATGTTGAATTTATTACTTGAAATTATTAGATCAAAGAAATTTTTTGTATTTACTGTACACCATTGTATTTTCTTCATAATTAAATGATATAATTTAGGCAGTCAGAAATATTCACTCTTTGCATCCATTTTATGTACCACCAGTGCATAACAAACCATCTATAGTTGACAGATACTTGAGTTCCTTGCATAAAGCTCTACTGGGTAAAAGCAAACACCCTAGGTGCAAAGTCCATATAGTAATTCTGGAAATTCACACACAATGCAATGAAATTCAAAGCTGAGATATTTACTATACCCACTTACTATGGGCATGTATATAAATATGATTTCTTGAAGTATGTGTAACATAAACATTTAATTGCTTCAGATGTAATATTTAACTTTATTTGCCATTTAGTTTTGTATGAAAAAACCCATGGAAAATATTCTTTGTAAGTGACAGCATGACTTCGGTTTCTAACTAGAATATTTTCATTAATTCATTGACGACCCGAATGGCGCAATGGTTAACACGCCGATCGCCGTTCCGAGGGTCCTGGGTTCGACTCCCAGCGAGGCGGCAACTTGAATGACGAGTCCAAACCTCCGCTCCCGGTCCGGGTGCGTGTCCTTGTCCCGTGTGTTGTCCAAGGCACCCACGACACAGGGAATCCTAGTGTGGGGCTTCGAGTGTGAAGCGTTATTATTATATTATTATTAATAATTCATAACTCATTATTTTTAGGAACAGTATACTGAACCTGATAACTTTGAATGGAATGTGATGTGCTTGGACCCACTACAGTAAATTGGAATCATTTGTTAATGATTACCAACAGATGAACAATCTTTTTAATTATTTAAAATTACCTGCAAATACAAGCATTATTTACTGCACTTGTACTGTAATGAGCTCTCTTGATTCTCTCGGAATGCTGGAGAAGGTGAATAAATTTGTGTGATGACTGTGCAGCTCTTCACTGACCTGCTCTGGTTACTCAAGTGGAGTTTACTCGAAGCTCCTTAATGATGAAGAGGGATCAATGCTAGTGTCATTAATTGGATTTGCCATTAATTGGCAGCCACAGTGCAACTCAGGCACTAGCTTTATTCTTACTACTAGCTAGAGTGGCTACTAAGTCATTCTTATACCATCGTTGAACTAGATGGTATATCACGATGGACTGAATCTGGTTTCCCAAATCATTTTTAATGGTATTATTAGTTGTTACTAATACTGCTGGTCATGGACCTGTCTTTTTGATGGAATAAGAGCTTTGTTACATTTTTTATCCTTTCACATAATGGATATTTCATCCAATTTTTATTTTTATTATTCCTGAAATTGTTTGTTTCATTGCGCATTAAGTGAAATCCTGGTTTTTTAATGCTGATAGTATATTATGCTAGAGCATAATATATAGATAGCTTTATATAGATATAAAGCATATAACCTCACTCAAACAAACTTTAACATATTATTCATTTCATTAGAAAAAAACATTGGTATAACATACTGACATCATGTGTCATAAAATTAAAATTGCAATCCCTCTTTGGCAGTTTAGTTGGCCTTGCCTTTGTTCCTCCCCCTTTTAGAGATAATTGCCTCAATTTCATCATTTACATCAAATTGGAACATAAAAATAAATTTGCAAATTTATCACAATATGCTATCTTGAGCTATCTTGAATATGCTATCTTTTGAAACATCTTCGTTTATTGCACATAGGTATATTATAAACTTCAGCAAGTGCCTGTTACAATTCTGCACTTATTTGTACCATTTTCAGAAATATGAAGATTTGAACTTGTATCTCTTGAGCTGGACCTCAGGGGTTAATTTCATAGGAATTATAACAATACCCTAGGTATTGATTTCTCGAACGTAATGCTTATTTATCTTTGCTGCACTCGGGGAGTAATTTATGAATAAAAATATCATAATGCATTTTCAGTTTTAGCACGTATCGCGTACGTAATGCTCAATGTTAAATGGCTGCACTTGTCATCGAGAAGGTACAAAGAAAGACTGTATCGCGTACATTGTCAGACTTTGTAAAATATATCAACTAATGTATCTCGTACAAAAGTTGATCTTCGTATTCGGCATCGCGTGCCGGCCACGGAACCTCCCAGCAGCATAGACAGATTGGCCTTTTGTTGATTTACGTTAGGTACTTCATAGTCCTTTGGCCAATACCATTTTAAGGTCTTGTGAAGATGTGATTTAGGATTATCGATTACGATGAATACGATGATCGATTTACGTATTGATCACTCCGAGTGAAATGATGTTAACGTGTTTGCTGTTAAATAAGTCAACAAGTAATGTATACCTGTTTACTTGAGGAATATTTTATTACTACAAATAAAATGTAGGCACAGGAAAGTCCATTATCAGTTAAGTTACTGAACTTACCTTCGATGTCCAAGTAGGTATCACATAGAACTTCAACTCATCCCCTATACATTGCTTATTATACTTTTGAATTGTTGTGTCACTAGATTTGTCATAGATTTAGCATACACTACAATAAATCTATGATATTTCCACATCCTTATAAATAATTTCCTTTGAGACACTTCAAACTTGCACCGATTCTAGCAACCGCGCGAAAAAAAGTGACAGGTCTGGACATGTAGTTCATAGACAAGGTTGTTATTTTTTTAAAAAGGTTTCTCTAAAAAGATGCGCGATTCTATGACCACCGAATTAAAACTACACTGTAAATAATAATTTTGCGTTTCAGTTTGCTTTGAAATAAAATCTATTTTTGCTTAATTTTGTTTAAGTTTCTTAATTGCGGAAACTTTGTTATGCTAATGTAGGCTAATTTAGGTGTTTGTTTTGTTCCAGCAAGTTCCGCAAACTTGAAACCGAAACCGGCGGGCACTGACGATGGGTTCAAAGGCGAGGGTGCGGCCTGCGGAAACTCGATCGTCAAGGTCAGTACATACACTAGCGGCGAGGACACAGGGCGCGGACCCTTGTCACGTTCCCTTTTCCATTCCGTGATTCCGTGTTGTTGTCTAAACGCATAGAGTTTTCCTTGTCCATTCCGTGTTGTCTAAACGCACAGAGATTGCTTACCACACTTCATGAACTTCACAAAGACGCGGAATAGTGTCGGTGCTTTCGCGTCTTCATTGTGGTTTGGTGTGGTTTGTTTTATTATTCGTGTGCCGCAAATTGAAGTTGCGCTAAGCGCACTGCAAAATATTAGCTACGTTAATAATAATGTTCTTAGTTCCATTTTTAAGTTTTTTCAAATTATTTACTTGCGGTACCTACCTTGGTTGCAATTATTTCTGGTAAGCGAAATAGGAAACGCAGCGTAGATTATACTACAAGGTATTGAAAATTTGAAATGTAAAGTGCCGATTTAGAATCGATGCCACAATATCGACGCTTGAAAGGCAAAAATTACCAAGCGACACTTTGGACGGTATTGAGTTATATACAGGCTTCGGTCTGTACAAACTTATAGGGCGTGTAGTATGAGTTATTTTATGAATAAAATTCTTCTACATACTAGGTCTAAACCCGACTCCCCTCGATCTACAGCCATTTTAATTTTTTAATAATTTTTTTTGGACCATGCACAGTAAAAGTACTATAACTTAAAAAGTTTAAAAAGGCCATAGACGAATGTTATCTTTTGTTTAACACATAAATTAATGATGTTAATTTATAGATTGTGGAATATGATAAATCTGTCTCAATATAGATGTTGTGTTCATGGTTTGCGTAACCAGAATAAGAGACGTGGAGTTTTATGAAAGTTATGAATTGTATCCGCAAGAATTATTATTTCGCTGGCAAAATGTTGAGAAGGGATAGTTTACCCCGAGTTTACTACACTACGTTCACGTTCGATATGGAAATCGTTTTAATTTCATCCCACACAAATGCCGACTTTTCGCCCCTGTGTTAAGTTACATTTCAGATTGGCGGCAAAAACTTTAAATTTCGTAAACAAATTGCACTTACAAGGAAAATTTTACTGTGATAACATGTAATATTTTTTTGAAGCGGGAAAAGGAAATTTTATATTCTCGGTCGGTGACTCAGGTATGGGTACAATAATACGTTAGGGAAAACCGCTTCCAAACAGATTAGTCGTTTCTGAGAATAGCCGGAATCTAAGCATACACAAACAGATAAGGTTTTCGAAAGTCATTGTTATTTGATTTTGATTCCATTAAATGTCGCCTATAATTGTTATTCTCTAACTACTTCCATGTACAGATATCTGTTTCTGTTCATATGAATGCGAATGTCATTGAACATTTACCAACCAGGATATGTTAGACCAAGCTGGCGACAAACCACACCGACGTTGTAATTGGATTATCTTCCTGATCATTACAAATCGTTGTATATCATAGTTTACGAAGTAATTAGTTAACATGTGCATGCCAATTATAGGCGTGGTGACAAGGTTCTAATACCGATAATATTTAGGTTTTAAACGACAATTTTACACTATAACGTCTACAAGCGATTTTAAAACAGCCGGAATCGAAGAATTTGTTTCTTTAGCGCAAGCCTAATCAATTATAAAATAACTTGCAGTGGCTGAGTCACCAGTCAGCAATACATTCACCTAACCTCGGACAATCTTCACGCCATTTTAAGTTTAGGGGTTTGGCAGTCGATACGACCTTAATCATCCATAGAGTTTTATGTTAGAACGTAAAATACTGATTCGTTCGATATACAGAATATAAATATGAGAAAACCTCAACACTTTCGTAATAGTTGTTATGTAAACGTTATCAATAGGATTGTTACAGTAAACGAGTTAACTTACGTAGTGCCATTGTAGAGTTTCTGTTTTATTTCCACACTAGCAATAGCTGTTAGCTGGTACGTTGTTATAGTCCCTTTGCACGTCTAACAATGAAGCTACCTATTTTAACAGTAGGTACCGACCGATATTTAACAAACTGTTTTTTCGCTAAGTTTTTAACCATTATTGCACTGCACTAATAAATCGGTAATTGTGTATCCAATATCCAGAAATATTAACCCGTGAGAAGGCGCGTTATGAGCATTTTGCTCATGTAAAAATTAATTGCGGTTTTTTTCTACCTTAGCGATACTTTGAAACTACAAGCTTAACAGTACCTTCCTAACTTTTCACCCCCTTTACTTTGACACATCTCATTCTTCGATCAGTGCTGCTGAGTTTGTGCAGTAAGTGGATTTTGCGCACTGCATCGCAAAGCGCGGCATTTTGCTCATCACGCGCCTATCCGTGTAAGTGTTTTTGTTCAAATTATAAAAAATAATTTTGTTATTAAACTTTAAATTATTGTTTTTAAACACGTAATAATTACCTTCCGATATTGCCAATAAGAAAAGAGCTAGCCACATAGCGTATAGGACCGATAACCGCTAGGGAAAAAAATGTGGCGACCTGAACATGGTACGGGGCACCCGCTGGATACGAAAGTCTCGGGAATAGTCAAGAGTGGCCCAAGTATGTAAGTAAGTAGGCCTGTATCAAATAGAGGATTTGCAAAGGCTGATGTAATATTTAAAGAGGGGAATACCGAAGAAAAAGGATCTTTAGTCGTTTTAAGTACTAGTTTTTGAAAGTCTAAAACAGCATGTACTTTGTACAGTAAATCACTGGAAACTAAACACGTGATGTTTGTGTGTCATGTATATTACGAAAGAAATATATCTCAAAATCACAGACAAGACTGATTTCTACCAATATTATAGATTTTTTTATGTTTTACAGTTCATTTTCTTAATGTGTGCCAAAACCTGAGGAAAAAGTCAATGATTTGTTTAGTTTATGCATAAAACAGTTTTTTTTTCATTAAATACATGTAAAAATATACTTTATATAATAAAATGAAGTATCTTAATTATTAATATCCTTTATAATTATTACATAATATAGTTGTTCTTTAAGAAAATACAATCTAAAGTGTGTGAGCGTTTTGCTCGCACGCGCCTGCTCGTGTAACGTTTTAGAACGCGCCTCCTCACGGGTTAATCTTTTATTGAGTTAGTTGTGACCATGAATACTGTGAAGATCCCGAGTTTGATTACCTATTACGGGCCCCAAATTTCTAACAGATTAATGTTTGTTGTTAGGTCGCAGTTTTTTATATGTGTATAGAATCCAAGTGTAGGGGTGTAAGCGTGATTCTAGCAAGTCACGGTGTACTAAGCAATTATGACGAATTTTCATGAGAATGTAGACATTTTCCTGTTTCTCGTTTGTAGGTAGCTCATCAGATGATTTCGTCGCGGTCGCCGCGCGGGTTCACAGTGGCGCAGCCGACAGACGATACGCAGGCGCCGGACATGTCTCATTACAACCTGATGGTGCGGCGTGGCAGTAAGAGCCTGCCCACCACGCCGGTACACTCGCCCCCAGGGAGCCCTCGCAGTCGCAGGAAGGTGACTACCAATCGGTGAGTAAACCCTAAGATCTTTAATTGGTTTCAACCCATTAATGGCTCACAATTGAGAATGAGTTTGTTCTAATCATTGAGGAGGCCTACAGCATACTCCACCTCGCCGCTCCAGGGCAGACTCATGGAGGGGTTAGTGGCCAACCCAAGAAGTGGAAGTTGCTATACCGCCTGAAGGCCTCCGACATGCCTTAACGATTGCTTTCTATCTATAACAACATTAACAACTGGAACGACGACGAATTTACGTACCTTCCGAAGCACGGAAGCGCTCAAGTCATTTTTGCCAACCAATAGCAGTCAATACCTACTAACTTTTAATAGTAAAATGGTATGATATTTTATTTCAGAGTATAAATTAAGCTGTTGTATCCCTCTTGCATGGTCAAGTATGCAGGTCTTATACAAATTAATAAGAAACCTCTGATTTGCAATGCGGCCCACACATAATATTATGTTTACTTTATTAGACAAAGTGCACCACTGCACTTTGGAAGTGGCAATCTCATTGTCAAGCTATGGATAAACTATAATGTCAAAACTTAACCAAGCAATTAAAAATATGATTGCACGTATCCCGGTCGGGAATGACCTCAATTTAGACGCAATACAACAATAGGCGGGTGAGATAGAAATCGAATTCCAATGTTCAACGCATCAAAGTGTATCATTGCTTAGCATAAATAAACACTGTATAATTAGATGCCAAACAACCTAATAACTAATTAGTTTTCATTAGCAACGAGCGTCACGCATATTTAAGTTGCGTAATGGTCAATTAAGTGATTGATTTGGTGATGATTTTACCATGTAGAAATACAGAGATCAACTGAGATAATTTTATTTGATTCTCTAGTAAAATAATTGTGCAGTATTATACCACATAATGGATGATGAAACTATCCATATGTATGTGTGCGTGTAATATTGTTCATCAATTATACAATCAATCAGTCTATTAGGTTTAAATGCTTAATTATCGATAGTTTAAATACAAGGCAATTGTTCAGGGTTCAAACATTCGTTCATTAGTAGAATTAGCAGCTTTTATTAACCTCGCTGTGACTTGGAGACAAGATATCTATTATATAAGTTCGATACGCAAAAAAGAGCCAATGAATAAGCAAAAAAAAACAAGCTATAAAAAAATTGTAATAAGGTTTTGAGGTAATAATTAATTTAAAAAATGGTCCATTGTTTTCTTCAACGCACGTCATAAAAATTATTTATTTGTTAATATTCAATTTACGATGTTCACCAATTATATTTTATATCCCTTACGTTATGAAGCAATTTAGTGCAATGAATCTTATTACAATATATGTACCTTAGATTGTTTTTAAAGAAATCACCAAAATAATAATATTTAAATAAATAATAATAAGTAAAGAGAATTATACTACTACATTTTTGTTTCGATATAAAAATATAGAAATTAAACTTTTAATGTTATGAACATATAGGTAGGTAAGTATAGTATGATAATTATTATAATTATGTTTATGATTTAGTTTTGTGACGGTTATGATCACTTGATTAGCAATGCGCCCTAAAAACCAATACAAATATTGTTGTTATTTTCATATTAATGCTGTGTACCGGTTTCCAAGGACCTTTAAAACTCGTTGTGGGTGTGTTCAGTATTTCAAAACTTGCTAACAATCGGTGTCGCGGTGTGGTGTTACCAACTGGGAATCTTGTTTCGTCCTTAAAAGGTCAAGCAAACTTAATGTCATTAACGTTTTTTGACCGAAACTTGTGTTAAAAATATTGGACACCAGTTGTCTTGTTTTGGTTGCTTCTTCGACAAATGCTTTGTTTTTATTGTGTAAATGTGATATGTCCGTTTATATTTAGACTCGATTTTTTAAATATCGGAGTCACTATGCTGCAGCGATGAAGCAGCATAGTGACTGTGATCAAAGCATAGATATGAATCATCAACAAAATAAAGTGTGAATGTGATCATGAGTCGAGTCGTTTAGCACATTGCTCCACCGTATTAGCGGCCTTCTAATAGAGCACGGCTGTTTCGTAACTGTGAAGGTCTATAGCGTACGTCATCATTCGTCACCCGTGGGGATAATGTCTATACAAATTATATGAACGCGAAAGTATACTCCGACTTTTAATCGATTCAGTAAAATGACATTTCCAGTGTTACCGTTTTTTATTGTCACAAAAATAGTGATGTAACCTAGACTCAAATGATTCGATTTGATAAAAATATTAATCGGATTATAATAGTTTCGCATAATTTAGCAAATCGCTAAAATACTGTATGAAGTTATTACAGGATCAATAACTAAACAAGGAAATTAATAATTATAATTTTTTTCTATAGATTTTTGATTTTTAAGCGCTTTTAGTGCATGTATGAACTAAAAGCATGCTTTTATGCACCGGTGTTTAATATTTTTGTTTACTATAAGTACATATTATTTTTTGTTTACTATATTATTTTATTTTAATTTTAAATTAATCATCTTTCCGTATTGTTCTCTGATTTTTAATTCTATTTTATCAACACAATTCATCGAATCGATAAAATCGAATCGTCAAAACATCGTTCGTTAATCGTGTGAGTAATCACTATTATTGAAAAGCTGGCAACATTATTTCGAAAAGTGACATGAGCGTACGTCAATTTACTGAATCGAATTAAAAGTCGGAGTATAACTCTGGATGTCTGTTCTACTTTTTCATTTTTGATCCGCTGACCGATTGAGATCAAAGCGTGAAGGTACTTCAGACCATTATAACAAACATAGGATAGCCATCATTCAAATGAAACGTTCCATTGGGACAGTTTTATCCGGGCGAAACCGCGTGCAAAAACTAGGTATGACGGCAAAAAATTCTGAACTCTAATAAGAGATATTTAAATTTAAAATATGTACTGTGGTTTAGTGCGTAAACCTATGTAAATATTCCGAGTGAACAGTATGCGTATATTATTCTCGACTTGGGTACTTGACCTGCATTTGGAATTTTGAAATTCAGTAAATATCCCTAATGTTGATATAATATTTTGTACGGTGTTGATCAGTATTTACTTTTATGTCGTCAGCTATTTCACGTCACCCTTCGAGCCGGTAGAAGATTCATCTTTATCGAACCGTTCCTGGTTGACTATGGCTCTGCTGGGCTTCAAGAAAGATCTGACCACCTCAACTTCCACACTCGCCGAGGAAGAAATCGTTGAGAACAGACTACGAAGTAAGTTATACTAAAAATTACACTTCCTAATGATATCTATGAGTATTTTTGTGTTCGCTGTTATTATTCAGCGATGAAGGTGAAAGTATAGCATAAAAATATGTAGTGTATTTTTATCCAAAGAAATACCTTTACATATTACATTATAGTCATAGTTACAGACTAAATTGTAGATCCTTTGCTTCCTCTTTGACAGAAGATTTATATTATGAGAATACGAGGCTATATTTTATTAATTAACTGACTCATATTAAAATTGTCAAATGAAATTATGACATCACTAGAGAACCGCCCGCGCTTCGCTTCGGGACCCGTAGGTAACAGCCGCGTAGGTCTCGCTCCCGTAGGAATTTAGGCTAAAAATAGTAGCCTACTACTCGCTCTCTTCACTCCATCCTGTCTGAGGTGTGTGGAGCCCTCGGGACAGTTAGTTCCCCTTTGGGGGTGTCTCTCGCGGCCCGTTAAAACGGGCCGGTCCTTGGGTTGGGCCCTAAGGCCCTTGGTTGTCCATCTGTGGTTAACCAATAGGTCAAGTCCGGTGAGTGGCGGCCTTTTTACAGGCCACAGAGTCTTAAACGGGATGGGGTTCATCTTCGCGCCGCCCAGGCGATCGAGGCCCTACCGGGTGAATCCCGCTGGTGGGAAGCCCTGCAGGAGCCGATCAGCGCCGGGCGACGACTTACGAAGCCCCAGTATCGGTCAGTGCTAGGCCCGTCCCGCGCAACCAGCAAGTCGCGCGGGAAGGCCCAGCGGTCCGGTGGACGGGCGTGGAGCGGCGCCAGGTCCTGCAGATGTGGGAACCGCGACGCGTCGACACGCCCGAACATGTTGCGTGCCAATCTCTCGATGAAGTCGTCCAGGCTCTCGACTCGAAGGTCCCTCTGGATGACGGCGTTCCTGACGTACCTCGGCGCACCAGTCAGCCGGCGGAGCGCAATCGCCTGAACCGCGCGCACCCTCTTGCGCTGCGGTTCGCTGGCGAGCGCGTACCACGCCGGTGCCGCGTACGTGAGGCGGGATCTGATGTAGGTCTTGTAGACCCCGAGCTTCAGTCCGAGAGGGAGGCTCGAGGAGAGCACTGGTTTCTGCCATCGCGCTTCTAGAATTCACGACGGCTTTCGTAACCTGTGGCTTCATCGAAAGTCTTCCGTCGATTTTGCCCCCAGGTATTTGGCCTGTGGGGCCCATTGGATATCTTGTCCCTGAAGCTCCAGAGTAGGGTCCCGCCTGTTGAGGTATCCTTCTATGTTCACGGCCTGCGTCTTCCCGACATTCACCGACAGTCTCCACGCGGCGAGCCATTCGGGGAGGGCATCAAGCGCACGCTGCATCTTGACGATGGCGTGGATTCTATTCAGCGACGTGGTGATGTACGCCACGTCATCGGCATACAGGGCAAGCGACGCCCCCCCCCCCTGCCGCCGGGATGTCGTCGGTGTAGCAGGCGTAGCAGACCGGGGACCGGCAACTCCCTTGCGGGACGCCGGCTGCCATCGGGCGCTCGGTGGATTCGGCGTCTTCAAGCACTACTCTGAAGCTTCTCTTTTCGAGGAAACTGGAGATCACCTTAACGGCACTCCGGGGCGCCGACGACTGCGAGATCTTGTAGAGAAAGCCGTCGTGCCAAACACGGTCGAACGCCTTTTCCATGTCGAGGAATACTGCACACACGCGTTCTCTCTTATTCAGAGCCGCGGTAACGGTGTGAAACACCCTCGACAGTGTAGCCGTGCTGTTCAGCGGCATCAAAAAATAGCCTTCCACTTCTGTTGGCAGCTAGGCTATTCCACCCCGGATGCTTGCAGTTCCAGTCGCCCGCGCCCACCACCGGTGTCGGCGAGTCCAGCAACTTGCGGACATCAGCCAACAGGATAGTGCCAGCGGGCGGGCGGTACACTGAATACAGCCGGAGCGGGGAGTTCTCGAGGCAGAGCTAAAGTAGCCTATTACATTTGCCTATGACTTAAGTAAATTACATGTAGTATTTGATAGCGTAATTCAGTACTTGCAAATGAATTTTATTAACGCCATCTATTAGGAACTCCGAAAATAAATATCTAGCAACTAACAAAACATCGATCTTCCCATGGGAATGGGATGTTTTTCCGCGGTAAAAAGTAGCCTACGTCACTCTCCACCCTCCTAACTATCCCCACACACATAAACCTTACCATATAATAGCTTTGTTGCGACGTGAAAGCGTCACAAACAAACAAACAAACAAACAAACACACTTTCACATTTATAATATTAAGTAAGGATGGTTCGTTCGATTGACTTGAACGTTGCAGTACTCTAAAACTGATTAAAAATTTGACTATTAAAAAAAAACTGCATTAATTAGCTAGCATAAAATAAATACTTAAATGAATCTATTCTCTATTTACTTCCAGGTGGAACATTGACAGAGTCCGTGGAAAGCCTCGGGCCGGCTCCCAGGGGAGACCCCAAGCTGATATCAGACGTACCCCAAAACAAGCCTTCCAAACCCACGCACCCCATCCGACCGAAGCCCTCCGAGCTACGGGAATTGAACTTTTGGTCGCCCACTTCTATGTAACACACTAAACAATAAGTATCTTCTTAGCTTCTTAGTCTTCTTACATAATTATGTAGGTTACGTAGTTTAGTTTCCGCTACTTCGATTTAGTTTTAACAGACAAAATGCTGGTTTATGCACCATTTAAATATTGATGCAATACTCACATTGTCCACAGTAGTAGGCTAGAAATGGGAATAACATCTTCATTTCTTCATTGGTTCAACAAATTCTGGATATGATTATGTCTAATCGAAGTAGTGGCGTCTTAGTTACAATATACATACTTAACTTTCGAGGTTTCCGACGTTGCAGCAAACCGTTCAGTATTCAGTTTTATAGAGATTTCCTGAAGTTTAATAGTAGATGAATACCATGAAAATAATGTACATGATAAATCCTACTTAATGTTTATAAAATTTATCTAATTAATGAATATTATACTTCTTTTAATTAATTAAATAAATAATAATAAAATGAAAACAGTAACATTTGGGTTTCTGTGTTATTCAAATATTTATAATTTAACCATATTAATATTATCTAACTAAATGAAATAGTCTTTAATAAGTTTAAAATAGTGATGTTGGTATTGACTGTAGCACAGGAAGAATCGGTTAGTTGTGAAATATTCCATTACCATTAAGGTTTTAATGTGAATTGTAACGTCTTTTGTGGATTGAGTGTCTTTAATTTATCTTTTTGTGTAGTAATATTAATTTGTAAGTCACCTTCATACATCGAAATTCAGTGAGCATTCATTTATTCAATAAAGTTCAATACCATTAGGGAAATAAGTTTCCGAATTGTGTAAAACTGAAAATCATGACTAGATATTCGATATTTTGTATAATTTTAAGAACAAGCAATATAACAAAATGAACAGAATTTACATGATGGTTCAAAATTTAACTTTATATGGAAAAAAGAGTGATATAAATGATGATTGTGTTGTGGAATGTATTGTTGGTTTTTAGTTTGCTGGTTATGTCCTTATTTCTGTCGGTCAATGGAGGGCGGCTGCCAAACTGTACTAGGTAGCGCTACTAAATTTTGTCACACCACATGCTGACATTCAGCTTTAATTTTTATTTGCAATACTCCTTGATTTATCTATTTTCACTTTTTTTTAGATGGATATCATCGACAATAGAATATTTACTTATTCTCCTTAAAGGGTACAAAGGCAAACATAAATCATGGATAGGATTCAGGAGTGACGTCATAAGCGATTCCAATTACATGAAGTCTACAATACCTATTTATTAATAGGTAAAAGAAAGGTTTATCAATGATTGGGATCGAAATGCTTTTAGTAAAATTCATATATTTCAAATGAAAAATGTTACCACTTGTCATTATGTTTATCTATTACCCCACGGTTGTACACACTAAGCAATAAATATAATGTTATTAAGTATTTATTATGTTTTAGTTTTTAAAATGAACGTAACTACTTGTGAATGAGCTTTAATTGTTGGGAATTCATTTGGAGCAGAAAGGTTTTAGTATGGCTTTATTACGCACATAATATATGTATTTCTCTGTCTGAAATAAAATATTCTGTAAAAATATTTACTGACATTAGGAAAGGTTCCGTAGAAATAAAGTAATATTTCTTTAAAATTTTTGTTTCATTTAGTGATTGAATTAGAAGCAATTAATATCCGATTTTGTGTGAGAAGTAGCCGAATAAAAAAAGAATGTTCTTATGCGTTTAGTCTTGTCATTATTTTCTAACGGTTAAAACAATACACTCAAAAAAACTACACTACACTTTATGGGATACTTTTATTGACTTGGAGCGCAGTTTGCTGACCAAACAAACAATAGGCGATACAGGCGCCATTACAACTCAAACTAGAGTTCAACTATCTTGTCCCAGGAGTTTAATTCTCGAAAGTAGTTGAAGTATTGCGACAAAAAAGTCTATTCGTTCAACGGTTGTACAAGTGGGAGTGAGTCGAGACTGGTTAAACAAGTGTGAGGAGCAGGATAAGCAGAAAGCAACATTTAAATTAAGATGTGATAAGACGAGGCATAGTGGTGAGGTGTTTCAGAAGAGAGAAAAGGAGGATTTTTATTCCTGTGTTTTCCGATTATAATGATTCTTTTTTTATGCGAAACCTGGTTTTTTACATTGGAAGCTTGTCGCGTGGTCCTTATTTGAGTGACATCGGAGGGTCATTTTTGTGCGTATTTAATTGTCTTCCACTACGTTGATAATGTTGTCATTTTACTACTTGTCGATGTTGAAGTCTGTTTTTTTTGTTAATGTTAAGAAAACATTGTTGTTTAAAGAATATTATACCTACACCATCGATGTAAAATAATACCTACACCCAAGATTATATTTTTCGCGTTAGGTAACAGTAGCCATAATTTACCGATAGTAACAATCCAAGCAGGTACATACATATCTGCGTGTGCCTGCGTGTAACTAAATGCCACCTCATTAATAGTTCCGTGACAAAAATACTGTCTGGAAACGAGCTTTTTATTTCATTTTCGTTACAAACAAAGCTTTACCAATCGTGTTGCGTGACGGAAACTCGTGTATTGTGCCTACATTTTATGATTGCCCGTGCAGTTATAGCCCGTTATTCGTTATCGCCCTACTACCCCGTGACTTATAGCTTTGCCACATAACTTGGACTCTATGTAGATACACGCCCATTCCTGTATATTTTTTTTTATAAAATGTAATATAATGTTTTGTAAAAAATTCAACTTAAATACCTAACCTAATACTCGTATTTCAAGAATTGTGCGACGCCTTTGTTCTTTGCTGACTGTCTTTCATGTGATAGGCACGTGTCCACCTGAATGTTTTATACCTTTTTAGAAAGCTAGACAAAGAGACAAGTTTTTAACGTAATTTGCACGTTTATTGTATTACATGTTTTTTTAGTAAATAGCTGATTTACATGAAAAATGTACCTACTTAAGAAATTTCAAAAAATCACAGAGTCAAGACTTTAATACCAACAATATCGTAGTTTTTCAAAGTTTTCTTACTTATTATGAAAGCCTCAAGTGTTAACTATTGGAAATCAATAAAAACATCAAAATTGGAAATGTAGTTTTTTTAATCCTACTAATATTATAAATGCGAAAGTTTGTAAGGATGTATGTGTGTGTGTGTGTGTTTGTTGCTCTTTCACGCAAAAACTACTGAACGGATTTTCATGAAACTTTGCAGTAATATAGCTTAGACATCGGAATAACATAATTTGTTAAAATTTATAGAGATTTTTGAAGGGACTGGTTTCCCGAAGCGAAGCGAGGGCGGATTTACTAGTGTAACATAAAGTGATCCAATAGAGATTTATTTCAAATTTGATTAAATCTCAAATAGTTCGATAACCGTTGATTTTTGGATAGGACATGATATGACAAAATCGGTTGCTTGTGACCCAATCTACAACCCCTTCCAGGGAATACGACGTATTTCCAGTCACCCTATATAGGTATAAGGACTTATATCCATTAATCCCCAACGACATGAATTCATGTCATGAAACCAATAGTACGTACTGATCGTTGGGGATTGATGGGTTCTGATTTTTGAAGTGAAACTAGGTACTTACGACTTATATCGACCTGCTTTTGTGAAATCTTGTAGGGGGTAAAACAGAACGTACGTCACTTTTTTTTGTAATGCAAGTTACGTAACGCGATTTCTTATGCTGTGTCCTACTGAGTAGATAAGAATTCTTATAAAATAAAATCTAGAGTAAAAAATTATAATACAGGTACAGTACACACAAAATAATACACTCGTAATTTGGATAATTTTATTTCCTTCTTTCGTCTTTTTTCTAACTGATAAAGCTAAGATATTCTGTGGCAGGTTAATAAAATAATGTGCGAAAATATGTCTACAATTAAGTGTGTACCTTCTGATTTTAAATTATAATAAAACTAGAGAACCGCCCGCGCTTCGCTTCGGTACCCGTAGGTAACAGCCGCGTAGGTCCCACTCCCTTAGGAATCTCTGCTAAAAAGTAGCCTGTAACATTTGCCTATGACTTAAGTAAATTACATGTAGGTAGTATTTGATAGCGTGATTCAAAACTTGCAAATGAATTTTACTAACGCTATCTATTAACAACTCCGGAAATAAATATCTAGCAACTAACAAAACATCGATCTTCACATGGGAATGAGATGTTTTTCCGCGGTAAAAAGTAGCCTACGTCACTCTCCACCCTCCTAACTATCCCCACACACATAAACCATAGGGGGAGTCCGGGAGAGTTGAACCGCTTTTTTTAAAGTATCATATTTTCTAAATAAGGAGGCTTAGTGATTCAATTATAATAATAAACGATAGCTTATTTATTTAGGTTTACTTATGCGTATTTAGATTTTCCATATTATATTACTGAAATATGTTATACACATTTTAATAAAAAATGGGATATGATTCAACTCTCCCCACCCCATGGGACACTTGAACCGGGGTCTGGGGAGAGTTGAACACTGCTTTTTAAAGGTAGAAAATAAAAACATTTTACAGCTTAAATCACAAGTTTATTAACCAAAAGATTACAAAATGAAATGAAATTCTAACGAAACACAGTCACACACTCTTCTCATAAGGATAAATAAACAATACTTCGACATACTCTTAAGCATTCCATAGGCATCATAATTATTAAACATTTTATTAATAAAATTAAATATTTAACGTTTCTCTAATCAAACTTCTTACTCTTTCTTGATATTTCTTAACATTTTGTTTCAATTATACACTTATTCTTATTATTTAGTATCATTAATTAGCCTTAATTAGGACTACTTTCAGTCAGCTGGTAACCAAAAATTTGATAAATGTTATTCTTTAAGATGCACCGTCCTTTACCTCACGTATAGCATTTTCTAATTCTGTAATGATATATATTTTTCTTTTCGGTATTTTTTCGGATGGTTTGTATTGAAATGATATATTTCATTCAATTAGTCTGCAATAAAATATAAAATTACACATAAAAACAAACAAAATACAAATAAGACTTGTTGTATTAAGGTTCCCGAATTGTTTTTAAATTTCGTCAAAAAGTTTAAAATTTATATAAGTATCTGTAAAGTAAAACTCCAAATATCTTCATACAAATACTATACATGGGAGACATGAACCACTGAGCGTATCTGCCGCACCCGTCATGGTGCAACTCTCCCGCATATACTACTTTGACATTAAATTCTACCCACAGAAAAAACAATCAACGTAATCGAAACAACACTTAGCACACGTCAAACTATAATAATCAGGCAATAAAATAGTAATATCACAAAATACTTACCTCTATAAACACGGCCGCAATATCAAAACTACAAAAAAAATTAAAATTCACTCCGCCATAACAAAAACACCTTTTCGAATCTGACAGCCAAACAAACCGGCCATTGTTAAAAATGGCGCCGTGCTTGTCATTGGCCTCCCGCGCCCTATCAATGACCGTCTTGACGTTTCGTTAGCGCAAAATTTAAGTCGAGTTTTAAAAGGTGGGTCAACTCTCCCATCTGGGCAAGTCTCCCGGATTCCCCCTACCATATAAATAGCCATGTTGCAACGTGAAAGAGTCACAAACAAACACACTTTCACATTTATAATATTAGTAAGGAAGTAAGGATAATAGATTTCACTACAACAAGTTTTTGCCAAGAAGTGGGGACAGAAAGGGGTTAAAGAAACTCCGTAACTAAAACACACCATTTAAACATTTATATAATTAAGTATAGGTATTATAATGACCTATACCTACAAGAAGTGAACTGACTGTATATTTGTGTAGCGCATAACATCGTGCCCCAAATGTGAGCCTCGCCAATCTACTCATGATGCGAGCCGAATAACGTATGAGGCTTTCAGCGATAGCGATATAATTTATTTTATTTATTTTATTTGTCACACCAACAAGATATACACTTCGACTTCCTAAGAGTATACTTACATAAACAATTTAGTGCTCAGTGATACCTCTTTTATAGGTGTAATCTACATGAATATTGAGCGTCATACTTACATTGCTTTTACTTTATAAACTTATAAATACTTAAATAGATCTCTTAAATTAATAAATATGTTGCTAGATAAAACTCTTAACAGAATGACATAGTGTGGCGGATGTATTATCATAACATTGGATGGTCCGAAAAACTGAATAAGGCAAGCTATAATGGTAATAGGGTAAATTTTACAAACAAGGCAATTGTAGATTAGATACCTACGTAACTATTCAAATGCATGTCTACCAGTGTGTAAGTAGTTGGTAAACTTTTTAGAGACTAGCCTTTGCCGTGCTCTTAGTTTAAGCATCAAAGTCCCAAGTTGATAAAATCCCTTAAGTAGCGGTCACCATTAGTCACATAGCTAGCGTTCTAGGTTTTGTTTTGGAATTTTGTTACGCCGAACAATCTCATTAGGTAGCCGATGTGCTAGTTAGCTTGCAATAAAATAATGTTACATTAATCTTAAAATAAACGTGTTTTTTATTATAATATTAGTACCTATATATAGGTACCTACTCAGTAATGGGGAAAAGTATGCCACCACAATTAAATAAGAAACGTCTGAAACATTTATAATGTTCTTTAATAAGGAGACAAATTAACCGCGTTATTACCTTTTGCATCAAAACGTCACGCGATCTCAACAATCTCAATACACGCAATGTGGCACATAAAGAGCTTGCTTGGCTTTTTGTAATTTAAATAAACTAGATTAATATAATAAACCGTTAAACTCACGATAGGTCTAAAAACGTCGCATTTTTGTTTGAACAAGTGTTATGATTCTGCGTTAAAATTACCTCGACGAGACTTGTTTTCTCACAATTTTTCTTCCGACTTTTTAATTAGTCCCATTTCATTACTCTAATCGGATTTGCATTCACAACTGCGGTTCTCATAACTGCCTAATTTTTATGGTCTATAAAAGGACTTGAAAAGTTTATTAAGTAGATACCCTATTAAGTATTTTTTCAAAAAAAAGGTATAAATATTAAATGACTCTAGTTAAGAATCTAAGATGGCCTAATAACTAGCTATTTAGTAATTGTGACGTCCTTTTCATGAAACCACCTGTAGATAATTGTAATAAAGATTTATTCGTCCACTCCTAAAGACAGAACTTCCATGAACATGTAGAGATACTAGAAATAGAGAAACACTAATAGGTAAAATCAGCTGTAATTTAATATCATACCTAGTCTAGGAGATGTTTTTTACCAGTTGTTTATTTTACTTAATTTAGCCTTCATGAAACGACTACCCACTTACATAAGTATTTAATATCACATTTTAGTGGGTTTTTATATTTACTACTTAGGCGTTTTATAAAAACTAATTTAGGTTCTTCAGGACCACACATGTAAGGGCCAATAGAAATAAAATAAGACCTTAACTAAAATGGAATAATATTATTTTAGCAATTACTTTCTAGAAGAGCTTTAGTATTTTATTACACTTAATTTATTTAATTACACTTTGAAATAATTTTGCTGCTTGAGCGTTGATAGACCAAAATCTTATCAGGCATTTTGTAATAAATGTTTGTTAAACTAAGATAGAAAATAAAACTAATACTGATTAGAACATATTATTCTTATTTCTTTATTCAGGTAACAAAGATCTACAGTAAGCCTTCACCCGGGGAAGTACCACCGCCTACCATGGGACGCGGCCACCACGCGGGCCAAGCGCCGGGCAATATGTAGCTAGTTACTATTTTAATATAACTGACAGCGGTTGGTATTGGAAAAGTATGGTGGAATATAGCCCGACATAGGTATAGATATAAAATAATCATAATTAAAATCATAATTTTTTAAAGTACCTAAAGTATCTCAATGTAAATAAATATTGTTAAATGATAATTAACCACTTGTGTGTACTTACAAACGCGTACATGATAATCTATACTAATATTATAAAGCTGAAGAGTTTGTTTGTTTGTTTGTTTGGTTGAACGCGCTAATGAAATGAAATGAAATGAAATGAAATGAAATGAAATGAAATGAAATGAAATGAAATGAAATGAAATGAAATGAAATGAAATGAAATGAAATGAAATGAAATGAAATGAAATGAAATGAAATGAAATGAAATGAAATGAAATGAAATGAAATGAAATGAAATGAAATGAAATGAAATGAAATGAAATGAAATGAAATGAAATGAAATGAAATGAAATGAAATGAAATGAAATGAAATGAAATGAAATGAAATGAAATGAAATGAAATGAAATGAAATGAAATGAAATGAAATGAAATGAAATGAAATGAAATGAAATGAAATGAAATGAAATGAAATGAAATGAAATGAAATGAAATGAAATGAAATGAAATGAAATGAAATGAAATGAAATGAAATGAAATGAAATGAAATGAAATGAAATGAAATGAAATGAAATGAAATGAAATGAAATGAAATGAAATGAAATGAAATGAAATGAAATGAAATGAAATGAAATGAAATGAAATGAAATGAAATGAAATGAAATGAAATGAAATGAAATGAAATGAAATGAAATGAAATGAAATGAAATGAAATGAAATGAAATGAAATGAAATGAAATGAAATGAAATGAAATGAAATGAAATGAAATGAAATGAAATGAAATGAAATGAAATGATTTATTTCGAACTTGGTTTTTACAAACACTTTTCGAATGTCATCTACGCCATCGCTTCCACAAATCCCTACGATGAGTGGCCTTGGTAGAAGAAGCGGCAAGAAACTCCCAAGGAGTTTCTTTTTTCTTCCCCACTCACAGTTACAGAGAACACTTATCACTACTTAAGGCTATATTTCAAACTCATGTCCAGGCTGTTTCATCTTGAAAATATTCATCCAGTTTATAATAACCCTTCGTCATAAGAATGTCCTTAACATGAGTTTTTAGCTTATAGTATGGCATTTCCGTTAATTCTAACGGAATTTTATTATAAATTTTTACGCATCTACCCATGAACGAGCCACCAGTTTTACAAAGCCTAAAATTTGGTACAATCAGCTTAGCCTTATTCCTAGTATTAATATTATGGACATCACTTTTCTTTAAAAAACTATCATGGTACTTTTTAACATACATAATATTATCCAAGATATATTGTGATGTAACAGTGAGTATATTAACTTCTTTAAACAGATCTCTCAGCGAGTCCCTAGGTCTGAGGTTGTAAATTGCACGCACTGCCCTTTTCTGTAATATAAAAATAGATTCAATGTCTGCAGCTGTGCCCCACAACAACAAACCGTAGGACATCACACTATGAAAGTAACTAAAATAAACTAGTCTTGCTGTTTCCACGTTGGTTAAGAGCTTTACTTTCTTAATAGCGTAAGCAGCAGAACTGAGTCTCCCAGACAAGGCTTCAATATGGGGACTCCATTGCAACCGAGAATCTATCGTAAGGCCAAGAAACTTTGTAGAATTTACTAAGTCAGAATTTGCTAATCTCAGGAACTACTGGTTCGAATTGAAATTTTTTTTTGTGTTGAATAGACCTTTTATCGAGGAAGGCTATAGGCTATATAACATCACGCTGCAACAATTAGGAGCGAAGAAATAATGGAAAATGTGGAAAAAACGGGGAAAATTATTCATTCTCGAGGGCTTTCGTTGCATGCGTTGCGAAAACGATTCAAGATACCAAAAATATATGTATGAAAGAATTATTCCTCTTGAAATGATCTAAAAAAATGTCCACTACAGTATATGTCTATCTTTTAAGATTAACACACTAGAACCGTTTTTATGGTAATCAAATTTGCCGCGTTTCCAAGTTTAATCTGAATTAATCTTGCTGTGATCCTTTGCTACTTTGCTACTATTTTGTCGTAAGCTTTATTTCTAAATTTAATTTAATTTAACCTCAATTAATTTTGGTGATAGTTTATTATCTTCCCGAAATTCCTACGGGAGCGGGACCTACGCGGTTGATACTTACGGGTCCCGAAGCGAAGCGAGGGCGGTTCGCTAGTTATGTATAAAGCCGAGCATGCGTTGCCTTGTTTCACGGCAAGTTCAATTCAAACTAGAGTGAAGTACCTACCTACGACTGAGCTATCGGATAATTCCATTTCATCAAGCTCGCCTCAGCGGGATGTGAATGAGCATTTGTTGATGAATAGGTCTCATTAATTTGAATAGAAAGCCCGAGAACGGAGGATTATTTAATGACAGCATGTGTGTTATTTGTACACACATATTTTAAACCGATATTGACTAATTTATACTTACCTAATATGAAAATACGTAGAGTGATTGATTCCTTATCTAGTGTACCTAATTAAAATTCATGTTAACCGACTCATTTCTTCGCTCTAGGATTGTGTTCTGGGCAACGTGAACCATAAATTATACATCACTAACATCCATGACTTGTGAATAAATATTTTATACGTCAGTTGGGAATATTATCCGGGATCCCTCTCATCGCAGGCAGGGCCACTAGATACCATCTAAGCTATAGAGTCGCCGTCGTGAGTTAAAATAAAAAAAATTATAAGTACCTAGATAGTTTAATAGTTTAAATATCCGTAATCCGTATTATAAATAAATGAATCATAAATTAAAATGCGGCCATTCAGTTATGTGGGCGTTACTGGTAACATTTTAGTATGATTGTGTTATATAATATTGTAATTGGACCCTAAATTAATTTGGAATAGATTCAGGATGATCGGCAGGCCGTATCGCGGCCGATTATGTATCTTTATAGTCCGATCACGTTTTGCTACGAAGCTACGAGTGTGTAGAGGCCTGTAGCTAGTGGCGCGCAATGCTAACTAACTTACCTGCATTAGAATCGGACGATTTTTAATTCAGTTTGTAGACGCTGAAAACTTTTAACAACAAGTTAAATGGTTAATTATGGTAATACCCTAATTTGTTTCATTTGTCCTTCTGCTGCATTCAATTAGGCTTTAAGGGGTTTCCTAGTGGTCAGTTACTGCCCTCCTACTAAAAAATCGAAATGTCAACCTACCTACTACTTACTACTTAAAACAAAACTAAAATTACAAAAACACAACTTCAAGTTTTTTCTTAAATGTAAAAACAGGAAAGTAAAGAATTATACACTTTAAAAAATATTATCTTACAATCAATTAGGAGCCCAAAATTTTCTTTAATGTCGATGCCACCAAAACCTTACAATATCAAACCGCACCGTCCCCTCATTCTATAAAGTAGAACCAATTTTAAATGGCTTTTTTGTTACTTTTTTCGGTCGCAAAATCGGAGATCCAGAAATAATACGGGTCGATTTTTTTTAACCAGCAATGCTTCGCTGAAGCCTTTGTTGTTATTGATCTTTATTGGCGTCGGTATTTACTTCACCATTAGATCACTAGTGTTTTCCTTTAGGGGCTATTTACATAAAACGAGAAAGTAATCGAGACCGAACCAAGACTGCTTAATAAACACGCAGATACTGAGGTAAAGAAGCACTCGTGAAATTTTATCACTAGCCGTTCAATGATTCCCTATCCTTAATTGTTTTGATCACTTGGGAATCTTAGGATCTTTCCAAACCACTTAATTATCCGTTAACAGGCAAATAAATAAAATAATTGTTACTTTTAGATAAAAAACTGGGTATGTACATATATATTAAACTTAGGTAGGCAGGTACCTACTTATTCGTTTTATCTACTGGATTCAAGAAAAATGGGTAGTAGGTACTGCAAACTCATCGTAGCAAGGGATGTTTTTTTCAAAGTCTTGTCACGTAGAAAGGCCTGCGTGGCGCAATTTGTGTACAGAGAGGCATGTGGCATCAAGAGACCAATTACTATGGGACGAATTTTGTTAAATTTGTCCTCCAAATAAGTACTAATATCATGACTATGGCTGCAAAATATGTAATTGTCTGGGCGTTGAATTTATAAGGAAAAATAAGGGCTGCTTACCTACAGGAAATTTATAGATAGATAATGCAACTAGAATAGAAGATATGAGGAGGTTTTTCAAGACGCTTGCTTTGCCCTGCGAGCCATACGATCATATATACTATATTTTTTGTTTTGTAACATGTGCTTAACAATATGATTTTATAATTTAACTTTAAAAAACGTGACCGATTTGGAAATCAATACTTTATGTCGACATGTCGGTTAACTACATGACATTGTTCAAATTAATATAGGATCAGACGGCAACCCTCAGGTTACGAATAAAAATAAATTATAAGGCGCTTTGCCCACGGTGCAACTTGCAGCAACTGGCAATTTGCAACTAACTGGAAACTAGCTGTTTACATACATTTCAATTGGACTGCGCACACACAGCAACTCGAGTTTCGAGTTTCGGCAATCGTCAACAGTTTTCAGTTGCTGCAATCGATGACTAGGTTAGTTGCTAATTGCCGCAACTAGCAACTGTTCAATTATACTGGTTTTGAAAGTTGCCGGTTTCTGCAACTGTCAATCGCAACGCATCGGACGATTTCACACCTTATTAGATGGTCGATACAAATCGTATATTGATATTGAAATGTATATTAGATCGATACCGTTACAGCCGATATTGATGCGTGTCAAAACTATATATTTTTTAAAAATATAAAAAGTTGCGTTTCAATGTTCATATTAGTAATATCTGCTCTAAAGCATTTAAAAATCTGGGATTCATCTTACGTAACTGCAAAGATTTCAAGTCTTCCAAAACGAAAATCTTGTTGTACAATTCTTTTGTTCGGAGTAGCTTAGAGTATTGCAGTGTGGCCTGGAATCCCTGTTACGATGTCTATATTAAGAGGTTAGAAAGTGTCCAAAAGCGATTCCTGTGGCACTTGTGCTACTCACACAATATAGCCAGAGACATCAACTCGTACACCGACAGATTGAATCATTTCAACATAAAATCATTAGAGGATCGTAGGCGTATGCTTGATAATGTGTTTCTTTTTAAACTCTGTAACGGCTCTCTGGATGTACCTGAATTATTATCCACATTAAATTTCTCTGTTCCTTCAAAGTTACCTAGAGTCTCTAGATTCAACATCCTTCACTCAACGGCTTGCAAAACCAACTTAGGTCAAAACGCTCCTATTAACCGACTTATAAAAGAGCATAATAACCTAGCTAAAACTTTAATTCTGCTTAGTTTGTCCACATTCTCAAATCTTGTTATAATATTGTATTCAATTTATTTTTCATTTAAGTTATATATTAGGAAATCTTTGTTTTTTTTTAATTTAATTCAATTTGATTATTATTATGCATCTTATAAATTATTTCTTGATTATAACATAATGATTATTAAGGAATTGGATTGTCATTAAATTCTTGTCATATATTCTGTAATATAAAAATATAAATAATAAATAATAGTATATATAAATAAATAATATAAATCAATTGTATATTAATAATATTTGTTGCTATGTATGCAGTCGTCGCTTATAATTGTACTAGCACTCAATGTCATAGCAAAATGTCATAAATTATAAATGTAATAGTGTATAGTATGTAAGCGATCAATACATAAATAAATAAATAAACCCGATATTGGTGTAGCGATACGCTCGGTTCGGTATCGATACCTTCTAACTATAAACTACTAACAAAACAACGCAATTATAAAATTAATTATAAAATTGTAAGTTGCTGCAACTCAAGTTGCTCCGTGGGCAAAGCGCCTAAAAATTGAGACTATACGAAGTGAGAACCTCTTCTTTTGAAGTCGAATTAAATTCCATAATTAGGTAATGACAGAGGCTTGGTCAATGTTGATTAGCACTTAAAGTTTCACGGACTTGTCATCTAAATGCGTCTTCTATAACATAATACCTATACAACATAGCCAATGGTCTTAGCGTTAGTAAGGAAGATACAAGCAAAGATTATTAACCTGGTCACGTGCGTGGCACTACGTATAAAGTACTACATATGCGGGCAAATAGGCCGCTGGGACCAATTACAGCGGCTAATGTGCTAATGTGCTACGTAAAGAATTACCGTACACACACATTAGAGGTTACATGGCCTAATCATTCATTATGTAATAATGTCCTTTTCTGTTTATCTGTCCGTGTAATGGATACTATAAATATGACACTTTTATACCCTTCACTACGATTCCCTGTGTGGTACGATTCGCTGGTAGAGTGGAAAACACGAAAAATACATCACTAGCATTGCTAACATCGCTAACAACCTGTGAATATAGAATTAAAATTAATCTGCTTGGGTAAGATATCGAACCCGTAACCGCTAGATTTGCATTTACGATATTAGACAAAGTTTTGTCCTTTAGGTACTTCTTTCCAGCATGCTGCCGAGGTTGGGTAGTCAAAAAAATGTGGAAGTAGCAACAGAAACAACTATCAGGATCTCAGTTGGAATACCAAAAGACCTTTGCGGTTGACTTCATGAAGCAAAAATATTGACCATAATAATATCTGCCTAAACAGTAAACATTATCCAAATAAAGGATTTCACCTCGCATGTATGTCAGAATGTACCACAAGAATTTTGGTAAGAGTTTGAAGTTCTATTAAATTACTTCAAGTTGAATGCAGCGTGTGTGCAGCTGACAGCTTACGAATTAAGAAAGTTTGAGAGCCGCATCAGATGTTGTCCCGAGTTATTCAACATACGAGTTATTCTATATGTGACATACTCGTATACAGCAACAGTAGTAAGTAATAACAATAATCAGTACGTACAACACTACAAGTAAACTCGAAGAAGATTCTTCAAAAGCGAGAATAACACCGTAAATTACCTTATGGAAAGTGACAATAATAATGTTACTCGTAATAAGAAATATGATTGATATGGGGTACGTAAATAATAATAACAAATAATTTTTCCATCATTAAATCGAAGTCTACGTTTATAATTGCCATTTATTGAATTGGTAAACAATAACTTACCCATATCATACCTAATAGAAAATCTAATTTTAGTAAATATTATAATCACAGTGTAAAAACATAATTTATAGGTAGGTGATTTAATTTGTTGTATTACAATTAGCTATATGACCCACTCTAAGAACATTCAGCCAGAATCTGACTCCGTCCCTCCACTTTAAGTTGGACATTTAATAAATGTACACTTTCCAGTTTTACTGCAGAAAACATCAGTTCAACTGTCACTTGGCGTATCCCTGACTCGAAACAATTCTAGAAATGAAATATTTTTCAGGCCATTAGCTAGAAAGCCTTCCTGGCTAGACTTCCGTTATCTTTTATTTATATTCGAGAAGACATTGTGTACTTTTATGAACTAACAATATCTGTTATTGTTAGATATTGACTTTTACATCATCTACAAACTGACGTAGGTACAATAAAATATCGAAAAGTTGTTTCAATCCAAAATATTCACGAACATTATTTTATTGATTTAAATGAAAGTTAGCTTTCACTATTTACCTACAACGCTCAACAAAGCGGAAAATTTCGATCGTACCGAAATTGTTCATGGACGAATTGTTGATTACACTCAATGTTAAATGACTGTCCACTGTTTGTTGTATTGGGTGAATCATACATTGCTAATACATGCCTAACTACCACTCTAGTATTTTTTGCACTTTTCGAGATTAATTGAAGAAAACCTTATGACTGGACTGGATTTTATTGTTACTTCTTAACTTAAACTCAAATATACCTCATTTTTATACTAATACCATTAAGTAATACCGTTTAAAGTTTACAATATTTTTACTTTATAATTTTATTGGTTGACAATGAAATTAAATATATGTGAGAACCTAGTTGTAACATAATTTATTATGTAGCGGTTGTATTGTATGTTCAGATACCAGGACCGTTTGTAGCTTACTAGGAAGCGGCCTTAGTTGGGCAGTATGTACAAAGGGCAGTCATGCGCTAACTAGCATTACACTACTATCATTACTGACTCGCAAATAAAGACCATACTGCACAGGGGACGTCGTACTACCAACCGGTCAATACAGCCGGATTACCCGGCTTTATACTGATGAATAATTGTGCCCAGCATCCGACCAGGATTAAACCGCTTTCTACTGATTTAATTGACAATCCGGCTGTAATTGTTGGCTATTAATAGTATAAACAGACGCTAGTAAGCCAGTGTATGAAACGCTTAATTTAAGGTAAATATTGGATGGTCTCTATCATTTGCAAGATATAGGGAGAAAGATAAGTGTACACTTTACACGGAGACACAATAGATATATTATTTAATAACCATGTATATTAAATCAAGTAGTGTGTAGGTATGTGTACACTGAATGATTCGTGAGTGTCTTATTACATTGTCAAATATTTACGTCCATTTTTTCTGTTTGATCCAACTAGATTCGGTGGTTTGGATTTGATTAGATGAAACTGGATTGCGTAAAATAGCTGTGAATCCATTGAGTTTAAAACATTCATCCAAGTGGGCACGCGCGGCACATTTGCTCATAATCGGGCAATATTAACGGTAGTTGTCGCGAGAAGATAAAGAAGACAAGAAAAACAGCGACAATTTTTCTTGTCAGTAAAGAATTTTCCGTAATCCATATTCTTCTTAGATGTAAAGCTGCTATACTTGTAAATACTTTCTTTAATCATAGGTACTGTTACCTTACTATAAAATACTATTATTTATTTATTACATTTCATAAAATAAAAAGTTCAAGTAATCACACTTCGGCCTTCGTTACGTATGGTATGTTATGTAAGTACCTCACATCGTAATAAAAGAAAGTACCCATCAATTTATTTCGTAAAAAACGGTGAGTGGAGTTCGTAAAGAACCGACGTACCTACTCAAGGACCGAAACTGTTTTCACACTCTTAACAATATTTGGGATGTAATGAAAGAAAGTTACGATCTTATTTCATCCGAGAAAATTCGAAGGAGACGCACTTGGGGAAACGTTGTCAAAGCTTGAGGAATTGATGAGAAATCTTCTTTAAAGTTTGTTTTCGATTGCAATTTATATTTTGAGGGTTTACTCGAAGTCTGTGCGTTCGTTTGTTGTTCGGTTACAATATTGTAGCATAACTTTCTGTTCAATAAGGTTGAAAAAGGTCATTAAATATGAATAGCCCCTTAGTAACACTTAGAAAATTACGACTCTTTAATGACACTTAGCTACCTAAGTTATTTCTTTGGTAGATAAATACCGGTTTGATTATATCGTTCAGTGACAGTTGTTGGTATTGTAGTAAAGTCAGTTAAAAAAATGTAAAGAAAGCTCTAATCCAAAGCCAGTAATGGCAAATCCTTGAGAGGTTCATGTCCTCAGGCGACGGTGATCATTTACCATCCGCAGCCCGTTTCTTCAGACCATAAAAAGGGGATATTTTTGTGTTTGTTATTTCTTAGTCGATCATAAATTCGAACAACAATATTCCCACTCTCCAACTAAATATGATATTCATTGTTCAAAAAAGCTTACTAGTGAAATACTCCAACATTTTGTAGATTAAATATAACCTACTGGCAATAATGGATGATAAAATACAATATCGACTTCTCGAGGCTTTTAAACCAATTGCCTTGGGAAGGTACACGATATCAGAAATGTCAATTTTACAAGCGCCGTCTCAATTATGAAATAGATACGGAATCGCTTAGACGTTATATATAAGTACCTATTTTTTACAAAAGTGTGTTTCATATAGCGGTATACTGTCATATACTGTCTCAATTCTACAGTAATGAGGGTGAACCGTGTTTAGTGGGTTGCGCGTGTTTACGTATTATTGTGTAAAATATGGTGACGTGACAATGTTTACTTCACTGTCGTAGCTAGGAGGCAGGGTAGAAGGTCGCTTAAAATAGCATCATTTAGTAAACTTTTTCTTGTAAAAAGTTGCAGGTAGTGTGGTGACATCCAAAAACACATATTTCTCAATCATTTTTACAAATAATACAAAAGATATATGACCTGAGCTCAGTGACAGTACCTGTCTGATGGTTCCGGGTTTAATTCCGGACCGTAGCAGATATTTCTGTGTGTGTGTGTGTGTGTGTGTGTGTGTGTGTGTGTGTGTGTGTGTGTGTGTGTGTGTGTGCGTGTGTGTGTGTGCGTGTGTGCGTGTGTGTGTGTGTGTGTGTGTGTGTGTGCAGATATGTAATTCTTCTCGTGCCAAATGTGTTTGTGATGACTTGTTTGTATTGCCCAGGAAATTGCAGTGATAACAGAATAATCGTTAATTAGGTAAGCCTTTATTATTCTTGAATCTTGAATAATGAATCATTTGATATAAAACAATTAAATAAATTATTCAACTGCGAACGCGCGAAATTAATATATTAATTACGAAATCTATGTTCCAAGTAATAAGGCTGCTTAACTCACCGGGAGGGTTATTCCAGCTAATGTATGTAAAACGAGATGACACCGAGCTCAGGTTGTTGAATTAGGCTCGCGTCGCTAGCGCTGATTTCCCAACAGACCTGTCGAATCCTTTAACTTTGGAACGCTACTGCACTACACGTAATTAAAAATGAAATTTTAATTACCCGCCCACCTAATACGAACTGCTAAAGGCTATTTATCGAGTAATGTATTATTTTATGACATAACACACACGACTGTGGAAACTAAAATGACATACCTATATGTGTGTGCGTGTATCAGTGATGCCTGTACGAAAATGATTGTCAGTCAATGGGGAATATTGAGCTGTCGTCATTGGTGAAAACTTAAAAAATTCAAAAATTAATTCTTGAAAGATAGAAACACACATGTGAATGAATTAGAACTACACTCCTGCTAACAACCCACAAGACAAGAACATACACCCAGACCAACAACAAAAACGTCAAAACTCATCATTTTCCGCCTCGCTGAGCATGGGACCCAGGACCCATAGAACCAGGGGCAGATTAAAGTTGACAATGCCCCTAGGCATGCAGGGATTTTTAGTGTGGATCTATAGAATATTGGCGACCTTTGGTCATTGGTCAGTTATCTAATTTCCGCGGCCGCGCCTCCTTATAACATCGCGCCCCTAGGCACGTGCCTTCTTTGCCTTAGGGATAATCCGCCACTGTATAGAACAGCGATCCGATGGTCACTGCGCCATTCAGGCCATCAATAAAAAGCCAAACATACCGGTAATCAGTCTTGATTTGTTAGTATCGAGTGTAAAACGTGCCGACATATCAAGTTCGCCAGCTAGCGAGATGCACGTACTTGGCAATGGGCAAACGTAAAAGCAAACAAATTAGCCTTCCGCATCTTGTTAGCAAGTTGCTGCAAGTTTCTTCTGATCAACTTCAACATCTTCAACTCTCAGTTCAGTTCCAACCTAATTGCAGGATTGATTTAATTACTCATGCGTTTTTAATTAACTTCGTTCATCCGCTTCGTTTTTGGGTTTAGGTACCTTTGTATTATCTTTTTTAAGTTATTTCATCTATTAAAACCATTATTAATGTGTAGAGTTACGTATAAAAATGGTGTGACATGAGTACTTACAAATTTTTTGTACCTAATGAATTAGGTCTTGTATGATAACAATCCCACATAAAGGTAAGTGGAGATGATATTTTATCTAAGTTGGTAAGGACACTAATTTAGTAAAAGCCTCATCATTGTTTTCTTGAAGACTCTCACATCAAAACCGGGCGGGAATGCCAACGTAACTTAGGTAATATCCTGAAATCTGAAATATTACTAAATGGTCTTGTGAACATGACTCAGATATTTTCCTTAGACAACACTTTAATGTGTAGTTAGAAAGATTTAACACGCTTTGACGTTTGATAACTAATAAACAAAAGTGATAAAATAGATTAAAATTACTAGGTGAATGTTCAAAGTTCCTAGAATTTTATTAGCTTAGATACTTTGATTACAATTTATCTATAAAAATTAAATAAAACATTTTAAGAATCTGTTTGATAAACATAAATACAACTACTTACTTTTTAATACTCTATTGATGCAAAAATATTACTATGATGGCAGTATAAAAATAATCCATTTAACATATTGTGTTATGAATTGATGACGTCTATTATCTATACCTACTGATAGGTAATATAAAGCGGAAGAGTTTGTTAGTTTGAACGCGCTAATCTCAGGAATTACTGGTCTGCTTGCATCACCGTAGCGACTGATTACATACTTAATTTAATTATTAATTTTTAAATTATAATTACAAAAAAAGAACAGACTACAAATTCAATAAGTAGAGCTAACTCAAAAACTACTCGCTAGGTGTCGCTCAAATCTGTATGGGCCCACACAACCAGCATAAACTTTCGAATATAAACAAAATAAATCAAATCGGAGCTCTAAGTAAAAAGAGATTACACACATCGCTCTAACACACACAGAAACACAAAGTGAGGACCTCCTCCATTTTTGAAGTTAAAAAGAATCTTGGGTGACACTCACTTGTATGTCGGTACCATTATGTTAATATAACAGATAATCGTGGCTGAATTAGCAACACATTAAAGTGCGTCGTTCCTTTGGCGTGTGCGTCGTATTTGTCGGAGAAGTAATGGAATTGGGAGTACAATCGCGCTTACGCGGCCAAGTACCGGAGAGGCGGTTGCCAGTTAATTCCCTCTCGATGTAGATAGAGCACGTTGCCATTTGCGTTGCCTCGTTTCTTTTAACACCTTATAATTTATGTTAACTCAGCTTGAATTTAGTAAAATTGCGTTTATACAAGCTTATTTTACTGCAGTATAACATTCCTTCCGGAGTAGCGAGGTTTAGTCTTACGACATAGGCATTATTTTCACACGTTTTAAAAGTCTTCTATCAAAGTGCTTGTAATAAAAAATCTTGAGCTAATAATAACAGGTAATTTTTCGATTTAGACATGACGTAGTTTGTATGGTTGGCTTCCTAGGGGCTTGTTCCTCGAGGTTTAGGACAGTAGGCATTCTTCTTTCTTCTTTCTTCTTCCTTAGCGTGCAGCATATGCCATAGGCAATGGTACCACTAACCATCAGGTCTAATTGGATGTGTTATATTTTCAGAAACAAGGTAGTTTAATACTGGAATCTTAATCTCAATTCGTAATCCAGTCAGTTTTCAAATTATTGGCTTATGAATTCTATATTATAAAATTACACGTTGATTTTAATTTTAATTTAATAAATAGGTATACCTTGAAGCTAATAAAAAAGTTTAAAGCTTTAAAGTAAGTAATCAGACAAAAAACATTACTATTATTCAAGATATTTCAAGCGAACAATTTTGTTCACGTTGAGACTATTTTTAAACCTAGCCGCAAATAGTTACGTTTAATGTTACAAGCGTAAGCCACCCTAAATGGTTTCGCTTTGTCTTTCTTAGTACCTTTAAACTTAATTAGAGTTCGTGAACGTATCTCACTACGCACCCCTAACTATTGACACGTCTATACGTCTTTGTTGTCTTGAATTACGGTAGATAAATGTTGTTCAAAATTACATATTTAACAACCTTTATTGTTTGTACACCATAAAATAAAATACAAATAAAAGAGCACAAGAAAGTAATACAAAATAAGAAATGGGCGGCCTTATCGCTTTAAAGCGACTTCTTCCAGGCAACCCAGAAGAAGATAAAGGCAGCATAAGAAATAAATAGGTACAGGCGTACATAAAATACTTACATAAATAGCGAAGTATAACCACATTATAAATATACATACACGTATATATTATAATCGTGTGATTAACACAACAAAAGGTCACATGACAAATCAACAAAAGGAAAGAAGAAAAGTAATGAAGTTAGGAAAGAAGATAGTGCTCCGGTGTGATAATTTTGGTGTGACCACGAGCTGTACCACATAGAGATAGGAATATAGAGTCGATGAAGTTTTGTTAGCTTATGTCAAAACTGTCAAATCATAAGAATCGGGATATTCTTGTACAGTAATATAAAGCTTTGTGAAGAAAATTTAATGATTTCTTTTTACGAGAATATTAATTTCTCTGCCTTATCGACGTCCAATGACAAATTGCCGTCGGCTAATATCTACAGTCGCGTTGAAAAAGCTTCCTAAAATAATTGAATTTGTGTGGTAAGCTGAAAACTCTTTGAAAGCACTAAACGACTAGATCTTTTTTGAACTACAATAATTAGCTATAAATCCAGATCATTTCTTGTAAATTGTATGTCTTCGTTTGCCTGTATACAGGGTGTCCGGCTTTGGACTGTACAAACTTATAGGGCGTGTAGTATGAGTAATTTTATGAATAAAATTTTTCTACATACTAGGTCTAAACCCGACTCCCCTCGATCTACAGCCATTTTAATTTTTTAATAATTTTTTTTAGACCATGCACAGTAAAAGTACTATAACTTAAAAAGTTTAGGTCCAATATCTTCTTCAAAAGTAAATTAGTTTTTACTCACTAGTAGGGGCCATCGATTTAACAGCCAAAATAATTCAAAAATGGGCTCTACATATTAAAATAATAAATGAAATGTAGAATTTATGATAAAAATGACATAGTTTTTTTTAATTTTTTAAGATTTTTCAGAAAATAGCCCAGGGCATGATTACTTTTTATTAACTCGTCTAACAGATGTTAAGTTTACCTAAACAACGACACCAAAAACGCAATTCTGAGACAACGGGTAACCGAGAAATCGTTGTTTGAACACAGCGCTCTCTGAGGTGATTTATGACCAAGCTCCGAATTTTATGCGGAATCAGGTAGAAAAATGTCATTTTGGGTATTGTTAAGGTAAGAAAGGGGCAGAGTAATAATTTTGGGGAAAAAATAATAAAAGAGATAAATAGCAAACAAGGTTTAATTTAAATTTTGATTTATTTCACTCATAAAAATTGTTACCCCCCCCCCCCTCCTAACAAATAGTAACATTATTCCCCCCCCCCATAACATTATTCCCCAAAGTTACTATTTTGTCCCTTTCTTACCTCAACAATGCCCAAAATGTCATTTTTCTACCTGATTCCGCATGAAATTCAGAGCTTGGTCATAAATCACCTCAGAGAGCGCTGTGTTCAAACAACGATTTCTCGGTTACCCGTTGTCTCAGAATTGCGTTTTTGGTGTCGTTGTTTAGGTAAACTTAACATCTGATAGACGAGTTAATAAAAAGTAATCATGCCTGGGGCTATTTTCTGAAAAATCTTAAAAAATTAAGAAAAACTATGTCATTTTTATCATAAATTCTACATTTAATTTATTATTTTAATATGTAGAGCCCATTTTTTGAATTATTTTAGCTGTTAAATCGATGGCCCCTACCAGTGAGTAAAAACTAATTTACTTTTGAAGAAGATTGGACCTAAACTTTTTAAGTTATAGTACTTTTACTGTGCATGGTCTAAATAAATTATTAAAAAATTAAAATGGCTGTAGATCGAGGGGAGTCGGGTTTAGACCTAGTATGTAAAAGAATTTTATTCATAAAATGACTCATACTACACGTCCTATAAGTTTGTACAGACCGAAGCCGGACACCCTGTATAATATTATTCTTTATTTGATGTATATGTACGGGTAATTCTTATGAATTTGAACCCTAAATAATCACCGATAAAGAATAAAACTTTTTGATAATAATATAATTATTACGTATTTTGGCCAAGACTGTACATCAGTCAAGCACACACTGACGATTTTTTTGTCGTCAAGTTATCCGAGCTTCCGAGATTTCAGCCACCCTCTGTTGATTGATTTGATTTTAATACTTACATAGATACACAGATGAAACTAACGATACAGCATATAATTAGTTCCTTACTTGGTCATGTTATAAATTATAGTGCATATTTATGTAAATTTAAATTTATTTATTTATTTATTTTTATTTTAAGAGATAAATGTTGTAATAACTTTAATAGGGACGTAAACAATACCTAATTTTTTTGCAAAACATACTACTACTACGAACTAACAGTAGAATCTTAAATAAGAAAAAGTTATTTTAATAAGCAATAAGCCATAAGCATTACAAATATGCAAGCAGCATTCCTGATCTTTTTTACTAAATATAATTTATGACCTGAAAATAATTTTACGTAATGGTAATGGCGACGTTATACAGGATGTTCAATGTTTGCATTGTTTTCTTTATGTGCAGAACATTACACTAGGTACACACCAACCCACCTTTTTCAATATACCCAAAACGTATAAACAATAATAATGAATATAAAATATATTTACCACTTATACAACATGAGCATGCAACTTGGGTCTTAAACCTATATGTTGGTCAATCAATTTTGGTATTACTTCAAAAAGGTATACCCAAAATTCAATAGGGCTTTATATGGGGCGGTGCTTGAACAACGACGCTCAGGGGTCCGATAACAACATGTCGGTGGCATTATGAAGCTGTAATTAATTATCTAACTTCACAGACCCTCCTTACTTCTACCTCATCGATTGCTCCAGCCTCTAAACCGTAAATTCCACCACGATGATCCAGTTAATGCCCTATTGCTTTTGCAACGCTGTATTTTATAGCAAACATCCAACCTAAATAGTTTCGGCTAAGCCGAAATAGCTGAAGGATGCGAGCTTCCATATTCAACCCTAAAATATAAACGGGCAGCTTAAAACAACATTGTCATAAAAGGAAATAAAAATTACAGTTCCACTTAAATGCAGCCTCTTACAAAGCCAATTTACTTTTTATTTAAGCCGCCATTAATCTGATAAAACGAGATATAAACATCATTAGCCTTTGTAAGCTGAATCACGGTGGACTTCAATTAAAAATTCTTTCCCTTTGTTAATAGATGGAATTCAAAGATATATTCTTTTGAGAAATAACAGTCTTTACATTATAAAGGACGGATAAATGAAAAATAATAAAAGGCGGTCTACGTCGTAGATTGTGGACATCGGGTTGGAATGATGAGAATTTTAGTTTCAATATTAGAAATCAATGTATAAAAGAATAGTCCCACGAAAAGACAAAGTTTGGAAGGCATTCGGATTGGTGCAACAAGCAAATGAAAACAAGACTGGCAGACACCCGGTCGGCTGCGTAACTTGGGAGAGCAACTTTACAATACATGGTTTGAGAATGTCGCGTTTATTTATTTTAACATTTTTATATCGTTCTTTAGCAGGTAACCGGTAACAATTTATTTTATTTAACCCCTGACGAAAATTTTGGGTTGATTGAAAAAAGGGGATTTGAGTGTGGGTGTTGTTATAAGACTGAAGTTTCTGTTTGTTTGCCTAGGTGTCTGGCTGTAATAGCTTCTTAACGAGTAAACCGAATTAGAAGCGGTTTCATTTAAACATTTGATTATCATCAGCTCATAAGATATTTTTCTTAGTCAGGGGGCATAGAACCTTATACAGGGAGATCTCTGATCTATCTAGTTGGACGTATCAAATGGATTGTAATTACCAACAATTAAACATTGTAATCGGCAAACTTGCTCTCTGTAAACCAGAAATCTCAATTAGATTTTATTGCAGAGTATTTTTAAACGTCTTAACTCATTACAATTTCCACCGAAATTTTAACGTTCTTCGAGAAAAACCATTTTGCGAAATAAGAGTAGGGTCATTAAATAAATATCCTTCAAGCGAAACTTTCTTGAACTTTCTTCGACTTAAAAAGAAAAAGCAGTACCTAAGTACACAAAAGCTTGTTCCTTCTTGGATGAATATTTATTTATTTAATTTTATCTATTTCAATGAAATATCGGCTTGTGAATTCGGAACCGAGAAAATACTTTTCTAGAGTCGTAAAAAAGTGTTTCTGTTCTATGCTAGAAGAAACAGCTGAGCGAAGTGCTACTAGATAGCTATTGATGATAGGTAAGTAGATACGTATGTTACTAACGCGTGAATGGTGAAATCGTAACATAGTCATAATCTTCATTTTGCTGTCTCTTTATTTCTCATACATTTCGTAATTACTTTAACCAACTTCAAAGAAAGAGGACATTCTACATTATATTGTATTTTTTCTACGGATGTAACGCCATAACTTTTTACTGGGTTGATCGATTTAAAAATGCTTGCTGACGCTTGTCACATGGTCTCATTATTTATTTGAGCAACATCTGACAAGTACTTTCCGATTTATTCCATATAATGCATATTTAGTTGATTGCTGCATGCAATAAAATAAAATAATAACTTGTTTTTATTTAGTGGCTGCGAATCATTTTCAATAGGGGAACTCAACTCTTGAATACGAAATCTGCATACACCTCTAATCGAAAATTATGTGTATATTAGAAATTCATTATCACTAAGTCTTGTTGAAGAAAAACATCGTGCAGAAACCTGCACACCTTAGCGTTTTCAAAGGTGCTTGAATTTTGCCAATCCGCATTTAGCCAGCAGCGTGGTGAACTATGGGATGTATCCCTTACCTTGTTGGAGGAAACAAAGCCCAGCAGTGGACTAGTTATGGGTTAATGGGTAGCGGTTGGATGAGTTTAATGACGATGATGATATAGATATATAGAACTGCAATAAGTTTTTTCATTTTATTTAATCTGAGATTCAAATAGACGCGAACCGGAATATGATATAATAGAATTACCGCAGGACACTTTTTGGCTGGCATACGTGGTACGAATTTAGTTTATAATATCTACTCTAAAGAGGTCTTCCCGATTGTCCCTAAAGTTTCAAGCGAAATTTTCCATACTGTTAACCAAAATTATCATCAAACTCTCTGTTGAATATTGTGGTAATAATTCCCTTTCAGTGAACGCTTATTGTTTTCTTTCTCATTAAGCAATTGCTTTTCATGAAGTTTATTTCCAAACAGCTTGACAGTCCTTTAATAGCAGAGTTAACGACTGTTTCACGGAAACGAAAATATGAATCAAAGTTCCGTTATTTTGAGTGGAAATGAACGTAACCAATATTTCATATGTCAGGGGTTATTTGAAGCAGTCTAATGGTTTTAAATCCGGAAATGGATTTTGCATTATACAGCAGCTTTTGTGAGGTTGAAATACAGACAAAGCGGGATGTGTCAAAATCAATTTTCACGTTTGCAGGTCGCTATTTTCAGATGTCTGGACAGTCGTATAGTGCGGGAGTGTGCCGACCGACCGCGGATAAATAATGGCTTTATGTTCCACTTTACCGTACACTAGCGACAAGCTCTGGCTTCGCACGGGTAGAGGAATATGTTGTTCTAGTAAAAAATAAACATTTACAGTTGTGGTATAAGTATTAGATTGTTGGGATACTGTAGATAAAGTGGGTTATTTATATTTTGTTCAATTTGCAACTGTACAAGCGTTTTTTCTTCTAATACTAATATTGCATCCGAGTCAAATATATGCATCGAATAGGGATCATGCTTTCCTTCTGTTCCTTCAAACAGATTTAAAGAAATGGTTTTAATTATGTCTTTTATTCAAGACACGTTACTAAAACATGCACTGAAGTGTCCGTAGTTTGGCTCCTGGTCCATCCGTGAAACATCTATATTTGGAAGCAACAGCCTCCACCGGGCGGGCCGACGGCCATGCTAAATGCAGCTAGACTGCAACGACACCGATCTGCACTTTGCCCGCTGAATTTTTAATACACCAGGTTATTCCGGCGTGAAGTGCCTAATTAGCTTCTGCCACTCGGCACGACAGCGACTACGTATATTTAGCTGCGAGTTCCACGGCGCTATTAGCTATGCAGTTCATTACGGCTTTTAGCGTGCCTGGAAATAAAGTTTCCCAATTTAGTATACCTAAATATCGCTTTAGTTTCTGGTTGATTGGAATGACATTAAAGATGAATACTAGTTAACGATGTAAATTAAACGAATACTTTTAGAATCTGCTATTAGACGTTAAATATAACCATCCATTCAAGCCTTTTTGATTACGACATACCTAAAGTAGCAGTCTAATGAGTAAGACTGCAAATATTAGAACAGTTTAAAACATTTGGGTACTTT
The DNA here is from genome assembly GCA_905404135.1 of Hesperia comma. Lineage (NCBI taxonomy): Eukaryota > Metazoa > Arthropoda > Insecta > Lepidoptera > Hesperiidae > Hesperia > Hesperia comma. The sequence continues at coordinate 8,158,964 of FR990025.1, read as the reverse complement.
GCGGCGTTATTTACTTGCAAATTGTTTGAATAAAAGTATTAACCAAAAGGAAAATCTAGACACGTGGCCAAGCCAAGTTCATGATAATAACAAGTTCATGATAACCGAATAATTTACTTCAACTAAACCTATGTTAATTTAGCGAATACGTATAATTGGCAATAAGAACAACGCTTTTTCATCTAATCAAATCAAATAAACGATCATAAATTGTTATAAACTGATGAACTATAACTATAATAATGAAATATTTAATCTACAATGATACAATAAAACGCATTTGCTTAGCGAGATTTCAATCGAGGAAATGTTTCCATCGCTTGCGAGTGGCAGCGACACGCGATGGCGATGCGTTGGGCCGCACAAAGCGGCTGCGTGCGGCGCGCCTTTTATTTGCATCGGTCATTGGAACTGACTCGGATTCTAAGTAATTAAAACGGCTTTCAGGATTCCGTGAGCTCCCTGCTGTATTTATTGCAGGTTACACGGGAAAAATAGACGTGATAATATATAATATTATTTTGTAGTACCTTGTCGACTGAAAACTATTTTCTCAAAATAATACTAAGTATTTAAGCGTGGATTGCAATCCGGAAAACGCATCCTGTGGATCTTGTATCGTTAATGTACCGAATCTGGATCCTGCTGGGTCCAGCTAGATCGATTAAATTTCGGTGGTGGACGTGTTCTTGTCTGAGGGTCACCACTTTGGCAAGGGGAGATCTCCCGCCTGGTGAGACAACACGTCTGGGGAGCGGCTGAGTTCGGAAACGGTCGTAACCACTATACATATTTGCGACCAATGTAAAAAACTTCCATAGCGTGATTCAAGCTTCGTGACGTCACTGTGTGACGTATGTGTGATATCGCCACAACCTATTTATACATTCAAAAACCCTTAATTTGTATTGATGAATTATATAAAGCCTTGAAAAAAGCAGACGAGCCATAATATATGACGATAAGTTAAAGTAGGGCCATTTTAATAGGCCACATTTGACAACTGTTTGTCTTTGCTTCATAGTGAGGATAACCTGCTGAAAAACATCGATTAAATTGAATAAATCGATAAGGACTTCAAACATCTGTAAATTGAATGCGATTGTTATAAAAAGTATAAATAAGCGGACAGTTCACACAACGACTAAAAAAATTACAAAAATAATGAGTCAAATAATGGCGCGAAATGAAATCATGACTTTTTTGTAACATTTCACGTTTCTAGATACTGACTTTTGAGCCAGACGTTATTATATAAATGAATGATTACATATTTTTTGGCCTAAAATGTAATAAAATTAATTTTGTTTGTATTAAAATACATTTTATTTTGTAATCGTGAAATACTTTTTGACGATTAGTTCGACTTCTCGAATTCAACTTATCTACTCATCTGTTTCTTTCGGTATCATCCCTGATATTTAAAAAGAAAAAGAGTTCACTGACGTAACTTTGTAACGACGTCAGTTCCTTACTTTTAAGTGTAAAAAGTTCAACAACATCTAGTATGGAATGTATTAGATACTATGGGGTGCCTCCCTTACAAGGTTACTTTGGAAAATTTTGACGAACTGTCAAATGTGGCCTATTAAAATGGCCCAACTATATCACCGTCACCCATGGACATCAGTAAGAACAGGTGTCGATTGCGTTTTAAGAAAGGAAGAGGAAAGAAAGAAAGTTTGGCAATATGGGAGATCTCCCGCCAGGCGAGACGACATGCCTGGGGGGCGGCCGGGCCCCTGAGTGAATGTACTCGAGGCGTGGTATATATGCGGGCGATCCACAATTCTTCGATAGCGCGATTCAGGCTTCGGTGACGTCACCGTGTGACGTGTGTGCGGTGTCGCCACAAAAGTATTGGTTCTCATGATAATTTAAATTATGTTGTACCTCATGATCTAAATAATTTTTAAAATGAGGAATTCATATGGAACCATTAAAAGTGTATAGATAGAGTTTAACAGGCTCAACTCTATTATTATGATTTGACCATACGATCAATTACGGGACGCGAGACTGTATACTTCAATAACATGTTTCCGAGCGTATTGAGATTTAAAAATAAAAACGATGGACTTTGTATACGGCTCGAATGCATAATATGGTATATTTTTCTTAAGTCACGTTTTATGCTTTGTTTGTTTAAATTGAGTGTATGGTATTTAAAGAAATATCATAATTATTTCAGATGCATGAAAGGTGAAAGAAAATATAGGCTCTCAAGCACTTACTCGAACCCGGAAAACGATATATTTTTGGCGGCTTTTGAAAATGGTAGCTAGGCAACTGGACTTTTCTACCAAGCAGGCCCCGGTTTTATGTGCCTTCTAGAACACCCTGGTCTATATGGCTTGGGATTGAGTATAATACCCGCGAGGTACCAGCATTTACATACGATTCAACCCATAATAGGCATCTAAGTTGTAGATGTTTATAATTAGGCACGTAAATTAAAAAACTAGGACTGCAGTAACAAGTTTATTATTTTCAACTTATCGTTAAAACATAACCGAGAACAAAATTATTTATAAGACATTCGTTACATGAAAGTAACAAGGTAATTTAGGTCCAATTAAGATATTTGAAAGGGGGACCCGATGGTTAATCAATAAAAGTTACCAACCCGACGTAAATAGTATTGAAATTCACGAAGTCCCGACGTTTGACAGTTTAATTAAGCATGTACTAAGTCTGATACGAGGGTCTAACGCAAAATCAGAGTCCAATCAATCCTGTCCTTAATTTTATACCTTTACGCTGAATTAGACGTTCAACCGTAGCAATAAAATTCAAGTTGGGTTAATCATGAATACTGATAAGATCTTTAGAACCGATGATTAAATTTAGCTTGAAATTATAATTTGGACCTTATTTTCCTGAAAATAAACAACATTTTACGTAATAGGTTCGCGTATGAAAACATTACTATATGCAGAGTAGGTGTGAACGTGTCCGCTGTCAGTATTCAGTATAGACATGTCAATGGGTGTTCGTTGATGAATTATCCAGGAATTATCTGCCTCGAAAACTTATTCATACACGTATGATAGACATGTCATTAAATTATAATTTAGATTTTGTGAATGGATTCCACAATATTTATTTAGTTTGACATGGGCTGGTATTGTTTTCTTATTAAGAAAATCTAATTTTGAAGTTTAATCTTATGGTACTGATAACTATGATGCTAGGAGAGTACCTACAAATATACCATCTAAAGATTTTTTAAGGAATTAAGGTAGCAAACGAGCATGCAACACCACCCTTCCGCTGCCGCCCATAACAAATGTGACCGACCAAGAATAAGACATAATTGCTGTTAAAACAATTATTATGGCGGTAGAAATCGTACTAAGTAGGTACTGTGGCGGGCGGTGGTACTTCCCCGGGTGAACTCTAGGCTCTTACCACCTAAAGGAATTATGAAGGGACATTGAATTTTGTTTGATCTAATTTCGCAAATGGAATTGAATTGTGTTGGAGACACATTAAGATGCCTTTGTACCAAAAGTAAGTGGACTAAGCAAGGCAACCTCTTACTCACTCACTTAGCTACTGTCATTATTCAGTCTAGATTGGGGTTTTGAAATAACCAAAATATTTGCTAAATCGAACGTAGACTTTTTCATGTCTCCTTTAGGTAAGCTGTTATTAAAAGTTGAAGCAACGAAAGGTTATTAATTTCTTTTACCTAGCTTAGGTGAATGAATTCGGAGGGAGTTTGATGTTCATACCGACAGATGGTCAGCTCGTTTAGTACCTTCATGCCAATAAAAACGTAATTATATCTTATTAAGTCTCGTAATACCTACGCCTTGTTTTAGTACCTACGATTACGATCACAACTAATGTCGTCTGCTGCAGGTAGATATTATTTTTTGAATTTTATTCGAGTCATACAGTTTAATAATCTTTGGATTTAGGGCCATATTATGTGTTGAATCCTACCTAACTTCGTATATTCTTTTGAATCACGAGCAAATTAATGGCGCCAGGTCCCTCTTGTTGAATAATGTTACTTATGCACTTATGTAAAGGGTTCTTTGTCTCTTGTTCAGTTACCTATATCACAGTAATTCAACAATATTAAGTCATAACCATAAGTCGCTTCGAAGCAATGCTGTAAGAACATCACACTATAAACAAAATAATAAGACTTACGTTATGCCTGCCCTTACCTATAGAATTTTTTCATTTAGAATATAAGTATTATTTATACCTACTCATTTGTCTTCCCTTTTATGGACAATCAAACACAATCATTACTTATAGTGAAAAGATTTAAAAATTTAAATGGTTTCAAAGTCAGGTTGAGACTTTATTAAATAAAGTAACGATGATATCTTTGATGGTAGCACCACTATCACACAACATCGATGCGTTGCCGGTGAGGAAGGAAGGAAATATGTACTATTAATTAATTATTATCAGTTTTTGTTTTGCAATGTTGCAGGTTATAAAAAATAAAGCATTTCTTAATTTTATTTGAGCTTAAAAAGGACATCTGTCACGTCAAGTACTTATTCCTCAACAGAAATCCATTACTTTACCTCGTGACTGTTTGTTGTCGCAGACTCACGCAGTGTCTCTTAAGTAAATTAAATCTTGAGAGAACGCCAGTTTGGTTACATATTTATGGGAATGACTAACCTAAATATTGTCTCATAGCTAAAATTTGAGCGGTCTCATGCATTAGCTTTCCTTAAGCACCTATCTAAATTAATAGCTAAAGAGAATCCTGTGTGTATAATATGTGAGCCTGTGTATAAATGTGTATAGGTTGTAGAATCTACAGAGAAAAATGTATTTTTAGGTATTTTTTCTGCCTTTCTATATAGAAATATATGTTTGTCAGTACATCACGCAAAATCTACTGAATGGAACTTCATGCTGTTTCCATAGTTATAGAGCTAGTAAAATTTATTGGTTGTCAGTAGTGTCGGTTTACGGATGATAATTAAATACGATATTTAAGGAAAACTTTAATGAAAATGCATACTTATATGAATTGAATTAATTATCACATCTGTCGAGGGAGTAAAAGAGAAATACGAGTAGAAGAGTCAAAAAGACGAACGATAAGGCCGATCGTGCCTTTGACTAGTTTCGCGCTCTCGCTTCAGATTCAAGGAGAACGTGACACTTTTTTGTGCATTACATTTTAAAAAACTGTTTAGAACCTGAGATATTAGGTAATAACAAATCATACAAGACAACGTCTGTCGGTTTAGCTATGTATGTAATAAAAAGATTACGTATAGAGACAAAATATAGAGTAAAGCATTTTCAAAGAAATAAATGCAAGATATTCAATAAGAATTCTCTTAGGTGGTACTTAAACTTTTTTCTTCGTTACATTACTAAGGAGCGTAACGATACCGTATCAATCAAATTAGCGGCGCCAGTAAGAAATTTGTAACAACCAAACCTTTCCTAACAAGAATTGACAACCGGCGCTTTGACGTACTTTCGAAATAGCTTCGAGTGTGAGAAAAGGAAACAACAATATCGCTACGCATTGCGGTAGAGCGGGACAGAGAAAATCCTCCATTACAACCTGCAAAGCTTCCCCATTGATCACAGTAACGCGTAAAGCCTTTAAAAAATCCAGCAATTTATTTAGTCAGTAACAACAGCTTAGGTGGGCGGATTGTCTGGAGAATAGAAGTTTTGTTTTGTTGTTGCCATGGTACGTTTGCTTTGAGTAGGATTCTTTATGTCGTAATTAGATCGAATTAATTTAAAAGATTACTTGATATTTTTTTTAAGTTTAATTCTAAAATTGAAAGACTTTTATATTCAAAAGTTCAAAGAATAAAAGGAGAAAAGCCTTTTACCCCTTATCTTTCCAACGACTTATCAGATCTGAACTAAAATAACGTCGCTTTTAAAATGGTAAGCAAATGGTAAGCATATATTTCGAGTAATATAATTTAGAGAATTAACCCTAGTCATGCGACAATCTCATCAATCGTGGTGGATAAAGAAACTACAAATTTACATTGAGCTCCCGACCCCCCCTCTCAAGACATCTGACGTTCACCCCTCGCATATGAAAGCGGTAGATTAACGAACTCGCAAAGTGCCTCAATAAATTGGCTAAGTAATAGACGTTGTTGAAGAAGCTTGGAGTTGAAGACTTAACTTTGTACTGAGGTATTTTGACGATCTAAGTTGTGGTTCGTAAACAACTTTGAAATAAATACATTAGGTATGTATCTTTTCTTTTATCGATTGTTGCCGACTTCTATGGTATCAGGTTAGAAAATGTCTATTGTATTCCACGAACTGTTATGAGTAATAGATTTTTTGTTTACTTACTACAAGTTATTGCTTGTCGATCTACAATCATTTCTCCTGAATCTTGGGTATTGAAGCTTACTAACTTCATAAAAACTGTTGACTCGAGACGGCTACATTATACCTACATAACAATATTAATAAATATTGATTGTTTCGTAGGCCTTATAAAAGCTAAGTAATACACCGGCGCTAATTTGTAACAAACACGCTAAGTAAGTTCTAAGTCTAGGCGCTGTGTAAGGATAAATATGGGACTGCGTCTCCAAACGCCAACTCTAGGAGGACATTTTGCGCCTTCCGGAATCGTTTTCCAATGATGTCGACTTCAGTAAACCCGTAGGTAAAATTATAAAACTGTTAAATAGAAATATATAAATGTTACGCATTCAATTAGACAACAACTTTAGTAGGTTTCAATAGGTAGGTAGTGCTATTTAATATGGTATGACTGAAAGTGTATATCTTTATCTTTTTGTATATTTAAATGTAATATTTTTCTATTTGCAAATAATTTGGTAGAATTTTACAAAAAACTCGATTAATTGTGTAGTTTGATTTAATGTCGAGTCACAATGTGCATATTTTGACATCAACAGAATTCTAGTCTGACACGGAAACTACCACCTTATGTATAATAATTTTACGCATAAGAAATGATTGTTCACGAGGTAAAAATGTTTAATGATTACTAAATATATGACACTAAAATATTCAGAAGTCATTTAACGTTTAGATTAGACTCAACTAAATCCGATACAAGATTTTTGAATTACTCACATGCTTGAAGTCAGTCGAAGATGCTTCGTACTTCGCCCCTGCCAATATAGCGGGAAGCTTTCCGGTTTAAGTAATACCGAATACGAATGCCGAATGATAACAAGTCACGCAAAAATAGTTTGCGTGATGTTCAAGACTACGTGCGCAAACCGTGTTATAATATGAATATGTTAAACATTGCATGCTCCAAGCATTGATTTGATATACAATACTTGTATGCGTATAGTGATTGAACGTCTGCCTACCATGAAATATTGGAATAAAACACGACATAGTGCTTGGTAAATTCATAAAATTTGATTTAATTTACATCCAAATTGTCAGTTTATTATTGACGTGCGCATTATTATACAGTTGGTTTTGGTTGCCCTCTCATAATGTAATGATATAAAAACTATTGTTTATTCGTCTACTAGAGCCAAGTGTGGATTGGCAGACTTTAAGAACATTAAAGATACCTTTCATAACAATGTAGAAAGTTCGACTTTTATTAACAAAAAAACCTTTTCAACAAAAAACAAGAAATCAGTACTTCAATATTAAGTAGATAAATGTATTATGTACAACTTTAAAATATATTAAAGATAACTGACTCCTTTATTTCAAAGATCACCGCTTAAAATCAGTTATTGCTTATTATTTAAATATTGATATGTTTAAAAGTGGCACTCTGAAATTCGACTTTCAGAAGGACACTGGAAAACGACATTGCTGAGAACGACATTAATTCCTAGAAACTTGTTAGTTCTGGCTCGTTGCAGATCGCAGCCGCTCTTTGGATTTAAATATCAACAAAGTAGTATAAAGAGGTACGCATTAAATTTCTCTCACCCTAAACGTGTATAATGGAAATGCTAACGAGAATTTCTAAAGAGCTTATTCACAAGTGTACACATGTTAACAAGTGATAATGTTAATGTGTTTGCGGAGATGTGTTCTTAAGGTTAAAACTTTGCTTTCATTGAAATGCTCTTGTTTCCTTATGTTAATTCAGGATTAAATTACGGGGATAGATGAAATTTAAATAAAGATTTAAAACAGCATCGTATGACTAACTTAAATATCGAAAAAATCTATATGATCTATGTATGTATTTATACTTAAAGTTTGTCGACGAAACCCTTTAAGAGTTACGTCAATAGCAATAATAGACAAGCTATCCAATGATGTAACCAAGGTAAGAGAACTGCCCTATAAAGCGGGCAAACATCAAAATACTAGGAATGAGACGTTCAAAATTAATTTGTAATTCCGTTGAAAAATGTGTTCGCGTTACCCGAATGAAATTACATAAATTATTTTTATATAAAAAATCTGCTTTCACCATGTTATCCGAGCAGCCATCAAAATTTAATTTCGTAGAAAGCACACTCTCTGAGTAATGTATGCCGAATGCGAGGTTGGTCGACGGTGCGCCCATTCTGGGGTACCAACGACGGGGAATCCCCGCGTTTTCCTTATTAAGATGCATTTAGAAAAGTTGCGACAAAAACTGGAAATTAAAATCGAGGCTTTCATCTCTTTTTCTCGTACTAACGCATCCACTAAGATTATGGGATATTTCACATCCATTAGGCCATAATAGCCCCGTTAAACTATTAAACTCGGCTAACTTGAGCGATAGCCAGTTAGGCTCAGATCTTATCACGTTACAATCTGATATTAGTTTAGGATTGTCAATCGATAGAGGCTAAGACTGGTTATCATATTCTGTGCGAGTAGGATTTTTTACATGAGGCTAAGTTTTTTATTCCAAAACTAAGGTTGCATCAGTTAAGTAACACAAATACGACCATTATCTTTATTCATGCGTGCTTATTCTGTACGGTGCTATGTCTCAGAGGTCATTAGCAGATGTTCTCGAGAAGATACTAAAGACATTCAAGACTTATTCGAGCTTCTAGTAGTCGCTCGAAATAGGGTAGATTGAAATTCTCTTCCACTAATCGATACTAATTCGCAGCACGCTCCGCTACTTACGGCGGTGGGATGCGCAGGAGAGGGGGGCGATTTATGGCCGCATTAGATTCGCATTTGTAGCGAGCTAGAGCGGACGCGCTCAACTCAGACCCTGTTTGCCTAATCCTAGGACGGAACCTAATTTATTATTTTACACTTCCCCTTTATCACTTTAAGAGATCTTCGCTTTATAATTATATAAACTTTAAGAAAACGCTTGGAAGCATTTCTTAAACTGTTGTATGAAAAAATTTTAAATGATATAAGAAATAAGTTCTTAAATCGCGTCTTTAATTTAAGCGTTGCTAAATACTCTAAGCTTTTAGCAGGGAGAGTAATATAATCATATTACGAGAATAATAATCTATACATACAAAACTCTTGCGTTACAGAGTGACTGACAGACAACGCACAGCCGAAAGTACTGAACGGAAGAAGCTAATATATTAGCCTAATATTTAGCCTAGAGCTCACCCGGGGAAGTACCACCGCCAGCCACAGTACTTCTACCATTCCTACCGTGTAATAATTGTTTTAAGAACAATTGTGTTCCGGATAGGAAGGTGTGGAGCCGGTTACACTTTTTTAGAGGTGACCATCTCAGTCCTCAGGGGTAGCAACGCATCTGTGACCGAATTAGAACGAGACTCATACTAACAATAACTAACTGGACTATTACTAACATCAACTAACAGGACTAATTATCACTAACAGTCCCTGTCCCTACACTTATTAACAAACTAACCAACTAATATTCTAACACCATCTACTAACTGGACTAACCATCCTAGTCCCTTTGAGTCTAGTTCTAGGTTGGTTGTCATGGGTGGCAGCGGAAGGGTGGTGCTGCATGCTCGTTTGCTATCTTAATTCCATAAAAAAAAGCTAAAATTTGGCATGTTCCTTGGGGAATGTAGGGGAGCACTAGGAGAGGATTTTTCAAAATTCATCCCCTAAGTGGGTGAAATAGAGGGGTGAAGTTTAAATGAATTTCACGCGGACGAAGCCGCTGGCGAAAGCTAGTATAATATAATCATGTAAATGTAATAATATTATGTTCACCTATATGGTGGTACAAACTTCATACACGAAACGATTTTTATATTGAAAATGACAGACGTAAACTATAAAATGAATCTATTGAAAAATTGGAGACAGCCAAGGAATTTCCTCAACTTTACAAGAAAATAGAATTGAATGTGTGTAGTTTACATTGTTCAAAGTAGCTGCACAATTCAATGATTTTGCAAAAATGTTTGAATAGAAAAAGTATAGCTTATGAATGACGTAGTCTTCTTCGTATCGTCAACTAGTGTGGGAATCCCGTTATACTTTTTTAGAGGCTACCATCTCAGGGGTACTCATCGTCAAGAATAGGTGACCGTGTGACAATCAATACGTGTGTTACAACTGACATACAACTAACAACTGCGCCAATCTTCATCCTTACCAACAAACTAATCAACAAATGTTCTAACCCTACCCCCATTTGGGTCTTGTTCTAGGTTAGATAGCTACAGTTGATATGAGAGGCAGCGGAAGAGTGGGGCTACATACTCGTTTGCTACTTAAGAACCTCAAAGCACAGTTTAAAAACTTCTCATGAAGATGTAGACCACCGAATAAAGATTTATTTGGTATTTATATAATACCCATTTAGGTTGTGCCTGATATAAAACATACCGAATCGCCATCCTTTCATATTTTGTTTATCTACGTTTCAATTAGGTACGAATACTACGAGTATCTACATCGTAGCGTAGCACACCGCTACGAAAAATCATTGTAGACATCAAAATACGTAATAAATTTTCATACTTACAGCTTTGCTTTCTACTGTGACGTAGAGATGAATTATTTCCTTCATCCTAGACCTAGACGATCTCCGTACAAGTGCGGCATTCAGTGAAAATACGAATTAAATATAGGCGAGTATTTGGAACTTAGCCATACATTTGAAATTCAGCAACCACGACATTTTTAAGTATTGAATATGTGAAATATCAAACTGGAGACATTAGCTGTACTTATTTCTTTATTTACAGTATTTTGTTGTAAATACTAATTAAAAATATAAACAAAACAAAAATAAAAATAATATACCAAACTAAAATAAGTTAAATAAACTAGGGCCCTGTGGTGCAGTACCCAATACGCTGGCAGCATTTCCTCGCTGTATAGCAATGCTTATACGTTGAGCGAGGAAACCGCCAGCTCTTGGATCACTAGTTTTTTCCTTTAATTTATTTTTTATTTCTTTGTAAATGTAGTGGGCGTCAGGACCCCACGGACCAAGAGTTTCAACTCCAAAGGCTTTGAAAAAGTAATAAGCCGCAGCACCGGCTCTGACTTTCGTACCATGGATATGGGACGGAGCCAGTGTATCAACGCACGTTGCATTCCACACTAGTGGCCGTCCCATAGTCCACGGCACGATCGACATACCGTCACGCCTCTTGCCATCCTTCCTAAAAATACCGTTTGGTTCTAAGACTGAAGGAATGTTTATTGTTAAATAAATGTTAAATGTTTAATGTTTATGCTGTACTATTATTGTATTATTTTATTATTATGTTTATACCTAGTTGCGCACGTTATTAGAAACAATGTGAGCGAGTGAATATCTACGAAATTTTTTCTACGGAAATTATAAAGCATTTATAATGCGATAAAAAGTATCGAAGTTTAATAGCTTCAAAGGTAAAGGAATCTTGCATTCCCCAACTTACCTATCTTCAAAAGTATTTTATTAGGTTGGAATCCCAACTGCTTGAATAATGCTCGTCACACTGATTCAAAATGACGCTTTTTATGTAGGTGAGGGCTGTGAATATTACCACTGGTATTTGTAACATAATATTACTAGAACAGGGGAGAGGCGAAAAGGACGATGTTATTAAACTTTGGAGGAAGACGTTACTCTTTAAGAAATTTAATAATCTTTATTAGATTTTGTTGCTTCAAAATATTAGCGAAGTTAGTGAATAAAAATAATATTTGTTATTAAAACGTAACACTCCGGCTCGCTTTTACTTATGTTTTTTTACTTGTAACGAAGTATTTCTGTTTCAACTTTTAAAATGAATACAAGTGGTAGAATTACGTTTTAGGTCACTGATCAAATTCTAAGAAAAATGTAGTTCACGAAATTTTTCTGTGTATTTTTAATAATTTTGACTTCGTTTACCGTGGTTTAAGTATAATCATTGATTTAGCGTTCACTGTCGTATAAATCCATAGAGATACCATGTATTATAAATATATAGGATGATTTGTAACTCGACGTATTCCTCTTGGGATGTGGTAATACAACCAATTTCCAACAAAATTAACCATAATGTCCCTAATACCAAGTCAGCTGGTTATCGAGATATTCCTTAATTTTGGTTTTGGTCAAAGAACACCGAATTTGACTACAAAAAAATCAATAAATAAAAAAGTAGTGGTTTGAATTGAGTTGTGTGCATTTCTATCAGTGACCAATACATCAACAATCATTTATTAATACTAATGCAGGCACAAGTGTTACACATTTTAAAATAACAAGTGAATTCTTGTAAAAAAAAATATTTTCTTACGAATGTGGTCGATAGAAAAGTAGATTTATTTTAAAAAATCTAGTGTATACTAGATTTTAGTTAGAGTAAGCCGTCATACTTATTTAGTGATCAAAATCAACGTGAATTTGGGAGATCGCGTTGGTAGCCAGAAACAAAACACTGCTGCTGTTTAATTTTCATTTTAAATGATCAAGTGGGTCTAATAGACAAACGACAAACGACAATAACAACTAAAAAGTTTGCAACTCAGGAACTTATACCGCGATACGATAACAAAGGGTTTTACGTCGCACGTGCTCTACATACGTTTTTTTCTGAAATGTTTTGTTTGTGTCTTAATAATTTTACTTGTTTGGATAGCTTATAAAACAAGGATGTTTTTCATGTAGTTTGTACGCTTGATGTATACTAGATTTTTTAAAATAAATCTACTTTTCTATCGACCACATTCGTAAGAAAATATTTTTTTTTACAAGAATTCACTTGTTATTTTAAAATGTGTAACACTTGTGCCTGCATTAGTATTAATAAATGATTGTTGATGTATTGGTCACTGATAGAAATGCACACAACTCAATTCAAACCACAACTTTTTTATTTATTGATTTTTTTGTAGTCAAATTCGGTGTTCTTTGACCAAAACCAAAAATAAGGAATATCTCGATAACCAGCTGACTTGGTATTAGGGACAATATGGTTAATTTTGTTGGAAATTGGTTGTATTACCACATCCCAAGAGGAATACGTCGAGTTACAAATCACCCTGTATGTTTATAATGTTGAACATTGACGTTCCCGGAAAGGAAGGTTAGTGACGTATGCCAACACCTCATCATACAATACGTCATTATGTGGTTGCGTGTTGTGTGTACATGCGGTAACTGTTATAACCGCACTGTAATCTGGTTTTCTACGTATTTCATTCTATTTCACAGTTGTATTACGATAATTAATTTCAGGGATTTATAATAATCTATTAGTTAATACATTATTATTGTGGTGACTGTATTTGTTTGTTTTTATGGTACCTACTATATATCTACCTATTTTTTGTTTAAAAAATTATACTAAGGAATCTTTGCCGCTTTTAATCATAAAACGCTTGTGGGAGTATTATACGGGCATCTCCCATGCCGGTAAAAACACACGTCTTGGTTAACAGCCCTTTATTAATTGCACACTATAACACTGATCGACGATCGTAGCTAACAAGTTAACACTATAGTTACTATAATTAGTATTAGTACTGACTACAATCATATTATGGGTCATAAATCATTAATCCGTATATGAACATGAGCCGGCGCAGCGGCGTCCGACCAGAGCATCCCGTTCTCTCCCTCCGGTCTGCCCGAGCGTTGACAGCTCGGCCGTGCGTTCCGATTCGACCTCGGTGCGTTCGGAAACGCCACACCACCCCCCCACGGAGAAGGATAATTTAGTTAAAAAAATACATAGTCATGTTGATCTTTAAATTTCACGTGTCTGCCGGAACGTGTGGTATATGGCAATTTCTGAGGGGATGTGGTTTCAGTCGGAACAGGGGAAGCTTCTGAAGGCATGCTCTCAACTCTGGTCTTACGGAATTGGGGTAATGAGTCTTGTTTATCTTTATCCTCATTTTCAATAAAAGCTGGTTTTACTCTGTCAACGCTTACGGTCGATTTTCTGCCTTTTATACTAATAGTCAAAGTTTTTCCATCGTCAGAACGCTTTAAAATGAGATGAGGTCCCGTATAAGGCGGTTGAAGCGGTCGACGAACGGTATCGTCACGCAAGAAAACGTGAGAAACCGTGTTAAGGTCTTTAAATACAAAAGTGGCAGGCTCCGAGTGACGTGAAGCAGGGACTGGTCGTATCTTTGATAACCTGTGACGCAAATTACGAATAAAATCAACGGGATTTTCAGTTAGATCTGAGTTGACGGCAGGTGCCAGCATTTCTCCTGGTAGACGCAAATTTTCGCCGTATAACATTTCTGCAGCAGTGGCTTTCAGATCTTCTTTGAAAGATGTCCTCATACCTAGTAAGACAAATGGTAGGGAAGTGACCCAGGAAGTGTCATGGCATGTAAGAGCCGCTTTTAACTGGCGATGAACTCGCTCTATCATCCCGTTAGCTTTTGGATGGTAAGAGGTTGTTCTGATGCGTTTGGTTGCGAAATTCTGCATGAGGCGTTGGAAGAGGTCCGATTCAAATTGTGCTCCCTGATCGGTTGTAATAGTTACAGGTACTCCAAAACGAGAAATCCATTCACGGGTGAAAGTTTCAGCTACTTCCTCAGCCGTAATGGAGCGCATAGGCCAAACCTCGGGCCATCTAGAAAATCTGTCAATAGCGGTTAAACAATACCGAAAATCATTGCAGACAGGAAGCGGGCCAATAATGTCTATATGTACATGGGCGAATCGGTTAGACGGTTCGTTGAAAATTCCCAGAGGAGCGGTGTTATGCCTCCAAATCTTGCTGCGCTGACAGGCTATGCATGACCGGGTCCATTGTTGGCAATCTTTTTTTATTGAAGGCCATACGTAGCGGTCGGTCAGGAGACGAGTAGTTGCTTTTACGCCCGGATGACTCAAGTTGTGTAGCTTGTCAAATATTGCCCGGCGGAATGGAGGGGTCAAATAAGGGCGCGGTTTTCCCGTGGAAACATCACAAAGTATAACAGTGTCTGAATCAGGAAGGATTAGTTTAGAAAAACATAGGTTGGAAGAGCTGCGCTGGAGCTCCATTAATTCTTCGTCCGTGTCCTGGGATTTTGCGAGAGATTCATAGTTTTGTTCCAATGATATAGCCTCTATTCGTGACGTGGTATCAGCAACGATGTTTTCTTGTCCCTTTATATACTGGATATCGGTGGTAAATTGGCCAATGAAAGACAACTGGTTCAGTTGAGGTGGTGGTAGTTTCTCGCGGCGTTGGGCGAAAGCGTACAGTAATGGTTTATGGTCCGTGTAAATGGTAGTATGCTGGGCTTCAAGAATATGTCGGAAATGCTGTACGCTTTCATAAACGGCTAAAAGTTCACGGTAGTAAGTTGGCCACTGAATCTGCCGTGGGTTCAACTTCTTACTGAAAAATGCGAGAGGTTGCCATTCTCCATCTACTTTTTGTTGTAAGGTTGCTCCAACATGACTACTGGAGGCATCGGTAAACAAACCAAGGGGAGTATTGGGAGATGGGTGGGCAAGTAGAGTTGCTTCTGCAAGACTTTCTTTGCATTTTTGGAAGGCGTGCTCCAAGTCTTGAGTCCAGGGCACAGGTTTAGAACCCTTTAGTTTATCATTGGCAAGGATGTCGATAAGAGGAGCTTGGTACAAGGCAGCTTTCGGGATGAACTGACGGTAATAATTAATCATACCCAAAAACCTCCGGAGACCCTGTGCCGTTTTGGGTAAAGGGAATTGTTTGATGGCGTCTACTCGGTGGCTAGGTGGTTTGGTCCCTGCTGCTGAAATGCTGTAACCCAGAAAGGTCACCTCTTTTGCGCCAAATACGCATTTATCATAATTGATTAGGACACCATATTTCTGCAGACGCTGGAATAGTGAACGAAGATGTTCCTTATGCTGTGCAGGTCCAGAGGAATACACTAATATGTCGTCAACATATGAAAAAACGAAATCCAACCCTCGCGTGACTTCATCAATAAACCTCTGAAAGGTTTGACCGGCGTTTCGAAGACCGAAGCTCATAAATGGAAATTCGAAAAGGCCAAAGGTAGTGATAATAGCAGTTTTGCAAATATCTGGGGGATGGACGGGAATCTGCTGGTACGCCTTTACTAAATCAATGGTACTGAAAATCGTTGCGTCTTTAAGGTTGTGGGCCAAATCACCTATGTGCCTCACAGGATACCGGTCGGGTATTGTTCTCGCGTTTAAAGCACGATAGTCGCCGCATGGTCTCCATGTGGCATCTTTTTTAGGAGCCAAATGCAAAGGTGAAGACCATGAGCTGCTGGAAGGTATAGCTGTTCCCGCTTGTACCATATCAGTAAAAGCTTGTTGTGCGGCTTTTAATTTTGGGGGAGCTAATCGGCGGGGTCGACTGGTTACCGGCGGACCGTCCGTGGTGTTTATAAAATGAACAGTTTCATGTTTCACTACCCGTGGTAAGCCAGGTGGTTTGGTAATGTCAGGAAATTCGCAGAGGATATCTAAGTACGGTGAATTTCCACGGCAAACGTTGATTGCTTTTACGCCACCCAGTTCATCAGGTGGTGCAACTCGAGCGACGTTAGTTAAGCCTGTTTTACCATCTACGATACGACTGTTTGCGCAGTCGGGCAAGAGGTTATAGTGGGCGAGAAAATCGGAGCCAATAATTGGGCTACTTACATCGGCGACCACGAACTGCCATATAAACTCACGGCGAAGACCGAAATTCAATTTGAGATTAACGGTGCCATATGTTTTAATACAACTGCCGTTCGCGGCGCTGAGTGTCCAGTCTGTCGGTTTTTTTCGGTCGCGCAACCAACGATGAGGGTAACAACACAAATCTGATCCGGTGTCTATGAGAAATTGATGTTTGGTATTTTTGTCTGTTATGAAAAGGCGGCGACTTTGAGAATCTATGGAACAGCAATCAGTATCCGCCCCTACTGATTGCTTCCGGTGTTTTCCGTGCGCCAATTACATGGGTTAATACATTTGGAGGCTTTGTGACCGAATCTTTCATGGTACCAACAGTACCCGGAGGTAGAATTTACAGGTGTCGCCTGGCGTCTTCTATTCGAATTGGATGTGGAACGGTTCCTGGATCTGCCGCGCTGCTGTTTTTGAGCTGTTGTGAGGGCAGCAACTTGTTTTGTTAGGTCTTCAACACGTTCCACCAATGTGTCCAGGAGCGGCGGGTTGTTATTATTGACGTTAAAAACGTTAGCGGGACCCGGGGCTACCTCCATAATCTTGTCTGCCAGTTCTACTAATTTTTCCAAACTGAGGTCAGCTTGTGCAGCTAGAATAGCTTGTACTTGATTGGGCAAACGGCGAAGCCAAAGTTGCCTTAACAGGTTATCATCCTTCAAAGTAGCACCAGCAAGAGAACGAAGATGTCTCAGAAAGGTTGAAGCCTTCCGGTCTCCGAGTTCCTCTTCAGTAAGCAGTCGACGAACTCTTTCTTCTTCAGAAGTAGACAGTCGACGGATAAGCTCCTGTTTCAGTTTGTCATATTTCTTATCTTCCGGGGGTTCATTATAATATCTTCTATTTCCCCAATCACACGCTGGTCTATGGTTCCCAGTACATGACTAAATTTAGTCAAATCGTTAGTGATACCTGCCAAATGGAATTGAGCTTCCGCCTGTGCGAACCAGATTGCAGGTCTATCTATCCAGAAGGGTGGTAGTTTAACAGACACTCTGCAAACTTGGTCATTTTGAGATTGCGAAAAAGTCTCTGTTTGTGCTTGGCGGAGCTGAGATTGTAATTTTTCATTTTTAGCTTCAAGCTCTAACAATTTTGCATGCAATTCTGCTTCAGCCATAGTGATAAAATAAAATTGACAAAACAAACAAACGAAAAAAAAAACCGTTGGGATCAAGCAAGAAAGAAATTAAAATATATATATATATTTAAGTTATCCTTTTCCGCAGGTTAGTTGTGCACAATGTTACAAAACATTTAAATATTATGTTTTAAATAATTGTTGTTTCTTTTTTTTTTAATTTCATAAGAATGACCATACAACATTAGTTAAAATAGCAGAGCATACTTAGATATTAGTAGTGTTAAAAAAATATCATAATCACCAAATATAACATATCAAAATAAGAAATAGCATTACAGGCACACTGAAAACAGTCATATACCTAATTACTGTACACTCACAATGCAAATCAAATTGAAATGCTAGTAAATTTCAAATGACATCCAATATTATTATTTATACATATAATTTGGTTATTTCAGTATAGAAAAGTAAGCAACGTTTTTGTATCCAATAGTTAAAGTTAAATGAAAATAGTAAATGTAGTAAATGTCCATAGAATTAAAGGAACAGCACTTAATTCACTTTTTATGATTTAGCTATAGTTAAAATTGTTAAGATTGGAGAAACCTTAGTTATTTTTCTCTTGGTAGAAATCAGAGTGAGGTACTTGCGTGAACCGGAGATTGCCGTCGCCTGCTACAGTGTGAGTCTTCGCAAAAGCACCTTGAACTTGTTATTTAATGTTTCCAAGCACAAAAAAAAGTTAGTTAGATGCACTTCATGCAATGGACACAAAACATGCACTTAGTCTAAACACACGGAGAACATTGCTGCAGGAAAGAACGTTGTGTGGGTTTGCCACTGCAGCTTATTTAGGTATTTTCGCATCCACGATCAAAGCTTCACTGGGGCGCCGACGCCATTTTGACATGTCGAATATGGCCGAAGTTTGAGTTGAAAAACTTGTTTCTTCCACTTTAATGTAACACGAAGTACAATAGTTAACGTTAAGAATAATTTCTTCATTCAATTAGAACTTGCAGCGCTTTCATGAATTAGCGGTTCTAAGTCGAGTCACCATTGTGGGAGTATTATACGGGCATCTCCCATGCCGGTAAAAACACACGTCTTGGTTAACAGCCCTTTATTAATTGCACACTATAACACTGATCGACGATCGTAGCTAACAAGTTAACACTATAGTTACTATAATTAGTATTAGTACTGACTACAATCATATTATGGGTCATAAATCATTAATCCGTATATGAACATGAGCCGGCGCAGCGGCGTCCGACCAGAGCATCCCGTTCTCTCCCTCCGGTCTGCCCGAGCGTTGACAGCTCGGCCGTGCGTTCCGATTCGACCTCGGTGCGTTCGGAAACGCCACACGCTTTCCCGAAATGGCGATAGCCAAAAACTTTACGAAGTCAATTGAATATCTACGCATTATTTGGGATACACAAAAAATACTCGTCAAATGTCGCTCAAATAAAACTATGCGAAAAGCACCAGATTTCAATATAAAAATAATTTTATTAAATTTGGTTCTCGCAGTAAAAAGCTAAAGTCCCATATATCCATACATTAAAAAAATCCACAGTCGAATGAGAAGCTCGTATTTTTTGAAGTCGATTTAAAAATGAAAAAGAAGAGTATCAAGGAACAGTCACTGTATCCATAGCCGAACATGAGTGCTCGTGCGTGATCGATCGCGCTGACTAACCCCCTGTTCAATTACCGGGGTCCGTACCGCTGCATATACTCGTAATTTACGATAGCTCCCACCCTTTAGAACGTAGAAGGAATTATCTATTTTCTATGCACTAAAGACTAAAGATTTACCTGCTTATTTTAATAAGCGGGTTCAGAGACTCGAAGTGCATATCGATTCTATAGCTGCGCGCGTTATTAGATGTTTAGCGATGATTCTTTTAATTTGGTTTTTGCTGACAAGGTATTGGTCATGTTATGATGTCTAGGACGGCGACCACATACCATCATGTGACTCGTTTGCTTATTTGTATACCCAATAAATAAGGAAGGCGTTTATTTTGTATTGGGTAGGTACATTAACACGTTCCCAGCTGCACAAATTTTTCTGTACTTTCCATTACTGCGTTACGGGGCGTTTTAAACCTTGTCCTAAACCAGACATTGTGGCGGCACGAGGCGTATTAAGCCCCACCGCCCGTAGGAGACTAAAATCCTTTT
Organism: Hesperia comma; assembly: GCA_905404135.1. Lineage (NCBI taxonomy): Eukaryota > Metazoa > Arthropoda > Insecta > Lepidoptera > Hesperiidae > Hesperia > Hesperia comma. The sequence goes on along the minus strand of FR990025.1, from coordinate 8,138,709 downwards.
TTTGGCGCCAAATAAAACAAAGTGTACGGTTACGGTTAGATTAGTTAGTTTAGATTCTATAGGTAAAATAAAATGTGGGGTCTGATGTACCCCGTACCGCACTGAAGAATGGCAGTTTTTCATATTATTTAGTGATGGGAAAATAAATATCGATTTTATTTTTATTTTATTTTTCAAATTTATGGGTGATTTTCATTAAAACAGGCCAAACAATAACATTTTTTTGCAACCAGTGCATTCTGTGAGTATTTTCTTCACTTTTTTGTCAGCCTCACGACTATCTTATTTTTTTAATTAGTGACTGACCTGTTTTTGAAATATCATCCTATGTCATGATTTTGACTCAGATTCACCACACGGTTTTTCTTCATCATCCTCCTTAATTAAGTTTTTTCTGCAACGTTTCGATATAATCGGCAGCAGTCTCACTTAGTCGCGTGCGCAGCCTCGAATGCGTTGCACAACACTAACCACGTGAAGCTAGCGTAGGGTGCGTTACGAGGTGCTCGGGGGTACGAGGTGTTCGCAACCTCGTTCCGCACTGCGTTAGAATTTTATTTGTTCAGTGCGGCACGAGGTCTAAGAAACCCGGTATCAAGGTGGATATACCATAGAACTAGGAATCAATAGCACATCTCAGATGTATAGTTATATCTTTCCTACACTGAACCAGATGGAAGTTATGCTTCCCGCACGACAGAGAAGTTTAAGTTTTTTCCTACCGCTATAACGACGAGACACGGACAGGGTGTTTTAAGCCCTGTTTCGCACTCAACGTGTTAAATCACTTTTTCATCACACCTATTCGAAAAAGACGACTTGGTTCGGACTTACGGGGTTCCAAAGTTGCTGTTTTCTATTCAGCGGGCGGGAATGAATTTTCATACAACTTTTCCTGCCGGCTAGATCTTTTCCGTCCTATTTTGAATTTAGAACATTTTAGTATTTTGCGCTAAAGAAATCGAACGCAAATATTGTTTGAATAAAGAATGTCTGGTACGACGCGAGGGCCCCGCCAGCTGAATAATAAAAAAAGAAATCAAATTAAGATTTCGTTTTCAAATTAAAATTAAGTTTTCGTGCATTTTTACGTATTATTTTCTATTATTTTCTATTAAATATATATATTATTTTCTCATAGTGGGTGATGAAAAGTAGAGTGTATCACTCGGGTGCAAGTATATTTTTGGCTCGGGCGACGTACTTTGAATCCCTCGCTACGTTCGGGATTCTACTAAAGAATCCCTCGCTACGCTCGGGATTCTACTCTAAAATCCCTCACTTCGCTCTGGATTCAAAAAACGCCCTCGCCAAAAAAATATTACTTTGCACCCTTGTCATACAATCTACTATTTCCAATCTGTGCTAAATGAAAAAAAACTCTTTATAATTATATGACGATTGTAATCTTTATCATAGAATAATATTATAGAATAAAGGTTATATTATTATATGATGTATCCTTTATTCTATAAATACTATAGACGTAGGTTACGTCATACTTTAGCAAATACGATTGTTACGAGGAATTTTAAGCACCTACTTCCGATAAAACTTAAGAGCGTTTTGGAAAAATTGGAAACTATACGTTAGCGGCAGCAAGGAGCGTCGCCAGACATACCTCGTGGTCGTATTTACAGGAATTTATGATTTCATTTGCCGTCGCATATTTCAGCGATGCGGCATTTGCATCGGAATGACTCGCAATATCGTACGCGATTCTCTTTGTTGTTTCTTACAAGCTGAAGCTAATATTAAATATTACCTTACGCAATATTACTTACTTTGTAATACGTTATGAAGGTGTTACGTGTTTCAGATAGAAGAAGGTAGAACTTTCAGATATTATGTCATTTATCAGGCAAACTAAAATATATCAAGAACTTTTTAGTGGATATTGTTTTTAAGACGTCTTGTGTTCGACCACTGGGATATTTATTATTATTTTATAAATCATTCATTCCCGATGTTTCCAGAATGCCGCACTGTTATAAATACTGTAATAAATATCGGGATAAATAGTTCTATAAGCTCACACGAATGACATAATGATTTACCTAAATTTTAATTCTTTATCGTTTAATACAAAGCTTTATTTATTTGTTCTTAAAAAGAAAAATGGCGTTTAGTATTCATAATAGTGGAATACATTTCTCATATTAACAAATATTAGTGATGTAAGTTACAGAGATTAATTAAAATATCCGCCTTAGACCATCACAGCAAGCTCTGCGCGTACAAAAGCTGTTTATTAACTTTGTAATCGAAAGTCAGATACAGTTCATTTTATCTTATTCGTGCACTTTTATTTTCCTCTGGTTTAATGGGCTTTGTGTACCTATTGTTAAGAGCAGTAATGCCGCGGTGTTCATTTTCCACAAACGCGGAGGGAAGCAACCTGTTGTGAAATTTTTAATTAAGTGCCGGTGGTGGTTGTTTTGAAATGTTTTTAGTTTTCCGTACCGAAAGTGCGGCAAGTTCTTATACTGTTGTTACAATATGTCCAGTGACTTCGGTTGTAACCGAAGTTTCTTAATCGTGCTTAGATGCAAATAATTTCTCGTTTTAAAATAAAAATACATTATTTGTTTTCAAAATAGCGCAAAAATTACGAATTATTAAACATATTGAAACTGTAGTGCCAGAGTTTTACATTAGAACGTTAAAACTGTTGTACAGAAATGAGACGTTATTAAGTAATTCTACAAAATAAAAAATAATTTTTATATCGTTACTTAGTTAAAGTAACGAACCTATATATTCTCAAATATCTAGTGACCACTTTTAAGATTAAGATGCAATTTGATTTTTTAAGAATTACTGTAGGTAAGGTAAAACAAAACGAAATTTGAATGGTTTAAACACCATAGGAAAGGAGATAATCTTTATTCTAAAATATATAAAAAATATGTAAATATAAGTAAAAATTGAATCAAATAGTAAACGATACGGAACACAAATGCGTGAGTCGACTCGCCATTGCCATATTTTATTGCTGAGCGAGCTACTTTTCTTGGGGTAAGTAATGTAGGGAATTCTTAGACCGCTTCGAATAGCCAGTAAGCTTGCACTCAACTTTCGTTTAGGTTGCTTTTGTTGTAACGAAAGGTGTACGTGTAACGCTTATGCTTCCAATTTTGAACCAAGCTTTCGTTTTTATACTGGGATGCTCTCTCTGCGTTCCAAAATACAAATTCAGTAGGATATTTTGGGGTGTATTATAAAATAGAGCTCAAAATTCGTTTAAACTTTTCATGATCTGATTGTGTTCACAAAGTGTTGTTTATCTATGATTGAGTAAATTATAAAATTATTATATTCTATTCTTTCTATTCTATAATATTCTTTCTATTCTTTCTTTCTATTCTTATTCTATTCTATTCTTTCTATAATATTATAAATGCGAAAGTTTGTAAGGATGTATGTGAGTGAGTGTGTGTGTGTGTGTTTGTTGCTCTTTCACGCAAAAACTACTGAACGGATTTTCATGAAACTTTGCAGTAATATAGCATAATTTGTTAAAATTTATAGAGATTTTTGACGGGACTGGTTTCCCGAAGCGAAGCGAGGGCGGATTTACTAGTTATTCTATAACTGTATTTATATCTATTTATTTCTATTAGGTATAATAATTTTCGTAGGTAGGATATATCTTTGTCTTTATTTAAAAAAACAACACAAATAATTCCCCAAATCGATATTGATTCGGATGTGAGAAAAAAGGTTACCTAACCAAAGTGAAACGAGGGCGAGTCCATATTAATATTATAAAAAATACGAAAGTAACTTTGTTGTTTGCTGCCTTTTCACCCTTAATCTGCTGTTCGATATTGTATAATTTAAGGATTATACCTACATGTTTGGTATGGAAATTGTTTGGGACTCTAGAATGGGCATAGGTTAGTTTTTTTATATAATTATAAGTATATTTTTATATAATTATATTTTTATATAAATTTTTCATTGAATTATTATCTAACCGGTATTTAAATACATTTCAAACCCTATGTAGGCGAAGTCGTGAGAAAAGATTAGTACTTATGTCAAGTAGGTACCTACCGAATAAATGTATAAAAGACAACACATTAAATTTTTTGATTCTCTGCGTAGTTAATGTCGCGTGCTACAATCACATTAATGATAGCCTCTATCGCAGGCAAACGCAATACCGAAAAGTTAGTACGGGAGTAAGGTATACACTTATCAAATACCAGCTGTTGCCCACGGCTTAGCCCGCTTAGAAGTATTTTTAGTAACTTTTAAACAAACTCCTAATCCCTACTTTACGGTTGGAGTACGACAAAATCCGTACTTAGATGACGTCGACTAACTATAAACTACTTTCTTGACAAACATGTTTATACGTCAAGCGTTTTTCGATATGTCGTGATGAGTGAGTGGCCTTTCGATTTTATATATTTAGGTAATCGTGTAATAAATATGTAATGTAATAAATCGGTAAATAAAATAGCTCTACCTACTGTTATTTTTTACTTGAAAATTGGAGCAAATCAATCACTCATTTCAAAAACTTTAGGAACGAAGAACGATTTCAAAAATACTTCATCTGAAGAGCTGCAGTTTTTGCTAAAGTCTGCTATAGAGGGAAATAAATGACAATCGGGAGGTGACAGCTCCAGAAGATACGGCGAATATGGAAAAATATTTCACTTCGTTTTGAATTCGAAAATATCTTTAGCAACTCGTTTCAGAGTTACATAAGGAAAAATAGTAAGAGGGATGAACAGAGACTGACACATTTTCTACGTATTTATCTTATCTCTGTCAGGATATATAGATTTGTTTTCAGTTGTTATATATTTATATTGTAGTTGATATTAAGTTACTATTAATAAATATTTACATTTATTCACAAAAATCATTGCTAGGAAATTGGTAATATTTAATACCTACTAATCTACGATTGAATGATTGGTGTAGGTATTAAAATCAAAATGCAGGGTTTGAACAAAATTATATGGATTCACGTAATTAATGATTCACGAGCGGGTTGTCTATTGTATTTGAAATAGGTACATGCGGGGAAGTGACCACCCATCGAGCAAAGCTCGAGACACCTAGCCTAGCTATATTTAACTTAACCATCGCGTTTTTGAAACAGTTTAAATGGTACAACCCGAAACATTCCAGACTATTTAATCACATGACATAAATGTCATATGTAACCGTAATTTTCACATCTCTAACAAAATTTAACGGTAGGTACTTGTGTTTAAGTCACAAATGCAACATCAATTATTGAGCCACTTAGCTAATTTTCATATCTTATTTTGTAAATTAAGATTGAAGTAGACAGGACCGAAGTACCTTCGTTATAAAGCTTGGATAGGTACCTGCCTACATTTTGTTAATGTAAATTACGTCGTTGCTTACCGTAACGCACGACAAGGTTACAGTTTAAATGTTTAAAGGGGTTATCAAGACGGCGAGTGTTCTTAAATATTTAAGCGATATGACGCGGGGCTCGTCGACTGGCGCGAAGTATTTCTGTTTACTTGAAAATGCCTTTTCTATTATCTTCCGTTCAGATAAGCTTCAAGCATTTTGCGAGTATAGGGATTTATTTTTTACTAAATTATAACACAGTCGGATTTAAAATCAATTAAGAGCAAGAAATTACTAGGATTTCAATGTTAAATGTCTGATTGAAAATCGATGTAATTTGATATTTGGTATGAGATAGCTTAGCTGGTAGCTTTTATACTGCGAATAAGCGTTTTTTCCTTTCTATCGAGTTTTAAGTCTAGAATTGGTAAGTTGTATGTGATAAAAACTGATGTCATATTTTTTGTGAACCAAGTACCTAGTCAAGCACAGTGGTTTTTGTGAAGGTCATCTATTATGTCAATAGCTAACGAGCCACCTGATGGCAGGGATTACTTTCCCTGCCACCGTCGCCGTGGGCAGTCATCAGTTACACATGGCATCAGTTACATGTTACACCAAAGGCATCACCAATGCATTGCCAGCCAAGAAAGAAGGATGAGAAAAGTTCACTAAAACGTTGACAACGTTCAAGACGGAAATGGTGAAACTGTTCAATTGGAATACGGAATAGGTTTTTTACAGCCTGTCAAGTATATTAATTACCTTCTGTAACTTCAGGCCCGCCCGCGCTAGCTGTATGTGGGCCCGCGTGCAAAATTAGTTTTGTACTGTCTTGTCTTGTTCGTTCTCTTTATGTTTATGTGACATAGTTTACTTTTATGCCGTCCGCCCGTGGTCCATTTGCCGCCCTTCGTGCGTGCCGCCCGCGTGCGATGCAAGCTTGCAAGTACGCTTGCGGTGGGCTTGTGCAGCTATTGAATATGTATTATTTAATCCTCAGTTGACATTGGTTATGATTTTGCGATGTAATAAGCTCGCGTTGTCCACAATAATTAATGCAAAAGTGCGTTTTACCACATAATTTTGTTTGTGGTTAAACAAATATGTGTGTATGCCCCTTTAATTCCCATGACGCACGTCAATTACATGCCTAATCATGCGATTGTCGGGTAAAAATATAAAAATTAGTAACTCAATAGACATATTAAATAAGGCAATAAGAAGCTTCTCATAATTTTTACTGTACAACGCAAAAAAGAATATTAAATTTATAACGCTCTACGACTTTGGGTCGTTTCGTCAAATTTAATTTCCCTTATCAGAAATGCGATACTTTGTTATTGTAGCAAATTATGAGAGTTGTAATTTGAGCTTCTTTATAACGTGTTTTTAGACACCTTTTCAGTCTAGGTTTAAAAAGTAGATTGGTTTATGAATTTGATTGTCCTAAGTTGTCAGTAACAGCCAAATAAGGGCCACCAGAAGAAAATTAAAGGCGGGGAAATCCTGAGATTTCTCTCTATGGAAATTTAATCTTTGCGCGGAAATGTTTCGGTAACATAGGTATTTCTTACTTCAACAAAAATAACATTTTGTTCCGAATTAGGTAGCTAAGTTAGTGTGGTTTTGTAACTTTATAGTGTGACTCTGACACCTTTTACGTCAGTCGACAAACGATCAAACGGGCATGCGGCAATATTCCTGGATATCTGCAACATTACAGGCGCTATCATAGTAAATCACTTCAGAGAACTCACTTTTAACTAAATTAATCCACTCGTACCGAATGATGAAATTTTGTTACTGTTTCGTTGATATCGTTCTTTGTTTTTCTGTGTTCTTTGACTTTTTGGATTTCTCATAATGTTGATTGAAATAATTACGATTGCTATTAAATCTCAGATGCATCGACAGCATGTACAAATGTAAATCTGCATATTTAGTTCTGAGTGAAGAACATACTCGTGACATATTCAAAGCTATTTTTGGCACACTATCTGGATGGCCGGGTGCTTTTCAAATATTTAATGGCACAGCCAAATTGGAACTGTTGGGACGCTTATTAAAGTGTCAGTTAGGAAAATACTTTTTGACGTCCAGAATTTACACGAATTCAGTTCGACTCTACATCTGGGCCATCAATATGTAAAAGCTTAAAAAATCTATTGGAAATAGTTGCGTCGGTATACTATATAAACTAGCTAGCACATACCTACGTAACACATAAACGTAGTAAAATTAACTCGTGCAGTTGAGCAGCGTTATATGTAAAATTTGTGAAGGGGTCGATAGTTAGAAATCAATGACAATAGGTAGGTATCCGAAGCTTTTCTCTTGTGCGGCATTCGAAAAGTTTTACCGAATATTATTAATAACTAAAGTAAGGAACATCGCTTTATAGTGCCTTCTTAAGCACAGAAACGTTCCAGTTTATAGATGTCGGTGAGCGGCAGTGATCACTTACAGTAACTGCCTGCTACTTCGTAGCAATCTTCCTCATTTCCTCTGCCCCATTACAAAATCTACATCTTGCATCACTTAAACCTATTGTGTAAAGGTGTCTGTTGACTGTCTAGTATTCAGTGAGAAGCCTAATGAGCAGACACGTCTCTAACTGGTTTAGTTTGAGCATTTGTTTTAAGTATTCATAAAAATCACTAAACTATTTCTTTAAAAATATAGTATGTTGATTTATTGTGCAGGGTTTTAATTTAAATATACGTATATACGATATTTACGTACTAATAAACTCTCGAAAACTTCAACAAACAGTTGAAAATTAATTCATTGTTAGAAATACACTAACTAGTTATCTATACTATAATAAAACTGTAGGAGCACGTGTTCTGTACATTGAATATTTTTTTAAAATTTCGACTAAGGGGCACTTACATATCGAGATAGAACTCAAAATTATATTTTTTTTATTTATTGTCTGTCTGTCTGTCTGTCTGTCTGTCTGTCTGACCGATCATCACGCGTAAACCACTGGACGGATTTAATTGAAACTCAGTAAAGTTATTACTTATATACTGGTGTCTATTATAGGGTACTTTTTTTTTCGAATAATATTAAGGTTCCCTAGGGATAGGTGACTAAAGTTTGTATGGAAATTTTTTTATAACGTCGTCCGATTTGCTTCAAACTTGCAACAAAGGGTTATCACTTAAATTAATAGAATACGTGTTTCTCAGTTTTTCGATATTTTGTTAGAAAAAGAAAAAAAACACAAATGAATGCGGAAATTTGTAATTTTTTAAGGTAACTTTCTGACTAAACTGAAAATGATTTTAACCCCATTTTTTTAAATTATTATAGTTAAATAAGTAATCTTTAATGTAAATTCAGTATTTTAAAAAAAAACCAGGAAAGGGTGCAAAAATGGGGATAACGTTGGTACAATTAGAGGTACCTCCAGTGTTTATTCAAGTTGACTTAAGTGACAAAACAAAATCTATAGGGAGGTTAAGAAAGAGTACTAGAACAACAATCTAAAAAAATAATTAAAATTAAAAAAGTTTGTCTGTTTGTACGCGCTAATCTCCGGTTCGGCTGAACGGATTTTTATGGGACTTTCACAGGAAGATAGCGGCGATTCCTGAGCAACATTTAGGCTATTTTTATCCCGGAATTCCCGCGGGATCAGGATTCGCACGGGAAAAAATCCTATGCGCGAAGTCGCGGACTTAAATTTTTATGGAACTTCCACTGGGAGATAGAGGAGGATCTGGAGCAACACTTAGGCCCGGCGCCCATTATCGGCATCGGCAAGGAAAGGGATCTTTCGGCATCCCTACATGCCAGCGCACACTGTCGGAAATTGGCATGGCCTTGGCATGCTGCAACATTCTTAGGGATGACGAGGCGTCCTTAAGCATGCCGCACCGAGTGCTGCTTCGGCGAAGGTGACGACGCGACGGTGGGCGACGGCGTACTGAAGGATCCCGAAGTATACCGAAGCATTCTCAAAGCTGCCGATTCAGTAGCCTTAAGCATACCGAAGATTTTTGTTACTACGATCATATATATCATGGAAATTTCTACTTTATTGCCATGAAGTTAATGTACCTATAATGCTTTTAATCACCTAAAATCCTTATCCTGACCGACGCCGATAATGGGCCCCGGGCCTTAGGCTACTTTTTATCCCGGAATTCTGGTGGAGTCAGGATTCACGCGGGAAAAACTCCTATGCGCGAAGTTGCGGACTTAGATTTATATGGGATTTTCACTAGGAGATCGAGAAGGTTCTGGAGCAACACATAGGGTACTTATTATCCCGGAATTCTGGCGGGATCAGGATTCACGAGGGAAAAACTCCTATGCGCGAAGGCCCGGGCTTGAATTTTTATGATACTTTTATTGCGAGGTAGAAGAGATTCTGGAGCGTATAGACTACTTTTTCTTCCGGACTTCCCGCGAGATCATGATTCACACGGGAAAAACCCCTATGCGCCAAATCGCAGGCTTAGATTTTTATGGGACTTTCACTGGGAGATAGAGAAAGTTGTGAAGCAACGTATAGGCTTCGGTTTATCTCGGAATTCCCGCGGGATCAGGATTCACGCGGTAAAAACTCATACTCATAAGGTCGTGGGTTCAGATATTTATGGGACTTTCAGTGGGAGGTAGAGAAAGAAAAACTTTGTGACACACTGAGTTCCACGCGGGCGGAGCCGCGGGCACAGCTAGTTCATGAATATAAATCATTTTAGTACGTTCTTTTGTTTGTTTATTTTTGAAAACTGATGTGAAATAACAGATAGATACGTTACTTTATTCGAGCAGCCATCTAAACCCTTCAAGCTGAAAAGCAAATGGATGGCGAAATGAATGATGTATCGACGGTAGTAAAGACTAAAAAGACAATGCATCCATTGCATTTTGACCAATACACTTTTTGCATAACTAAATTAGGAATTTGCATCTCTATCCAGTGAATTGTTTTCATAAATAGTCCCCTAATGATTTAGTGATATTTTTCGCATATATAAAGGCATATAATTACAAGTAAGTACATTATAAGGACCATGATGGAGGAAATGAATTGCTTGCTGAAGGCAAAAAACATGCATGTCTACCTACATCATGCCTATTTACGTTACATTAAAATTAATCAAACCCAGCCAGAGATAGACAAAACCATGATCACAGATTACATATGGAGGCCTAGAATTCCAACGTGAGTGCTTCCCAAAAAAAAAACTGAGTAGGAGATGTTCTGGCCACCTTGGCCAGAACACCTCCCTGCCTCCAGGTGTGTTCGTTATCCCGTAAATTTGGTTGAAATGCATCGACTGAAAACTTTGAAACCAACTTCAAGGGTAAGGGATTAGTGCTCAGCGATTTGGTAAAGACTTCGTTCCTAATGTTTTAATCATTCCGGCAACGTACAGGTAATAAGTAGGTAGAAGAAATCACATCTAAATACTTTTTAAAAAATATTTCGAGTATTGGCCTCGACCTCGTGAAGATATAAAAACCTATCCGAAAGAAGTGTGACAGCCGGATTTCGATGGCATCGGATATTGGAGGGCGAGAGCCACCGGATGTAGCTGTCCATAACCGTAACTCTCATATTATGTCGCTGCATTTGAGCAAGCCTTGTGTTTGCTTTACTAAAAAATATTAAGTACTAGCTGGTGCCCACATCTTCGTTTGTAGGAATGTATTTCCGAAAGAAAAGTAGGTATTTGAAGTTTCAAGCAAATTGACGAAATGGTTTTAAGTAAACGAACTTTTAACTCCCCAGTTTGTCCTTCTAGATGAATTTTCAAAGTATACCTACTTTCTTAGTGCTTCCACTTGGAACAAAATCTTCGGATGAACACAATACATGAAATCCGTAAACGAAGTTTTATGCTTCTAAATCCACTGGTTCAGAATGTGCGTTAGGGTTTTATTTATTGAAATTCTATTTACTTTAAATTACGGTGCAAAAGCTTGGATATCTAACACTCCTCGGATGTTACTCTGTAACAAATTTGAACATTTGTAATTCCAATAAAAGAAAAAAGATAAAAAACCAAATTTTAAATTCTATCGTACGCCTTGATCGACCGTTTGGTCCCTCGAGCTGATTTCAGCATTAGCATTTTGTTTGAAAATATTGATGGTAGGATTGTACCTAAATGAGCTTCATTGATTGAGATAAATACCACAGTGAAATCCATCTATGTATATTACGCTATAGTAACAATGCTTCTTACGGTATGTACGAACGCACTCAGAACAGTTGTCACTAAGCAATGTATTACAGGGATCCCTTTTTTATTTTGCTTGGTTTGGCTATAATCTAACGCTCTACTAAATCACACAGTCACAGGTAAAAGTCACCAGTAAGATGTCTCAGCTTACAAAATGGTAACTTGAACTTTGTAATAATGTGATCAAGAAATTAAAAAATAACCCAAACGTATGATGTAAAAACCCGGATATTGGAGGACGCAAGCCACCGGAAGCGGCCACCATAACCGTAACTCACGACCTACAGTGCACCCGCGTAGGGTTATATCGTGCCCGTTTTGTTACCAATAAAATAAGTACTTAATTGAAAATAACATTTTCAAAAATATACTGACTACTTTTACATTGTTATGGTGTTATTAGACATTTAACATTGTTGTATCATCATTTATCCGAAATTATATTTAATATAATTTGGTGTATGTCATTTTAAAGGTGATATAAACATCTGAACATGAACTTAAAAATAGACTTATACTATACTTCAAATATTAGCTGTAGTATAGTTGTAAAAATTAATTTGTTTCCAGCAAATAACAGCTTTCAGAAAATATCTGCAGGTCTTGAAACATCTAATTACAGTATGACTTTTAAATCATAAACTAAAGCTTAATTGTTTTGCGTCATACTTTATGTATGCTGTAATAGTAGATTGTATGACAAGGATGCAAAGTAATATTTTTTCGGCGAGGGCGTTTTTTGAATCCAGAGCGAAGTGAGGGATTCTAGAGTAGAATCCCGAGCGTAGCGAGGGATTCTTTAGTAGAATCCCGAACGTAGCGAGGGATTCAAAGTACGTCGCCCGAGCCAAAAATATACTTGCACCCGAGTGATACACTCTACTTTTCATCACCCACTATGAGAAAATAATATAATTATATATAATAGAAAATAATAGAAAATAATACGTAAAAATGCACGAAAACTTAATTTTAATTTGAAAACGAAATCTTAATTTGATTTCTTTTTTTATTATTCAGCTGGCGGGGCCCTCGCGTCGTACCAGACATTCTTTATTCAAACAATATTTGCGTTCGATTTCTTTAGCGCAAAATACTAAAATGTTCTAAATTCAAAATAGGACGGAAAAGATCTAGCCGGCAGGAAAAGTTGTATGAAAATTCATTCCCGCCCGCTGAATAGAAAACAGCAACTTTGGAACCCCGTAAGTCCGAACCAAGTCGTCTTTTTCGAATAGGTGTGATGAAAAGAATATTTTTAGTGTTTTCGTGGCAACGATTGACATTTTGTTGGCATTTCTGTAACATCGTTTGTTACATAAAGAAATGACATTTGACAAAAATGGTGTGGCTTTATTATAAGTGGTACGCATACGAGTATTCGGGATTCAGTATCTACTCATGTTTATTAAATTTTGATGGTAATATCTGAATGACTTCGTTTCAGTTGGTTCGTTGACGCGTCGTTGTAATATACTGCGCATTTACGCGTCGTTGTCTTTGACGACAACTTATAGGCGATGCCTTTATTGTCATAGGTACCTAGGTATCCATTGCTGGCTCATCTGTTGGCCCAATGAAAACTATTTGAAAAATGCAATACTTATTCTGTTCAATTAAAATACAACGAAAACAAATGTAGACTATATTTTGAAATCTTTTACGAAAAATTCACCGAAAAACTTTGGCATCCACAGCTGCGACTCGTCATTGTGATGCACGCACTAAATCATCAATGTGACGGGTAAAAAACGTTTAGCTTTAGCCACCTGACAACCCTGCAGCCAAGTGATGTTACGAGTTCGTGTTCACTATTTATGCGTTTGCTACTCGATTGATAGCGATGGATCGCCGTAAATTATTTAATGGTCGTACTTCAATTTACATGTAGCCTTTCTCGTTAATGTTAAATGTAATCGTTTTGCGGTTTGATTCCTCCAACGTTAATGGGTTTAAACTAGAAAATTGGTTGCGGTGTTTTTGCGTCGTTTTGGTTGTACCGTGTTTCGGTGGTTAAAAAATTATTACGCTACTTCACCATAATTGCGAGGGCTGGAAGGGTACATTAGTGGCTTTTAGTTCCAACTTCGATGACAATAGTTTTTTAAGGTTGGTTAAATATAGTTTTGAATTTTTTGCGAATTTGTTATATGTCGCAGCGATCGGCATGCCGAAAATCTTAAAATACTTTCCGATTCCCTATCTCCTAAATGTAATAACAGGTATGCAAGGAACATTCTCCTGATATTGATTTTTAGAAAGTTTAGTTACTGAACTGCACAGACAGCAGTATTTTCTTTCTAAATTTTCAAAGTCATAGCGATTTCCTATAAACATTCAATTTGTCCGCTGGACTTTCCGAAACAAGGGTTGACACTTTTTATTGAAAGGCTGTACATTGTTACCATTGTAAATTATTTTCTAATTTGGGTGAATGTGATGATTAGTCTTCATATATCTAAAAAGTCTATTGAATGCTATGCATTTTTTATTTCCCGATTAAATCCGCACCCAAGATATAAAAATACTAAATAACAAGATTGCTTTATACATACGCATTTATGATATGACTTATTATCAGCTGCTCGATTAAGATAATTGTATTGAAAATAGTACCTACCTACACTTGCTTTGTGCTTTGTTTTTCAATTTATCTACAGGATGAATCATAAATCAGTTAAATATTCAGGAATGTTATCGATTCGATAAGGACTGCTATTGTCATTAAGTGTTCTAGAAGTATCGATTGGTTTCGCGCGGCCAGAGAATTTGTAAAAAGGTCAGGCACGTCGCTTCTCTCATGATACTTGTACCAAGTACGATCCAACACATCTGGCGTACGTAATCTTGTTATAAGGAAAAACTTTCTTAATAAGAACGCTGTTTGGTTTCCAACTATATCCCTGCGGAGGAAATTATGAAATAATTACAGGACTATTGTAACAACGCTACATCTACGCAATAGGTAATTGATTCGGGCCTCGTATTTCTTCTTAGCAAGATACCTACCTGCAAATAAAATATACCTGTGTTTTATTCGATGAGTAGGTAAGTGGAAGTGTACGTACAATAGATACGACATGGATTTGAAAATTAAAATTGATTACACCACTAATAGATTTTTAATATTATTTGCTAAAATTATGACAATATGAGATTCGAAATCGTTACACTGACAAATAATCTCAGAACTTTTTTATTACACGAAGACGACTGGATTAAAGTAGATTATCTACTACAAACACTAAGGCACGGAGAGTGATAAAAACTTTTTTATGAGTTGCAGCAGTTGTAATAAAACATTGAGCTTAAAAGGGTTAATGAAAACAAAAATGTAATTGAAGTGAATTTAATATACGAGTACATGCATCACAGTGGATTGTTGCATAACACAGATCTTAAAATCATTAAAATACATTTTACATCATTTTTATAAAACGCAATATTAAACGTTGTTCTATAATAAGTAGATCATTTTAATGATGTACCCGTATTCGTGAAATCGTTTTCATGATGATCGAAAACGTTCTGGCTTACAATTCTTACAATTCGCTTACAATTCGTGTGTATCAGGATTCATAATGTCCACTACGCCAGCCATGAAGATTAGTAGTCTCCACGTCTTCACAGCAGTGCTGCTTCATATTCTCTCCTCAGTTGATATTTACAAATGCGAATGACTCTTGTTCCTTCAAGTCCAAGCTCGGATAAAGGGTTCCTATTAAGGCTCGGTGCGACGCACTGTCCCGCGAATAAGCACCGTAGATTCCCTGGTGTTTTGCTTGATGCAAAATTGATCGGGTGATGTTGCAACGCTATGTACGTGCAGTTATTAAAAATATTCCAGTTAAGAGTTAACAAGTATCTAAATCAATTGAGCATGCGCATTAGTCTTTGGGTAGATTACGGAGGGCAGATCTTGTTGTCTTAACGCAACATATGTTCAGGCATAGGTGTAACATGGGGGTTGTGATGAGGTGGATAGTGATGTGGCGGGCCGTGGTGTGGTGGGTAGTGAGGCGGGTTGTGAGGTGGGTAATGTGGGTGATGTGGTGGGTGATGTGGCGGGTGATGTGGCGGGTGATGTGGCGGGTGATGGGGTGGGTGATGCGGTGGGTAGTGTGGAGGTTGGTGGTGCGGGGGATAGTGGGTTGGCGGGCGGTGATGTGGCGGGTAATGTCCTGGCGGGCGAGGACGTTCGTAGTTCACTCGATTCCCGCGGGGACAGTGCGGGGCGCACTGGGTCTCGCACAGGGGCCCGCAGGGCATTGCTAGATGAGGTGGTGTCATTGCTGAAAAAAAAACAAATTAATTCTATTAATCTCCATATTTTGGCAAATTAAACGCAGCTTAACAAACAGTTGGTAGCAAGGCATATTAATCGAAAACAAACCCTGTACTTGAGCAGATAAGATATGAATACCATAAATTTAACTTTTATCCTCGCCTTTGGCCTACCATTGTTTGCGACGTCCCATTTATTTTGACGTAGGAAAATTATAGATTGCGGTAGTGCATTTGTAAAATCAATACATACACGACCATCATACGACGTATGTTATTTAACCGCAACACAAATAGTAGAACATTGTATGCTATGTATGCTTCATAAATGGGGTTCTACGAAAATGTTCAAAGCGATCCGTCAATACATGAATGGCGCTTATATCGGTGCCAGTTTATCAGATGTTGACTGGATCCATTGACCTACTAAAGCCAAATTTAACGACTCGAATAGTCCATGACGTGCATTAGTGGAATGAAACCAAGCTAAACCCAGGTAAGGCTAAAGGCAGGTGTGATAATGAAATTACATTAGACGGGGATTTCTAGGCCGCTGGTGCTTTGTCACTATGTTTTATGTGGTACATGTACTGAATTTAGCCAACTTTGTAAGAGGTTCAATGAGTAAACAACAAGCCATTCTGTTAGTTAATTAAATAACTGATTTGTATACATTCATAGCCCCACACGCACACTAAGATTGTGACATGACTGTCGTGAACATCAAATACCCACTAAGCCATACAATGATAAAACCAGACTGAAAACTGTTAGATTACAAAAAATTAAAATGGGAAATCTTATGTACTTTTTCTTTTTCAGGGCCGATCCTATTATAATAAATATTTATTTCCTTTCAACATGAGTTTTATAGCTTTTACTTTGATAAAAATAATTTAAGTATACTAGGCTAACGTTAACTCTTATTCACTTCACTACCATTTTAAAATAATTAAGGATATCTTATCGACTTAAACGTTACGTAATTTTTCAATCACTAAATTATTTTGGCTACGATAAGTATTCCAAGATAAGTTGCACTATACACTGTAATCAAAAATACAGAAAGCAAATTCACATCACGGAAGCATATCAATTTCATACTGAATTGTACAATATTTTTAGCGTTCAATATTCGAATAACATTAAATAGTTTTTCATTCAATTAACGCATAAAATTTATTGATACTGCCACCTATAACGGATTGCCTCTGTATTTTAAAAAACAAAACGATATAAATAAAATAATAGAGTCCAATTACCTCTTTGTCTTGATTTCCAACAATAAAGGGACTTATTTATCAAAATAGGTAGTTCGCGTGTTAATCAATCGTATGAAACTGCGACTGATAAAGTTTGTGCGTTGTTTTTATCGATTTTCCATTTGTAATCTAGGTGCTGATACAGTTTCGTCGAACTGATAACGAAATTGGATATCTGTATAATCAAGTGGAAGATGTGCCTCTTGGTTAGTAATATTATTTGGGATATTGCTCATATTACTCTTATAAACATAACTTACCATTTTTAGTGCATTAACCCATTACTTCCCAAGCATCGAAATCTTTGGATTTTTGATATGATATTTTGAAACTAAGTTCTTAATAGGATAAGAAAAAATAATATGAACAAAAAAATAAAAAAAATAATATCTTTCATGCTGAGTCAGCGTGTCCTATAAATATGACAGTGGGAACATGTGATTCAAAATAACACAAGGTAATAATTATAAGAAAATTTGCTTTATTTGAAAACTTGAACTTATACAGTTTTAGATATTAACTTTAATGAACTTATTTGGTATGGTAAGGTACAAAACAATCACTGCAGAGTGTTTTTTCGCATTTAGCGCAAAAAGTAAGAGGTTTTTTTTACAACCTTGTTCCTGACAACGCCTCTGTTTGTCCCTTTTTGTCATATAGTGACCAATATTGTCAAACCGAACAGGTTGTAAAAGCCGTTCTGATGTACCTTGTATAGGTTTGCTTGTCTTGCCTTCCGATTTCTTCATCCAAGAAAAGCAAACCCTACGCCTGAAATCTAGCAGAGGGATGGTCTCATTTTTATTTACCTCGTTGTAAATAATCCATGTATTCACTAGGGACATGTCTAAAATACGAATGACTAGAGACCAATACCACTTTTTGCCTCTGAAGCGGATCGGATATTTAGAAATCAACCAATCATGTTTATCCACTCCTCCCATGTTTTTGTTATAATTATGTATGAGTTTTGGCTGATTCACGGCTATTTTTGCTTTTTCTGTCTTCGAGTACCTATTAGTATTTACAAAAGGTTCTACAGTATCAAAATTGGTCAAAAGACATACTACATTGTTGTCATGCCATTTCACGCATAATATTTCGTTACTTTTATCGAAACGGTGATCAGAATATCCTCGGTCTTTCTTTTTCATTTCTTGTTTACTCATGACAGGACATTTTTTAGTCCTATTATCTCTGACTGTCCCTGTAGCTCTGAAGCCTTGAGATTTCAAATCGGTTAACAATTGCATGCTACTGAAAAAGTTATCGAAGTAGACTCCATGTGCGCTTGGATCTGTACACACTGCAAGCAACTTTTTGACCACCCTAGAACCCAAACCATCACCAGTACTATCGGACATTTGAGCATCTGACACTGGTAGAACTTCCATATCGTCGTCAGGACCTTCTTCTATGTCAGTCATTTCGTCCACTTCGTCCGGAGGTAATAATTATGGTAACTTCGATGTCCTCCAACTCCTCATCACTGCAATCTTCTATTTCTTGAAGGTAGTCCACGATTTCGGACACCTTCAAAGCTTTCTTATACTTTTTTGTAACTGGATCCATGATCTGTAAATAATAAAAAATAGAGCTTATACTACACGTTTATATAACCAATAATACATATACGAGTATAATACACCATTTGATAAAAAATAAAATCAAAATATTATTACTAACCTTTCCACTTTTTTATAAGTAATCACTTTTGTTTTACTCAAATTCTATGAATAAATCACAATCGTGTCACGATGCGTATAGTGTTCGGCAGAGACCTTTTGACTAATGTAAACACAAAACCAACAAGAAACAAACAATTGACACGTTTGAACTAGTGCTTAGCACTGCAGATCCGGACATGCTTTCGCGACAAATTGTAAAGGCATGTTCCCAGTGTCATATTTATAGTACGGCTTATTTTGAAAGATAACCACATATTTATATAATATGTTTTGTTTATGTTTTTATTTTTATATGAGTGGTAGAGGTCTAAGGATTAGTTTTATGTAAAATTAAAGAGGGCAAGTATTTCATATTAATGTATATAAAATCAAAATGTGATGCTTCTTTTTAGGGACTTAAAATTATCAATTTGATAAATTTACAATAAAATTACGGATACACTTTCTGCAGCAGAAAAAATATATTTTATCAGAAAAACAGTGCAAAAATACTATAAATGACAGAAACAATAAAAATAAATGACCTAAAATGTAAAAAAAAATGTTGAATATGGTGTCCTAAAATTAGGACAGTGGGGAGGAATGGGTTAAGTTAGCAAACGAACATGTAGCACACAATTACGCACGAAGTCAATTCAGGGACTAGAATGGTCATTTGTGGTACCAGGAGGTTTATGCTGCAAGCTCATTTGCTATTGTTAATTCAAAAGTAGTAAGAATTCTCAATATTTGACTGGAAAGTTGCTTCCTTAAGAACTTTTCAACGGTTTATCTTCTAAGATTTTTAACTTTTAAAAATGTAGAGCCTTTTAAGTCATTACGGTTTCATTGCCACGGTGTATCTGTACGAAAGTAAGCGATGTAATATGGACGCGTGGTAGTGCTACCGCCAAATGAAGCAAAGCAAACAAACTCTCAGCTGTACACTTCGTTTCTTTGGAAACATTTCAAGGTATTTTATTAGGGGTTTTAGCTCGAATAATTAATTAGTACCTCTTTGGGATTAATTTTATTGTTATCATCGCAACCAATAATTGTCCCACTGCAGCTGGGCACGGGTCTACTTTAACATTGTGAGAGTTAAGGGCAAAGCCCACCACGCCAGCCACGTATGTACTCTTTGGGAGATATTGTCGATTTCTTTATTATTATCTAACAATTTATCTTATTATCTTAAAAATGTTAAAAACTCTACCATGATCCTGGTGACATTATACAGGAGATTAAAATGCACCATAATTTCATTGCTTTCAGTCTTTACCTATTTACATATTCTTTGATACACGACATATTACGTCGCTTACTTCTTTTACGAAAAATAACAACGGCGAGATTATTCGAAAACAACAAGATTCCTTGTTGACGTTTATGTTGGGAATTCGAAAACATAGCGATACAACATAACAAAATAAAGTGCTGATTCGATTTACGGCTTTATTACGAAGTTGCCGCGCAAACCGGCATCATTGACGTAGGGCAATATTGATTCAAAAGTTCTTTGATTTTGGTTAGGAATCAGAATGACGGGTACAGCAGCGATAGGTTACCTAGGTTACTAGTTGGAATCTAGAAATTGGCTTTGGGTTGGAATCGATGTGTGCACCTTTAATTTATGTGCGTATTATAATATGTTTCTTGTCTATTTTATACGCAGCAATATATTAGCTTTAATATTATAAACACATAATGATATCGTTTTTAGATTGATAGGGAAAAAATCTGAACTATAAGCGATATTGTTGATAAATAGCAAATGTATCTTCTTATCTAAATGTCGCAAAAGTTAGATACTACAAAAATGAACATCGAATGACTCAACTGTCTGAATAACAATATTTACCATGTGACTAAGTAACCCTTTCGAACTGATGACGAAAGATAACCCGTATAACCACATTCAAAACGGTTCAATTGTTTCTCACATTAGTGGATACAAAATATAAATTAGACGCACATACAAAAAACAGACTATACATAATATAATGGATTAAAAATTAAAAAAAGTGATGGGATTTTTTGGGTTGCTAAATACAGTAAATACCCTTAATAATATTCCCAAATATACTAAAATCTATTTCTAATAATATTTATGTTTATTGTTACAGGAACATTAAGAAAACAAGATTATGTTTACGTTATAAACTACATAAATACCTATAGAAGGCATACCTTCAATTGTATTGACAAATTTCTGTTCTCGGATTCCGTTATGTTGACCTTTTGTACGCCATAAATAGATGGGAAGCGACTAATTTGAGCATTAATGTCAACCTTTTTGTATAGAAGGCCTCGTTGCATTTGGCTCTAATTATTGATACAGAGTTGCTGGAAGTGTAAACCCTTAAGATACAAAGATAATTATATCTTTGATAAGATATTTATATCTTTGATGAGTGTTGTCACGGTCAGTGTTAAATGCCGTGTCGCCTTTGAACGTCTGTTATAGGCGTTATAGCGGAAGTCAGAATTAATAATGCCAGAATGCAGTCAGTTAACATTAATCGCCTTTATGCCAATGAATCCTAAATTATTAAACATATAGATGGTGAATCTAAAAAAGGTGGTAGCTCGTCAACAATCTAAATGCAATTACGTCATCATTAAGTAAATAAAACGAATGATAAATATAATAAAGTAGAAGAGTTATTTGTTTGTTCGAACGCGGTAATGTCTAGAACAGCCATTTTGATTTGAAAAAACGTATTTTTAACAAAATAACCACATTTGTAAGAAGCAGACTATAATTTTAAAGACGCCCAAAGCCAGAGAGGATTGCTATACTATAACATAAATAACAATACCGATTTATACTACGTGAATATAATCAATCATAATTATTACTAGTGATTCGCCAAGTAGTGTGGTTTCAACGAATAACCGAATACCGAATACTATTCGGTTTACCCTTTACTTAACCGGATATTCGGCAGAATTATTCGGTTTACCATTTCCCTGTTTACGCGCTTCCCGTTTATTATTACGCTGTTCTGTTTTCCCGCGTAAATAATCGTTAACATGTACGATTAATAACACACAAGACAATCATAGGTAAGCAACATTTCCAAACGACACTAGACACCTCTGATAATTGAGAAACAGGCCAGGTCCAACAAGCTGGCCAAGTGGAAAATTCTCTGGCGCTCAAGTCTCCTATGTATGAATTCATTTTGAAAATTAGATGCTTGTCATCATCATCATGTCAGCTTTTAACTATTCACTGCAGGACACAGGCCTCTCTCAGAGCATTCCAAAGGCGGTCCTCTGCTGATCTCATCTAGCCACTACCCGTCTTTCGAAGGCTGTACAGGACCATTGGGGCTGTGCGGGAGACTTGTGCAGGATCTTAATCCAGGCCCTCGTTATTGGCTACACTAGTAAGGTTATCTACTTTATATCACTGCTATAGAGATGATACTGAGGTCTAACTAAAATTCAATACGAATCCATACTGCCAAGGACAAAAACTTAATCCGCTATATCAGCCAAATTATATTTTATCTTTTGCTGACCCCAACGCGGACAAAGCCGCAGACAAAAACAAGTATTACATAAGTCCGCTCAGTTTTAATCGACAACATCAGATTCGTGTGATTGTTATTGAAGGGTTATAATTAAGCAGAACGAATACGAATACAAACATATTTATTTCAATATAATTGAAAACAGATTCACCAGTAAACATAAAATGGTTTTTATTTAAAAAGTAAGATTTGCTCCACAAAGAGAAACCGCGAAACATTCCGCTAACAATATCAATCTGTTAAGAATTGTTTAGAGTTTTTCATCGTTGGTTTGTTTTGAAATTTCCTCAAAGCAGCGAACGCTATTTACTTATTGCGCTTCGTTTACTTACAAGGTATTTAGGTCCGTGTCGTCTGTTCTCAGTTTTGTATTTGGAAAATGGAATTTTCCTGTTGGGACGGGACGGTATTCCCAATCGATTCGTAAAAGGATGTTTGTAATGGCCGTTTTGTTTACACCGTTATTTCCGTTTTTCTACTCTAGTGGACGTTTCGTTGGTTTTCGCTGCCGTTATTAGCTTATATGTGAGATGTTGCACCGATTTGTTTACGTGTAAATAAGTAAGTACATATACTCGTAGTATGATCTTTAGGGCGTAGGCGGCTAAGTAGTCTTTAGTATTTGATAGTTTACGCCGTATTTCTTAATGGTCTTCAAGGGCGACGGTGACCAATCCAATCAGCTGGTTCATCGGCTACTTCCATCATCTAAATCATGATGTATGGTACCAGTTAGCGGTGCATGACCGAAATCATAATGTGAGCAATAAATACCTAGCAAACATCACCAGTAGTACTTGGTTAAAATGGTTGATAAAATAATGTAACTATTCATTACATATACCTATATTGTATTCAAAAAATTACTCACAATAATTTCAGGACCTTATTATGAAGCAAGGATAGAAGAAGACTATTAAGCAACCTTCTGTAACGAACGCTAAATTGTTTAACAGGCTGTGCAACGCTTCTCTCAAGGATCCCTCTATTTCGTGGGTTTTTCTGTGAGAGGCGAACCCTAAACTATTTTCCACATCGTTGCGCTTAGGTATTTCGAGTAATTCCTTTAACGTTGGCTATTTTGGTGTAATATAGTCTGTCCTTTGAGGAAGTAGCCCACATAAAAATAATTTATTAGCCAATGTTACTGGTCGATATTCCGTGACTGCCTACGTTTTTGGCCAAAAAGGTCACTTCATGACTGGCATTTATAAAGTTTCAGTCGTATTTTTCGGTACATCTGAACCAGTTGGAAATCAACCGTTTATAATCAGGATATGAATCTTACTTGGAGGTCTGTTTGAAATAAAGTACGTGATAGAAATAGCTGTTCTTTTTCCTAGCAAAGGAAACGTAAGGGTTTTTTTTATTGTAGAATTTTGTTATCGTTTAATTTCTTGTCTCACATCACATCGGTAACATCTTTGTTATTTGTTTTGTCTATTGACGATGGTGATCATTCATAAGGTCGCTCACACACATAATAATGTGTTACCTCATAACTTTTGTTAGGTGTACCGATTTCAATGATTCTTATATTCAGAGCAAGCGTCAGCGCTTGTCTTGTGGTGCTATTTGAAAAGCGCGATCTGAAGTGTGGTTTTTGAGTTATACCTAATAATGCATCTTTAAATCAGTACCTACGTGGAACGTTAAAGTCGATTTTTTTGTTATAATTTTTTTAATCAAGGCTCGTTGTTTAAGTTAAAAGTAAACTTACTGATAAAAAGAAGTTCAACACTTATTACCTACTCTAAACACGCAAAGATAAAGAAAATTCTTGAACGAATTAGAAACCCGGAAATTAAGAGTTCGGCTTTTCCCGATCGGGTTGTTCACTTATTGACCGCCGCCTGAAAAAACATAAGCAATTTCGTTGCTTTTCATCAAATACGGTTTTATGAGGATTTATTTCTTTTTCAATTTAAAGTGTTGTTATAAAATGAGTATTCATAACGAATGTAATATAGTATTTTTAGCTTGCAACGCCAATGCGTTCACATCCCTGGTGATTAGCTCTCTAAAGACGTCTTTAATCACTTACCATCATTGTAACCTGTCTACATGCAAAAATTACAAAACAAATCTGATACTACATGGAAGGTAAATACGACGTCATATTTTGTTGTTAAAATGCGACCGAGGTACCTTGTAAAAGAAAGTCTATTGAAACCGTATAATGTCAATATTTCATTGGTTTCGATTTTCTTCCATGGTGCTAGTGACCTGTACGGTATCGAGGGTGAACTCTAATATTCGAACCGCAGTTCATTCATCGAAAATCAGTGTACCGTAAAAAAGAGCGAATGTGCGGGTCCGGTTGAATA
The DNA here is from genome assembly GCA_905404135.1 of Hesperia comma. Classification (NCBI taxonomy): domain Eukaryota; kingdom Metazoa; phylum Arthropoda; class Insecta; order Lepidoptera; family Hesperiidae; genus Hesperia; species Hesperia comma. The sequence goes on along the minus strand of FR990025.1, from coordinate 8,114,072 downwards.
ACCACTGCGAATGAAAAACCTCTCGATTGAAATGTTTATTCAAACACAATGGGATATGTGGATTAAACTTTTTATAAAACGAATTTCCCTTATAGTGTAGTACCATTGACATTTTATCTACTTTCATTTATTTTTGAGTCGGCCTACGAGTAATCAGAGTCGGCTGCATTGAATATAAACTTCATTAATTGCAATTAGCTTTCTGTTGTAATTGATTTTATAATATTTGGAGCAGAAAATTATAAAATGGACATTTGGACATGACTCTAGGGAAGACATTTGTGCGTTTTCACAATCGTTCCATTCCCCATAGCGATAGAGAACATTTCGGGGTCTCACCATGGTGTCGGATGGTTGCCGATGGGTTTCAGTGGGAACGAATCCCACCTGGGGGATGAGTCTCATATAGCTCAAACCTTGCATATTCGAGTATCCTTCGAAGACTTAACTGTGAACAACACACATACAATCATAACTACTTTGTAAATGTTTTTATGTTGTCCATGAATTGCAATGACTACTTGATACCTGCTGGACTTTTATGCTGTTAACTTCTGTAAAACAGTTTTCATACCTTCATTGCCGACGTAAAAGATGTGTAAATTCTTTGCCATTAATTTGAAGATACATTTAGGTAAGACACCTGTCGCGAATTGATTAATTACGCTACAAAATATCAAGATGACACGTTGTCTTTGCAGTGGAAAATGAATGTTTGATTAGCTGGTCGTTTATGGGTCGTTTAGTGGCGTAGATGACGTCAAAGACGTCAGCTCGACTTTATCGTGGTAACTGTCTGTGTCTGTGTGTCTGAGGTAACTTGAAAACTTTGAAATTTTTCCTGTCTGAAATTTTTGATGAAGGTACACTCTGAGTATTTCTAAATTCATATTCAAAACCAATCATTACATATTACATTAACGTACATTATGTCTATGACATTAACACAATTCTTTGAATTTAGAGAATTTTGAATTTACTTAAAGACTATGATTTACTTACAAATATAGACTCTCTGGTTGGAATTTATTTAATACGGTACATTTTATTTATGTTTATAACTTCATTCATTGTTAATGAACTGGAAAAACTATACCCTTGACAATAATATTCGGCCTTAGGGAACATAACTTTCACCTATCCTGCAAGTGTTCATTTGTGTCCATATTAAGCTTTTTCTGAAAGGTATCGTAGTACCAATAAATATTTAGGCGAGGATTCAGTTTCGTCTGCTGACCGTAGAGTGTAGTTAAAGTTAGGTTTAAGTTAGCTCTGGTCCGAGTGTATGAGTCTCTTGAGGGGAGAGTAAAGGATCTTTGGACCTTAGTTACAAATTCATACGTTCGAGAACGTGGTATGTATTATCTTCGTAAGGGATATACGTTATTTACCTTTTCTAAAGTGTTATATTTTTCTTTGTAGTCACAAGTGCAATGTGATGCACCTTCTATCATGATTTACAATTCTTATAGTGTATGTCAGACGGTCACGTTATTAATACGTTATATTACATTTATAAATAGGTAGGTATTACGTACCTACCTATTTATATATATTTTTTGAAGTCAATTAAAAATAATCGTTTTCGTGATTTGTTTTTTCCAGTGAGCATCCATAAAGGTAAAATGGTTCAACTATCAAGTATAATTAGCTTGGAAAAACAGAAAGTCAGTCGGACAAAACTTTTGAATCGTCTGTTGTGTTATAGTATCATGTAATCTATACCTACTCTAACGTGTACGTACATATAACTATGCACTTGAGAAAACCCAGTTATTTTGAATTGCCGACATAGACTTTTTAATGTATGATAATAATAAGATAACTACCAAACTTAATGAATTGATATTACAAGCTGAAAAAACTACTAGAAACGAAGAAAGAATTTTATTATTTCATTGCACAAGACCCTAAATAAATTGACTTTTAAACCAACATTATTGGTTGCAACATGCAAAATACAATTTAGAGAAGTAAAAAGCTTACTTCGTTTTCTATTTGCCATATTTTGTTGCAGAAGAATATCCGTTTTCACGACAAAATGTCGAGTCGGTTGTTTCCAGTGCAATCCTCAGAGACTGCACACATCTGAGTTAAGTTTCAGATAGTGTCGGCACTGTGTATGGCAGCAATGCTCTTAATAATTCATGAAGTCAACGAAGTTGTATTTAATGAAGCACATCACAACAGACTTAAACAAAATTTATTCCACGAATGCTGATAGTTGATATGGCTTGTGTAGATTTTAGAGATCGACAAGTTAATAGACAACGTAAACAATCGGCTAAAGCTGCTAGGTTTTAAGGCTTCAACCCATTAATGGTCCCCTACTGGCACGGATTTCTTCTCAACATTGAGGAGGCCTAGAGCATAATCACGTTGCTGAATTGCAGGACGGGTAAGTGTTATTTTAACATGTCTTGACGAATGCTATCTAACGATAATGCGCCTGCTGTTGCTTAAATAAGTCGATTATTCAAGATCGACGCAATGTTTTCATGATTATTAAATTTAATTTCAAGCACCCATCTTAGAAGAAAAAATCTAATCTCAGGTCACAAGTATGGCTTAGGAAAAAATGTCGAACTTTAGATATTTGTAGAGTTGTTAACGTTATTGAAAAAACATTAGAGAAGAAAAAACTTAGATGTAGCATAAGCATTTGATAAAGTATGGCATAAAGGACTGATTTTGAAGCTTCGCCAAATGTTGCCTAAAGAGTGTTCAGATTTATTAGAATCCTATATCTCTCATGGAGGGTCCAGAGTAAGACACGGTGAAGCTTATTCGGATATTAGGGAAATAAAAGCTGGTGTACCACAAGGAAGAGTAGGTATTAGGTCCGGTTATGTACCTTTTATACACCCATGATATACCAGAAACAGAAAACACCATAACAGCGACTTTTGCTAATGACACTGCCATCTTAGCAGTTGAAAATAGTCCCAGATAATCCACAGATGAAACGCAACATGCTGAAAATAAAGTTTAAATTATGGCGTATGCAGCTCAACCAAAACAAGTCGGCTCACATCGACTTCACTAATAAGAAAATAAACATCGCCCCTTATATATTTTACTTAATAAACAGGTGCCATATGTCAACACTGCCAAATATCTCGGCATGACTCTTAACGTGAAGTTGCGCTGGAAAGTCCACGTCAAAAAGTAACGGGCTGAGTTATATTATAGAAGCCTTTGACAAGTGTAATTCAATCGCATTATTCCGTTAATTAACGCGTTAAGACGCAGCAACCGTAGAGCAGTACTATTAACCAGTAACTGAAATCAATATTAACATTATATTTTACAATACCCATAGATTGCGAAGTTAGTTAATAAACGGGTTTATCTTACATGAGCCACACGTACGTGGATAAATGGTAGCATAATTAGGTGAGGTTAAGATCGGCTTTTTTACTTACACGGAAGACGGAACCCCATACAGTATAGTTTTGCTGATATCTGTAGCACAGTGGCATTATATCGTTACGTTGTACGTTACTCTTAATAAATTTCAAAAGTTTATTTGCGAAATATTTATTTACCGATTGTTCGAATACAACAAAATATAAATACTTTGAAGCGCCAAATACAGAGAAGAATTACCTAAATTGTGTTTTAACTTATTGAGTTCAAATACATCAAATGGAATGGTCTCGCTCTCATAAAACATTGCTGGAGTAGATACCCGTACGTACGATGTCAAGTTGAAAATATTTTATGAAAAGAACAACAACCGCCGCGCCGTATCGAGCTCGTATCACGTAGTTCGAAGCCTTAGAAATGCATGAAATAAAACACTAAACAAAGAATACAAAATGCTTCAATCGAGATACACCGTTATTCAATCTGTTTTTGGTCTTAAAACAACAAGAGATTACCTCACTTCTTAATGAATTAGTAACTGAAGTTTGTTAACGGAAACATTGTAGTTTCCTAATGCAGACGGCTTATGGGCTTACTTAGTAAAGATTGTAATATTTAAAGGGTAAAGTAAATTTTAATCGCAAATTGCATTCCGAGGATTTGAGATAATCTAGTACTTAGAGTAAACAAACATTTAAAAACAATAATATTTAAATAAATAACATTACACACTCTATGCTTGGGGTTTCTGTGCCACGGAGAGCATGCAAGGCAAGGACACACACCCAGTGCACAACTCGTAACGTTAAAAAGTCGTCATTCAAAGTACCGCCTCGCTGGGAATCGAACCCAGGACCCATCGAACGGTGATCCGACACTACTATTGCCACACAAATCGTCAAACATTCTGTCATTAAAATATCAGTGAATCAAACCCAATTTACCCGAACCTATTCCATTGCTAACTTCAGGTGTGTCAATTTGCTTTATTAATAAGTGTCTCGACGCCAAAATAATCGCAATTAAGTATTCAGATTCGGAAGTGCAAAATCGTGTCGTTGCAGCAGCGAGGTAGCTGCGCTGTCAGGGCTGCATATAGCTTGTCGGCGAAACGAACATGTCTGGGTCGTGGTATTCCAGGAATAGCGTCGAACGAGACAGGTCAAACGGAAATAAAGCTAGCTGCACTCAGCAAAGTTTGGACATGTCTGATAGCTTCACTGGCGGCTCGTGAATAAAATACACCCCATTCTGTCTGCCTTTTTCATTTCTACTTCACTCTAGACAGCTGCCTAGCTAAAATAAACTCGGTATCAGTATCGTCGTGTATATCTCTGTTACTTGTTTTAATATGTCGTAGCTAACCAACAAACTTTGTTCTTATTTTAATAAGTTTGCAAGTTACGCTGTGTAATGTTTATGTAACATATATTTAGTTAAGTATTAAAAGTAAGGCGAAAATATGACCGAATTTTATTACTTTCGTAAAGAATGGCGCCCAACGTGGGGCCTTTATATCGCTTAAATTACTACTTTCTAACTTGCATTATCTCGGTAGCACCACATGTGGCCGAACGTGCATACCACGTTTTCTTAATTATAAAGGCGTAGAATATTATATGATCTACAAAATACCCCCAAATATACAATGATTTATAAATACTTATTTTACCGAACTGCTATTATTTCTTTAGCGATTCTCATAATAACACAAAGTTTATACTACCGAAGGTTAAGGAATACACATTTTTAAAGAATCGCTATATAATACTCACTTCATAAATAAAGAGAACAACAAATTCTGTATGCGAAGTTCAAATGATACTTAATCTCGTATCGGCTCGTATTTCTATTTTAGCACGTTCCCGTAAGCTATAACAAAATAGTTAATAAAATCCTTGAGTTTTAATGTTTAGTTGTAAAAGAAGATATTTCTGTCTAAAATCAAATATAGCGAAATACAAAGGTCGTAAAGTGATGCTGGCCCATGTATGAACAAAACTTTTCTATTTTTACTACAGTCTGGCACGCTTGGGAGGCTACAAAATCTTGGGTATACACGGTTTTACAACATTTACAACAGATCGATTCCAGTCACATAATATTACGAACTGCACAACGTTTGATAATTCTATACCAGTCTTTCAGTCTTTGGATTCTAAAGGTATACAAAATAAGAAATAGACAGAGGTCATAGATCAACGGGTCACGAGAAAACGTTCGGATAGTGCTCTACCGTCGGCATACTCGGTCACTTCTTGAAATATTAAGTGACCTGACTTACGTTTAGTGGCTTTTCAGTTACGGATCTTTTTTAAAGTCTCGCAGGAGATCTGAATGCAATACGAAAGGCTTTCATACTCCTAAAACGGACATGCGGTGAATACGTTCTATTTAAATTTGCGTTCCTATTAATAAAATGTATTTCCTGAATGGCTTTGGATTAAATGAAAGCGTCTTGAAGCTTTTAAACTGTTAACGTCGTAATATTTCATTCAATCTTAAAATTTCTTAACGTATTTACCATTATTTTAATGGCTGTGTAATAAATATGGTAATTATAAAGTCGCAAACATTTATTGAATTTAGTTCAATAAGAAGTTTAATGTCATTGGGATTCTGGTTTCGATGTTCGATTGTCTGATTTGTGAAGTCATCACTATTTTAGGGAACCTAAGAATGGAATTACGGACTTTGAGTGAAATCTTATACCTACACCTGGACGATCGATGTAGAATATACTAGATGCACAATCAGTACTCGAAAAGTGTGCCCACTGAAAGGTCACATCAAATCGTATTATTAAAGATAAATAAAAAGTACTCCTCGACAAGCAGCTTTCGAATATAAAAATAAATAATTAAATCGGTTCACCCAGAACATAAAGGGTTAACGAGGTGTGGATTAATTAGGGCTACTGATCATTTATGCACTTGTTTAAACTTAATATAAGTATTAAACAAAGAATAAAATAATAACAAGATAACAACTTCATATTTCAAACAAAACTAGATTTCATAGTTTAATTTGAAAGGACTATAATGGTCTAAAAAATAAAATTGGAACAACCGACGCTGTCGTTGAACTTTACAGCAAATATTGCCCGAACGTGATTCTCGCACGCTTTTGCATCACGACATGGGTTAACCCGAAGCAAAAATATATTTTACAATACTTGTTTTATTAACTGATGATAGCCTAGTGGTTTCAACTTCGGTCTTCCGCACGTACCTACTGTTAATTTTAAGTCATTTGAATTGTAAAATAAAGTTGTTATCACTATCTTTTTTGGAGGCTTTCTCTTGTCATACTACTTTATAACAGTACGATTTTTTCTGACGAAAAATTGATTAGTTTTCTATTAATGTACTTTCTTGTTACCCAATTTGACTTTGTCTTATGAAATCCGAGGCTTATTTGAGTAATGAGGTACTACTCCGTGCGTAGGTACTCTAGGCTCTATTACCTGTAAAACATCAGTGGATTTACCATCAGATACCTCGTCTGCGTGTCTAACAGAATAATATTTAACATGTAAAAAACTGCTAACGATATTCCAGGCGCTTACTACCCACGGTACATCACTTATAATTCTTTAATTATGTTTATTCAAACGAAGTCATTAACAGCAGAGTGTTGGCTACTAAAGTTAATTTAATTATTAATCTCGGAGTCAAATCGGGTGGTGGGTCGGCGACAGTTGCAGGATATTAGCTCCGAGTCGCGCCGTTCGCCGCTGCGCCCAGCACGGCTATTCTGTAAGAAACAAATTCGATATCGAAGCTCACTCAGGTGAGTTGTGTCACTTCCATTGCGAGCTTGATTGGCGCTGCCGTCGGTTTTAATTTTAACAGAACGCGATGTACGTCAAAATCAAAATCTCACCGCGGATTCAGCTATCGAGATGTCAAAGATGTCCCTTACAGAATAGCCTAGCAGATTTTATCATTCTCTAATTACGTTGATTGAGTTAACTTTTGGCTGCACATTATTTATATAAATTCTCATTTTTTATGTTATAGAAATGGATATCTATTTCTGTGCGTAGTAGGAGGTAGTAAAGTCAGATTTTTAAAGACAAAGATTGAAAAATTCAGTTTATTAATTAAAATAGTGCTCGACGTTAATTATAGGTTGCTTACTCACAAAAGCTTTAAAATAAGCATTACTTAGTTGATTTTTTAATTAAAGTTGAAGCATGACCCAGATAGACTAAACAACAGCTAGTGATTACATTTGCGTGTTAGTTTTAAATGGCCAATTTATTTTTTATTACGGTAAAATGCCCATAGTATATACCTACTACGAAAGAGAAAAACCTTGTGTATTAAGTATTAACTATTCAATATGAGTAAGTTAAACGGTTTAGTGTAGGCATTAGTTCCTGTTGTATAATATTGTTACACAATGACGACTTATCTTGCCGGCTAAGTTTCCTAAGCCTCGAAGGTTGTGGCTTGTGGTCCGCTTTAAACACAACAAAGGCGGTGTGTGTATAACACAAACAAAAAGGGTTGGTGGTTATACTGAGTATAATATGTACATTTTAAATAGATTTACCTTGCTCTTGCAATTAGTTTTACTAACTAGTCGTCTAATATATCACATTAATTTATTTGGAATGGTGAGTGGTCACCACCGCTATATCTTTTACACCAAAAGTGTCTCTATGCGTTGCTAGTCAAGAAGAAAGAGAGGACAATGTTTTTATTAAAATATTCGTGATTCAAATATATTACACGTAGACCTAGGTGTACCAGCGAATGACGTCAGACGCTAATTACAAAGCCTTGCATAAATTTAATGTAAATAAAAATAGCGTAAAGTAAATATGGAGGGTAGTGTATTCGACTTTCCCTCTGAAACAATTTTTCTAAAATAAACACGAAGAAACTTGAGATCGCAGTTCAAATGGAGATGATGTTTACTTTCCGTTAGGAAATGAAATAATATAGCAAAATTAAACCACTGATGTACCATTCATTTACTTATCGTTATAAAAAAGTTTTTTTCATTTCGTCTTTAGAAACGATACATCCGATTTGAATGCAGTTTTCAAGATTATTGTGATGGGCTTCATGTAACACTAAGTGTTTTTTTCTTTGATATCTCTTGGTTAACAAATAAATAAGTTATGTGGTTGAAGTTTAAACGAAATCCAGGCCAGGGAAGCTGTAAGTCGTGGATGGAAGCTAGTAACCAATAAGCAAGAAGTAAAAAAATGAATACAATAAAAAAACGAAAACATAGGTACTCTTATAAATAATTTGCCAATAAGTCACCTGATGGTAAAACCTTCAACTAAAGCACCAAAAGAAACAACGGTAAGACATGTTAAACATAGACTATAGGTAAACCAGACATCACAGACAAAAAATGCAGATTTGTTTAAACATAATTTTATATATAAAATTTTCGTGTCACAATGTTAGTTACCTTAGGTACTGCTCCGAAACGGCTTTACCGATTTTTAACAAATTTTATATGCACATTCAGTATGTCTGAGAATCGGCTACTATCTATTTTTCATACCCCTAAGTGATGAGGGTTGTTCACCCTTAACGTTTTTGGCAAAACTACGTTTGCCCGGTCCGCTAGTGATAGATATAAATCAACTCGAAAGATACGTGCACATAAAACAATTAAGAATGAGCGTTAAACACTAGGTTAGTTGGATACTAGGAAAGACTTCAAGACCAAAGGTCGATATTGAAACGAAGCGGTTACTAGCAGTAACTGCAATCATGGAGTTCGACGTATGCTTACGACGGGAGAATCGAGAATAGTGGCTAATTAAAAAGTTTTATTTAACTCTAGTATTATTCGCCTAATGGAAAACAAAGAACATTCTCCATGTTTCAGCTTTCGATGATTCACTTACAAATCTTAATTAATCTCGTATCTGAAGCTTGCATTTTACGAGAACGGGAATTTAAAAGCGTATAAAGAAAGTACTTTATAACTTTAGGAGCTAGTAGGTACAAGAACAAGTGAGTTTTTCGTAATAGTCCAGAAATGAGTAGCGGGTCACGAACAGGCCTGGGAAGTTTGCCACGATAAGACATCTGCAAGTCATAAGTCATTTTCCCACGACATGTCTCATTAAATTATGTCTCCTAATATCCAATTCCTTTGTATTATTTATTCTTATTTTGAAAATTCATATATCGCTTGCTCACTATTACAAGTTACAAGGTTTTTGATGAAGTTTAGTAATAAGCCAGAGAACTTCGTTATTCCTTTAAGTTAATAAAAACATCATAGGACCGCGTAATATATGATATTTTGCAGTATATTTTTGCAAAATAGCTAATAATACATGGAACCTTTCAATAGTGAGCAAGCGATATGTAACATTACTTTAGGTATTTTATGAGTAAGTGTATTGTGTTATTTACTAGTAATATTGTAATATCTATCCTTAGAGATCACTATTCTAATGTTAACATATTAAAATATACATAATTAATTATTTAATTGTTACTGACAAAACGAACCATTTTAGAATTCTTAGAATTAATCAAACGTAGAAATCAATAGAACCAACTGTACTAGTTCTATTTGTGTACGATACTCTACATTTAACGTACCAAATCAGACATGACGAATAGTGTAATTAAAGTGAATGAATAATGTATGGGTGAAAGGGTTCTCGTAATCGATGCTTTGACCCAATTATTAGCGAAGACTCCGCGACGAAGACCCCTTTGCTGATTAGGAAATCTGTAATTAAAAACTATGTTATACTAATCTACACTGACGTGTAATCATTGGCGGTGAGGCGGTCGAGTCGTAGTAAAAGTTGGATGGGTCACCCACCCTACGGCCTGGGTCCTGATTTGATCTACAATGATCTACAGGGGAAAAACAATGGATTGAAGGGCCACAAATTCAGACAGAGTGGAGCCAATAAGACCTATCTCCAAAGGAGGACTTTGATAGAGATATAAATAAATAGGCTCACCATAAACGATTGATTAAATAGTTGGTAGTTCAAGTAAGTAAAATTATGCAAATTTTAATAATTAAAGGTTTGACATCCGCGCACCCACACATATTATTATGCGTATCGTCAAGTTATGCTACGCAGTTGCTTCAAATGTTTGCTTTTTTACAAGCAATTCCGATTCATTCCGATCCATGTCTGTTTAATTAACTATACAAGACATGGATCATTTTTATGAAGTGTGTGGTATATAATACATAATATATTATCTCAAAACGGAAAGTCGACACGGAGTTCATTATTTCTTGTCCGTCTTCGAAACGGGCACATTGGGCGTTCTATTGCCGACCGGGTGATTTAATTCGGAACATTGTTGGACAAGCCCGCCGTAACTCATAACCAGGTGGTCAGATTTATATCCACACAATATATTATAAAAATCCAACCCATTTTACGGGCCTACATATTGTCAGGGTTTTTATTTCACGTCCATTTTATGTTTCTGGAAAATAGATGATAACATTGACCGCTATAATTTTTTTACAGTTTACATTTTTAGTGAGTTGATCGGTTTTAGGTTCATAGCAACTATTTCGCCAATTGATTTAGGGGTCGTTGATATTTTTAATAATGCGTTGCTATAAACTTGAGAATGTTCTTTCATTAGTTGCCTCGGTGTGAAGTTTGAATAATGATAAAGTTTATTACTTGGCAATTTGTTACTTGGTGATGTTAAACCTCCGTCTTTTGTTCCCTTAAAATTATTGGTGTGTGCATTCATTGATCGTCGTGGTCTATAATAACAATACATCCACTATTCGTTTTCTATCGACTGTTATTTTAAACTACCTGAAATCACTGAGTTCAGAAATTTCAACACTTCCCCAAGTATTATTATTACATTTCGAAATTGGTTTTGCTCTTTTAATCATCATTATTCAATCAATTACGCGCATCCATGAAACTGTTTCAAACCGAGAAATATTTGGTGTTTCCCGCTTAAAGTTAAATGTCTGTATGAATATTAAATTATGATATTTTATAATATCATAATTTAATATTCATACATACATTTAACTTTCTCGTAAAGTACAATTACATAATACCTTCGAGAACATTACGTTCAACTTATAAACCTCTTAATCATAAATATGGAAGAAAGAACAAAGTTTGTTACGAGCCCGTTATTTCCAAGTTTTCGTACACCAATGAAATTTTGTATTAACTTATTGACAGCCGAAACGCTTTTAGTTAAAAGCAAGGAATCAACTGGTAATCTGTGTAAATATAATAAGCGTAGGGTTGCGAGGTTAAATTTGTGCATGGCTTTACCCATCAATGGCCTACTACTGAGCACAGGTATCTCCTCATCACTGAGGAGGCTTAGAGCTTAATCCACTGGAGCAGCTCCAGTGCGAAGGGGTTTGTAACTTTTAACATAACACAAAAACATGGATCAGGATCGAACAAGTTTCTAATTAGTCTCCATACGAGTAGATCACGATAGTGACGATGTTTCATACCTGAAACACTTCAGTTGTGCAAGTAATTTCCGTGCAGTTAATGTTCTGAATGTAAATCACAAATCAGACATTCATAGTGCATGTTTCAAGGACGTTTTGCAAGCGGAATTATTCATATAAAATGGGTTGAATGATAAATGAAGGTATATTTTTATGATGGAATCCAAAAACCTGGTTATTATATTAGGCGACAAAGGCCTTCACATGGTTTGCGTTAATAGTGACTGGCATTCTGAATACTAAAAATAACTCGAAAAGAACAAGCAAGTAATATAATCACTTTTTTTTGGATTGACGATAGCAAACGAGCCTACACTCTAATGCTGCAGCCCTTGAAAACTATGTTCAAACCAGAAGAACACTCAAATCGGGATTTTTAATAGACTTCAAAAAGACGAGGTTCTTAATTCGACTGTATGTATTTGTTATGCATGTTACCTCATAACTTTATATTGGATGATAGATTTTGAAGATTTTTAAGCGACATGACTTGATGAAAAGATTTTGACTTAGATATCTCTACGTGTCAATGTTCTAGGTACTCTTTATATTAATCCACCATGATACCATTGTTAATTTGATTTTAACGGACTTTTAAATGACGAGGTTCTTAAATCGTTCGTATTTGTTATGTGTTTTACCTCATAACTTTATACTTACTAGATGATCGATTTTAAACATTCTTTTTATATTAATTTGAGCGACATCTGATGAGAAGTTTTGAGTTATGTCTGCGTGTTAACGTTGAACTCTTTACATTAATACACCATGATACAATTGTTACTTATGACGTCATTCAAAACTCCGCACTAAATTATAAGAGTACTTTCACTATAAACTTTTAATGCTTAGCAAACAAAGCTTCTGTTGTCTTTCAATGTTTGCAAAGCTCCACATAAAACCGCAACCAGTCTACGACGAAACGAACAAATAATTCTTCTCCTAAATTTAATTGAGACGATCTATCTTTTGAAGTTGTTTTCGTCAAAGCGCCGGCGAATTGTTGGTTTTGTTCCTCTCCCCCTGTTTAGGAGAAAACTCGCTCAGCTTGTGGCCACATCGGGTGCCTTAGGCTGCCCATTCACTGCGGTTAATTTAAGTTACATTGAGGGATTTCGAAAGAAAGCCACACAAAATTGGTTGGTTAAATTTTCTGCGTGCGTTTATAAATAATATAATATAATAGGTATAGCAGTTTATAGAGATGAAACGATATTCTTGGATATAAGTTCTGTCAGCTGTATTTAATTTTTAGGACACTTGCTAATTTCACCTCATTATTTTACATAGCAATTGTTTTGGTATAATTGCTGCCTATTTTCTTATAATTCACACTTGTGTAATTACCTTATTAAAAATTTAATAAAATATTGTTAAGCGCTCGTATACCATAAACATAAACCCAAGTGATATAAACATAACCGATTAAGAATAAATTATCATAATTAATGTTTGTGATATTTGGCTAGTTATTGCATTTATTATTTGGGTATTCTGGGTTAATCCGAGAACCAGTTACCCACAGACCTAGCTTGCAGACTCCTCAAATGGGTAGTTAACAAGGACCTTGTCTTCGATCTTTCGCTGTGGATTTGGACTATCATTCTGGACTTTTAAAAAATAAACATAATATTGTAACATTAAGGGCAACGACGTGGGCTGTTCTTTAATCCTTTGTGTTTGAAATCAAATAATTTAGGAAAGTATAAAAAATTACTATCTGTAATTGCTTTAAGACTTCTTTTTTGTTTCTTTCAAGTGACAAAAATAATAAACATACTTAGGTCTGGTCTATTCAACAATTCAATTTTCACAATTCCTATTATTTTACGCCTATCAACAGATAGCTACTTTTGGCGGAACATAACGTCCAAAGAACATTCTCCGCTTTATAATATTTAAAAAGAAATGTGAATAAAATCATTCATTACATTTCCTTTCACACAAGTCATTAGAATAACGCTGTACAATATGTGGCGGAACAATCGTCGCGTTGCTTTGTGCCGGTCACAATGAGCCGGCTGATGTCCGTAATGGGGATTAATTGACATCCCACTTTTATTACCAGTACGTCGTGGTTATAACAGTTTTGAGTATGTTAATTTAATAACGCGGTCATCAAGTTTGCCGCTTATCATGAATGTTAAGCATTAGGTAGACCATGGGCTTAATTCATCGAAAGCTGAGCCAAATTTGTATGAAACTTGATATCCAAGAAAATAACATATTGACCACCGGTTGTATACAACACCATTTTTCCATTCACGACAGTTTTCTGGTTGGGATTCGTATTCATGAGCTTAAGTCAAAACAAATGTTCGGACAATGGTTACGTAATACGTAGGTAACGTAGCTTTATTCTGTAGATTACTACAGGCTGATCATATATAGTCAAAGCATTCAGTATGTGTAAATTAGTTTGTTTCCAGAAATTCGTTCCAAATTTCACAACATAATTATCACGCGTGTGTAATTCCAATAGTTTTGCATAATCTCACAATCTTGTGGCAGCGTTCACACATGCGGTAAACTAATTTATGATATCACGACAGTTCTTGGTATAGATTTATCGATTAACCGAAGACAGAGTGTAGTCACTCGTTACATTGCCTACAGGTGGGCGACAAGACACCAATAGGGAAATAAAAAGCACTCTAATTGAACTATTTTATCGCTGAAAAAGACGGAAACAATTGTGTACAGATTTCTCTCTTCAAGAGTTTAATTCCGCATTTTGTATTCGCTGTTATAAATGCTGATGGAATCTCTTTAATGAATAAGTAGTCTTATATTTTCTTATGTTTTTAAAACAATATTTGTGAATATGATATAGATAATTAGCTGTTTCCACGAGCTTTACTCTATAAATCTCGATCTCATAGAAGTCTTGGATTAAAAGATATTTCATATTTTATAAGGTACCCCATAATCTTCTCCATCTTCCAGTGAAAATCCCAGAACAGATTAAAACTGGATAAACAGAGAGATAGATCGGTAGATAAAAATTAATAAAGAGTTTGTTTGTATTATTATATCGTGCAAATAACTTGAGGCACTTGAGAAAACATAGTTATCTTGAAATCACAGACAAACACTTCAATTGTATTTTTTGTATATGTTAACGGAAATGTATGTAATCCGTCATTGTATAAAACTCCTAGGAATTGCATGTAATGCCTAAAATCGCCCGGAAATGTGTGAAATAAATTATATTAGACACATTTCCTAGGAAGACTACTACTACTATTATTTTATATTATACGTAGTATGCCCTACCCCTAGAGTGTTTTTTAGAACCCGGAGGTGCGGAGGGAGGGCAGCCCCCGCCGCAAAAGCTGGTCGCCGAAGGCGACCAGCAAGCCGAAGCTGCGCAGGCGAGCGTGGGTGTCTGTGCTTTGTTACGCAAGGGCGAAGGGGCTGCACCTTCCGCAGCGCCGGAGACGTCACGGTTCGAAATTATGCCCCATATTCTGCGTTTTTACGATTCGGCCAAACGTGGATGACCAAATCGTGAAAGGTAGACGATTTTACGGTCTGGGCAAACTGAGTTGCCCATTTCATTAAATGTGACCATTTGAAGTGAACAAATCTACGATGTGGCCACCGCAATACGATATTGGAATTGTATACAATTCCTAGGAAATGTATACATTTCCGAGGATATGTATTAAATATTTTTTAAAACAATCTTTAATACATTTCCTAAATAGCTTCGGAATTGTATACATTTCCTAGGAATTATATAAAGTTCCTAGATTTCATACATTTCCGGTAACGTATATACTTATCTTACTTTCTCTCAATCGTCCAATCGTAAGCTTTAGTTTGTGCTATCTCATGTCCAGCGCGTTCACCAGTGGTGTTTTTTGACATCTATGGCTACCACACATCTACACGCCAATCGTAATTATGCGAAAATACGCACATGTTCGCAATATCACGTGGCAAACAGTAGGCGCATTAGTCACAAATTGGCGAGTACATAACAGGGGTGTAAGAACGGCGCCGCGGCGTGTCGGGCGGTACTTAGCAAACGAGTAAGTACGTAACAGAGCGACATGTCTTAAGACCTTGGACTTGCGAGACTATTCATTTAGACATCTAGTGATTCTATACGTGTTGATCTAGTACTCAGCCTTGAGAGTTTGAAGACATTTTTCAAAATATTTAAACGGTTTACTGTAAATCGGCTTGTTTTAAACAAACCTCTACTTTTTGCCTAGCTACGGCTGCAAGTCTTTTCTTCGAGTATATTTTCGATTTGATTTCAGTGGCGTTATTTGAGAGGAACAATGAGGGATACCTTTGAAAGACATCAAGCACAAGTAAGTCTACGAATAATGTGTTTGGTAAAATCTAGTATTACCTAATATCCTCAAAAGTAATCGACGCAGCTAACCCTCTGCGCCGTCGATGGTCTAGTGACTCAGCCGTTCGCAATTAGTTTTTACTGGCGGTAATTAGGGAGGGCCGATTGCGCGCCACTCGCCCGGCCTTGTGTAGAGTTAAAAAGGCATGGAAGTGTAATTAATTTGCGATACGCCCTTTCGAGTGTCGACTGTAATACGCGACTCGAAACGGAAGGAGGCCATTGTATGCTCGGGATTGGGGACGGTCTCGTTGTTTTTTTGTTAGAGGATAATGAGAATTATTTATAGATTTTAATTTAAAATATTTGCAAAAATATTAATTAGTATTTTTATAAACTATTTAATAATACGGGATCTCATGTAATAAAACAATGCAATAAAACAAATTTTATTTTTATCAATAATATGATTTATCTAGTATTTTTTAAAGTTTTTAACGTATTGATAAATTTTCCTGTAAATATATTTTATAAATGAATATGTATGGAATTGAGAAATAGCATAGAGAAGTAATAATGATTTGAACTCACAATAAAAATCCCTCATCTTGTCTAAACCAGATATTGCTAGCTCTACATTTCAATAGGGAAATACCTAAAAATAAAAGTCTCAATCATCAACATGTGCGAATCGGAATTAGCAGGAACTAACTAGGTAAGCTTTATTTTATACATTGGAAACTGTACCTTATCGTTATTATCTTAAGAATAATAATGTAATATTTTAGTAGCGATTTCTTGATCTGGTGCGGAAGGGAATTTATTTCTCTTGTATTTGAAATTGGAAACGTAAATGTTCTATTAATAATTCTTGCTCGGCGATGAATATTTCGCAAAAAATATTGAAATGAAATCACAAGACAAAAATATTTGAAAGCTTAACGTATTAAATTCTAAGCAACGTTTATAGGGCGTGTTTTAATTTTTCTTTCATTGTTTAGCCGACATTTGCTACAATCTCATATTTAATCTATGTTAAACGTGAATCAAACCTCAATTTGTGCGCAGAACAAATGCGTATTATTAACCTTATTTGGCTTCCGAACAAAAGCCCTATTCTAAGAATTTCGGCATTGTTACACGTTACAGCGGTGCAGGAAGTTTAATTACTTAAGTCAATTTTGAATAAATATTTATAACAACACAATCAGAAACCTTAATTTATTAAAATGTAACGTTATATGTAACTTTGCTTTTGTAGATGACTTTTACGCTCGTATTACGTTTAAGCTCTAGATTTGTTCACGAACTTGTTGACTAGTTATAAAGGAACGGTTCATCAACGTTGGATATTTTAAAAATCGCAAAAACTAGGTTACGCTTGTGCCAGTTGTTTTCATGTTATTTCCCCTGGCTAAAACGTGGCACGGTTTACTGTGGATAAGGCTAGCTGTGTTTTTCCATTTTCGTTCAGATAGTGTCAATATGCAAGGGCGATTGCTAGTGATGCAATTTTTTAACGAGGGGAAATATTGGATGCCGGTGCGGTGCGAAATAAGCTTCTCTTTTTGCATATCGTAATGAATTGCGATCGAAGGCAAAAGTTCGCGTCGGCCGATGTTTGTTAATACCGTTTATTTTCGGCTCTTTCGCATTCTCGTTGGATGATTGTGCGTATTGTATTGAATACATTCATCGCGTGTGAAGCCATTAGGCGATATTCGAGTTTAGCATGTCGTGCATACGTACAGTTATTCATGATACGGGAGCGGCGTTGAACCGTATCCGGACGTGACGTCACGATCGCCATTACACACGCGCCAGTACTAGTCGGTACGAGTAGCACGCTACTTGTTATTCGTGCTTGCGCCCCACCACATTTCACCCCGGCACCGGCTGCTCTTAGGATCCCGAACTTTGTTATTCACGTACGTTTTTTCTTGTACTGGCAACACTGCTTGGCTCAGTCGTTGAATTTTAAGCCTTTTTAATCTGCAACCTTCGCATTAATGTTTATGCGTCGTACGAAATCCCGCTTTATCGTGATAGGACTTTTTCTTTAAGCTTGTGAATCTCGATCGCATAAATGTGTTTGTATTCAAATAACAGAATATAATTATGCTATGAATAAAGTTAGGTATGATTCTTTTTGTAATCATTTGACTTCATATTCATACAATAATCATATTGCGGGAAGAAGACAATCATTAATTGGAAACTGAAATCGCATCGCTAAGTGTTTTTCAATACGGAATTAATTAAAACATCCCAGTTCACCGATTCG
This sequence comes from Hesperia comma, assembly GCA_905404135.1. NCBI lineage: Eukaryota > Metazoa > Arthropoda > Insecta > Lepidoptera > Hesperiidae > Hesperia > Hesperia comma. The sequence continues at coordinate 8,095,641 of FR990025.1, read as the reverse complement.
CGTTCACAATTTGAAATCCGACCGAACATGTAAACAAAGCGCTGGAGTTTACTTCGCTTTGGCGGACCCCGCTAGGTGCTCCTACAGACTTTTTTATTTATTCTCCACGTCAATTCTGTAATTGCACTTTACCTGAAGTAATAAACAAAAGGCGTATGCAACGGTTATAATGATGACAATAAAAGTGAATGGGTTTTCAACAGTCGCGGGATTTTCTTTTATTTACATTCAGTTGGGTAAAATTGGCCCGCAACAGACGGGCCACGTGTTCTTGAGTTTCAATTACCGACAGACGATGAAAATAATTATTGTCTTAATTGTGAGTGTTACCGAATGCGATGAAATTTGGTTCCTACCCAATGAAACTATAACATTTAATGGTTATTATTTAAGTTAACAGCCCAAAACGAGCAAACAAGATATTTGAAGGAAGTCAACTTTAGCCCATGGACATTAGCCCATGTATGTGGGCTATACTCCACGATAATATTATCTTTACCTTTGCTAATATTAAATTATGATCAATTGAAGTCTCAGCAGAGTGAAAGCAATAATTTCTATTGCGATATTATGATTTTAATGTTTCAGGGATTCCTACATTCAATACAAAGTTTCAGCAGTATAATATGTCAGTACCGATAACTTGTCCTTGTTATCTTTCAAATAAGTCAAATTGTAGGCATTAAAAGTTTCAACACACTTCAGATGTTAATTCCGAAGTAAATATTTAGGAAAATGATGAGGCAACTAATACTAAAACTAAAATATTGCTTCTTTACCAACCTTGTAATTAGTTCAAGTAATTGGGTCAGTTACTCGAGGCATGACGTAGACTTCTAGTCATCTCCTTTTGATGTAGTCACTATTATAGGATGATTTATACACCTTGCCACCTCCCATCTGCTCACTTGTCTCATGGGCAATGGAGATGCGATAAATCTTGCTTTTATTACAAGTTAAACATATGTCTTCAACACATTAGCAGCCTAGGTTTCGGGATCTGTTCTCATAATTTCGAAAATCTTCAGCTGTGGGTCTTAGATCTTAAATAGGCTTGGGAATTTTATGGTCTACGATACTCTATCTACTTTAATTACAAGATTCCAAGCCGACCTCTCCTTCTCGCGATGCACTCTATTGAAAAATGACCGGAACTATGGCGTTAGGTCCCCCCTATTGAGAGGAGGAGACACGTCACCTACAGGCTTACCCAGGTGCTCACCGGACATGGCTACTTCGGTGAGTACTTGAACCGAATAGGAAGGGAGGCGACACCGCAGTGTCACCATTGTGGCGATGCCCAGGATTCCGCGCAGCACACGCTCGAGCACTGTCCAGCGTGGCAGACAGAGCGGCGGATCCTAGTGCAAAAAGTGGGGCCGGACCTCTCCCCGGACGCCGTCGTTGCAGCGATGGTCCGTTCTGGCGAAGCCTGGGACAGCATGGTCGCTTACTGCGACCGTGTTATGACCGCAAAGGAAGAAGCCGAACGGGCCAGAGAACGCGCAGACCCGGCCCGGAGACGGACGCGCCGTGCACGGCGCCGCGGTGGGCGCACATAGCGCCACCGGTGTCCCTGTAGCTCGGGACCAGAATACGAGCTTCGGTATCCCCTGTCGTAAGAGGCGACTAAAAGGGGGCTTTCGGGGTTGTGGGCGGCCAGAGTGGGAGCTCGAACCGTCCATCAGCAACCCCGGGAAGGACGACGGCATACCGTTGTAAGGCGCTGGCAAGCGATGGGGCCTCGCGGGAAGAGCCCAAACACAAGGGCGCCGCGCTTGGAGGACTCCGGTTGTGTTCCTTTCGGAGATCCCGGAGTTCTCCATAAGCGCTGAGGAAGGCCACCGGGGGGGGGGGGGGGTTAGTGGGTAAAAATCCCACATAACCCTGTGTCGCTCCCACGGCACCGGGTACTTTTTGAAGGTTTCCCCCTCGTCAACAAAAAAAAGGTCCCCCCTATTGAAGGTCATTGCTAGGCTTGTCTTTAAGCGCATCTGTATAAAGTTTAGTTGAGTTATGGCAAATAATACCTACACGTAGGTACAACTAGCTAGCTAATAACGATATTGGAACTGTTTGATAGAGTAGGTGCATATATTATCCTCGGGACTACTAAAAGCTACTACTAAAACTTTAGAATTGAATCCTCTCTAATAAAAAGCATTCTGAATGTAGCTAGCACGCATGAACGCACTGTTACTGAAGGCACTTTTACTACAGACGGTTTTAAGTACCATTCAAATTTTGCATATTTTACACCTATCGTTGCTATTCGTCTTTGGTTAAACAAGTCTTTTACCTATCCAAGCGCCTACCTTACCCCTATTTATTTAGACAACCGAAGTTATTTGGGTTAACCAGTAAGTTATGACGTTACTAACTGTTAGGTTAGAATATAGCACAAATAATTTCTAAATTTAACACGCGCATAAACATATTGAAATCTATTTTAACATAAACAGATTATTCTGCTTCACATGACGCTGTATTTGAGATCTGTGATGTGGCGTTTATAATATTCGATGACGAAAAATTTAAAAAAAATATCGTAGGTACCTACCTAATTATTTATTGTATCTTGGAAGACAGAGAAAGAAAAATACTTTTAAGTACTTTGAAATTGTCGTTAAAAATTTCTCACATTAGTACGTAGTTATATGAATCAATCATACCTAATTAATGACAATTTTTTTTAAACAAGTATGTCCATTAGGAACGCATCGCGTCGGATTCAATAAGTGTTACCTACATACAATACTTTAGATAAGCAATATGTTCTAGCAAGTTTGTGCAATTAAAAGTGTTACATTACGTTTATGCTGACATCATCATCGCAGCCCATAATTCTTCCACTGCTGGGCATGGGTATCGTCTCAGAATGAGAAGGTTAAGGCCATAGTCCACCACGACAGCCAAATTCGCATTGACGGACTTCACACACCTTTTTAAGTTTTGAGTAATCTCCTTCTCTTATTATCATGATTAATTTTTTTCAATACCTAATAACTTTGATGTTTTAAATATCTAGATTGAGCGTCGCCCTACAATGAAAACAAAAAAAACAAGGCAATAATATCAAGCATGTGTGCGTGCAGGCGATGTTTTTCACGTTCATCTATTGTCTATGTGTGCGTAATGATATAAAAATTGTGGCTAATAGTTAGCCACAATTTTTTGACACGTTTGCGCGGATTCGATGTTCCATCTCGACATTTATATCATCAAAGAATGAATGCAATAGAATGAAACATCCTATCTCTTTTCTAAGATAACAGATTTCGCTTACAAAATTAAAATATTATTCGATGTTCCATCTAGATATTTAAAACATCTTTGCCTAATAATAAAATAACCCTGAGTAATTTGTACAAAAAGAATTGAATTGTAACAACAAAATAGCTGTCACTAATAACCTCTCACTTCGACATTAAAAATTGTTTGTTACGGATATTACTCTATATTTATCCGCAAACCGTTATGCCGACAAAAGCAGGAAATATAAATTGTGTCAACTGTGTTACTTTTATATTCTTTGGTTTGTGTACTTAATGTCGCGAGGACGTGACTCCACTCAGAAAAGTCGCAGGCTCAATAGTCAGCACGCCTAAATATCTTTATTCTTCTCTTTACAATTTTATTTAGGCTTTGGAAAACTGGCTTTGGAAAGCGCTCATAGCCCGGCGGCTTGCGTCGATCCTAAGCGATCGACAAAGTTAAGCAACAGCGGGCGCGGTCGGTAGTCGGATGGGTGACCGCTAGTGGCAAAAATTTCTTGGCGCTTCCGTGCTTCGGAGGGCACGTAAAGCCGTCGGTCCCGGTTGTTATCGTTTGATAGCAGTCGTTAAGCCATGTCGGAGGCCTTCGGGCGGCTTGAAAAACTTTCGACACTGGGTTGGCCACTAACCCCTCCACCAATCCGCATTGGAGCAGCGTGGTGGAGTATGCTCTAGGCCTCCTCAATAATGAGGAGAGACCTGTGCTCAGTAGTGGGCCATTAGTGGGTTGTAGCATTGGGAAACTAAATCTTTTTTTAAAATAGGTTATTTCGTATTATATTTAGCGTGTAAGTACATACTATCTATGACAGTCTGATTTAAATTGCTTTTTAGCTATTTACGGACTATATCTACATTAGTATTGTAGACTTTACAGCGTTTAAATATAAACTCACGTTAATGGGGTCTTTACATGATGGCTCTAAGAAGAAAATCACTTAATTGCATATTTTCACAATGAATTAATTGAATGATCTTAATGCACTTGTCAACAAATGAGCAGACAAGCCTGCTAAATATTATACATATGTATTGCAAAACGTTTTCTTTAATGTTTTTCAGCAAAGTTTCTGCTGTCACAACTGCACATAACCTATACATTTTGAGTCATTTTGTGCACTTTATGTTGCGACAACGTGACACCACGTCCCTAAGGCGACGCATCGATAGTCAATACTATACAGAATGTCTTTACAATTCAATTCTGTTTATGGCGTTCATTTCTATGTGAGCTTTCTGGGCAGATGCCCTAAATATTATAAGATATTAGACATAAGTTGACTTTGATAAGTATTCGTATAAGTATTGGTACCTACTTAATTATTCATCACGAAAATATGTAGGTTAGTTTTTATCACATTAATTTACTATGTCGCTCCAGTGTGAATTGGAAGTGGGATTAGTGGGCAACGCAAATATCGATAAATCTTGAGTTCACCGAAGGCCTTCGACATGGATTAAAAAGTCGTAATCACCTCGCTACCAACTATCGATCGCGTCCGACAACAAATTTTTTTTTCATTCGGTCAATCATTTCCGATTGATGTAACTAGTCGGGCCATGAGGGGATTCGTGAAGTGAACAATTCACTAAAAGGGGTGATGCAAAATTAACAATATTCATTTATTCATTAAAAACCCAACGCAACGTAAGGCATCAAACATAGGGATGCCGTGTTTCAGCTCATCCAATCTGTTACGTAAGGAAAAGCGGCATCCCTACAACACTCTTTTTACAAGATAGAAGGCGTGATAAAAAATTCAACACACGCTCGAATCCATTTTACAGTATCTGCTTGGTTTTTTACGATATTTTGACTATTTTACTATGGCATTTTTGTAAATTGTCTGGATCAGATCATCGCGATAAAAAGGGTAGCGTTAATTGTGTTTTACAATCAGTAGGAAACACGAGTAATATACCTACTATTATTCAGACATTAACTCCGTTAATGCCAGCTAAATATACATTTATATTGAATATCTATGTATTTAAAAGCTGTGTATTTCTCTTCATAAAAAGACCATAAGTTAGTAATTAATAAATGCACGGCTTAATTTTAATTTAAATGTAACGAAAGTTTGGTGCTAATACGTTAGCTTCCAACTTTTACGCTCCAAGTTGGTGAATATGTCGCGCGCCACTCCCGTTTGATGTCTTTTACTGGGATGCTTTACGAACAGTTTCCAGCATTACATACTAAACTAAGGTTGTTGTTTTCATGTGTTACTTATTTCGCAACACCCGAAGTGAGGGTGTTTGTTGGAAACTCAATTGTTTTAAACTCTATAAACGTGTAGCTAACTTTTCTTTAGATGGCGTATTTCTCACATGGAAAGTAGATGCTTACCTTCTATTCCTATTCTATATACGAATTTTATGTTTTGTGAATTATTTTTATTATGTTCATACTGTTACTTATTACAAAATGAATGTAGCTTTGACAGGTCATTGTAATGTTAGGACAGACAGCCATTCTCATGCACAGATATTTTATTGATTTGCAAACGAACATTTTTCTCTACAAAGAGATGTCAATTCAAAGTCACTGAATTGAAAATTTAATACCTAGGTATGTTGAGCTTCGGAATAACATAATATTGGTACTTAGTAAAGAATAAAACAATAAATCATGTATGTATGGTAACAGCGTGTTAACATTAATTTTGGGGTTTTGTAGTATTAAAATAATGTCAATTAAACGTTGACATTTCTTAATCATGGCTCCAAAATGTCATCTTGAATCTAGGCTAATTTACTCAATCCATTTGCGCAACTTTAGAATTCATTGATGTGGAGATATTTTGATAAGCATCTGTGAACCGTCTCTCACATGTCGATGCGACTAACGAAACACGTTTTACCGGATCAAAGTTCTATTTTGGACGGCTCTGCGAAAATTACGATATAAAACTATCTTGACGATAGGAATTACCGAAGTTATGAGTGTCAATGTTGATTTCCCTTCGCAACGAGGTCGATGTAAACATAGTAGAGTAACATATAGGTATTATATGTCTCTAAGCTTACATGTTTGTAAGCTTGATAAAAATTAAATAATTAGGAATGGAACATAATATAACAGTTCTAGTCTCCAAGCATCGGACTCAATGTCTATAAGAGTTTCAAACTGTGTCAATAATTCATTTTTCATCACTGTGCAAGATGTTAATTTATTACACAACTAGAGAACCGCCCGCGCTTCGCTTCGGGACCCGTAGGTAACAGCCGCGTAGGTCCCGCTCCCGTAGGAATTTAGGCTAAAAAGTAGCCTACTACTCGCTCTCTTCACTCCACCCTGTCTGAGGTGTGTGGAGCCCTCGGGACTGTTAGTTCCCCTTTGGGGGTGTCTCTCGCGGCCCGTTAAAACGGGCCGGTTCTTGGGCTGGGCCCTAAGGCCCTTGGTTGTCCATCTGTGGTTAACCAATAGGTCAAGTCCGGAGAGTGGTGGCCTTTTTACAGGCCACAGAGTCTTAAACGGGATGGGGTTCATCTTTGCGCCGCCCAGGCGATCGAGGCCCTACCGGGTGAATCCCGCTGGTGGGAAGCCCAGCAGGAGCCGATCAGCGCCGGGCGACGACTTACGAAGCCCCAGTATCAGTCAGTGCTAGGCCCGTCCCGCGCAACCAGCAAGTCGCGCGGGAAGGCCCAGTGGTCTGGTGGACGGGTGTGGAGCGGCGCCAGGTCCTGCAGATGCGGGAACCGCGACGCGTCGACACGCCCGAACATGTTGCGTGCCAATCTCTCGATGAAGTCGTTCAGGCTCTCGACTCCAAGGTCCCTCTGGTCCGCTGGCACTATACTGTTGGCTGAGCAACTTGCGGACATCAGTCAACAGGATAGTGCCAGCGGGCGGGCGGTACACTGAATACAGCCGGAGCGGGGAGTAGCCTATTACATTTTCCTATGACTTAAGTAAATTACATGTAGTATTTGACAGCGTAATTCAGAACTTGCAAATGAATTTTATTACCGCCATCTATTAACAACTCCGAAAATGAATATCTAGCAACTAACAAAACATCGATCTTCCCATGGGAATGGGATGTTTTTCCGCGGTAAAAAGTAGCCTACGTCACTCTCCACCCTCCTAACTATCCCCACACACATAAACCTTACCATATAATAGCTTTGTTGCGACATTAGTAAGGATAAGGAAGTAAGGATAGTAAGGATTTAATGAAGTTTGTTGTGTTCCAATGAACTCTTATGATATTTTACTTTTTTTATCGAGAACTATGCACAATTTTTAAATCTTCCATAACTAAATGAGACCTTTCAAACAGGGTGTTTACCCATTACCGGTGAGTTGACGCATTACCGGGTCCACGGGAAATTTTAATTCCCCGTGGTCCCATCGCACTAGAACAACCTGATTAAAGCTACTTAGCCACGTGTCGCGGTAGACATTACGAACAGACAAAAATTGACACAATACATGTCTGCCTCGCCCAGGAATCAAATCTGAGACACCGATCAGACTTCGGGTCATTTATGCTATAAATTTTTAGAGTGACAATATTTTTGTAATCTGATTCAAATCCATGCAGTGCCCACTTAACAATATCACGTTACAGACGGATTCCATTTTTACTATGTGGAATTAGCTATTAAAAATATCATATTTTAAAGTAAAGATAGTAAGTAAATAAACATTGATTTCTGCTATCAAAGGCGGACGCGAATCCGTCCACCGGCGCGGGATTTGCTTTGTTGTGAGTAGGGCTTAAGATGTCCTACGTCATGGGTTTAGATACAAACATTTGTACGTGTGCTTAGGAATTGTAATCCTAGCAGATATAGGGACTCGTTGACACGAGGAGGTCCTTCTAAATATTTGTTTACCGTTAAAGTGTAAATAGAGGATATATACCCACTGTGAGTGACAGTAAACAGAGTTGAGACTAGACGTTGTTCATTATTAAGTCGTGCTATAAATAAATCTATACCTACAATAAATCGTTAAAGCCTGCTGTTATTTATTGCTTCTGTTTACAATTTTTGCCAGTTTATCTGCGTGTTTGCACTTTGCTTTGAAAGTTGGATTCCTCAACTGATGGCTCTAGATTCATATCTTGCATGCACCTCTATTTTTTATGTGTGTATTATAATTTAATTATCGCGTGTGAAGGTGAAGGAAACCATCATGCGGAAACCTGCACCCTGGAAGTACTCCATAATGTTCTCATTGGTGTGTGAAGTCTGCCTCTCCGCACTTGGCCAGCGTGGTGGACCTATAGTTATGCGTTGTGATGACAATGATATATGTATTATGTAACTTTATTCCCGCAAATCGCGGAAATGTTCTTATCGATTTAATGAGGTTATTGTTATTGTATTTTGAACTTATTTTGTACTCATTACGATGGAAAACAAATGATAACTTAAAGTATTCATAATTCTGAATAATGTTTGGATAATAAGGTTTCACTGAATTTAATCTAGCTTGTAAAAACAAATAATCGCTCCCAAATATTATCGTATCATACGATGGTTCGTGTGTTCGTTTGTTGGTTGATTTATAAGTAGCTATTATAGAATCAATTAAGGCATTGAATCCTTAATGTCTGTAGACAAAATGTAAAGGTCTGCACTAAAAACCAATAAACTATTGTTACTGTATTATCACGCTCGCATGTGCACATTGTAAACTGGTTTAACGAGTAAACCCAAGTCTAGGCAATTTGCAAAGTAGGGGAGCCAGGGGCATGTACTAACAAATTTTATTATTTTTGCTGTAATTCTGAACTTAATTAATTTATGGAGATAGGATTTACTATCAACATATAATAACTATCTCTTTTTGACATAGTAATAAAAATAATCTACAATTCGTATTAGTTTTTGCTGTAGAGCGGTTTTTTTAAAAAAAGTCGGCTGTTAATACTTACCCCGTCATTGGGGCAAGTATTAACTACTCTGGGGCATATATTAACGGAAATATTTTGCTTGATTTTCACCATTATTACAATCATAAACACTAAGTAAATATTAATAAATTTTTGTAAAGCATACTATTTATTAATAGAATTAATAAAACTACCTCTTTTTCACTCAATGCCGCTTAATACTTAAAGCTTGATACAACATTAGGTTATTTTTTTATCAACACTTCTTTAATCAGTCTGTAGGTATTACACATTATACTTATAGAAGAAAGTTTCAACGCTCTACCCCTACGATATAACCCTTAATTATACAACAAATATGCAAAAAATAATAACAGATTCATTCATCGTTAACATTAATAAAAGTAAACAAAATACAATCATAGATACAAAAATTAATATCTTTTGCTTGACTTCTGTCAAACTTAATAAATAAGCAACATTTATTCATCATAATCATCGTCAGAGTTGCAGTTAAGGCATACAAAACTGTATGGGTTCCCTTTGATACATTTTCCATGCGCCCATTTATTGCATGACCTATATTTAAACCAATCAACTCCTGAAGTATTTGATGAATACGATCCACCACATGCCATGCCTGTAATTTCTCATTCTGGAATAAAGAAATAAATTTTGTAAAACATCTTTCTACATCTTCAGGGGCAAGTATTAGATACATGTTAAAACTTACCCCTGACATTTTGTTAATACTTGCCCCGAGCATAACGCTTTTAAATTAAACATTGTATGTTTAGAACGACAAAAGATAATTAAATAGAATAAACGTGATATTATAGCTAGATAAATTACCATCAATTGACTATAATCTGTCTGAGTTACATGTATTACATTTACTAAAAATCAAAAAAGTTTTAGTGTAAAAAAGATCGTTTACCTGCTAAAATTCACTCATGACACAGAACTTTTAAACGCGGTGTACGGACGACACCTGACAGGTCGCAACGTGATCGGGACGTTGTTCTTGTCGTCGCATCGCGTACACAGATCACACTCATTAATAGTTTTGCATCTATGAGCTTGTTAATACTTACCCCCGTTAATACATGCCCCTGGCTCCCCTAGACAAAGTCCTTTAAAAGTTTTCTCTCGTGGGAAACATACGCGAGATCCCCTCCATATAGAACTGTCTTATTGTGAATTGTTAGGGGGTTCTTTCTACACAGTGTGAAAAATTTGTGACATATTATTGACCAATAAAATCATATTATTGACTAAATAATAAAAAATAATAAATAGTTTTAGTTGTAATCTCTTTCATTTTCTTTTTAGTCTTTTCATATAGGTAATTGGAACCATAATTTTGTTATAAACAAGGAAGTAATTATTTGAATGTTTACATTAGGTAGGTTTAATTATTTTCTTAATCAGTTTTACATTAAGTAGATAGTTATGTAATAAAGTTATAAAAAAACTGTGTGATCGAAATATGATACTGTTTTCAGTAATTTTGTCACTACCCCAAGTTCGCTAGTTGGAAATCAGTCTTTCACGACGTGCACTAGCTAGATTATACTTTAAATAAAATCACAGGAGATAAGAATATAATTTGAACGTACCTAAATTTAACATACTTATTCGAGTTCCCCTGTCCTTTCGATGTCGCTCGAAGAAACGTGGCTTTGTTATATCACCGTCAATTTTTATGACAGACGGACCAAAGAAAAAATGGAAAATAAAAAGAAACTCGGCTACAAACAAAACGTCGAGGGAGAAATTGTTCATTCACTTGTTTTGTTTTCCTATTACTTTATTCTCTGTATATTCTGTCTGGTGGGTTACTTTACATGCACAGATATGAAACGCTGGAATCAGACAGGGATGAAAATTTAAAAAATAAAATGATCTTTGGGCGTAGTAAGATTAAGTTTTTTTATTTATCACAAGTTAATACCTAATAAAAACTTTTACGTACTTGTGTTTTCATTTAGGTTCAGGTAGATGCAACTTTGTACCTTTGGTAGTACTTTGGTTTTTGAGTAAGATCACAAGTAATGTATCTGTAGTAAAATAGCTTCCGAAAAGTGATAAGAGATTGTTACAACCGAAAATGTAGGTTTGTGTAATTATGGTATCTACCTATACACATTCAAATCTTTCCATAAACCATTTTGTCCTCCTTATGATCGATATGTCCACCTACAGGTACCAAGTTTATGTAGGTTGGAATACACAGGTAATTTATTTAACACTTCAATGCAAACTTTCTTGTTTCACTAACATTTTAGACTCTGTTAGTTTCAATTTAAAACCATACACAAATTTAGCAGGGAATGCTAGTTCCGCGTTGCAAGCTAGACCTTAATATAATGCGGTGTAATGTTTCGTAGCGCTCACGCTTTAAATCTTTTGAATAAACTAGGAGCTTTAAAGAATACACTGCAGCCCAAGGAAACCAGCACGGCTATGCGGAGTTTTCAACTAATTCGGTGGAAGTGAGCTCAGCCTTTCATTCTACGTAAACTCTTTAATTTGCCTGCAAAGCGTTCTTGTACTGAAAGGCTTGATGAAGATTAATTACGAGGAAATTATTCGGGCTAACCACACTTGTTCAATGCAGCGGAGTTTGTTTGGATCGGCATAAATATAGAGGTCGTTGATTAGTTGTTGTTCAACTACATTTTTTTGATTGCAATAGATTTGCTTGGTTAAACAAATCAATCGTTTATTTTTTGTCAATAACTACGGTATTATTAAAATACATTAGCTGTTTACTTAAAATATAAATAAGTAGCGTTAAAGTATATCATTATAAGACTAAATTCATTGCTTTTTGTAATTACGACAGCAAAATACTATACATACATACAAAGTATGTTATATCAATGCTCGCTTTTGTGTACTTACAAAATAAAAATATAAACAGAATAGTATATAACGTGGTCTATGATTGTTTTAATCGAATTCTGTGAGTGTGTGTTATAAATGCGTATTTACATAAAAACCGTGAAGATATACGTAGGAACAATCGGTACATGTAAACATATTTTCACCTTTGCAGAAGTGGTGCGTAAAGTAGGTACGAAGAAAGAGTTGCAGTTGAATCACGTTCCTAAAGTTGTAAAGTTCATGAGAGTCGGAGTATATAAAGTTTGACTGTGAGTTATTTTTACACAGGAGATGAGTTAGTGATATTATAATAAAATATAACTGAACGCACCTCTGTTGAAAAAAACTGTTATTAGGGGTCTTAACAACGTAATACAATTCAAAACAATAAGATATTGTTAGAATTTGTCTGTTGATTGATATAATTAATGTGCGGTTTTCTAATCTATACCTAGCGGTCGGTAGTCGACAGTGTCATTTGTTTTATTTCAATCAATTCGTAAATAAGTCAGCTGTGCCATTATGCGGTACTAAGAAATGGCAGTTGGCTATAATTACTTGTATTTACACTGTCATTTGTATCTGTAACCGTGTTCAAATCTCAAACAATATTTCAATGATTGCCCACGAGTTAGAGTTAAGTTGACGTAATAAGTGTAGAATGTAACACAAGTTATAATATTAATGACAATGATTTGATTAATTATCTTTTATAAAAACCTAGTGCCACAAAACCTTGCTCATTTATAAGGACATGTCGTGCGCCGCCAATGACCTACTTAGCACGAAGACTATGGTCATTAAATATTGAAGTATCTTAATAACCATCTTCTAGAATCATGAATAGTTAATTGTATTAACATTTGCTAATAATATTATAACAGTCCTGACTGGATTTCACTTAGAGAGTACTGTGTTTAACAGGTTATTTTATCTTTGAGCTAACAAGGCTTTCTCTAGACAAGGAACCTAAATTCATTAATAAATAACATTCCATGTTGGCTGTTTGTACTGGTTTCGTCTATGCTACCTGCAAAACAGGAAATTCTACTAGGGAGATGCGTGTATATGCCCCATATTATAAAGTAGGTATTAATTTATTTAAGAATTCCAGTTACGATTACTTAGTTGCTTTAACGGCTGAAGAACTATTTCTAAATTCTGTTAAGATTTTCACCTAAATTTGTGAAAAAGAGGCACCTGAACATTCCGAAATAGTATGCCTGGTATTGCAGTTTAAAAATATCGAAACGATAGAGTAGATTTTGTCTCCAGAGAGCATCATGGGTCATGAATTTGTATTCTTACCAACTATTTTGCATTGTGTCTCCTGTATAGCTACGATTCTTCGTAGCCGGTGTAGCATAGATACCTAATCTAACGATACATTATAGGTACTTTACTTACCGGTTACCTAATGTAGATTTCCAAGAACAAATTCTTATAAGAGGTAATGGTTGTGTGGTTATGCGGGTTTTAAGAACATTCTTTAAGAAATTCAAATAAATACATTAATTCTAGTTTGTTTTTTTAGGACGTAGTATCTGATAATATGTCTTTCAATTGTGGACAAAAGACAAAAGAAGACGAAGGGCATCTTCGAAGGGGATTTGTGGAATAAGCCAAATTTATATGCACGTAAATTCGAAAAAGCCATCGAATCAGATGATTTAAGAGTCCATCACACAAACAATTTTTTATTATAATAAAATCACAGTTCTGTTCTGTCAAAAAGTGCTGTGTTGGAAAAAAAGGACCAAGTTTCTCTAGATTTTTCCTAAAAAAAGTTTCCACATCTGAATACATCAACTGATTTCAATGAACTTCTACCTAATATGATCATACCTAATGAAGCTCATTAGACTTGTAGTAACGAAAACGTTAAAATGAGTTGTACAAGCAAAGTTTTGTAACTGGCAAGGGTAAGGCGGTCCTAATTAATTAATTCAACCCCTAGTCGCGATATCACGAGAACCGCCAACTGAGTAAGTTGGGGATAATGTGATATTAATGTTATTCGCACTAATTTGCTAGCGGCTCTGGAATGAGGTCACGCCAGCTCCAAATTGTCTAAATAATTACTGAGCCGCCAGGCCACAGCATATAACTAACACTAGCTACAAGAACCTTCAAGTTTCTAAGTAATTACGTTGTTAAGCCAGAAACATATCACTGATGATTTTTATTCTGTTTCAAAGTTAAACAGATTAAAATAAACAAAACACTGTAATTTACTTGCGGGTAAATTATGACTGCAGGACGAGGAGACGAGACGAGACGACGAGACGAGGAGACGAGGAGGACATTATGTACCTATAAGTTATTTTTACTAGGTTTATAATACTTATACTTACCTACTACTAGTGGAACTGCTCTCGCTTCATTTCGGCAAACTTAATGGTCCTTTAGGATTCTGCCTGGGTTACTTCGGACCTTCATTTTGAGTTAGTATCATTTTGGTCACCTAGAATATTTTCTACTATAGTGGCATTTCGAACTTTCTAATAGTTTCTGAGATCCTTATATCCACACTGGTCTGGTAGATTTTTTTAAAATTTTCGTCCATAAAACCTTGCCGTCACGATTACAAACACAACAAAAAATTAACCCAATCGGGCCAGCCGTTTTCGAGTTTTGCGCTTAGCAACGATTTTATGTAGGCTCTATGAAAGTTCAGTAATCACAGCTCTGTAATCTGCATAGCAATATCAATAGCTATTTCTCAGAGGAGTGGGATACCCAGGTTTGCCAGCACGAAAGTGACTTGAGAGTTTGAAAAAATATTTCGCAGTAGATGTAGGTATATCATATAATGGATATAAGCAAGTGGGTACATAATTATACGGTCAAAGTACCAACTCATACCTAAAACATTACTACATTACAAATATTTTGTACATCGTAAAATAAACAATGTCTAGTGACCCTGAGATCTGACTGTTTTATAGAAGTTACTCGATAACAAAAAGATTTGAGGTTGGGTTCTTTGTAAAAATACTAGGATTCATTCATATTCATTGAATAAAAATTAAAAAAGTTTGTTCAAAAAGAAAAGGAATAAAATCGTTCGTGTTGCTATCTTCTGTTCTCAAACAAAAAAATGAAAGTAGCTAATAATAAAGCGAATTTATTCATTACTAGTTGTGCCCGTAATATCGTCATCTTGGGAGATTTTCCCGCCTATATCCCGATCTCTGGGGAAATCCGACATAAAAGTAGCCTATGTACTAAAGCCCTGAAACCCTTTCTATATACAAATGAAAGTCCCATTAAATTCAGTACAGCCGACGCAACATTTAAAAAGTTTGTGTGTTAGTGTAAAAGTTTGTGTTTTTATATTGTGGAAGTAGGACCTAAATACGAGTACAACCACTTAAGAAAACACAGTTGCTTAGAAATCATAGATAGACTCTTCAATTTTCTTCACCTGTATGTACCTATAGAGTGCTGTGACAGCCATGTACCTAGTAAGTAGGTATAAGCCAACTCCAGTTCAAATTCCGGTTAGAAAATGTTTGTGTTTCGAGAATGTTTGTAATTATGGCATTTGTCGTCACTCAAGGAAATCTTTATTGGGAGTTAAGTATGTGTGCGTGTGTGTCCACATAATTATTTTATTGAACAAGTGTTTGATGAAGGTCGATATCGTTGACAGATTATATTGAAGTACCTTCTTAATATTTCTACTATACTTTACCAATACGCACAGCAACACCGTCTGGTCGGAAGCTCGTTCAAATTAACAGACGAGAAGGGTAAATCAGTAATATGTTGAGATTGAAGTTTTATAAGCCGATTTTTATCACATGTTTCACTAATATATTCAACACAGAACTTACTTAATCAGCTGCGGTAACTTCCAAGATGCTGTCCCTCTTCTATTTCGTCCAATAGGGAATTTAACTGATTGCAAGTAGACGTACTTAATTAAAGTTTTAGCTAGCAGTCGCTCCGTGCAATATCACGCGAACCACTAACTATATTACAGGTAGGTAGATACGTACAGGATAATGTAATATTAATTTGCTCCATTTCGCAAACTGCCTTGGATTACGGACATGTTCACTCGAAATCTTAATGACTACTAGACGGCTTGATACGGCATGTCTATTGGAACACATCATATTATGATGTTATTGCGAATCGGGAGATTCACGTTAATGTTTGTATAAAAGATAATTAAGTGATGTTTAATCATTTGTACTGGTACGAGTATACTTTGGCTGCTGACACACAAGTTGATTTGAATTCGAAGGTACCATGAGTTAGAAGTATGTTTAAGGTGAAAATACCTACTACGTCATTTGTTTGGTTTTTTTTATCAGTTGCTTAAGTTTACTGTTGGTCTTTCGATAGTTGAAGCTACAGGAACCCCGAAGCATTCCACTGTTCAACTATGCCATAATATGCGTCATTCTCATTGACAAAGTATTTACGATTCATGTTTCGGTTTAAAGGAGAGTCAGCTACACTCATAAAATAACCACTTCTTTTTCAGCAGTCAATTTTCTAGGGAACCACCAATTGTTTAGAGTAGGTCCACGACAGTTTGATTTCAGGTGAAATAAATGACATGTAGCTAAGTTGCATAGTGACTTTAAAAGTGATACTCCTTTATAAACTATATGCAGTCAACTTGGGTAAATTTGAAATTCGGTGAAACTTCGACGTTAACAGTGTAACGACGGTGCGCAGGTCCATATTTGTGTTTTAATTTGATCGAACCTCATGTTGCGTAGCAACACTAAAATTAATTTAAAATTGTCTGTGTTATGGCAACACTCTCTCTCTTCCTCCTACGTTAAAGTGGCGAATAAATGTGTCCCAGTGAAGCTCTCCAAGTTTTATTCTTTTACCACGCCCAACGCCTTACTACTACCAGCACCTACCATCCAGCTGCAGTCCTAACACCTCATTTATATCATTTATGTATAATAGTTTCTTGAGGTAGAGCTCGCCGTTATATTAATACCTACTTAAATTGTTGTTAAAGTTTCATTGAAATTCAGTGTTACCTACCGGAGTTGATTACACTTTATTAAGTGCACTTTTTTATTGTTAGATGTCTAGATGGCAATTTCACATACCTCACCTATGTTGGTTGTCCGCCCATTCTCAGAAATTTATCATTCATACTTGTAACCTCGTAAGTATTAATGATTAATTTCTGAGAATGGGCGTAGTCAGTATGTAATATACATTGGAGAGGTAAAGATAATTTTACGTTCTTACCTTTGTGCACGGTGCAATGGCAGTACGAGTACCATGCTAGACAGCTGTTCGGAGAGGCGGGTATGATTTTCAGCACGCGGAGTTTGAAGGATAAGTTTTAATTTTTGGTCTCGGTCTTAATATGAATATGGTATGTGAATGCTTATCTTGTGTGTTAGGTACCCAAGCAAACAGTTTACAGATAAATCTTAGTATGGGAATGTGTGCGTAGTTATTTGTAAAAAATCATGTGTGATAGGTATCACTCATAAACTTTGTTAATGGCGGTAGCTTGATTAATAGTAGTTCTGTGTTTGGTGTTCTGCTAAGTGTATGAAAACTTTGGTGCAAAATGAACTGCTAATTATAAGGAAACAAGAATAGTAATTTGTCACAAGTTTATTCCCAATCTTTGGACCCTATAATGCATTATAACTAATAATGACATAAATACAATATTGCCATAAATTAAACGTCTCCAAATTAGGACTTCATAGCGATTGCTATTTAAATCTACGTCTTCTGTGTAAAACCAATTTATAAGAACAATATAATCACAAATATTTAATATAGTTTTTAAAAGTTGCAAACTCGTTTTACAAGAGGACGCATCCAAAGCTGTAGTCTACAAAGCAAGATCAAAGCTCAACTTTTAATTATTTATTATATCTAATGTCATTATCCTAAACTAGACACCTATATAATTTACTAAAGTAACATTTAATATTACAAGAATAAGGTTCCTTATAAATATGAAACAGGTTCAGTTTCTATAAAACAGTAAACAGAACCAGTGTTTAAAATATTGTCTGAAGATTGAAAAGACTGTAATTTAAATCGAATACAAGAGATTTAAGTGAGTTTGTTGGAGACTCGAGATTAAGAATTCGGAGGGATATCGGTTGAATAAAAACTTCGATTGAGGATGAGCTCAAATTTATTTGAATTAACAATGACGTCTCCAATGCCACAATACTCCATGAAGTAAGAAAAGAAAATTAATGAACATCTATAAAACTTGTAATAATGATAATTAAGCTAAATTTATCACTATTTTTACAATGTCATTATGTTTTTTTCTTAAACCACAATAACACTTTACCATTGCTCTAAAAGCTTTAAATAATCCAAGTCACACAAATCTAACAATTAATTACTAACTATATAGTTTGTATGGTTTACTTTGCTCGATATACAAATAAGTTTCAGCAACGATCTAACTCTTTTGTCACCGAAGTTTAAAACGAAACCATTAATACTGAAATCCGAAGCGAACAGCTAAAAATATTTTGGTAATTAAGCCATATCATCCATTAGCTATTAGTCTACGAAGTAACAATTAAAATAATGTTAAAATGATCTAATGCGAAGATTTAAAGTAAATTGCGCGACACTACCCGGGTACTACGCGTAACGACCACTTGCGAACACAATCTATTCCACGTATTCCATTTCAACGTACGAAAACAACACTTACTAGGTATTTGATACTCCGAACGATTTTTTTAATGCTATTCATATGTATCTCTTAGATTAGATTTAACTAAATTTATTAAGGGGCACAGAATTGATATGTTTCCGATGCACGGTGTTTGTGTGTTACCGCTTCACTTAACCTAACTTGCAAGGCGATGCTACACCCCTACTCTACCCTATCACATGCGGGCCAATGTCACGCGTCGCCGGCCGCGACCTTTCCAAACCAACCGCTTCGATTTTACAGTAAACGTTAACAAAATAGTACCGCTTCAGTTTGCACAGAGCGCTCTCGCAACAATAAAACAAAACGGAAATCCTCAGCCAACAAAAGACATATTGTTACGCAAGCGAAAAGTAAGCAAAGATGGAGCTATTATCAGATCGTCTGAGTCCGCAGTCGCGGGCGGGCAACTGCGCGGTTGCTGTGTAATGCCTCGATAGTTCGTACTCGGTTAAAAGGTTTCTGATCGTGAGCACAGCTATTATATAGAAGTATGAAGAAAACTCTCGCAAACGGGACTCGCGGACGCAGCCAGACCGAAAATAACTCGGTTGTCGAGCGACAACTCCCCTAAACCAACGCTGAAGACTTAGCGTGACATATAGCCGATTGCATTAAGTAGTAGACGAGGATACAGAATAAACGTCTCTATGAAACCGCTCTTTACTTCTAATTACACATTAATATTACACGATGATATGTATCGAGTAGTCCCGCAAAAGGTGACGTAGCCGTGTCCGCAGCCACTGGACGTCTCTTACTCGCTATCTACGGTTGTTGGACGGAATCATGGCGGCGGCGGCGTCTCTCGCATCACCCCTCGCATATAGGTACCATTCGCTGGACGATAGTGTCTTCAAATGGTACACGAGAACGGTATATAAAAACTCTCACATGCTACAATGACTTTACACGACGGATGTGCACAGGTTTTCGTAGTCATCCTTTTCAGAAATATTGTAACAGAACTCAGAGACGTTACTAATTGTTACCTATTTCGATGATGGTTAAAGTATTTCCATCCCGTTTGATAAATAGCGATAGAACAAGACATTGCGAAACAGAAACAATTGAATTTAATTGAGGTCTCTAGGAGTTATTTAAAATCCCTCGTGAAAGCCATCATATGATGCGAGGTGCTACAACAGAAAAGAAATAATAAACTTTTCGTTGTATTCGCAAATCTACGAAACGACGCCGCTCGCCGAAGGTGTGGGAGATCGCTACTATACTATTACACAATTACTTACATACAAATTAGCATATTATATATCGAATTAAATAAGTAAACATTGACTTAGCTTAGTTATTATAACTGACAGTGAATTACGAATTTAATAGAATCAGATATTTTAAGATATGAAATTCATCTGGTTAAAATAAATATAGTTCAACAACAGATAAGATAGTTAGTCCAATGAACTTTTTAAAGATTGTATTGCATTTTGTTATTATAATATAATTCATCGTTTGTAAAATAAAACTTAACCACCGCACGTTAAGAACACAATTTGGGCGAATTCTTTTTGTACGAAATTGCGCATCGATTTAAATCGATATAATAGATCGATTAAGACATTTGCCCAAACGTTGGGCCCAACATGCGGAGCGACAAATCTATCGACCCTGATACTTGACGAACATCGACATACGGCATTCGCAATCTCCGAACGAATACGAACCTTGCAATACATCCGCCAGTAATACGCGCCCTACAAAATACGAGTTTGGTACGCACTGAGGTTAGTATTTATAATTAGGTATATTGTTTATCTTTGGTCTACACGCCATGACGCTCTGTATATATAGTGTGAAAGTTACAGTTACTATAAATAACGTATAAAATTTAGCTAAGTCAAAAATTGACGATATTTCTATTTATATATTGACTAAGAGATTTTCATAAGAATTCACATGCGGAATTTCTGCCTTAAGACGACTTCGGTCGCGTGAATACCACAAAGATTTCTGTCGCTTTAAGATTTTATTCCGAAAATCCAAACCTTATTATTATAGCCTAAGCAGGGATTTTTTTTTACTTTTTTTTCGTATAATTTTTACATGTTTACATCAGCAGAATATGTCACTAGATACCTATTATATAAACATTAAGATCTTATATTTGGTTTATTGCTATCTCGCACCGAAGTGTACTTGCAATGTCACCGCGTCTCACCGAACATAAGGTAACTAAGTATCCATTCCGTATGCGATAGTCAACTAGCTAAAAATAAAAAATATATTAATTTTTCATTTGATTAAACCTAACGCTTCAGTTAATTTAACATCATTACACCATTTCATTATTATGTATGAATAACTTTCATTAAATAGTAATGTAACTATACGGAACCTCTACAATAAATACCCTTATCTAATTTATAATATTTACCTAATGGTTACACAATAAAAGTAACTACTAAATTTTAAATTAGATTATTACCAAAAAGCTCGTCGAAGCATGCAAATAGAATAATCGTTTCACTATACAGCGATGGCGCGTGTCGCCGAGAAATTATCACTAGTTATAATACGATTACACTTAGTTATTTAACTCTCATAAGGCCAAGGCTAAATTCTCGCAACAAGACTGAACCGATCTCGATCGTATCGCATCGTATACAAAATAGTAACGTCTAAAGGAACCCATAATCAACAGTAAATATAATATAAGTCTTCTAAGTTGTTTCGAATAAAAAATCACAAAGATTTGGAAAAAAATTTCCGCAAGGCACAAGAAAGATGGGCGTGTCGGTGATTGGAGAGGGTTTCGAGAGAGAAAAAGAGAGGCACAAGGAGAGAGTGGTAGAGGAGAAAGAGAGGGGATGGGGAGAGGGTGAGTGACGAAGGATACGATGCGAGTCGACGGGGCCAGTGTTGCCACTACTTGCCACCGAGTGTCCGAGGGGCGGACAGTCCGCGTCCTACCGCGTCAGTACATCGTACGTCATAATCCATAATTATTGCAATAATACCATTTACAGATAGAAAGGACCGTAAGACCAACACTAGTGTGCCAGCGTTTTAACGAGTGAATCAACATTATAAAAATGACTAAGAAAAGCATAGGTAAATATAATTTGAAATAGTCATGAAATTCATTTAAATACGCTAACATTATTGAGACTAAAACGAAAGTATCGTTATTATTACATACAAACTTCATTAAAAATCATTCAACTTGAAATATTATTTAACAAAACGTAATCTTTCTATGAAGGGCACCTTTGGTTTTTAGCTTATTCGAATGAGACATTATCCTAAAATGTTTAATTTCTGGTATTACACTATACTTCAATAACAAATCCTCTCAGTTGTAAACATCGGCCTCGTAAAAATAAATATACAAACTTTTCCCATACAATAAGTTAGTTGTAAATAAATCTTATATTACACGATAAAATGATATGAAATAAAAAAGATTACAATTTAGATGGAAAATAATGATTTCAATCATTAATATTCTCATTGCAAACGAGAAACATTAAATCTGGAATGTTAATAATAATACAAAATAACCCTTTTTATACTAAATTTGGTATCAACAAAACACACCACACCCTTGACGCATTAAAATACATACGAAACAATAATGTACAGGAGATGAGAGCTATACCTATATACAATGTACAAACAGTTGTGTTATTCTTGATCCTTAGCCGTTGAAGTGGCAGGTGTTGCAGCAGGCTTGTGCTTCATCTCCTGGTATGATACCGATGCGAGGATCAAGATTGCGCGTCCCTCAGTTCGCTGGTTGTCAAGTGCCAAGAGTCACGAACGAGCTAATGCTGTTCGCCCTCTTCTCCGCCTTTGGCTCCCTGGTAATGAGAACAATTGTTAGCAATTGAAACGTTTAAAGAGCGATCTCACCGTTACTTAGTTTACTTTCAATCAGGCATTTAGTAACTATTGTGCTTGGTGCAAGGTGAGATATTAGTATCCGATACCTACTGTACCTATTACTTTGGAAACCATAGAAGTTTTGTGGTTATTGAGTATTGCTTAGGAATAGCTTAAATTAAATATGTACATCGGGTATGGAATCCAAAGTTTTAGAGTTTTCATAATGTGATACGGCGCAGACTTCCAGTTAACTTAAACTTAATTGCATCTACGTAAAACGTCTTGAGCGCTTCCTTATTCACTGCAACATCTCCACGAGTTCTTTGAATCCGTTCGAAAACGTAACTGGAAGTCTGCCCTCATACCACTGTCTTATTGTGCGCGTGCATACTTCATGTGCGAGAATCCAGCCGTTGTGTGCCAATTTATGCCTGGCGTATTCGAGGTGGATGGCGCCCTCCGAGCTGAGGAGAAGCGCGCCCTGCAGACGGGCCAGGGCGGCGGCCGCGTCGCTCGTGGTGAGGAAGTCCACGAACGCCACCGGCCCAGTGCTCCCGGCGCCGCCCGTCATCAGCCGCAGCCGCGAGAACCCCGGACAACTGTCACCATCATGCTCACATGTGCCGGCACTCGTACCCAAAGTCTCGTGTGTTTCATGTTCAGTCTGTCTTTTTCTTTGTCTTTTTCCGCCTTTCGCGTTACTTACGACCAATTGTTTGTATCCGTGATTTATGAATGCGAATCCCGTTAGACTAGGATCCGATTGTGTTGAGTCTTTAGTCTGGTTTATTTAAAAGCTCCCGTTTCGATTCGAATGTTTCACGTACACTCTTTACGAATTGGAAAGAGTGTACCTGTGTTCCACTCAGTTTTGGAATAGGTGCGACTTATGTTGTATACCATTATATATATTATGTGATGTTCTGTGCGATTAATACAATACGACTAGTGTGTAGCAAGTGTAGATATAATATAAATGACGTTTGAATGTCATGCTTGAAGTGGTACGGGTGCAGGCATCATTTGTCTCACACAAACGACAATACTCACATAATAATTAAGGATTCGTCTGATTTGTCATTGGTGTGAGATAAGCAGGTCACATCAAGATACAAATTAATATCCAGCAATGGACGACATAGTGATATTCGGTGCTACATGCACTGTGAACAATACAGTCACTTTATACCTAGAATTAAATAATATTATTGTGGTTTAGTTGCATAGGACTTTTACGTACTCAGTTACCATGCATTATATTATGGAGTATAGTTTCGACTGGAAACACAATTATATTTAGAACTGATAAATTAATGCTGTTGAGATTATGAAGTTATCCAAACGATGAATTTATTAAGAGTTATTTAAATCGGTACAGCTATATTGGTGAAAATCAGATAAATGAATACTAATCACATGTATCTTTAGAAGAGTTAAATACTTGTAATAATTCCTGTAGATATTTTTAAAGATGTTCATTTACTTATGTTGATTCATGTAGGTAATCAATGTATCTTTAATTATGTTCTAGAGTAGTAGTTACTTAAAATTTCCAGTCGAGACTTTAAAAGCGTGCATTTTTTGCAGCTACATACCTGCTGAATATTTCCTTCAGCTCGTGTTCAGAGACGAACTGTCCGAGGTTAGCGACGAATAGCGTGGAGCAGGGCGGGGCCGGGTGTCCCGGGTGTCCCGGGTGGGCGGGGTGCGCCGGGTGGCCCGGGTGCGCGTGGCCCGGGTGAGCTGGGTGGCCCGGGTGAGCTGGATGGCCCGGGTGAGATTGCGGCGCGGGCGCGTGCGGGGGCACGCCGGCACCCGGCGACCCCAGCGCAGGCGCGGGTAGCACGCAAGCGCCCAGCGTCAGAGGGGTCTGTGCGATACGAGCGCCAACGTTTTATCGTAAATATTCGATAGGTAGTATTTTGTATTCTCAATTAAGATTATCTATAATTTTCTACGTTATTTTAAGTAACTGATGTACTCCAATAAATGATGTTGGGTATTTCAATCCAAAACACCTGACAAGAAGTTATAAGTTGCTCGTTCCAATGCTGGACAGATTTTATGAAAACCCTTAATAATGTTCAATGTTTTTCTACATTTCCAGAAACCCCAAAAAGCTTGGGTCGACTAAGTGTGTGAAAATTAAAACTCTAATTGTACTCCGAAAAAATGGTTGACGCAAAACCATGCTGTAAGACGCCCATTTAGGATTTATCGATTAGATCGGAGCAGACCGAAACGGTCTTAACAGACAGATCTCTTCAAGGCGTGGTGTGTACTCACGTGGTGTGGCCTATCGGCGGCAGCTAGTCAGAGGTAAGAACGGACCGGCGCCATCTGGGGGTGGATGGCGGGATGCACCAGTCCGTGCGACAGCGCCGGCAACTCCCCGCCGTACGCCAGCGGGTGGTGCCACAGCTCAGCGCCTCCGCCCGGGAAGAACGGGCTCGCTAAGTCTGCACCATCAATATCACTCGATAAACGTGTGAACGCGACACCCATCAGTACCGTGTAAGCAGTGTCGATAGGTATGACATTGAAAATTGTCGAACGATTCAATAATAGGTTCCAAACAGCGTCGTGTACACAACAATCTTCAAGTTCATTCCTCAGTTTATTCAGCACGAATTGTAGTTGTTAGGCCATTTTGTAATACTAACATCGTTGTGAGATTAGAATACCTAGGTTCTAACGTAGTTTATTTACAAAGTGCTCATGACATGTTTTCATGTTTCAAGATATTTACTTTTCAAGTTTGTCCACGATACAACAAAGTCGAGATTTGTACGACAAAGCAGCGGTAGCGTTAACAACTAACTTGTTTCGTTAAAATTTAATAGGGTCGTATGTGAAATGACATTAATATATTCCGCATGAAAACATGTGACATGAATTAGTTGAGAGTGGCAAGAACCCGACAGATTAAATTGACAGGTAGTATATAGTTTCACGGAGCTAGGCTTTGCGTGGTACGTGTAAGCGATTACAGATACTTGCCCAAATTTGCGTTCGCTCGAGATAAATAAACAGAATTCTAAGTAACCCATTTTATGTGAAAACATGAAGGTAAACATATAGTTTATTGAAGGCCATTGTTTCCAGTTTACGACATGGATGTGGTGAAAGCGGTTTTTGGTTTTTAATGCAAATGTAATAATAAACTAGGTAGTCCACCTGATGGTAAGTGGCCATTGCAGCCCATCTGCAGCCAATCTGAAATGAAACAGAAGTTCCATCTTAGGTTGGTCACAAACGCGTTGCCACTCCACAACTCCATAACAAGAGACTTCTTGGAAAGTAACAATCACTACTTCTTTCTTTGTATCGTGCGCGATGTATCGAAAGGTAAGAAGGTAATCAAGAATTCATCGGTTAGGTAAGATGAGTTTGGGGAGGGGTTTCGTGGGCGATTCGAGCGAGCGCCGGGCGGTGTGTGCGTCGGCTGTACTTACGTCCAGTGAGTGGGTGCATCAATGCGGGGTGTGCTGCTGGCGCGGCGGTGGCAACGGCCGGCTTCGGCTTGCTGACCTTCGTGTTGCTTTTAGCGAACTCCAGCCGAATCGTTTGCGGCATGTCGGGGTCGAACCGGACACCCTGCTGTGAACAGCCGCGAGCGGTGCGGCGCTCCGATATAATGACGATGGAGGTCGGGTGCCATACGCCCCCGGCGGACTCCGCGTCCACCGGAAGGTGCAGGGGACACACGCATTAGGATTGGGACGTACGCAACTTTGTCAACATTGGCACTGACTCGAGGGCTCAACCGTTTGAGACTCGAAACTATCGATCGAATTAAACTATCAACGGTCAAGGAACGCTTGATCAATTCGAAATATTGCAACTGACATGAATCGATATTGACTTTTCGATCGGTTTCTTTGCACCGTTCGAAGTTCGCGCCTGCGCCTGCTATGGTGACTGAACACAGTGCTCGGGGTGTGACATCAAAACCTGTCAAACAGTGACATGCAGTTGCGTATTTACACCGTAACATATCGATCACACTCCGATATCGGGGGGCTTGGTGTCCCGACTTGATGGCTCGGCGATTTGATATGTGCATGGGTTTAGCATAACTTACGATGCGGTTACTCGACTCAGGAAAATGTTATACCAAGACTACAATGAGAATATTAACTATAGTGCTTTATTGGCTGTGTTGAGGCATGTGATGAGAAGAGGTTTAGTAACACCGTGCTTTGTATTTTGTTTTAGTATTTACAAATAGCTTGTTCTATTCTGCGTATCTGGTTATCACAGATCGTAAAGATTATATTGTTGCAGTCTGTTCTATCTCATTGTGTTCAGAAGCGATTCGTTTTGATAAATATATTGTGATACTTATGTAACCTGGAACGAGATACATATATATGTGAGTGATACCCTTATTTGTTATTGTGTTGGTATGCAATGTCCTCTCCGTACAACAGTGTATGCCCCTAACTTTTTCTACGATATTGTTTTCGCTACACATGAATATATTAATATACCATAGAATATCCCTTGTAAACATAATTATTTTAGCTATGAAACTCCAGATTTATTTTAAGTTAAGTGGTGACGTTGGTTAGTACTTGAATCAAATTAAGTTATATCAACTGTACTAACCTGAAGGTCCTGCTTAGCCGCTTCAGCGCCGGCGCGAGTGTGGAAGGTGACGAAACCAACCGGCTGCAAAGAGTAATCATATTTATTCCATCACCGATCGATCGCAGATATGGAATTAGTTTAAATTCCATCTCACACATATGCTAGCAGCTGTCCCTGTGATTAAGATACTTATGAGATTGACGGAGAGTTTAAAATGCCGTAAGTAAAATTTGCTTTCAAGACTAATTGAAATATGAGCACAGGTAAGCTAAGAAATTTATTACACATAAAAGTATGAAATATTATTCATAAATAGACCGATAAATGGGAATTACATTGTAGACCATTAAATAAACAACAATGTTTATTGTATGATATATTAAACTAATTCATGTAAATCACTTACCGATGCAGTTTTTCCATTCTTGCTGGTAACTTTTAACAGGGAACCTTCGTAGCCCTAGACAAAAAGTTAAACATTAACAAATCATTTTTCCTTACATCCATTACGCTAATAATACAGAAACACGGCTAAAGCCATCGTAATTGACTTGCTTTGTATCCGTTGGAAACGTGAATGTCATTATGACGTAGTAAATTTCATTTTGAAGGAAATAGGGGCGGTTGATTTAAAAACGGTGTAGTGCCGTGCCAGGCACGACCGCCGATCACGCGACGCTAGACCGACCCCCCCGATTAAACTTTGGCCACCTTGATACCCTCAGCGCTATCCGTGCCAGCACGGAGTCGAACGTAATCCCCCGTATCGGTAGACAGAACCGATTCCATTCCGAATATTACGTATAGGAAAATGACATTTGATATTTACGACGCAGTAATCCAAATCGAGATCTTTCGAACGTCGCGTGACGGGAGCGAAGGCGCTTTGTGTATTACTTTCTTGTGCGATCAAATACGTATGGATATGAAAGAGTTCATTCGCACGACATATTGAAACGAACGTGCAATGAAATGTTTTTGAAAATATATCGCCATCTATTTTTATGGACTGTTATGTCTGTACGGACTGAAAATTTAAACATACCTCATATGCTCGGAACAATAGATATAGCTCTCGAGGCTTTGCGTCCATCGGTAGGCCGCTGACGAACAATGTCCGCACCTGTAACAAACAGAATACGAAAACTTAATTATAATTATAATAGCTCTGAAAGAGTACTGAACCACTATGAAATATTATTTCAAGCAGTTTATAAATGTTTACGTCGCGCAACTATGCCGTTGATGTAAAATTACCGGTAGGTACCTACTTAAAAGGTAAAGAAAAATAAGGCGACAGTAATAAATTGATACGCATTCATATTGGGATTGTTGTAACTAGGTCTATTATTATTTCGTATGTTCGTTTTCCTTTATTTTTCCATCGTTTAACAAAGCATCGACATTTATCAGAAACGAGCACAAAAGGGCCGCGGGATCTTTCACCGCCACTTTTTCCCGATTCCTTAGCCGCTTTTGTAAATGTTTCATCGCATTAATTCGGTGGGTCCATTTAATGAAATAAAACAGAGCTCGTAATGGCGGCGCGATTTGGCGCGTGCTGGAAATGGAGATTAATTGCTGGTAACACCGGCCGCCGCCAATGTCGGCGCCATCTTGTTGTGCACTTTATTTATGCGTCTGAGTTTCACTTTTACGAGATTTTCTATGACTCCCAAGGAGCGAACGGATGCTAAGGGGACGCTTCGAGTGCTTTTGTTTATTTCACGTGGACGATGTTACAATTTGTAAAGGTAATTTTGTATAAACCTATAATACATTTACTTTATACCTACACAATAAGTAAGTATACCAGCACCATTGACTCATACTCATACTGATAAGTAGACTTTTTTTCGTCTAATCTACTTATTAAAAGTAAATTCCTACAATACACTCGCACCTTTATACTGTAGTATGATTGGCAGTGTCTGACACGCACGAACTGTACGAAAATAGACAATTTCAGGTTCAAGTAGGTAAGATCCGAGTAAAAATATTTAGCTGAATATTTTTACATCAATAAATCTTCGGTAAAATCTAATCCACGTTTTTTCGCGGTCGTCAAATTGATTGAAATTTCTAAAGAAAGAAGAGATCGAAATATTACGTGACGCATGAACCGATCTTGCCCGACGAATACTCTACACTATAATTCAAAATTCTTCCTTGAAAATAGGAAGTATTTCACGAAGCCGGCATTCTTATCGACATTACGGCACTTGCGGTGGAGCGCGTCGGTCATCACATACATATATCGTACGGCCAAGTCCGGCCCGCCCGGACCTTTATGTCGGCTATTTTCCGCGCGGACGCACAGGAATCTTCCGTATCGGAGCTACGTGATACTTTTACTACTTACGCCGATTTCAAACCATTTACTCTCCAAACATTATATTAATAACATTGTAAAAGCAGTGATACCCTTGTGGTCTGAACGTTCGGTCTACGATACTAAACGCGGGTAGGTATATTTGTTTTCGAGTTAGGTGCGTGTCAGATATTAATTTGCTTTGTAGGACTAGATCAGTGTGGTGTCCTTAGAGCATTGATTATTTTAAAAGATAATCCGAGCCCAACAGCGGACGTAGGACAGTAAAGGGTTTTGGTGGGATGATGATGTGTAAAATGGTTAAAGCGAACTTAAATTGTAGATAATTTTTTCTTAAAGCTCACAAATTCACATTAAGATACCTATTTTTTTGACCCGGGTAACTTAAAATAATTATTTTAGGTGATTTTATAAATTTATACTTTCGTGAGTGTTTCTATCTACCTACTTTTCTGTCATAGCCAATTTTCTACGTCTCTACCGTTGGTGAGGGTAAAAGGTATTAATTATGTAATAGGTATGTATATTTGTATGTACAATATTGAAACCACATTTCTACGCTGTTCCTAAATAGGCGCATAGTAAAAGTGGAAGTCTAAAATCCGATATAGTACAAGAGAAGCCAATATAACCGCTAATATAAACGAAAGAGGTTTGCATTTTCCGATAGAATGCTTCCTTTTGGCTATGAACAATGTTTTACTACGATGGAAAATAAATATTGCTTACCTTTCGTTGGGAATTTACTGTAATAACTTTATTGAATGTTGTTGGCTTTGAACAAATACTTTGTATGATTTTTGTATTAAATACTTGATGATCAAAATCAATATTTACCTACGTATTGTGTTTACAAAAGTTTTATCTAGGAACTTTTATTACTTTATGTCACGTAGGTATTTCAAATACAGACACTGTTTACTCTAACCAAAACGAAGGAAAAAATTATTTTGCAATTACATTCTTACGAAAGTTACCGATAGGTATATATTAATAACCAACTATATACCAAGTGAAAGAAGCTTTCAATTCGATTGGGATGTACTTACTAGATTTTCATGGGGATTTATTTATGTTTGTAGCCGGCAAACGAGCTGAAAAGCCAATTAATAATAAATGGTCTTCTCACCGATGGACTATTGGTAATACCAAAGGTATTAATCTAAGCATTAACTACCCACAAAGAAAGAAGGAAGACAAAAACAGAAAATACTATGCTTCCGGCGGGAAAACGACAAATCGTTTGGCGGCACACTCACACTTGAGGATGGTGGCTATTTTCAACCCTACTAATAAGCAAATTAAGAAAACTAGTGTTTCAATCTCCTGCAACATATTATATAAAAGTTATGTAAGATATTTGACCAACTTGCAGATGAACGACCTTAGCAGTACGACCGATGTACCTGCCCAAGTTTATACAGAAAGCGAATAATAAAATGCTTTTGACTACAACAGCTATTATTCAACTTTCATTTGGCACGTTCAAATTCCTACGAGGCTATCAAGCGTTCATAAATAAAATCTTTACCTCTGAAGATACGTAAAAGTTATATATGCACGTCACACACTAGTGCCGATCTCATATTTCAGAGGGCACCGGAACCTATGACCGGTCAGTATGAAAACGGCTTTGCATGTCGACCATTTCACACTCGGTCGCGCAGGCTTATAAAAAATGCGGAAAGTATGTGGGTTTTTACACTTAGATAACTCATACAGTGTGTAGTTTATTAACCTTTATACTGGTACTCGGCATTGAGAACAGGGAAAAGCGAGACGCATCATAATTCTGTCAAGAAATTAAACACATTTATATGCTCCGAAATGTTGTATCTACTGTATCATTACATATCAAAAGACGAGCAATATTTAACCGGGAATTATACGCATCACTGGATATTCAAGGAAATATCAGATTAGAATCGGTTGGTTTCGGTAGTTAAGCGAGAGACTGACCGGGAAAATTGTCAACTGGAAAATACCGAAAGGGTTTCATAAGTTCGATGGACACTTCGCGGTAAGAGTTGTTATCGCCGCTGGTTATTGTTGCGTTGTGTCTATCGGTTAATATAACAACATTTCAACGCTTGAAGTAACTTACAACCCCTCCAGCAATGCGCATTGAAGCCACGTGGCTCTAGGCATCCGTCTTTAAAGTTTAAGTCTTCAGATGTGAAACAATACCTACTAGTAATGTGCATCAATGTGTTGAATGTAAATTAAAATGCAAATAAAATGCCACCAAAAATTCTGTGGGCATTCGGACAACTTCAAATTCGGAAGAACATTGTCTGCAATAGGTACCTACCCGTTTTTTACTGTTCAACAGTTTTTTCAAACCGCTATTCCATAAGACTTGTTCGAAATAGGTACTTACGTCAAACGCTAGTGCGATTCCCATATTTCGTCCTAACAGAACTTGTGTCCGGTCAGTTCGAAAATGCCCCTCCATGTCGACATTTTACACTCGGTTACGCTCGGATCCCCACGCTCTTCTATTGAGTTATGTTTAATACTCGCTCTCACGACAGAGAAAATTTCGCCAGAGAAATATTTGGATTTTAACATTGCGATTCAAGTGTCAACCTCGTTTCATCGTTCGGTGAGCTGGCTCATTAAATCATTAGAAAATTTAAATGGTATTTTCGTGTTTTCATTTTAAATTGCGATCATTAATGAGAGACAGAGATGTATACAGACGTTACAAGCGCTTGGCGTGGTTAACTGTGCAAAATGATTTGCGTGCGTGCACGGCATGATCTTCAAACGTTATTGTACCGTGGAATAAAGAGAACTCGTAAAAATTAACTTACATGATGATATATAGGCATCATAATAATGTGGAATG
This sequence comes from Hesperia comma, assembly GCA_905404135.1. Lineage (NCBI taxonomy): Eukaryota > Metazoa > Arthropoda > Insecta > Lepidoptera > Hesperiidae > Hesperia > Hesperia comma. The sequence goes on along the minus strand of FR990025.1, from coordinate 8,063,318 downwards.
AAATAAAAATTATCTTTAAAATATTCAATAGGATACTGAAAAGCTAAAGACAGTTTTTCGTTCACAATTGAACAGGAATGTAATATCTATATTTACGTCATTAAGTAAGTTTTACTACTACTTAATATACTTAAGTTATAGAAAACATGTATACTAACTATTTTGTTAGTAGTGAAGGTGTGAGGATAAGTGGTAAATTATGTTAACTGTTCTATTTTTTTTACATAAAAGGCAGAAGTTAATACCTGACTGCAATCCTACCTGATAGCAGAGCAGCAACACACCACCACCGGGAAGCAGTGTAGGTAGTAGTGGAAGATAAAGCACACTAACTTGGAAAACTATTCATTATTGACTTGAATACGCTTATTTAAATTGAACTCGAAATGAAACTTTGGATGTTGCTAATTTAGTGGTTTTCATTACAATAATACCAAAAAAAAAGAAGAAAAATTAAAGGAATTTGGAAACCAGAATTTGTTGTACAACCACTTAAAGCAGCTACTTAAAAACGTCAGTTTCAAATAGGCTAAAGCTTTGACCTTCCAATTAGAGCAAACTACTAAAATTGTCACAAGGGGCCAAAAATTTATTTAAATACTCGTACAGAAGAACTCGTTGACAGATTAATAAAATCGACGAATGAGAATAATCGTAATTGTTTATTAATTTTTAAAACAACCAGGTGTTATGGGCAACTTAATTACTGGATGTTACTATTACGAATCTTTTAGGTAATTCATTAATGTCATACACATCCACATTAGTTACATCTTCACGTCTTATAATATATGACTCAAAAGTAACTAAATTACGTATTATTACTTTAGGTAAGGAGGATAGGCGTTTTGGTACCCATGTCCAATCAAAATGACTTTACTGTCGTTTGATAGGTCTTTTCAAGAGTACAAAAAATTACTATGGCGACAACCCCGTACAAATTGTCCGTTTTGAAATATAGCCTTTAGAAGACGAAATATTTAGTTCGAATTAGAATTTAAGAAATCATAATATCTTTGGCATAGTTCGACTGATTTTCATGATGTTTGCACAGATTTTGAGCTTATTCAATTAACAAATGAAAATCATCATCATCATCACCATCTCAATCCATCATGGCCCACTATTGAGCACGGATGACTACTGAGAGGAGTCTCAGAATAAGAAGGTTAAGGCCATACGCCACCACGCTGGCCAAGTGCGGATTGGCGGATTTCACACACCTCTGAGTTTTGCGATCTCTCCGGCATGCAGGTTTCCTCACGATGTTTTCCTTCACCGTTTGTAGCAAGTGTCATTTAAATGCTTAAAACGCACATAATTCGACAACATTTACAATGCCTAAATGTAAATCCTAAGATTCATCAAATAAATGGTAGTAAAAAAAAATATCAACTCGTGTTGGAGAATCTTACGATTGACTGGTAAATCTTAAAATTGACTGGTAAATCTTAAGAGTCACCGTGGTTCGGGCTTTTACAATAACTTATACGAGTATACCTATAGAATAAACGATAAAACTTATTTCGAATGGCTTTATTTATACTGATAATCAAAAATATTTTCAAGTAAGATTGCTACGATCGGACAATGAACCGGGACAAGCGCCATGGTTATTCACAATCTACACAAAAATACCTATCCAATGATGTATCACTTACTCTGATTGGTGCCGGTACCAGATTCCATACATTTGTGCCCATCCTCCTTTGGGTAGGTTAGGTTAGGTAGTCTAGGTATAAAAAAATGTAAAGATTTATTTAGATAATAATGAAATTATGTATCTAAATAGGTTTTTCTAACGTAGGTTACGATAGAAAATTAGGTATGTAGACAACAATAGAGTATTTTTTGGTACATAATATACGGCTCCTTTCTAAGCTACCACCTACTTCTCTTACAAATTCTGTGAAAACATTATCTTGTTGAAATCGTAAAGAAGGCGAATGATGAATTTCTTCGTGATTATTATTAAGATGAAAAAATAAATAAAGCAACTACACGGAGAATTCCAAAGCTTATCTTAATTTTACGCCTTCATAACTTCAAAAGCGACGCGAATATTTGATCTGCCTGGGAGGCGGATAACATCTACTGGATGACATTAATGCGACGAAAAAGTGTATTAAGTATTCCGTTAGCTGTTCTGAACTCGCCAATTTATATTACGCTTTATGAATTATTTTGTGTAGCCGAAATCTAGGTTAGTTTCCGGCCGGGATCTTAAGGAGTTATTCAAAGGAATGCAGAATTGCGAGAACATGTAGTATGCAAGACCTACGGCACAAATGCCGCGGGAATATCAGCGAACACAAAATATGAGTTACTTGAAAATTTTGTGTGACAAAATTTCCATAGCAAAATTCAATAAGACTTTTTTTCTCTCATCTGTTTGAAAATCGTAAATCGTAATCGAAACACACACACAGGAGAGTTTTTTCTTTTGGTAGATATATTTGATAAGCTGATAAAATAAACGAGAGTAACTCACGATGCGACTAAATTTGAACGCGCGCTAAGCTATTAATTCTCTTATAGTCAGGAAGCCCGACGAAAAAGCAGTCCCGAGTCTATTAAAGGAACGTGTTTTTGTCGCTTATGGACACCAGCAATACCAGAGGAGTTGCCAATGCAATCCTAAAGAATAAAGTAGGTACTGTTGAATACAAAAATCCGAAGAAGTCATAATATTTTTAAATAGATTTTATTCGTGTACCGACGTAACGACGCTTTGTCCAACAAATGTATTTTTTACGAAATTTTTACGCGTTATCGACTAATTTTTTGGGACTTTGGTAGCCAATGACAACATTTTCAATGAATCTATTAAAAATATGAAAAACGTAAATGTTACTTTTAAGGCAATTCAAACTACTACAATTATAAAGGGTGTTAGTCCATAAATGAGTAATCAAAGAATTGCACAAGGCTTCAGTGCAATAAGCAATAACAATCAGCGAGCTCACTAGGTTGGTTTTGTAAAACCTAATCGACTAGATGTATGCACTGAACAATAAACGGGAGAGGTGTTGTGTTTGAGGTCGCAAACCTAGAGCAGCAGTGAGCCAAGTACGTATGAGATACTCAAAATTTACTTCTTCGTCATTGGAACTAACTGTACATAATCATTTCTTCCAAATTTCTGTCTTCCATTTCGATGAATTATTGAAAAAGTTTAATAAAAAGCACGTATCAATTACCGTCATATTGAAGTTGTGGCCATCGTACATACAATGGTCTTACTTCAAATTAGTCGTCTAAACGGTCTAACCGTATCATTTCAGTAAAACGTTGAACCATTTAATCAACAACATTTAGCATGAAATACCTAACCAAACATAATCAGAGGGGCAGAGGCCCAACGACTCCTTACTGGAAGGTTTCGTCATAGCCTCCACAGGAGGAGATCTTTACACCCCAAAGCCGAAATCGCAAAACCATAAATCATTAATATTAACTGCTCCTAGATTTAATGAATAAAATATTAAACTGTTTCGATTAAAATATTGACCTCAATGACTGATAAAGACAGATTTATAAAATGATCAAAATCAAATGTGGATTCTTGCTTAAACATGTACTCTGATTAGATGGAAACGTCTACTTGAATCAGTAAAAACAATATGTGCATGCAACACATTAATATTCATATAGTCAAGAATTCATAACTGTTGGTCGTCCGCGTCTGCGAGTATTCCCTGTTTATCTGAATCATACGAAATAATTTTCGTATTCCTCCAGCACTGATGAGTGTAATGTAATATTAATAGTACTAATGAGCTATCCTATCAGGCACGGTCGAAGCTCATTTACCGATAATGGTTATTTTGGTAATAAACGAAGAAATAAGCAATATCTCACCTATCATAAACAATCGTCATGAAATGTAACCTTTAAAAACATAATTTTAGACAAGGACAATGACGATGTTATTGTTTCGACAAAATAACTCGTATTCTCGTCTGATTGTTGGATTTGCGTCTCCTCTAACAATGTGAGGGACATAGTCAATTGTCCACCATGCTGGTCAATTGTGGAATAGTAGAATTCACACACCATTGAGTACACTATAGATACTCTCTATTTCGCCACGATGTTTTTCTTCAGCGAAGCAATCATCATCTTCCTGCCCATTTCCCAATTTTATTCGGGGTCCGCGTATTATGTCCTTTTCTTTCATTGTTGACTATTAGCCATTCCTCCTAAATTGTCCCTCATACAATCCATCCATATTTTATTTTGTCATTCTTAGTTGGTAACATAATTAAATCATAATAATATGAACGTCATTTTTGAGAGGATCACTGACGTTTTTAAATAAATTGTGTTTATAAAGAATAGATCATGTGTAGTTTGTAATGTTATCTAGTATTTTCTTTAGCGGCAAATGCCATGCGCTCACAAGAACTTGCAGAAATTATCTGAATCAATATCAACTAATGTGTTAATCGCCCATCGCGTTCAATTTGTATTATCATACAGCACAGCTAAACACTGACGCAGTCAGTTAATACACATATCTGCAATGCATCGATACTTAACATGACATAAATTGGTAGCATTAATAGCTTCGAGGATTTCACGTTTAATCATATCAGTCAAAGTAATTTTCCGATGCCTCCGAGCACTGATGAATGTAATATTAATAATACTCATAGTAATGAGTTCTCCAATCAGACGCGGTGCGGCTCGTTAATAAAGAATTTATCTCCCAGCATGAAATGAATCAAATTGTACTCTAGCTCGCAAAAAGGAAAGCGTGATTTGTTGCGATCACTTAATTATTCCGAGGGTTATGAATTTATTAGGTCCCGTCTTATCAGGGCCACGGTTTGGAATACAATTGGATTGGAGCACGTCCGTTTCAAACCTTGATTTCTGTTAGATTATGGACCTACTTAATGGTTATTGAAAATTAAATTTTAAGTATTCAAAGTCATTATATCATTCTAATTAATTAATTCTATTAGGTACATGGATCCAATCCATTAGCGGAAGGGTAGGTATTTTATTGTAATTGACTTTAAATATAGAGCACCTAAAGACTCGTATAAACGAGGTATGAGAAAGTTGTCAGTTGTTTTTGTCCCACCTGAAGCTCAACGCAATTTAATAATAATAACCGGGACTGATTATTAGATTGCCTCTCAGTGCACACATGTGCTAAAATTGAGCGGTATTTATTTACAAAGAGAGTCTTGTAAATTAATTTAACTGAAACAGTTAAAGATTTATGTAGAAATCTTTATAATTTTAATGTAACTTTAAAAGACGTAATTAGACAGCGTGGCTTAAACCCGCACTTAAGTCACAGTTTTCCGTGGCGTAAGTAGTTCATGGCAAATGACGCCAACTTCACGCCGTTCAAAAATGAATTATTGAGAATTGCGAAGGTAGAAATTAAAAAAATATATAACATGAGGGTACTTTATGACATTGAGTGACGCAAACCCGCACCACAGATTAGAAAATAGTCACCATGTATTCCTACACCAAAGATGTTTTAAATATCTAGATGGAACATCGAATCCGCAAAAACGTGTCAATAAATTGTGGCTAACTGTTAGCCACAATTTTTATATCATTACGCACACATTACACACCCATAGACAATAAATGAACGAGAAAAACATCGCCTGCACGCACACTTGCTTGATAATGTTGCCTGGTTTTTTTTTGTTTTCATTGTAGGGCGACGCTCAATCTATATATTTAAAACATCAAAGGCCTGCACTTATAATTATCTATACTGCGCTTTAGTCATGTTTATCTTTACTGCTTTTTAAACTAATTCAGTTGAAGTATGTTTTGTGTATTGTAGGTAGGAACCTATGTGTGAAATTGTTGGTGAAAACTGTTACTTTATCATATTTTTAATGGGAAATATGATTTGAGCAAACAAATAAACTACTTACTTAACATAGTATGGGTAAGTACCTACACATAAAGGGTAAAGGACACTGTTTGGTAAAATCAGCGAAAAAATATTTCAGTATACTAAACTAGTGCTTAATACGGGGTTTGCCAGAATTTACATAGGTTAGAGATTCTCCTAAATACAGTTTTATGTTGTAGAAAACTTGAATATAAACATTAACAACTTCGTAATAATTTCTTTCAGGAGGCTTTGTCGTTATTTTTTTTTTATCTGTTTCTTCATGTTCCGAACACTTTGTAATTCTCTTTCGCACAATAAAATTACATTATCATCATCGCAACTCAAAAATCTTTACGAAATTAAGGCATCAAATTATAACTTTTATTTATTATAACTACAATTAAGCGGGTTTATGTCACTCGTGCTATAAAATAATATACGATACTTGTTCGTAAAGTTGCATTTTTGAATGGCGTATATCGCACTCGCTTCGCTCGTGCGCTAACTTCACGCCGTTCAAAAATGGGCAACTTTACGCACCGTATCGTAATGTAGGTACTATTTTATTAACGCTAAAATGAATGTTTTCGATTCGCTCGCTCTTTTATTTACTTCAACAAAACTACACATTTAAAACAATTAACACATTCGTCTAAGTCTAAACCGATATAAAACAAGTACCTAAATAACTACTCATAGTTTGTTTTGCCTCTGTATAAATAAACAAAACGAGTAAACAATATAAATGTATATTACGTAACACGTTCGTTTGTTTAGGATATCATGTCAATATTCAATAGCTGCCCATAAAACGAGAATGGGAGTGACATTCAATATAGGGCTAAAAATAAATGGACAGTAAAATGAAAAAAAAAGATATAAAGGTGTATTCACACGATCGATCGCACCGGCGTGCATCCGAAGCGAGTGAAGCGGAAACGCCCGGGGTGGTGCACAGCGAATTTATCATACGACGCGTGTGTCGCTCAGTCTCAAAGTGTAAATATTATGGTACGTACCTGCGCTGTAAATATGGTGATACGCTGTCGTGCATTCTACTGTAGATGTATTGCTATTCCGTGACGCTACTCTATGTTAAATGCAAACGCTGAGCCAGCTCTCCAGTCGGAAATATATTTCAGGGTTGCTTGTAACTAAACTAAAACTATGTATTCTGAAATTGGAGTTGCGCGCGAGTGAGCGTACAGAACAGTCGTGTCGCTAGATAATCTTTAACTTACTTAATTAGTTTTCAAGTCCGAATGTGCAAAAAATATAGTCTACATTGGCTCAACAAGCAAGACAATACGCGCCGATCAATGGTCAGCGGTCTCGTTTACTCCGACGGGTTAACGGTATACAACTATATTCGTCGCTCGCGCCGGTGAAGTTTACCTCGTACGTACAACTGATATATCCTTATCTCAACTGTTTTAAGATTAAAATTAAACAACTATGAAACCATTGAGATCACCTACGAAAGGTAGCAGCGCCGGCAGTAGTAGCTCACAACCAGATTTGAGTAAATTACGCGAGTTGGAGGATCAACAGATAACACTGCGCAAACGTAAACAGCCAGAGACGGACTGCAGCTGTGGAAAAAATATGTCAGATTTGCGGGCCGATATTATGAGCTTATTAACACAATTTACACAGTCTCAAGAGAACCATATGACATCCTTGCGCAAAGATGTATCTCAAATTAGAGTTCAGATGGAAAATATTCAGTCTACCACCGAAAAACTTGCAAAAGAACACAGTAAAATTGTGAATGAAATTGCAGAATTAAAAGACAAAAATACTTTATTTGAACAAAAAATCCAAGATTTGCAAAGTCATATTTATACTTCGAAAGAAAAACATCCTACTGAACCTATATGTTCACTCCCAATTAATTCCCGTGAAGACCTTATACACGAAATCAATGAACGATCCAACCGAGCGAAAAATCTGATTATTGCTGGGATACCTGAATTACATGGAGCTATCGGAGACAATAGGCGCTTGCATGATGAAAAAGAAGCTCTTAGAGTAATTGGTGAGGTTATGAAAAATCAAAATATATCCATAAAAACATACCGTCTTGGAAAATACAACTCAAACAATAACCGATTTATGAAAGTGATCCTGGATTCATCAGCGACTGCAAAAGAAATTCTTAAGAATAAGGGCAAAATCAGTAATAAAAACGTAAACATATTTTCTGATCAGACACCTGCGCAATTATTATACATGAAAGACCTTAAAAAAGAACTGGTTAAAAGACAAGAGAAAGGCGAAAAAAATTTGACGATAAAATACTTCGGTGGCTATCCTAAAATTGTTACTTTATCAAAAAACTAAACGAATCCAACGGTCTCTCTCCGCCTACTTTGACAAAAAACCAGAGCCAGGGCACAACATACGAGATATTGCAATCATACGATGATTTGAAAAGTTTACATAATACCATGAATTTCTTTTACTGCAACATAAGAAGTATAGTTCGTCCTAGTAAGCTTGATGAGCTTGTATGTGTAATAAAATCTTTAGATATACCAATACATGTAATTTTACTTACCGAGACTTGGATCAAGACAGAAGAGGAAGCTAATTCAATACAAATAACCGACTACTACCACTATTACAACCACAGAACAAATCTTAGAGGCGGCGGAGTATCCATCTTTGTACGCAATGATGTAAAACACAATTTTAGCGAACAAAACTACAGTCATGGCAATAACTACCTATGGATTACTCTAGATAAACTTAAAATAGACATTGGAGTTATATACAAACCGGGTGACTCCAACTTGAATGACTTTCTGCAAGATTTTGAATCACAATTATACAAGAGAAATAAAGCAATAGTATCTGGGGATTTTAACTTAGATCTACTAACGACAGATACAAAAACAAAGAGGTTTATGAATGCAATATGTGAATCTGGATACACTATTCTAAACAAAATTGAAAAACAATACTCAACACGTACTACGGCAACCACCAAGACTATATTAGATCATATAATTTCTAATTTAAGAGACAGAAGCTTCCATGTAGCCCTCCATGACTCATCTTTATCAGACCATAAACAGATATTTGTTGGAATGAAGAAATTCAAGCCACAGCCACCTGCAAGAGTGAAATATGAAGCTATCAAATATGACCTGTTAGAGAAATATAGTAAGGAGGAGTTCTGGGGTACTGATAAAAATATTACAAAGTTTTGCGATTTATATGAATTAATTAAAAACGTAATAAATAAAAGTAAAATAACCAAATTTAAAATACAAAATCTACCTAAAAATAATTGGATAAATAAAAATATTATAAAAAGTATAAATGATAGAAATCAAATTTGGCAGCAAATAAAAAAAGATTCAGTCAAGGACAAAGAAAATCTTATAACAAAACACCAAAAATCAAGAAATCAGGTAACGGAACTAATAGCTAAAACAAAAAGTAAATATTACTATGACTCTTTTGATAAATGTAAATATAAACCAAAAAGAATGTGGGCATTGATAAAAACATTATGTAATAATAAAATAAAATCAGATAATATCCCCCCAAAACTAAAAACAGAATTAGGAGAAATAACGGAAGGAAACCAGATTTGTGAGGAGTTTAATTTATTTTTTGCGACAGTAGGTTCCGTTCTTGCCAATAACATCCCACACGGAAATTCAAATATAGATATACATAAAACAAAAGACTATAGTGCTTACCAGTTTTCAATGTTGGAGGCTTGCACTGAATCTGAAGTTTCATATATTATTGACCATTTAGACGCTAACTCAAGTTCCGGAATAGACGGCATTAATACTAAGGCAATTAAGTGTATGAAAAAAGCAATATTATCACAACTTACCCTATGTATAAACTATTGTTTTGAGAGGGGAATATTTCCAGATGAACTTAAGATTGCCAAGGTCACACCAATATACAAATCTGGCAAGAAATCAGACCCATGTAATTACCGACCTATTTCTGTCTTACCCGTCATCTCAAAAATCTTTGAAAAATTAATATATAAACGTTTAAATAAATATCTACAATCAATTAACTATTTATCTAATCATCAATATGGATTTGTTCCACGATCAAATACTTTGGCTGCAACTCTAGACCTAGTTACGAAAATAAGAGCAAACATTGATTCACGAAATATAGGACTTGGTATATTTGTAGATATAAAAAAAGCGTTCGATTCTATTAGTCATTCTCTTCTTTTAAAAAAGCTTTCTAATATAGGAGTTTGTGGTAGTGCCTTAAAAATGTTTGAAAATTATCTAGACAACAGATACCAAATTGTTAAGATTGGTCACTATAAAAGCTCTCCACAACCTATAACATACGGTGTGCCCCAAGGGTCAATTTTGGGTCCCCTCTTCTTTCTTATATTTATTAATGATATTACCGAGCTTCAGTTGAGTGGGGAAGTATCACTCTATGCTGATGACACCTGTATTTTTTACTTTGGCAGTTCCATAAATGAACTAATCCCTCGAGCTCAAACGGATCTTAACCTACTGCAAAAATGGTATACAGCTAATCTTTTAACAATTAACGCGTCCAAAACCTCATATGTTATATTTAGGGCTAAAAATAAAAATTACAATACCTTCACACCTCTCACTATAAGTGGAACAAAACTAAAAGAAAAAACAGAGGAAAAATATTTAGGACTAATGTTGGATAGCACATTATCATGGAAAGCACATATAAACAAAATTAGATCTAAACTATCCTCGCTTTTAGGTTCATTATATGGATGTATTCGATGTATTCCTTACCAAATCCGATACACAATATACAACACATTAGTTAAACCGCATCTAGAGTATTTAATCGAAATTTGGGGAAGCACCTATAAAACGACTTTAAAAGATCTTCAAATAAGCCAAAATAAAATTATAAAACTACTTTTTAATTATGATTTTCTAACATCATCCAAGCGATTGTACAGAGAAACAAAAATTATGAATATTTACCAGACCTACTGGTATAATAGTTGTATTACAATAAAGAAAATTCTAGATAATAAAATAAACACGCAAACAAATTTTTTAACAAACAAATGCAAAGGCAGAAGGCTTCCGCGTCACGCTAACAATATTTTTATTCCCAAAACCCGAACAAACTATGGCAAAATGAGCATATGTTGTAAGGGAGCAAAATTATATAATGAACTTCCAAAAGAAATTAAATGTGCAAAAAGTTTGATAATTTTTAAAAAACAATTAAAACATCACATACTTATCCATGGCTGAGTCCGTCCCTGTACTTGTTCTGTGTCGCGCTAGTAAAGTAGTTGTTGCACGTATCGTCGTAGCATTGAGTAAACAGTGTTTTATTTTTCGAACTACCAACATAACTTGTTATTAAAAATGTAAACAAATATCAATCCAGAACTCATCTTTTCTATATAAAACTTTAATCTGTATGCTCACAACATAGTGTACTTACATAACTTTAATGTATATTCTCATACAGTGAAATGTAATTTCTTTTGAGAATAAAGATTCTTTAACCACAAATTACAACGTTGAAATACTCTTTCAGAGCAGTTAACACTTATTTTCAGATTAGTGTGGAAAGCCCCTTTCAATTGAATGAAATCGATGGTTGGTGATAATTATAAATATTAAAGATCTATTCTATCTATTTATCTGTGGATTTGTATGCGCTAATGTTATGTTAGCATTAAGCTGACTTTGTTGATGCAATAGACAAATAAAAATGTCAGAAACGAGGGCAAGTTTACTAGTTATTAAATAAAAACAAACAAACTATCCGTACTTGGAAACATAAAGCAACAACGCAAATCAACCGAAGTGGATGTAATTTAATTACTTTCATCGAACTACAAAATACGCGTTCCACACCATTGAGAGTATCAGCGCTGTGCTGTAGGTAAATTCGATCATTAAATTAATTAACTTGGCATTGGCTAATTAGCCGTGGAAGCAAAAATAATTGAATATAGCCCGGTCCCGTGTACAGAAAGTTAATCAAACTGAGCCCGTGCTGTCGAATGCCTATTGACAGTGGGCACGGTGACAGTGGCGAGTGCTATCATTTCCGCACGCGGGAGACCCCACAACAACGAATAAAGCACTCACGTTCGAAACAACGAAACAAAGAAGAATTGAAATTAAATGTCAGCTGTCTAACTGCCGCCGCCGGTGAAAAAATTAATCTATGATTTATTATTTTCTTACTCACTGGAAATGGAAAAACGTTGTCGTCTTTTATTAGTAGGCAGGTGCCCTCGAATGAATCTCATTTTATTATTATTGTTATTAAACGAAGCTAATATATGAATGTGTTATATTTATTGAAGGCAAAATTTGCGCCAATGCAATAGGTAAATACTAATCCGTATGAGTTATTTATATTGGCTGCAGGATACATTAAACTTATTTACACCCACAACGAAATCGAGAAATATTTGTTGTTGTTGGGCGTTTCGGGCTTATACGAAACGCCCTATCATATATATTTTTTAAATTCAATTATAATTTTTTCTCGTATTTTAGCCGTAATTAGTAGTAAGTTCAACTGTAACTGTGAGTGGAGAAAGAGAAAAAAAGACTCCTTGGGAGTTTCTTGCCGCTTCTTCTTCCAAAACCATTCACCATAGGGATTTGTTGAAGCGATGGCGTAATTTGACGTTCGAAAAGTGTTTGTAAAAACCTACTTCGAAGAAATAAATATTTTAATTTTGAATTTAATTACTACTACTAGTAAATCCGCCCTCGCTCGCTTCGGGAAACCCGTCCCTTCAAAAATCTCTATAAATTTTAACAAATTATGTTATTCGGATGTCTAAGCTATATCACTGCAAAGTTTCATGAAAATCCGTTCTGTAGTTTTTGCGTGAAAGAGTAACAAACCCACACACACACACTCACATACATCCTTACAAACTTTCGCATTTATAATATTAGTAGTAAGTAGTATAGGAAGTAGGATAGTAGGATAACACTCAAGTCAATACAAAATTCCTTGCATCTAAATCCCCCAAAATAATAAATTTAAAATTTCATTATCATAGAAAAAGCGAAGTTTATACAGCATGATTTAACGTAACGTTGGACAAAATGATAGTCACGATGATTCGTATAAAGCTGCCGTCGGCGTTCCGTTGTTTGTAAACCATGATTACAATTACCATAACACCGTTTTGAAATTCAAATGAGGCATCCGATTATTATGTAATTCAGGGAACGCGATATTGTCATGATGGAAAGTTAAACGATTTTTTTACAATTTGTTGTCAGTACAACACTGGGTACGCGTTAAGTAACTTTTAAAAGGTTGTTTTTTGTGTTTCAATGTAAATAGCTTTTTCAAATTGATTTGCGTCGATCCTAAGTAATCGATGGAGTTAAGCAACAGCGTGCGGTCGGTTGTTGGATGGGTGACCGTTAAGGGCAAAAATTTCTTGAACGCTTTTGTACTTCAGAGGGCACGAAAAACAAGCAGTCGGTTCCGGTTGTAACCGATAGATAACAGTCGTTAAGCCAAGTCGGAGTGTTTCGTTCATATCTTTGTTTTCTATTTCCTCGATGGCATTAATTCAAATCGTTCGTCTTCCATTCGCTGCGTTGATTGGTGGATTTCAATTGTCCACGCTTTTAGCCAATAGCAACGCGACATTAATGCCCATGCACGATCTCACGTGATACGGAATAGAAAACAGACCAGTTCATAATCGAATCTAATCGCATACGCACCGACCCGTTACGTAATTCTACCGAAAATTCGAAATCTACATTCTGAAATCAACCGATTATCGTCCCAACACAATCTAAGTTCAACATTTAAGTTCAGTTCATCCGTGAATATTATAATCAACCTTTTGAAGACATTTTAGTACTTTTCTATCGCGCTGTGATCCCAAAGTTAAGCTGGCCAGCTGGGAAGGTGTAAGTGAGTGCCGTGAACGAAGGTCTGGAAGCTGGAAGCCCGTGTAGCAGTCCTAAGGTAAGTCGTGCACATTATTTGCTTTGGGTTTCAAGCAGACGTTGAATCCTGATCTGTTAGCGCGGTAGAGAAGAAGCGAACACTTATGATAGATGCCATCCGTATTTCTCGTCTTCTATTTAAGTGTTAACCCATGAAAGGCCAAACCCTTTCACGGAGGCTTTCATATGGAATGAAAACTTCCAATCCTGGGGTTGGTCACTAACTTCTTTATCAATCCCCACTGGAGTGACGTGGCTGTAGGCCATCTCAATGATGAGGCCACATCATGGATCAGTAGTTGGCCATTATTAAAGCTAGCTGGCAATGAAATGTCAATTCAATGGGTATGTGGTCACTGCTGTCCATGCATAGTGTACATGAACCAAGCATCACTAATGTGATATCTGTCTGAAAAGAAGAGGGAGACCCGCATTATTTTATACGCGTGAAACATATTTAACTAACGGTCTTTTTAAGTAGGGTGGTAACAAACGATGCGGGTATAGAATTCTAATATCAAGCATACATACCATCAGGAATTATCTAGGTGGTAGAGAACTTAGCTACTAAACTAATTATATACCTACAGCTAAGTAAGACAAATAATTATTTAAACTATTTTTGGTTGTAACGAATTTTCCAAAAATAAAATGAAATCTATCGGTACCTACGTGTCATTTTACTGAACATTCATGTAGGAAGCTACGCCGGTATCTACTCGCGATAATATAATTGTAACACATTTAAATATCAACAAAGTTTTGATTGTATTTCATTTGATTGAGTTACTACAGTTCTCAAATAATTTTAAATCTGATTAAATAGCCAGTTGTCAGTGCGCGATAATAAAAGGTTGTGAGAGTAAACTTCAGTGGGGCCGGGCAAACTTTGGACGGGCAATTTTTCTCACGACGTCAATGTCAGAGGCAATAACTTACAAGTTCCACAACTGCCGCGCGAATATCGCTGGTTGGAGGCTGTTTACACGCAGAATGAGACCGAGTTTTCCCAGTTACAATCTCATATATTTCACACTGAGATTTATTATAAAATAAACAGTAAACTGGATAAGATTTACAGATGTAAATAAACGTTGCTTGATTATAATTAACTACACATTTGTGAATAAATAAAATAAGCTTTGAGAAAACAACGCTCTACAATCCTCACTCATTGTATAAATATAGAGCTTGTCCGTTAATATTTTTATTGGCAATTAATTTCCATAAGAATAGTTAATTGACGTCGATTAATATACGTTATTGAAGCATCACGCTTTTGTGAATAAAAATTAAAAACAAGATACAATTATACTATGTAGGTACTGTATGTTTATTAATTTATTGTTTTATATATGGTCTGGAAACCCCATCTTATCTACATTGAAAGGAAAGAAAATATCTACAAAAGACAATATTGTATAGGTAAATGGAGGCTATGTAAAAGACCACCGACTCCCAGATGTACATATACCAACTGACATTGATGAAATATCTCAGGAACCGTGTTTTGTACGTATTCTTCAGGTTATTTAATTATAAAGATAGTCAGAGTTCACCATTCAAAACTTTAGTACTTTGTGGGGGTGGTTTTCTTTAGGCGTCAATGTCAGAGGCAATAATTAAAATTTGGTGGCTATTTACACGTTGAATGGGCCTAGCCCGTAATGAAACCAAGTTTCTCATTTTGCCTCATTTATAACACATCAATGATGGCTGAAATCAGATTTGGTATCGCAGAAGAAATTTAGTATACATTCGAAAGTTAAATTATATATTTTATGTTTGTTTTTATTCATTAACATTATAACGATTAAATTAAAAATAAAATAACCTTCTGAAAGCTATCTTCTACTAAGGGGCTGGTTAGCCGAAGGCGATTAGCCGCTTTACTAGTAATGATATACAATGTATACTTTAAAAGAAATAATAAATAACACAGGTATCTCGCGAAACATTGAAAGACAATAAACTATGACAGGAAACTGTTTGATTTTGTTTGAACATTGGTGTCGAACCATTAGCGCCCCACAGACAGGCATTGTTCTTTTTATGTACGAGTAATTAGTGTGACCGAGAGTCCATTGCGATTAAGAAAGGTTGAATTATATTCAAATAAAGGCGGACTCGTATAATGATATTTATATTCTAATCAATGTCTGGTAACGTACTGTACGCTCGTGTAGATTATAAAGGCAAATATTAGCTTAGGTATCACATTATTATATGAAAATATTAGTCCTGCCGGGGATAGGTACAAAATTTGTAAGCACCACTTATCGGAGTCTGTTTGTCTGTCTCAAAATTTGTTTGCATTAAAAATATATTATAACCTTAATAAAACATGATCATATTTATTTATTAATAACAATTTATGATACTTGAGCAGAATGACCATGTCTGTTACAGGATTGCGCTTCATTCAATAGTAATAAATTTAATCAAAGCACGTACTTTACAAAATAGTTTAAGTTTGTTAAGCATACCTAATACATATATGATACAGCTTAAAAATTTGTAAACATCTATATAAATACAATGCAAATATATATTCTGTATGCATATGAAGATATTTATGTAGACGTAGTAGTAACGATATATCTGCATAAAAAATAATCACCGCGTTTCTATAAAACGTGATGCAGATAGGTTTTGGCGCAGTCCGTTAGCGACAGACTAGTAGCAGGCCTTACACGTGTCCAGATAACCTTTCCTGATTTAGAAGCGCTTGTCGCGTTATTTCAAGATAGCGAAGGTTACAAAGGACCTTGCATGTCTTACGTCACTATATCAGTGGTACGTAGGCTAGTTTTCGACTGTTCAACTTATGTACCTACTTTGCTCGTGTTCTATTTGTCCAATATAATTGTGCTGGACATGGAATACTTTGATTTTCTGATTTTATAAATATAAGCTGACAAGCTGACGATGTGAACGTGAATTAATATATCTAAAATATAACTACTGATTACCTCGAAGATCTCTGCAGTGGAATTAATAAAACTATAAAAACAGCATCGATACTATTACTACTAGCAGTATGACTGTATAACTTGATATGTCAACTATGTTTATCTAAATACGTAGGATAGGTACATCAAAATAAAACAACAAAATGCACATCCAGGAAATGATATTCGATATCTAAACCAACAATCGCGAGGAACCCGTCCGACCTACGCCTCGCCGTGAACGATAGAAACTAGGATAGAGATATTTCTAATTTTTCGGTCGACCGGCATCGCAATACTCACCAGTCACTTCAGAAAAACAAATAAAATTGCTAACAGACTGGAAAAGGAAAAGCTTCGGTTAAATTTGTCAGAGAGGAGGAGCGAGATGTTCGGGTTAATTGAAAGCGGTAGTTAAAGAGTTAGCGTAACATTTGTAACGTTTGCTATTGAGTTTTCGTTACCACGATAGTTGCTGACAAGTGTTTAAATGAAATGTTTTACCTTCATATTATTCACCATTTAGAAACAGTGCATATAATAAGCTGAAATCTTTTGACTGGGTTATTAGCCACGTCCATAATTAATGCTTTGTCAGTTTATAATAAAACTTCGCAAAAATGCACCGAAAACCCCTTATTTTTTTAGATGTCGAGCCACCTGATGCTGAGTGATCATCATAAGGTCGTAAGAAGGTTATTATATAAAAATTAATACTCAAATCTGTTAGTGACTTTCTCGACAATATCAGAGATTAAAATAAAAATTATGATTTATTCAGCAAAATACATAAAGATCCACTGAGAGATGAAGCGAAACTTACAGAATAAAACTAGATAAAAAGATGAAGTACTTCCAAGAAAGGTGAAGATGGATTCCTCCACAAAATAAATCAATTAGGTTAGTAGGCAAAAATCGAGGAATAAAACTGGGAAAAGGAAAAAGTTGAATAAGTCGGTTGGAAGAGGAGGCAAAATATCCAAGCTAATTGAAAGCGGTAGTTAAGGGCTGTAAGAAACGTGGCGATGATTTAGTAGCAATGGGTACTTTAGACGTTAATTAGAAGCTGTGTTCGTATAGAAATTAAATGCCCATAAAAAGTAAATAAGAACTAAACTAGACATCAAAAACAAACTGTAAAATTTAAATACGCATACTTTTAAGATACGACTCGACAAATTCAGCTTTAACTTCTGCTTTTAGCTTCTAGGAAGAAGAACGTTTTACCTACCAGTTACTACTTTTAATAAGAAAGTAAGCCTTTGAGAAATTCTTCATTTCCAGCGTGGCGTTCGCATTGCACCAATTTCAGAGAAACAATTTAAAGTCTCAAAGAGTACGAAAGAGTGGAAAGAGTTCTCCAACGGAGCAATATCGCCGACCACCTGCTTCACAAAGATAGGGATCATAATGTTAATTTAATTAAAGGACTAATCTAAATTGCAGACGACCCGACACTCCGACGCCCATTAAAAGGATATTTCGTCGCCGACAGTTCAGTAGGGAAAGTTGCTGACTATAAATATCTGAGGAAGCAACTTTGGAAGAAAAAAGTAAGTATTTCTTGACAGAAAAGTTAACAAACGTTCGGCACATTACTTAAGAACTTAACCCTTTATCTATATATATAAAAGCGAAAGGTCACTGACTGACTGACTCACTCACTCATCACAAAATCTCAGAAACTACAAGTGCTAGGAGTGTGAAATTTTGCATGTGGGTTCTTTTAAGGATGTAAGTGCTCACTAAGACGGGATTTTATGAAATTCAACCTCTAAGGGGGTGAAATAGGGGTTGAAAGTTTGTATGGAAGACTGTCATTTTTTAAGTTAGAAACATGAAACTTTATTTTTGGGCTACTGATTAAAAATTAATAGATACGTATTTAAGCGTTTCTGGAAATTCTACCCCTAAGGGGGTAAAATAGGGGTTGAAAGTTTGTATGGAAGTCCGTCATTTTCTAAGTTAGAAACATGAAATTTGCCATGTATGTTCCTTGGGGAGTGTAGGGGACCAAGAGATGATTTTTGGAAATTCCACTCCGAAGGGGATGAAAGGGGTGAAAACTATTATATGAAAATTCTACAACATTGAAGTTAGTGACTTGGAAATTTGAATTTTGGTTGCTTACTTCAAATTAATGAATACGTGTATCAGATTTTTTTGATAATTAACTCTCAAACCCTTTAAAAGGGGGGTGAAAGATTGTATGGAACTTAATAAAATTTTCAAGATAGAAAGCTGAAAATAGGTAAATACTCTTTGTTGTAAATAAAAAATCAAGTGTTTTTTCGAATTAACCCTCCAACCCCTAAAAATACGGGGTGAAAATTTGTGTTTTTTTCGTTAGTTTCCAAGTTAGGGACTTGAAAATGAATGTCCAGTCTCTTTGTTAAGATTAAAAAATATGTGCTTCAGTATTTTTTCAAAATCACCCCTAAACTTTAAAAATATATAGGTAGGTGTAAAATTAAATAGAGATTTAGTACTCCAAATATTTATACGAGACGGGAAATTTGCTTAGGACATTTCCACGGGATCGTAAAATGCAAATTCCTGAAAAATAACTTCCAAGCCAAGAGCGAGTTGGACTTTCTTATGAAGGGAAAGCAGCAAATATTAAACTACATGGGCGATTTTGTTCAATATTAAATTGAAGTTGTAATAAGATTTCAGCCTGAAAAATATTTTTTTCTAAAATAAGTCTAAAGAAAAGCACTGTCGAGTTCAGTAAAAATACGCTATATACCTAACAAAATTCCACGCGGGCAAAGCCGCGGGCGGAAAGCTAGTTTAAAGTATATTTCAACATTTTCCTTTAGAGTTGAGACATTTGTTCGTAGGAGCTACGTCTTCAATATGTTGTTTTCAGTATGCGTGATAGCCATATCGCATTGTAGTTTTGGGATGTTGTGTTGTATAAATTTCAGATTCATTAAAGATTGTATTTTCAGGTCATGACGTCGCGACAGTATGTTATCTATAGGCGAAAACCTAACCTCAATATGGTTTGTATTTATGTTGATTTTTTGCGAATCCCCCTGAACCAGTCAGTTAGAGCATTAGAAATGTTGCGGGTCTTCTGCTTCCTCGTTGGCCCACAAAGCAAAGTTGATGTCTTTAGTAATGCCTTTGTTTCCTACGTTTATGAGCAACATTGCTCATAACATAACCAACCAATAATAACCAATAGTGGATCGTAGGGTGTCGTCTATTTATGAATAAATGAAAAATGTTTTATTCAAAACAAGGCTTTTTGAAAAGCTTAATTGTTGATATTAGGTGTCAAAATCTTGGAGTTGGAATACGAGTTATTGTATAATTTGTCTATGAATAATTACAAAAAGTAATCCAAGTCCGCTTTGCTTTCTCCTTACTGTGCAGTCGACATATACCTAATACACTACTTAAAACGATAAAATTGGTAAGTTTTATCTTCAACGTGTAGATGGCCGAAGTTAAATTAAATGGTAAGCGGGAAAGTACATAGTTATCTTAATAGCAGACGACTGGTTTAATTTCTATTAAAAGGGGTTCAAGTCTCTTAGTGAGAGAAGAAAAAGTTTCGAGATAAAGATGCCTTCTCGTCTTTATCACAACGAAACAGTGCGGAGTGTCGTCGACGAACTTAGGAAGTGGCTGGAAGCAACAATTAATCATAATCTTGTATTCTTAAAAAAACATTTTATTTGAGCTCACAGCTTGATCTTTGAATAAAAGTCACGATTCTTCTTACCTTTTTCTCGCAAAACAACACGGAGGCATCTTAAATAAACCATTGTTTTAACGTCTAAAAAATAAATTTAGTTCAAAAAATTACGTAGAACCAATCGCCCATAATCAAGTGTATTCGATATCAATTCAAATCAGACGGAGCGATCCATTACGGCATTGGTTCACTGGTCCGCCCAAATTATGTTCAATGGATAATTAATCGTGCCTGTTCACTCCAATAACAATAGCACCATAATCGACGTGATCATTATGATCTGTAGGTATGCCGTTTGTGTGTAATTCTGCGTACTAGTGAGGTGACCGATTTATTGTTAATGTTCGCGAACTTATTATTATTATTACGTGTTGATATATTTTTTATAGGATAGATTATATTGTATATTAAAATTTGAAAGCTTTTAAAGGAATTTGTTGCAATATTTTCGCCAATGCTTTATGTGAAAATTCTAAATTTGGTAAACATACAATATCTTGTATGCGAATTTATTTGTACATCAGTCGGCACTGAGTACTTTGGTATTGAAAATCATAAAATATGATGGAAGAAACCACAAAATACTGAATGAAATAAAAATATATTGAAGCCGGATTCGTACGGTAGGCGCTATAAAACCTAAAGCTTATCCGGGCTACATGAATGTACGGAAATATTTTTCTAGCACGTGGCTTTATTGGGTAATGTTTTTTTAAAATCGGCGTCTGAGTGAAACTCGATAGAGCTCTC
Organism: Hesperia comma; assembly: GCA_905404135.1. NCBI lineage: Eukaryota > Metazoa > Arthropoda > Insecta > Lepidoptera > Hesperiidae > Hesperia > Hesperia comma. The sequence goes on along the minus strand of FR990025.1, from coordinate 8,042,072 downwards.
CATTTTGTTTATTAATAATGCAATCATTTTAAGCAAATATTGCGACACTCTTGTACGGAGCCGAAAAGGGATATATACCCAAGCTTGCTTTTTTGAATGAACCTTACCTTAAATGAAAAACCAGCACGCAATGGTTCTTATATACCTAGTCAAAATCCATTTGAAAAATTCTTATTATTGTTTAACTTTTTTAACCTTAATCTCCATAATCGTCCCATCAAAAATGAAATCGTCCGTTTTCTTATAAATGGATTCATAAACAGATGGATGTATTTCATAAGGTAGTTTGTCAACTGCTTTGAGTTCTGTAAGTTTCAGCGTCAAATTCAATTGAGGTTTGTACCGTCGGCACATCTAAACCGTGCAGGAGTTTGGGACCCAATCGCGTTCTCACCTGCAGCCGAATTTGAATTTCAAATTAGATGAAACAAACCGACTTTGTTGTAACGTAAATGTAAGTTTATTGTCCCCTATAGCTTTAGTTTGGTCTCAGTTCTCTTCCATTCATAAGTTTTATAACAACACTATCTGGTGTAGGTACGCGATTTCGTAAAAATAAATATGATTTTCATTTTAGAAAAAACCTTCTGCTTATAAGTATTACTTTACTGATAAATATGAATTAATTTTCTTTAAAAGTTCTTCCTTACTTTAGTGTGATGATAACGAATCCAATGGACTTGAAAAACGCGATTTTTTGTCCTTGTAAACAAGATACTAGGTACAATGTACTATACATGTTCTGTTATATAACCGCACTTGACACATTCACCATATTGTACCACGCAATCGTTTGCAGAGAGATGACCTAAAACGAGAGCACGTAGCGAGCTACAGAGCAAATTTTAAAAACTTTATGTTCCTCATTATTTCAAAGGGCCAAGCAGCATCGTAGGAAACGCTACGTAGTTTTTTCTTCTCGTCTCGTCCTTAGAGAGTGAGAACTGAAAGCTGAGATGAAAACAAAGGGGCAGCCCGACTTTCTCGTTATTATTTGTTAACAAGAAAGTATAATTGTTACTTCTAGATTAAGTTACAACTTGTCTTTTACCGTTTACGAGTAATAGAATTTAGAGGTAATGTAAGAAGAAACATACCATATGTTTAAAAGTATTGTAGGTATGTATTAAGGGGCTACAACCGTAATACGTAAAACTGAATGAGCGCAGCTCAAAAACAGAAATGGAATGATTTCATTTATAGGCAAAAAAATAGTGAGATAGCAATGTTTTATTTTAGCTTTAAAATTATTGACATAAGTGCCAATTGCATTTTAATTTTTTATTTGAAAACTGTTTCGGTTTTTGAGTTTTTCATTCTTATGAAACCTAAGCTTTGATTATTTACTATGTTTTAAAAATATTTTCATCAACTAATAATTAAAATTTTTGTAGTAAACTTGAAAACCATAACTATTTACCTATACCTAACTTTTAAATTTTTTTTCTATCGAGAAAACTTCTCATTTTATTGGTTTTGCTCTTATGAGATTGTTTATTATATAGTGAGGATACATATATCTAAATATACGAGGTATAGATAGTAAGCTTTAAAAATAATCTTAGATCTAAAACTACCATAATTATTTCGGATGTATCCTCTTAAAAACACTGTTTTGATAATAAACTTTTTATTACACCATCCATCCAGTGTTCTTGTATATGTCGCAATAAATTATGCATTAATTTATTGACTGAACAAAAAAAAAATTATAGGATGTCCTTCATCTACCTTACTGTTAACCTAAATAAATTAATGGTGTAGTCATCTTTATCATCACAACCAAACAATTCCACTGCTAGATTCGAGTCTCGACTCCCATGCAGAACGTTTATGTACTTAATGACGATTGAAATTTTAATGTAATAAATAGTATTAATAATATAATAGTAATATTAAAACGTTATTAACAACGTAAATTTAGAATAAAGTACCAAAAACACGTCGGTTTATAAATAGCCCGTGAGAATAAAATAAAAACGATCATAAATAACGTTCCCATAAGCTCGATTAAATTCTTTATTATTAAGGCAAGAAAGGAGAGGGAATTTCTCTACTAGACGTCTACATCTCAAGCAATTTTTCACAACTATATCTTCAGACGTTCAACTGTGGTACAATATTTAAAACTTGTTCTTGTATTCGACTGCACTGAACCTGATATATCTTCACTTTAAATGACTATACACGCATAAGCATAACGAGTCTATATGCTTATGCGTGTATAGTCATATTTTCGTGACGATTTGCTACAACTGTATAATATATAATTATGTTTAAAAAACGCTAATACACTTACGTTGACACTCGAGGACAAATATTAATGTATCATAAATATTTGCTCCGGTTTAAATTCGACCGGGACCCATCGTTACCCCACAACTAGACTATTAGGCCGTCAAATATGTACTACCAATGCTTTTTGTCGCTAAACTCCGCTAATTTTAGCTGTGAACACTAATACTAATACGTATACTAATAATAATAATACGTTTTGTTTTAGATGACTGTTAGCTAATCTACTCTCAACCTTACCAGTAATACGTGGTCAACGGTGTTGGTTTCACAATTAAATATCCTGTATTTTGTATAATATTTTTGCTTAAGGCACATTGTGTTACTGTTTGTTGATCCTTGAAAATAATAAATAAATAAATAAATAAATAAACACTATCTTGAGTACGCAAGTAGGTCGAAACAACACACATCATTTACATAATGTAATGAGTACTTGTTTAGTAGCTACCTTAATTTCATTTAGATTTAAATAGAAACACCGACAAGCATGTATGTAGTAGTTTCATTTTGTGGGTTGAAATAACACATTTTTTGCCTGCACATAATTTTTAAAGCATCGATAGTATACTTTTCCACAAAGTAAATATATTATACATGTATAAAATGTTATAAAGGGCTATTTGAATACAAAATCTATTTAGTGATTATATTTACAACAACTGAAATTATTTATTAAAAATATCTTGTGTTTTGAAATTCAAATTCAACTTCAAATAACTTTATTTTATCAGGCAACTAAGGCCCATAGTAAACAAGGCCCATAGTTTTACAAACAGATTGTAATTTTAACCGCTCCTATCCTTATACTTACACCAAATGCTTGCAGTATACTGGGGAACCGCTAGACTACCTGATTGATAGCTCTAAACTTTTCAACCATCGTATACATAAAGAGACCGATAAGATAGCGAAGAACATTAGCCCTTTCTTGATAAATGATAACTTACAATCAATAATAATATTACCAATTTCATTATTAGTAGACATAAGCCGAATTAGTATAACTTCGAGAAAAGGTAGGTAGTGCCCTTGCGCTTCGCTCGTCTTGGCACGGGGGCACTAATGTGCCCCCAGATACATACCGTGTACATTTAACCTCAAATTGTATAATTATGATCAATAAAAGTATAATGATTAAAGTTAGGAAAGACAAATACATTTTAATTGAGATCTGAGTGTCTTTGAATCCTCAAAATCTGGAAAGACTGTCTCCCTTTATTAAAATAAGCGCCTTGATTAAGTTAAAAGCTTTTTAATTCAAACTTAAAGAGTGAACTTTTAATGTGGAAGAACCACCCGCTGAAGTCAATTCCACGAGCGGAACACAATCAGTCCGAACAAGCAGAAAATCGAACCCCAAATCATCCAATCGTGGTAAATCTCAAATTCCGAGTACGCAGCTAAGGAGCCGGCCCGTCCCAACCAAGTCCCTGATTTAAATTGCAGATGCCCCTTGGGAAGGAGCGCCGACTCCCGCGATATGCTAATCATAGTCAAGCCAAGGATTATCCCTGTTTACACTCAACAAACTCACTTAATTTCGCACTGACAGCTCTATTGTCATATTTAATGCTACGCATAACAGAACCTACCAAAAACACTGGACATGTGTAAGATGAAATCACGCCATTAACTCATACGAATCTATGTTAGATGTGTTTACGTTGTAATAAAACAAATGCGATCAAACTATTGAACTGAATTCTGCTCTTTGATCGAATATTATCGTGTAATTGGAGTGGCAATACTCGTAAAATATCCAAGGAATTTAAGTCCCCAGATGTTTCTATTAAAATGTTTAGTCACAAGAATTCCATTTCGTTTTCGGTTCACGATTAAATTTCAAGAAACTTTGTGACACATCTAACGATGTTTTCTGCGTTCAAGATTTCATCTGGAGGACGCAGTTAATTTTAAAAGTTTCAAAACTTGTAATTTGATGCCATGTAAGAGCATGTGAAAATATGTACGTGAATAGAAAAGTTCTCTTTTAACATGTGATCGGCAAAGTTAATCAAGTTTAGATTATACGAGTACAAGAATTTTAAATTTTAATATTAAAAAATAAATATATAAAGGAAAAAGAATTTTAATAAGAAAAGTGAAACAGTATTTTGACATCGACATATTAACGCTGAATGAGCAGATTACGATGGACTACGAAGGTTGGTCATCGTATGATGGCAATAAATATCATCAAACAAAAGATTCACGTAGTACTTACTTCTGCCAAAACTTGCCCAAAAAGTAATACAACAAAAACAGCAACTCGTTAGAGTATCATAAGCTTCTGTTCACATAATTGATGAATGTGTCGTTGTAATAACCAATATTTCAATAAATACTCTTGGGGCGTACTTGGACACCAGTTTGGTACCAGTAAGTACTGAAGGCGTCGTAAAGTCGACCAGAGTTGACAGTAATGCGAATTTATGTCGACGGACTCTTCGAGGCGCCAAGCCGATATCGATTCCCTAATAGCCTATTTAGCAATGTTTCAGTTTCGGACGCAAAGTCAATTTGTTGATATCGAGAGATAAATTTATTTAATTTTAGACTTTGGAATTTATCCTTAAAAATACAATCGACTTAAAATTCGACAAGAGCAGATAACTCAAAAACTACCCTTAAATGTATATGGGACCAGAACACAATCTTTCGAACGTAAAAAAAGAAATATCAAAATCAGTCGACGCATTGGGAACTAATGAGGTACCTAACATACAAAATATAGGTATAGCCGTATTGAGAACTTCCTCTTTTTTTTGGAGTCGGTTAAAAAAGGTCCTTTGTCAACAAAGAAAACACAAATTCCAAACGCGGAATGCTTACATTTAACACAAAAAGCTTATACATATTTTTGTGCATTATTAAATAAAGAGAAGAATCTTATTTTGCTGAATATGATAGTAAGAGCACTTCGTTTAACTTTATACCTATATTGAGTTTAAAAGAAAATCTTAGGATTTTCCATGAGAAAGGAAAGAATGGACGGTCGTGCCGCTAGTTTGATATTAGGGTTTCCACAACAAAATGCACAGACGAATTTTCATTTATCGTTTATAGCTCATTTGTTTGTAAACGTTTATTGTTTTGTTAGGCTTTTGTTATATATTTTTTATAATAAAACACAATTACATTACATCATGAATGTAATGCGTATAATGCTGTTTTTGTTTGATACAGTTTAAACTTAAAGTGAAATATATTGATCATGTAAAACAATGTTTCTTTATTTTAGCTTAGAGACTATAAGTATCTATGAATGCATTAATTATTTTACTAAATTTCACTTCTACTAATAAATGATAGCCCTAATATACGACGGGATCGATGTCATATAACAAGGGGACGGAATGTTTGAGGTATCGACGCGGGCATGCAGAATACGACTGCGAACATTTAAATTGAAATCGCCGACGCATTTATGCGATATTGAATTACTGAGTTTCCGAGAAACACACAGAAAGATTTTGATTAAATTTTATATTAAATGTCACAGAGTACAAACGATTTTATTTAATAATACTAAAACTTAGATAATAGCGTGTTTATATAGTTATGTATATTTTTAAACAAACCTGACGATTTTTCTTGACATAAGAAATGGATAATAATTTTCGATACACTCATAACATAAAACGACATACAAAATAGAACTTTATTATGTGTAATAAGTATAATTAATAATAAGTACACATATACATGTGGACCCTGGTTGGGCGCCAAAGTTTGCGATATGCGGTCTGCCGCACGAAAAGTAATTAACATCGCGCCTTCCTCTCACCCTACAAATACTCGGTCAGAATAACTGATTTTATGATGGGAAGACTTTAGACGCATGCCGATTATAGCTCTGTTTTGTAGACAAGTTTAATGTACTGGATAAGGCTAGTTAGGACAGGGCTTTCGACTCTTTGAAGAATTTTATGAGTATTTGACAATAGTTAGCACTTTTTGTTCATTATTTATTCGCTTATATTTATTTAAAGTAACACCCGGCTAATGAAAAGACAGATAGTGTATCTATTGGGCTTTGATTATCTGCAGAATCAGCAGGCGTTGTAACGTAGCGTTAAACTTTATAGATAGTATAAATATATTTTTAATATTCATTATAAATTAATGTGCCGTCGCGAACACAGGACAAAACAGTCTTGTATTCATATAGTGAGCCGGACCGGTTATTCGTTGAGACGTAGCGATGAAGCGGCAGCGAACGGTGGAATCATCGTATTGCCGAGCGCGACACGACGCGACGCGACAGACGAAATCACGATCGAGAGGAAAAGGACGGTTGTCTTGTAGCTCGCTCCTTGTTTACCGCTTAATTATCTGATGTTCTCATAGTTTTACGTGCATTTAAAATAATTTCCTGGATTGTTGTTCCCGTACTGGGAACACCCCGTGGGCTGAATTTGAAGGGATTGTGGAGTGTAAGATTTACACCCCTCCGTAATACCAATAATATTGGTGTGCGTCGGTAGACCGCTTGCCGCTGCGCTGTTGACCTAGCTAGCTACCTAGCGCTTGCTAGCCCTCTGACTGCCTCATTCGCTACCTGCTGTCGTCTGCTTGTGGGCACCTTCTGATCAAGCCAGGGAGACCAGGGGAGTGCGGTATCTTTGGACAGCCAGGACAGTGGTAGTGTTGTTGTGACCCGGCCGGACCTAACGACCCTAATTTTTTTTAACGCTGTAACGTTTTTTTTTACATATATTTTAAGTTCTTGTTTTTTTTTGTATTTTTTAAATTGCCTTATTATATTGTTATAAATCTATTTTTCCGCATTATTTATTTTTGCCTTAAAATAATAATTGCGACAGCGTTACAAGGTAAAATTCCATCAGTAAACCCCATTAGTTTTCTGCGTTCTCTTTGGTCATTGTAATTATTATTTGACAATTAAGCAATCATTAATCTTCGAAAAATTTCCTTTTTATCTCATCAATTTTAGACCTTAACGTCCTACAACAACACACCTAGTCAGCCGCGTGTGTTCGAACCTACTTTCCACGGTTTAGTTGTGTAGCCGGGACCCTCCTGCCCACATGCTGGGCCCCCTCCCCCCGCTGTCCCCACCCCCCGCACACCCCACGCAACACTCAGTGAGGCAAGCGATTGAATTAAACTTCGGCACGGTTGTTGTGGTTCGGATCCGAGGTTGGTTTTGTCGCCGGCGTTTTGTGCAGCTGCGATTAAACTAGCAATACTTGTCCGGCATTTATTAGTTTCGCTTTCAACAGTCCGGTACGTGTTCGAAATTCCTTCGGCGCCGCTGTGGCTTCAATTTGTAATCAACTATTCGATATTAGTTGGAACTGACGACGATTACTTATAACACGTTCGCTGAATTGGAACTCAATTTTAATTTATTTATTTATTTATTAATTTATAATCATAACAAACATTACAGGTCTAGCCTATTAAATTATGTAACATGTTCCTAGATACAGTTTTATGTTGTCTTTTTAATTTTTATTTCCATATTATTTGTTAACTTATTTCCAACACCAGAATTGTAGGTATGTATATAATATTGCTATAGCTACCAGTGTGTTTATACATTTTTTTCACAGTGATATTCTAATCATTCGTAGTGCTTATTTAAAATATATTAATTTTATAAACAACTTTCACCTATTATTTTAACGTCTTACGCCTCGATATACGAGTGTGTATATTTCATATCATTTTAATGATGTAAATTTGCTATCGTTCTTCAGAGAGACAAAAGTATGAATCAGTAAAATCAAAACAACTCATACAAGTGCATTATGATTGTAAAAATATCCTAAAGTATTAAAAATTGGCACAAGCTCCTCGAAAACTGACAAAAAAGAACTAACAAGTAGACAAACTTGGGGCATTAAAAACAGAAACATAAAAGGAAGTTTCTCTTGTTAACCCCACGCTGCATAGTACATGAGCTCAATGTCAACAGTTATAAGTTTTTTCCACGTACAATGAGTCTCCGAAACAAGGAGTGTAGAGCACTAGGTAGAGTATGGGGTGGGTTATTCTCCGACTAGGGGACAATTAGCGCGCGCGACTCGACACGGCTTGAGTTTTAACAACACGGCTCGGAACACTCGGCATCATTCACACGAGATGGCTCTACCTCGGGACTCTACCTATCCTAGAGACATACTAATGGAAATGAAACGTTATTTGGTACCGCTTATTAACCACGACATGTAGAGGCACAACATTTAAACCAATATTATTATAGTTTAACGCGTCATAAAACGGTAGATTAATGAGGTAATTAGAACCATTTTGGCTATAGCGGAGATGATGTTTTGCTGGATGTACGCTAATTGTTGCAGAGATAACAGTTACATTTAATTAAGTAACAATAATTAAGCTTCGAATTGTTTTGATTGTACAATATATCCTACTAATATTATAAATGCGAAAGTTTGTAAGGATGTATGTGAGTGAGTGAGTGAGTGAGTGAGTGTGTGTGTGTTTGTTGCTCTATAATAATATATAATAATAATCTTTATTTCGGACTTCAATTTTTGTAACAATCCATAGTGTTAGATTAATCTTATACCTAATGTTACTACAAAATTGTATTTATTCATTTATTACATCCAATGTCAACATTACATTACATTATAATATTAATTAATTAATTAATTAACAACTACTTATTTATTTAATTAATCTATTTGGCAGCACGAGTGAGCGGTAAGACGTGCAGTGTGTTCCAGTGCACGAGTATCGAGCTCTTTCACGCAAAAACTACTGAACGGATTTTCATGAAACTTTGCAGTAATATAGCTTAGACATCGGAATAACATAATTTGTTAAAATTTATACAGATTTTTGAAGGGACTGGTTTCCCGAAGCGAAGCGAGGGCGGATTTACTAGTCTCATAATAAAGATCAGTGACGATCAGTAATAGTGACGTGAGTACCAGAGTGAGAACACCAGCTGTTACAGAGTATGGTATTTATCTAAAATCTACTTTAAATAAAAACATAGTTTTGCAGACATACACAATGACACGATAAAATTCATTAACGTAGTCGTAACAGAATTTAAACAATGATTCATTTTCCTCCATTCATTACGATAAAAAAAAATCAAAACTTATTTAGTTAACAAAACACTTGAGTACTTTTACGCAAATTAAAAAACCCGACGAAAAATATTTGAGTGTTAAAATTTTGTCAACTCAAAATGAATTCTAGAGCTTCAAATCCCCCGAGATCTAACCGGGAGTGGTGTCGCTTATTGAAGATACCCGCCCATCGTGAGTACTGTGGCCAAACTTGAAATAATCAAATTGAGACGTGATAAAACTAAGTGACAAAGAATAATTTTATGCAGCCAATTTCTGAACGATCTTTGCTACGTAATAATTTCAATAAATTCTGCTACACGTCGTGAAACACCCACAATTAGGTATGATTAAAAAATATTCATTATTCATCAAAACCACATTTGATTATTCTTGTTTTTTACAAATTCAGCAAGTTTTTAATTTTATATTGTAATAGAAGTTTAACATTAACCTTTTATTATAACATAACTACACGTAAATTTTCCATTTTTTATCAATACACCGTACGCCGTTTCTAGGGTCAAATAGTAATTTGTTACCAAATGTAATCTTTGGTTTTATCGGTTTACTGCCATGTTTCGATTGCGAAATTCTGTATGAACTCCCGGTCAACTGCACTAAAATAGTTTTAATACTCGCAAAATCGTATTCGATTATCGTAGTCAGTAAGTACTTTACAAACAGTAGCAAAAAATTAACTTCTCTGAAAGTTAAGTCATAAGTAGGAATGACAAGAAACCGGTTCACAAAACTGGATTTTCCGACAATAATAAAATATCTGGCGGCGCTACAGAAGACGGTCGCCTTGTTATTTAAACGTTATAAATTTTATTATCAATTCCTTCAGCATTTCTAGCAAAGGCGGACTGCACTGAAATATTTGTTTAGTAAGAGAAATTAAGTAAAACTACTCAATTTTATACTTTTCCCGCGTTTGTAAAGATTTGTTAAACAGATTTTAAAAGGAACAAAGAGAAGAGTGGAATCTTTGTTTTAGTTAAGTAAGTGAGTTGACCGACTGAATAGAAGCGATGAATCAGTATGGCTGCTGAGCGTATTATAGGGATTTACTTTACTTTATGAAAGTATCTGACAACCTAGCTGTTTGAAAACCTAGCAAACGAGGAGATAAGATACCAAATGGCAAATATTTACCGGTACTCATTATTAGGAACGCCAAAGGCATTGTCCACACGTTAAAGGTGACCCCCAAATAAAGCGATGTACCCCAGCTGGAGCCTTCAGAATCACGATTGAGCCTTTCTTGGCCGAAAACGCATAGTCAAAGGTGACCACTTATCCAGTTAATCATCACTTTTATAGCGGCTATTATTTACTAAAAAAGACTAGCACGTCATCAGACACGCAAAATAACCTTACGATAAAATGAAGTTTCAACATTATAATACGATTTCATTTAATCCGCGGTTTAGCAAACGACCGTGTAAAACGTACATAGATATTAACTTTTCATCATTTGTTTACGCTCGCATAAAACGAGCTTACGTTTAAAAACTCATCTACGGTGAAGTATTCGGAGGAAGTTATTAAACGTCGGGTTAGTGCACACAGTCGGTACATAATAAAACTAAATGAATACAGTGATTCGCGCGTGCATAATAAACGGACTATTTAGAAGATCCTTCCTCGCTCGGATGTCCGACGGAGTGGACGTGTTTTGAGTGAACCCTGCGCAAATTGTGTTTCAAAACTCAAAACTCAAACTCAAACTCGTTTATTTCACGTAGGTATTTACAAATACGCTTGTGAATGTCATTATTTGATTCTACCGCCATTTTTGCAAAGGTGCCTTATATTCTTTTGTAATGGAGGAGAAAAAAAATGGCGAAAAAAAAACTCCTCGGCATCTTTTAAAAGATCACTTACATCTACCTACAGTTTTATACGTACTAACAGGAGCGGAACTGGTCGCGGATGGCTACTTCCAAGCATCCTTGTCATTTAAATATTCATCGACTGTGTAATACCCTTTTTGTATAAGTCGCGTTTTAACATGTTTCTTAAATATTTGTATGGGCAAATCAGTAACGGACTTTGGCAATTTATTATAAAAGCGTACACCGAGCCCCACAAAAGACCGCTGTACCTTACGCAGGCGGTACGAGGAAGTTACTAAATGGTGCATATTTCGTGTTTGCCGATTGGTAATATCGCTTTTTTGTTTGTAAAGACCTAAATTTTTCTTAATAAAAATTAAATTGGTGTATATGTATTGGGAAGCTACGGTTAGTACATCTATTTCTTTAAATTTGTCACGCAGTGATTCACGTGATTTTAGTTTATATATTGCTCTAATAGCACGTTTCTGTAATACAAAAACTGTATCGATGTCCGCAGACTTACCCCAAAGTAATATACCATAGGACATAATACTATGAAAGTAGGCAAAATAAACAAGCTTTGCTGTTTCCACGTCTGTAAATTGTCGTATTTTTCTTATAGCATAAACAGCCTTACTGAGCTTACCCGCAAGTGTCGCTATATGGATTCCCCACTGGAGTTTACAGTCTAGGGTTATTCCTAAAAATACTGCTGAACTTTCAAAGTTTAATAGCTCATTATTCAATCTAATGTCCTTAATGCCGACTTTTACATTAGGCAAAACAAATTCTACACATTTAGTTTTATTGGCGTTAAGAACTAAGTTATTAATGGAAAACCAGTATGAAATATGAGCAAGAGTACTGTTCACATCGTCAAAATTTATTTTATCTCTATTAGTTTTAAATATTAGAGATGTATCATCTGCAAACAGTACAACATTAGCATAATTACTAACATGGAATGGGAGATCGTTTATATAAACTAAAAAAAGAAATGGACCTAAAATTGAGCCCTGAGGGACACCAATCGTAACTGGTGAGCCTGATGATTTAGCTCCGTTTATACAGACACTTTTTAGTGTTTTTAATTTTGTCATTATTAAATTGTGACTGATCGCTGGCCCCGTGCGAGTCGGGCGGCCTAAACATTGAGGGGCGGAGCGCCGAGGTTTGAACCCGAGGTCGGTGAGTCTGTTGACGTTTTGTGCCCGAGTGCTGGACCGCTGAGCCACGACTATCGGCTACGTAACTGCGAAATTACGCATCACCTGCTACGCCGACCGCTGTGACTCATCGCGACTGCATCTACAGATTGACTACGACATAGCTACGCTAGTGCTAGTTTTTATATGTTATATTTCACTGTTTTTATGTTTAAAGTACTTTATTATGTTATGTAGGTATTAAGTAAATGTTTAATCATAAGAGGAAGGTGTTGGTCTTCCACAACACAGGGAATCCTAGTGTGGGACCAACGATCATTAACTATGTAACCATGTACCTACTTGTTTAAATAAATATATTTTCTTTTCAAAAAAAAAAAAAAAAAAAAAAAAAAAAAAAAAAAAAAAAAAAAAAAAAAAAAAAAAAAAAAAGAGGAAAATCTTTTCCGACTATAAAACGCACACGCAACGCAAAAGAGTTCTATGAATAACCATTCATTTTAATTTTTCCCTTCCCTTTAGTTCCCATGAAATTATTGATGTACCTACATACATATAACACATTTAATTTATTAAAGTGTTCAAAGAAATACAGCAAAGAGCAAACTTAGGTCTAAATAAAAGTATTAGGGGTCTTGGAAGTATGGAAAAAATAATTGACGACAGGTGGGTCTGGATATTATCTACAGTTTTGGTCAATTATTATCTGCATATTACAACTTGGTTGTATCAAAGAAAACATTGTAGTGATATTTGCCTATATAAGAGTTCTCCATAACTTAATTCGAGTGAATTCTGCCAATCATTAATAGTCACGTTGTAGTCTTTGACTTGTAGGTATTTAGATTCTAAAAAGGACTCTACTCCAAATTTGTATATTTTTCGCAAAGTTTTGGATGGGTGTTTTGGTAAAAAGTGATGTTATTGTTACGTGTCAGGAGTATGGGGTTCGAGAAAATGCCAAAATGTACCACAAAGACTTTATTGTACTCGTAGATACACGATTACACACTGTACACAGTACACACTACAACACTATGCACGTAGGTACTCGTAAACACACTCGTCGAACACTGTATCGCCCGTAGAAATCACTCCACTTCGCACTGGTATCGCTCGTAGGTATCGCTGGTATCTTCCTGGTTCCGCTTCCGAAACTAGAATGTCCGCGGTTGAGCGATCGCCCCTTTTTATACCACTCACGCACCATTCACGACAATCGAGAATATTCCCGCGAAGTCCGGACCCGCGTCGAAATAAAGTTCGAGAACGTTCCTTGCAACCGACTTTCGCCCGTATGACTATTGCCGTAATGGTCGAAGCGTCGTGCGTCCTTTTGAGAGAGCCGCGCTCCTATTGTTTCTATTGTTGCGCGACATGTTTATGGCCCCTATTGTTTATTGTTTTCGGCGTAGCGAAGTCGATGCGCCAGGGTTGTCACATTGCCCCCCTCTTAGTCATGCTCGTCCCGAGCATTATTCGATCCATGAAATGGTGCCAATCTGTCCACGTGCACGATCTTCGGCTTTCTTCTGTCCCCTTGTCTGATTCGGTAGGTCACGTCGTTAATCCTCGTGACAACTGTGTAAGGGCCTTCCCATCGTGCTTGTAGCTTCGGAGACTTCCCTTTCTTCCGCAGTGGATTGTGCAACCATACAGAATCTCCCTCCTTGAAACCATGTTTCCGAGCATCGCGATCGTACCGGGTTTTCATCTTTTCGCTGGTCTTCAAACATTGCTCCCTTACAAGATCATGTGTCTCGTCCAATTGTTTCCGTAAGTCCGCGATGTATTCAACTGTTGGTTTCGGGGCATCTGGCGGTGTTCCGGTAAGCAAATCCAATGGCAGACGCATTTCTCTTCCGAAGTTAACTTTAGCTGGTGTAAATCCTGTAGATTCGTGTATGGCCGAGCGATATGACATCAGGAACAGAGGAATGTACCGATCCCAGTCTCGCTGATGTTCCTCGACGACCTTGGCCAAGTGATTTTCCAACGTTTGGTTGAATCTCTCCACCATGCCGTCAGATTGAGGATGCGCCGGTGTGGTACGTGTCTTATTTATTCCCAAAAGATCACACATCTCCTGGAATAACGTTGACTCGAAGTTCCTGCCTTGGTCGCTGTGTAACTCCAATGGTACACCAAAGCGGCAAACTACCTCTTGGACAAGTTTCTTGGCCACGGTTTTCGCCTCTTGGTTCGGAGTTGCAAACGCTTCCGGCCATTTGCTGAAGTAGTCTTGAACCACGATAATGAATCTATTCCCGTCTTCAGACTGAGGGAATGGCCCAGCAACGTCTATGGCGATTCTTTCCCACGGGGCTCCGACGTTGTACAGCTGTAGTTTCCCTTTGGATCTAGTGCGGGGCCCTTTTACTGAAGCGCACACTGTACACTTTCTGCACCAATCTTCAACGTCCTCTCGACATCGCACCCAATAAAAGCGTTCTCGTATCTTCACGAGGGTCTTCTTGATACCGAGGTGCCCGCCGGAAGTGCCATCGTGTACGAGCTTCAGCAAATCAGCCACTTTACTCCTAGGAATAACCATTTGCAGCGTTTTTTCCTTTCCGTTGAGTGATTCCCAGCTCCGGTAAAGCACGCCATTCTCTAATACCAGGCTGTCCCACTGAGCCCAGTATGCCTTAGTTGTTGCGCTTGAGGCTGATACATCACTCCACAGGGGCCTCTGTCCTTTGGCTTTCCATTCCATGATCAGGCTGAGGTCTTTGTCTTCCTTCTGAGCTTGGCTTACTTGCTCCGTTCCCCAAGACTCGTCTAGGTCCTGCATCCTTATCACCCTGACCTCTTCTTTAGCCTCATGCTTGATGCAATGTCGACATTCGTCGGAGCATGGGCGTCGTGACAGGGCGTCGGCATTCGAATGAGCTCTTCCGTTACGATGCTCTATTACGAAGTTGAACTCTTGAAGCTGTTCGATCCACCTTGCAACCTGGCCTTCCGGGTTCTTGAATTGCAGAAGCCATCTCAGAGCGGCGTGGTCCGTCCTTATTGTGAACTCGCGTCCCAGCAAATACTTGTTGAAGTGCTGAAGGGTCTTCACCACAGCCAGTAATTCTCGCCGAGTCACACAATAATTCCTTTCCGGTTTCGAAAGAGTCTTGCTAAAGTACGCAATGACCACCTGCTGGCCGTCCTGTTCTTGCGATAACACCCCTCCGATGCCAGTATTGCTAGCGTCCGTGTCTACTGTGAATCTCCCTTCTCTTCTGGGGTAGCCAAGAATCGGAGCCGAGCACAGACGTTCCTTTAAGTGAACAAACGCATCTTCGCAATCGGAATCCCAACTGAAGATTCTCTTGTCCTCCGTGAGACGATGTAACGGCTTGGCTATCTCGGAGAAGTTCTTCACAAACCGACGGTAATAGGCGCATAGTCCCAAGAACGCTCTTACATCGGTCTTGTTCTTTGGGGTCGGCCATTCTTGAACGGCTCTTATCTTATCTGGATCAGTGCGAACACCTTCGTCCGATATGATGTGTCCCAAGAATGATACTTCCTTCTTGAAGAAGTCACATTTCTTCGGATTGAGCTTTAGGTTGGACTCACGGAATCGTCTGAATACCTTCTCTAGGTTTCGCTTGTGTTCCACAAAGCTTCGTCCCATGACTATGACGTCATCGAGGTAAACCAGACAAGCGTCCCCCAAAAGTCCAACTAACACTCGCTCCATGAGACGCTCAAAAGTGGCAGGAGCGTTACATAGTCCAAAAGGCATTACGCGAAACTGCCACAAGCCATTTCCGGTTCCGGTGGTAAAGGCAGTCTTCTCCTTATCTTCTGGCCGTACTTCTACCTGCCAGTAACCACTCTTCAGGTCGACCGTCGAAAACCACTTCATGCCACCAAGCATATCCAACGTGTCGTCAATCCGGGGCAGAGGGTAGCTGTCCTTCTTGGTAACGGTGTTAAGCATCCTGTAGTCAACACAGAATCTAGTACTGCCATCCTTCTTCTTCACGAGTACCACAGGTGAACACCAAGGGCTAGTTGACGGCTCGATCACCTTGCTGCGCACCATGTCCTCGATCATTTCTGCAACTTCGTGTTCCTTTGCCAATGGTACTCGTCTCGGTCTTTGCTTGATCGGTGAAGTATTGCCGGTATCTATTGGGTGAGTGACAAGATTTGTTCTTCCAAGGTCGCTATCTCCTCTGGTAAAGATGTCTTTGTAGTCCGTCAACAACTTTGCTGCCTGAGTATATTCCTCAGAGCTCAAATTCCTCCTGGTCGCCTCCAGCAAAGGTTTCATGTGATCCGTTGATCCAGGTTCGTCCGAGTATTCTTGGACCTTCCTCAAACTGTCCACGGCTTCACATCGGCCAATAACGGTATTCTTTACGAGATGTATCGGCGTGCTGCTAAGATTGATGACCTTTAACTTGGCGTCACGTTTGGTCATGAGCAGTGTCCTTGCCGTGATCCAACTGGGGTGATCTCCATAGTCTTCCACTACGACACATCGATCCATCTGTATCTTTTCAGGAAACCTAACCTTGACCAAGGTTTCCGATCTGGGCGCTAGCTTCACTGTCCTCAAACAGTACACTGCTCCTGAACATGAACCGTCCAAGAAGACTTCTTGATCCTTGAAGCTTAACACTCCTCTGGCTATATCAACTATACAGTGATGTGTCCGTAGAAAGTCCAGTCCGATAATGCAGTCGTCAGTTATATTCGCTACTAAAACAGACTGCGTGTAAATGTCACTTCCGAGTTTCAATCTTGCTTCCGTAACTCCTAGGACGGTCACTGGCTGGCCTGTCGCTGTCTGAAGATTGCATGATGGTCGTCCATTTTCCCACATGATAGTCCGCTTGAGTAGTTCCGGTCGAACGATGGATTTCGATGCTCCCGTGTCAATCGTAAAGCGACAGGGTATGCCATTTATTTCTCCAGTAGTTACGAGGCTGTTCCCGTCACAAGCTTGTGATACTAATACAGTAGGGGCTCGACGAAGTCCAGCCAGTGCCCGCCCCGCGGCGCTGGCGCCTCTTAGTTTAACGGCTCCTGGGTGTCGACTTGGGTGGCCGTCGACACCGATTTCGGTTGCTTCCGAGTCCGGCAGTTAATCCTTATATGGCCTCGTTCACCGCATCCGTAGCAGATAGGCCCGGTACGAGGTTGAATCGCTGCTACGACTTCGCGCACCTTGCAACTCTTGTAGTCACTTCGTACCGCTTCTACTTCAAGGGCATGCGCTAAAGCTGCTTCCAGTGTTGCGTGATGCCCCAAGCGCACCGTTGCTCTCACCTCGGGATCCCGTATTCCGCTGACAAACGCCTCTAGAACTTTGTCTTCGACGGGTGTGGAACTCGACGCATAGGCTCGGCGTACAAGGCGCTCAATCTCCGTAGCCCATTGTTGCAGTCCTTCGCTCGACCTCTGTGACCGGTCTTTAAGCTGAGCGCGGTACACGTGCTCGAGGTGCTTTTCCCCGTATCGAGCTTCCAGGGCCTTAAATAGCGACTCCAAGGTGCGTCGCTCGGCGGGCAGGTTCTCAAGCACCAGCAGTGCCTCCCCTCGAAGAGCTAGAGTGAGTGCCGCCAACGAGTGTTCGTCCTCCCAGCCATTCCCGCTTGCAACAACCTCGAACTGATGCCTAAACGCTGTCCACGAGGTCGTGCCGTCAAAACTTGGGACCTTAAACTTCGGGGCCCCAGAGCATGTACTGGTTGCTGCCGTGCCCATAACCCTTATTTTTTGCAGCTTATGGTCCAAATCCACGAGCCTAGTTTCGTGGAAGTTTACTGACGCGCTGAGGCTGTTGATTGATGCGTCGTGGCTTTTGAGGGCTTGGTCGTGCTCGGATGTACGCACCTTTACCAATTCCAGGTCCTCCTTCACGACGTTCAAATCTCCCTGGAAACCATCCAGCTTTGCGTCGATTGCCTCCATGGTTTTGCGCTGGCTCTTTATGTCTTCGCGCAGGCTCTCCATTGCTTCGCGTTGGCTCCGCTGTATGGCTTCGCGCTGGCCCTCCATAGCTTCGCGCTGGCTCTCCAATTTGCTTTCCAGGCTCCTCATGGCTTCACGCTGGCTCTGCTGCATGGCTTCCATCGCCTCGCGCTGGCTCCGCTGTATGGCTTCTAATAAGGAGGCCATATCGAATGCACTCGGTGTCGGTACTGATGCAGCTGATGTAGTCGAAGGTCCAGCGGTGGTCTCCGTTTCCATGCGGTCACGCCCCGGCGACTCCATCCGCGCGGCATCCAATGCCGTCTGCCGTCGCGTACGAATCCCTTCTTCACTTTGAGGTACAACAGGCATTCCGCTTCTGTCACCAATTGTTACGTGTCAGGAGTATGGGGTTCGAGAAAATGCCAAAATGTACCACAAAGACTTTATTGTACTCGTAGATACACGATTACACACTGTACACAGTACACACTACAACACTATGCACGTAGGTACTCGTAAACACACTCGTCGAACACTGTATCGCCCGTAGAAATCACTCCACTTCGCACTGGTATCGCTCGTAGGTATCGCTGGTATCTTCCTGGTTCCGCTTCCGAAACTAGAATGTCCGCGGTTGAGCGATCGCCCCTTTTTATACCACTCACGCACCATTCACGACAATCGAGAATATTCCCGCGAAGTCCGGACCCGCGTCGAAATAAAGTTCGAGAACGTTCCTTGCAACCGACTTTCGCCCGTATGACTATTGCCGTAATGGTCGAAGCGTCGTGCGTCCTTTTGAGAGAGCCGCGCTCCTATTGTTTCTATTGTTGCGCGACATGTTTATGGCCCCTATTGTTTATTGTTTTCGGCGTAGCGAAGTCGATGCGCCAGGGTTGTCACATTATTATTATTAAATTTTGAGCTGCATTTCATTTAACAACAAGAATAGCTCTTTATGAGCGTAATTATATAACCATCACATTTCTAAAAGACTTTAACGATTAGTCATATCATTCATATAATTTCATCCATTACCATTAAATACAAGGGGATAAAAGTGGTTACAGTACTGAATATGATATAAAACATGATATAAAATTTTAATAGTTGGTAGCAAAGTTTTACTATTTAGCGACAAGAGGTGAGATGACGAGTATCGTCTCCCCGTGTAGCGTACTTAACACCACTCGAGTTCTTCTCACCCTTCGCCCTTCAGGCTTCTCTTGATCTGGCTGCAGGCGTATATACTGGATACCTACTACCATATACTAGCTTTTAGTTGCAAGTCAGATAGTGCATGTCGGATTGACATGGCGTTACACTTGGAAGGCTTTACACACAAATAGATGACATGGTTAGGTCGGGATTATCTTTTGGCTCTAGCACTATACTCCAATCTACAACAAGCATATACCTACGCATTATTCAGTTATATACAGACTCACAAATTCACTGTTAGCATTGTCCAGTTTTAGTCACCAATCATTGTCGAAAATTACCTATTTGGATTATGTAAATCTGTATACTAGTAAATGTTAAAACTCAACAAAATTAGGTACTTTGCGCATATTTAACTTTGCAATTTATAAATTAGGTTCATGCCCCAATGTTTGTGCAAAAGATTGTTTGAGTGTAAAGAGAATCATTCATATTGAGTTGAAACAACCTCCTCTGCTTGTAAATATTATATTTAATAAGTAGATACTTAATCGTAAAGCTGCTGAAGTAACGAGTAAAAGCAAATGTTTTGCCCGATTTTTACCGCTTTAGTTCATTACTATAAACGATGAGAATCTCAGAAATGCTCAGCGTTTTATGAAAAATCCTTGATTTTTGCACGGAACGGGAAGCAATACGAATTATAAGTGAGCTTCAAAAACTCCTTCGTGTAAAGTCAAGATCGAAACTGGGTCATCTACAGAGTTTCGACGCCTTCGGCTATCTGTGTTCAAATATCAAATTCCGATTTCGATGCATTTATTAAAGAATTTCTTAATACCTACCTAGAAATTGCTGAAAACTCTTTGAAGATATTTTTATTTGGTTATTATTTTATAGAATACCTACCTTTGACATTTACCTAAATCCTGAATGGATGAACGTCGTCAAAAATCATATTCATTAATAACTCATCGAATATCTCCAAAGCTTGTTGAATTCAATTTTCATATCGGCTGCTTTAAGATTTCCGCAGCAAAAGAGATATAAAAATCTTCTTTTAAAAATATATATTGGAATAAAAAGAGATCATATGCCAAGGGCGTTGCCCACTCTTCCTTTGTAAATAGAATACTGAATCTCAATAACGTAAGGTCCGAGGGTTTGTTTGTGGTACCGCTCTCGCATTCTGATCTCCCGATTTGCGTAGTTGTGATTGCCCAAGGTTAGATAACATTATAAAAGCCAACCCTGATAAGGAAAAACTAGTTTTATGGACGCATTTGTATTGTATCGCCGGAGGGAGTAGCTCGTAGGCAGTACATTCGCGTACGTAAAGGTTAATCGAATCTAGGTATCACGAGTCAGTATAGGCAGTTCAAATATGTAGTGCAGGGATTATCCCGTACGAGATATTAACAAGGAATAGTATTAGGTATTAGGAACATAAAAAATGTAATAGTTTGTTTCAACGTGAACAGTAGTTTTATCAATAAATTATAAAATAATTATCACAAATGTATATAATTACTTTTTTCCCCACTTCATTCCCATTTACATGTTTCCCAAACTTAAGACGAAATTCTTGTCACATATCACTCAGTCCTTATTAGTCACCTATCCTAAAAAGATGGCATCATAAACCATTCAATTAACTCTCAGTCATATCTGGTCATATGATAATGAGTCATTCATGTAATATCTGCTGAATTTCAAATAATTATATAACAGTAGGCGCAGACACAGTCAGCCGGCGCGGTAATCAAATTACCTAGGTACCCCTTTACTTCCTTGTTGACTCAACTGTTTAACTATTAAAGTGAGCCGCCAAGAAACTAACGTATTCATGACAGAGCGAATACGTTCCTGGTTTTACGAGCGGTTTTCGTCCCGAATCGAAAAGGTTACATACTCGACCCGTGTCTAGGTGAAATATACACCAGCATATAGTATCTACTATAGAACCGCCCGCGCTTCGCTTCGGGACCCGTAGGTAACAGCCGCGTAGGTCCCGCTCCCGTAGGATTCTCAGGATAAAAAGTAGCCTATAATTTATACTGGAACATAAGTTATAACATTTACCTATGACTTAAGTAAATTAACGATACATGTAGTATTTGATAGCGTGATTTAGAACTTGCAAATGAATTTTACTAAAGCCATCTATTAACAGTATCCGGAACTAAATATCTAGCAACTATCAAAACATCGATCTTCCCATGGGAATGAGATGTTTTTCCGCCGTAAAACGTAGCCTACGTCACTCTCCACCCTCCCAACTATCTCTACACACATAAACTATATCATATAATAGCCATGTTGCGACGTGAAAGAGTCACAAACAAACAAACAAACACACTTTCACATTTATAATATTAATAGTATGGATGTAATATGTGGGATTGAAATAATGTCTGGAAAGTTGCCCGATAGCGAAGGTTGTAGAACAATATTAATTTAAATTTGTTCAGTAATTTGGGAGTCCGATATTTTTAAGAAAATATTTATTTAAAGGGTTTAGTTCGTTTATTTATACATTTAACCCAAGTAATCAGGGTCACAAAAACGCATGTTATTAGCAAGAAACAAATATTATTTAGCCATCGTTATTATAATTCATAAATATCCTATGTCTCGAGCGTCGTTTCTTCCAGCAAGTAATCTGGCAAATGGTCTCTATAATATTAAGCCAATAAGCTTCCAAGGAGCCCGGGGAATAGGCTGAGCAATACAGTTAAATCGGGTTACTTTGAATTTCAGTGTTACTGTGAAAATGATATTTTCTTTTGAGAGGCCTTAACCTTAGAAAAAATCGGCACACTGAAATAAGGTAGGCTAAATTGGGTTAGGTAGGTTTCGTTACATCATTTATGTAATAGGAATCACAAAGTTAGGTTCAAATTGACACTAAAATTGAGAATTTACTTACTTTTAGTAACATCATTTTAAAGTAACTTTGTAAGCAGGTAACAGTGCGTACCTAACTGTTCAAAACCGCATGAAGCTGAGACGATCAAATTTATATAATTTCTCGACAATGACAACATGTAATATAACAATCACGTAGGTTCCTATTACGTAAACTAAAATCACTAAAATACAACGGTGGGTATCTACTTGATATTTCATAGTTCACACAAGAAAACGCTCCTACGTAGATAAACTTAATAACGTAATATCCACGTAATATCCTTATGTTCAATAATACGAAAATTCGAATCACATCTATCATTGATACGTGCATTTACTTAGTTACACGATTTCGGTTTTCGACCTTTTAATATTTTATGTTTGGAACGAGCTGTCGACCAATTAGACGAATACGAATTCAAATTGGCAGTTTTGTTGACAGTTGCCAGGTGGCTTTCGTACACGTCGCACATCTAAATCCGCTGCATATATCCACGTCCACAGACATTTAATGATCCCCTTTGAAGTGTTACAACATAATTGTAAATCTATTTCAGAGAGATAAGACGCGTTTTGTCTTTGCTACTCTTGTGATTAATGTTTCAATAACATACCGCGATGTCGCACGCTATAAGTATTTCATTGTTACCTGTGGACACAAAGAAATATATTAAAAAATGTTTCGAAAAATGTAATCGTTTATGACATGTTTACTTTTTGTCGATACTTGTTAGGTACATGCGGAAAGGGAATTTATAAGTGCAAGGAGTGAGAGAGTAGTAATATTTTTTTTTATGGAATTAAGAAGCAAACGAGCATGCAGCACCACCCTTCCGCTGCCGCCCATAACAACTGTGTCCGACCTAGAACTAGACTCAAAGGGACTAGGATGGTTAGTCCAGTTAGTAGATGGTGTTGTTAGAGTATTAGTTGGTTAGTTTGTTAATGAGTGTGAGGACAGGGACTGTTAGTGATAATTAGTCCTGTTAGTTAAAGTCCAGTTAGTTATTGTTAGTATGAGTCTCGTTCTAATTCGGTCACAGAATCGTTGCTACCCCTGAGGACTGAGATGGTCGCCTCTAAAAAAGTGTAACCGGCTCCACACCTTCCTATCCGGACCACAATTGTTCTTAAAACAATTACTACATGGTAGGAATGGTACTAAGTACCGTGGCGGGCGGTGGTACTTCCCCGGGTGAGCTCTAGGCCCACCACCACAAATTATAACTGAAATTATAACGAAGGAGTGGAAGAAAAAGCACACAGACTTAAACAAAGAATTTAAACAGTCTACCCAGTGACACTAAGTACACATTAGTTTATTCATCTATGCATATATCGTAGCTTACTCGTAAGCCGCGTTGCTACCTGTACAGTATTGTATTGAACTATACGCATTATACAGTGCAAAATATAGTTTTATTATGAACCATCAATGAAAAATACATGGATTGCAAGTAAGGTGGAATGGTGTACAGAATTAAATGTAATTAGATTAAGTGTAACTAGAATATAAAATACTCGTATGTAAGTAGGATACCCGAGTACGAGGAGCCTTATTGGTAGGAAGTAGGTTCCAAGTTCTATTTTCGGCTGGTGCCGAAACGTTACAGATAGACATTTGTTCTCGAGTCGTAGCCTCGTGGGCGTTAATGATATGTCATAAGTGACGCAACACACGGAATCCTAGGGTGGGAGTATTAGTGTGTAGACGTTCATTAAAAAAAGAAAACATTTAAAAACGTGCCACATTAATCTTGTTAAAAGATGCAAGCATTTTACCTACTGTTTCTAAAGAGTTTCAACATGTATTTCTTAAAGTAGCAAAACCTTACTGTGCATTTTAAGTCAACGCGCAAAACAATCTAGCTTTAATGTATTAAGTAAAGTTTTTTAAGTTTTCGTGAGCAATATGCAAGCAGATTCGCCTTAGTGCCAATTGTAGAGTATTCTGGCTTGCGGTCCGGCGGGCGGGCGCACATGCAACCTCGCTAATGAGATCGTCCAAGGCTACTCCAATATTGAATAAAAAGACTGCTTCGACCTCACCCGCAGAAAAGGATCGGCCGCATCTGCACCAACCACTCGGGTCTACCCACACTTTGTGTCTTTTTCTGCGACTTACCCGCTTCGCCGTCAAGAATATTAATTCTACGCCGGAGAACACTCCGTCCGCTCTGGCGGATTGAGGGGACCATCTGCAGCACAGGAAGCGCCGCGCCGAGCCGTTTTCACGGCTAACGGCGCGGCGCTCAGACCGTGGGCAGATGCCCCCAAAGAAGAAACCAAACCCAGCACCGCTGCCCGGCGTCGCCGCGTACCTGAAAAAGGCCCCGAAGACCGCTGAAGAACCGGATGCCGCGATACCCGGCCCATCAACGGACGGCGGGAGGGGACCCCGGGCGCTCGCTGATGCGAAGCGCCCCGCCCCGATCCCGTCACGGGGAGCCGCCGGACCGTCGCGCATCCCCAAAATAGAACGCCGCCACTCAGTCGCTGAAGTACGAAGCACTGAAGCCCCGCAAGCCGCCTCCCGTGATGACCACACGACTCCGGGACCGAGCAGCCGTACCCCATCGCGATCCTCTAGCCCTGTGCCGGACCCGCCACGCGACCGATCACCCGCGACCGCCTTGGCGCGCGACCGCGTTATCGCAGCGAAGCTGTCTGAGCACGGGCTCCTGTCTGACGATGCGCAGGCCGCCCTGGCCCGCCATCTGAAGCACAGGCAGCGATTGCTGAAGGGGGCGGCTGTTCCAGAGCTGCCAGAGGAAGAGAGGAAGGCGCTCGAGAGCGCCATCCATCCGCCATTATCATCCCACCACAAGGGACAGCAGGAAGGAGGGGAGGAACGCGCAGCCAAGCGTCCGCGCATGGAGCCGGAACCCCCACCGAACGCACACCTGCTACGAGATCCGCGTCGGCGTGGAAGGCCAGCGCCAGCTCCGAGAGTGGCCCCGGCTGCCCTCGCCGAGCCGCCAACGCCTCCGCCCGCGCAAGCACGCTCGTTTGCCAGCGCCGCTGCGTCACCGCGCGCAACGCCATCTGTCGCCGCGCCCCCGCGCGCGCC
Organism: Hesperia comma; assembly: GCA_905404135.1. Classification (NCBI taxonomy): domain Eukaryota; kingdom Metazoa; phylum Arthropoda; class Insecta; order Lepidoptera; family Hesperiidae; genus Hesperia; species Hesperia comma. The sequence continues at coordinate 8,016,625 of FR990025.1, read as the reverse complement.
GCCAACTGCCGCCGCGCGCCCTCCCGCGCAACCGGCCGCCGCCGCCCCCACGCGCCCGCAGCCGACCGCCCGCGAGTCACCGCGCTTACGCCTACCAGCCGCCGCGATACCGCGCTCACCACCGACCGCCGCTCCGACCGCTACGTCGCGCCCCGCGTCGCCCGCCGCGCCGAGCACCGCCCAAGCCGTGCCGCCCGCCACGTCCGACCGCCCAAGCGACCCGGAAGGAGAAGCTGCAGCCCCCAAGAAGGCAAAAAGAATCCCTCCGTTGGTAGTTGAAGTACTACCTAACTGGACTAGCCACCTACGGGTGCTAAAAGAAGAACTGGGCCGTGCGCCCATCTCTCAACCCTACGGGCGGGGAATTCGTTTCCGGCCCAAAGAACAAGAAGAGTACGAGCTGATCAGGGCGTATCTGACCAGACTCGTTGAAACAGATAGCTCCGTAGAGTGGCATACCTACGGTTTACCAGCGGAGAGGTGCCTCAAAGTGGCAGTCAAGGGGCTGCCAACGAACACTTCTCCAGAAGAGGCCAAGGAGGAGCTCCAGCGCTTGGGCTACGACCCGAAGGGCGTGCGCCAAGTGTTTGGCCGAAGAGGGAGACCGGGGAGCGTATTCTACGCGGTCCTGGCCCGCACAGAAAATTTAATACCGGGTATCTACGCAGTAACCGAGTTGCTGTGTATGCCCGGTATAAGAATAGAGGCCTGGAGAGGCCAAAGAAAACCAGCTCAGTGCCACCGTTGCCAGAGCTTCCGCCACTCCTCCCGCAACTGCCACCGTCGGCAGGCCTGCGTGAGGTGTGGAGAACAACATGAAGCCCATCTGTGTCCGAGGCCCCGGGAAGAACCTGCCACTTGTGCAAACTGTGGCGGGCCTCACCCGGCCAACTTCGCAAGATGTCCCGTGCGCCGCAGAGAGGCCCGGAACCGCCGAGCGGGAACGGTGGCACTGTCTGACAGCGCGCGTCCCCTCCGCTATAAGAAGAGGAAGTCCCAACCGGAGGAACCAAGACTGGTGGAGCCGGTTTACGAAGCCGTCGTCGAGGAGACGTCAGCGTCATCGCTGATGGCCCCGGCAAACGACCCACAGAATGGATCCGTGCCCTCCAGAAAGGAGAGAAAGCAAAGGAAGAAGAAAGAAGATCCGCCCCCGAAGGGCTTTTTAGAGGACGTCAGTGACTGGCAGAACGCGTACGCCGCGGGCTCCATGTCACGCAGGGAAGCGGGACAGGAGATAGTTCGACTGGCCACCCGCTTCCAGACTGAATACCTGAAGAAATAGAAAACCGTTGCTGCTGCCCGTGAGTCGCGCCTGATCGCTGGTCAGCTCCTGCTGGGCTTCCGTCGCGGCAAGCGGCGGTTCCACCTGGTAGGGCGAGACCGCTCAGGCAGCGTGAAGACGGTGGCAGCAACTTATAGCGATCGAGCAATACCATCAGAAGCTTCAGAAGACCCAGACCGCCACAGTCGGTACATGAGCCCGCGAGCCCGCATGGACTCAACCCAAGGACCGGCCCGTATTGACGGACCGCGCCAGAAAACCTCTACAGGGGACTGACGTCCCGAATGATTCCGCCCGTGCCCTTCGGGGAACGGAGAGAAGACCACAGCGACGACCCGCAGAAAAACGTTTCGCCTGGTCCGCGATTAATACGGATTTAAAGGATATTTAGCTCCCAACATTTTCATTAGGTAACTACTTCTTTTGCGTCATAGGTATGATGATTACCGATAACATGTTAATTGGCAAACATTTATTTTAATTTTCCTGTGATCAATATGCACAATAGTCGTTGATTTTCTCAATGAATACCTACGAGTCAAAAATTCATAATATGCATGAACTGACATGTGAATATATTTAAAAATTAAGTGGAATTCCTCTAAATAAAGTAGTCTACATTCAGGTTATTAAAATGTAATAGGTGTTTAAACTCTATTGTTTATATAACACTAGTAACCACCTTCGCTTAGGCCTAGGAGACATATTCATTTATGTATATTTCATTTATTTATTGTGAACCGATAGAATTAAAACAAATACTAAAAATGCCAAGAGTTTACTAGAATACAGTAATTATTTTGGGTCAGTATTTTAGTTAAAAATGCAATGTAAAACGAAAACTATTCCAACAATATCCATAGAATCAATTTGCATGATATTATAACAAAAACAAGCTGTCCTATCAACTTTAATTACTGGCAGAGTTTAACACAGTCATTAGTATAGATTATTTAGTTTCCAAACTTACGAACGGCGTTCGTTCGTATACTCAATTATTCAATTAAAAAGACAGGTCTAAGACGAGGGAAGACAAATCGTCTGAATGAATCCCTTCACCGGAGTTTTGTTTAAATTGCATTGTTAATTAACATTCCTGTTATTAATTTATTAACGTCTTAAACAATACTTTGTTTATTCTGCCTAAAATTGCCTGAAGATATTAGTTGAAGCTTTTAATAAACAGATTGATGATTTGTTTATTCTAGATCAGATTTTTTTTATTGTTTGTTTTATTTAAAATATCTACACCACCATCTTAAATAGGTGATTAAATACGAATAACATAAATAAATATTTAGTAACAAGAAGTTATACGACTTGTGACTCGTAAAATAGTAATTAATTTTCCGTTACTGAGTGACTGACTGATAAACCACGCACAACCAGCTTTTATCCTTTAGAATTTATAATTTTACATATTTTATACATGAAATAATAATATCTTTCTATGGAATTAAGGTAGCAAACGAGCAGGCAGCATCACCCTTCCGCTGTCGTCCATGGCAACTATGACCGAGTTAGAACAAGACTCACTTTAGGGACTGGGATGTGGTACTACGCCGGGCAAATTCTAGGCTCTATTACTTACTTACTTAATAACTTATTAACTTAATGAAATTATTAACTTAATATCTTATTAACTTATTGATTTATTAACCTCGTATCTTATTAAGAAATCTCATAAGCGATTAATATAACACAAATTTTTAAGTTGTGTTTACGAGTGCTACGAAGCCTCGTCTAAAATGTACCATGATCTGGATCCGTACTACACCTAGGGTCGATTCTTGCAGAATGAACTGCTTAACGGTCATTAAAAGGGAGACAACTTTAAAACTTATTTTGGAAAGATCCTACTGGACATGATTAATTGTATTAAAAAAATGATTACCTTCCTATTTTCTTCCAAGTGAACAGTAATTACCATCAAAACTGTTTAAATTTTCAAAAAAATTTAATTTTGTTTATATAAAAATAAACAAAATTAAATTTTTAATGGTATTTTTTATGTAACGACCTCAATTTTTATAACAAAATTAAACTATTTACTATCCATCTCAATTAAAAGTAGTAAGCGGCATCATTGCTGCTCCGATATAAGGAGTATTGCAAATTTCCAGCACTGAGTTGGAATACTCAACGTAAGAACATCTCTCGCCATTTATCCTATTGAAGAATGCTACGGACCCTCTTTCCCCTCTCACTCTTTTGTTTTAAATATGCATCGCTCCATTTCAACTGTCGAAAGTGTCTTCAAAAGTGCCTTGGCACTTGTTGAATATTTAAAAAAGGGAACTCCAATCGAGGCACAATTTCATCTCGTGAAAGATGTTCGCACGCCTCGGTTACGATATTACAGTGCTATGTTATATCCTGTTCCGATCGTACATTGTAAGAAACAGAGCAAAACTCACACTACAAGGTATTTTACTGCTGTTTTACAGTCAGCCTCTTGTTCTTTGTTTAGAATCTTCGACAAAACTGTGATATTTATTATTTAGTATAGTATAAGGACATTCAACCAGTGCAACTTATACCTAGTAATAGGCAAGTTGCCTTTAGAAGTATTAATTTTACAAGGTTAAAAATTAAATAATAAACTAAAATAACACAAAAATTTCTGCTCCATTAGATACTATAAAAAATGTATGTTCATATCATAATGTACCTACTTAAAACTTAATAAATAAAACAGAAATGCCTGCTCCATTAAAATACATTAAAATATATTTGTATGCTGTCAAGACATGATCAAACTACATATTTGGATATCTGTGCTGAATAATAACATTAAAGTTTAAGGGTAGCGGCATTAATCATCATCTTCCTACCCATTTCCCAGAGGTGTTTGCTATACTTGACATAAAATTGTACCTAGTTTTGACTAAAACTGATAGCAACTATATTGTATTATATAGATACGTATGTAATAATATGTTTCTTTATTACTTTACTAGCTTCTGCCCGCGGCTTCGCCCGCGTGGAATTCATTTATATCGCGAAAGAGAATTTTAATACAAACTTTCATCCCCTATTTCAAGCCTTTACGGGTTGATTTTTTAAAAAAAAACGTAACCTACGTGTGACTCTGTGTCTTCAACTATTTTCATTCCGAATTTCATCCAAATCGGACCGGTGGTTTAGCCGTGCAAACGTCATAGTCATACAGACAGACAGACAGACTTTCGCATTTTTAATATTAGTATGGATAATACATTTTTTTTGATTGTACCTAAATTCAAGATGGGCGCCGATACAAAATGGCGGGTTACACATTAGGACTTCATAACAACCGCAGAATGGGTATCAAATTAATGGGATTGATTGGTAGAATATACCTCATTCCGAAAAACTGATAACTTGAAACACATCGTCAGACCCTAAAATGGTCAAATATGGACTGGTTTTACTATGCGTATATTACCAACCACCAGTATCCTTAACCACTCCAATTTATTAAGAAGTTCCACTCTATGTTTTCAGAACCCGTCATCAGACCTTCACCATCTTTAAGAAGTATAGGTACATATATTTGAAATCCATTTAAACTTAATAGAAGAAGAATATGAAAATTGTTTAACAAATAAATGAAATGGAATAATTGTTTACTTAATACCCACTGCTCATTACGGAGTGGGAATTATTACGAAACTCAAACCAATAAACCATAAACGGAACGCCGGGAACAAAAGAGTGAAGCCAGCAAAAAGTCAGCCTAGCCTTGTAATACACACGGCGGCACTCACACCAAAACGACTTTTGTGTTCTAAATAATAAAATATGAATGAAGCTTTGTGTTCCAAAAAATAAAGTTTAAATTTGTTGCGTTCAAACTGTCAACATAGGGCATTCAATTGGTTTCGATGTGAGCTTTCGGCTGACTTTTGCCGGCTTCACTCTTTTGTTCACAGCGTTCCGTCTATAGTTTATTGGTCTGAGTTACGAAATATGTAAAATATTCCCACTCATCCTCATTGCTGGAAACCTATTATGATGTAGGGGAGTAAGCCCTACATTTGTACATTTGTAAGATATTGTATAGTCCTACAAAGATCTTTTGGCGCGTGGCTGATGTTAGAGTGACAGAAACAGCGCCTTACAGTTTGCCTTCCCTATAAGGTGCTGTCTCTGTCACCCACACGTCATCCACGCGCCAAAAGATCGTTGTAGGACTGTAAAGTCAACCCTAATATCAGTTTCCTTAGTAACGAAAATAACACCATTGTCATTGTAATTCTTTATTTGTTGTCATTCTCATTGTACAAATATCACATCAAAAACATCGATAAAATAATAAGTATTTTCTAAAAACGAAACCTGGCTAGATCGATTTTTCGCCTCCAAAACCGCCTTTAGTACATAGTATCTCAATGCCTGTAGACTAAATTTCATGAAAATCTTTGTTGCTCGGTTAGGCCCGATTCCCACTATACCTAGAGCAGGTCACAGTTCTCGGTCCGATGTCGGTACGGTAAAGTATAGGTACTTATATTTAGAAACTATGAGTATGAGGGCATTCATACTATCGTTCCGAGTCATGTTCCGGTTCATCACTCCCCGGCAACGACAGAAAGAATCTAATTTGTAATGATATGTCTTGATCATCATCATCTTCCTACCCGTATCCCAATTTTATTTGGAGTCGGTGCATATGTTCTTCTCTTCCATTCTTGCCCATTAGCCGTCACTTCTACACTAACTCCCTAATCTTTCATATCACCTTTCACACAGTCCATCCATCTTTTCTTTGGCCATCCTCGTGTCCTCCATCCATCCACATTCATAATATATCAAGAACTCTTCTCGTCACATGCGTTTCCTCTCGCCTCATCACATGTCCATACCACGCCAACCATCCTCCTTTCAACTTTTCAGTTATATCAGCTACTTTCAAACTTCCTCTAATATACTCATTAATGATATGTCTTGATAGTGTTTATTAATAAAATTATTTACATAACACAGTTACTTGCAGACTGAGAATTATTACGAAATATGAAAAAAATCCGTACAAATTTTTATTGGCGTTTCTCGTGAATTGTATGATACCTACATTAAATTTTAGTCAAAATCTCTTCATTTTACAGTAGAATCCCTAATATCCGGCATTCGATATCTCTCTCGTCTCGGCTCTTATTGCCAACTTAAAATGTGATGAAAAAAGTTGTTGCTTTAAAGATTAATTTTCCATACAAATAAGTAAGTAAAATAGAATCATATTTGATTATGTAAATCTGGATATATTGGTTATTTTCACTATTACTTTAACATTACGTACTCTGTTATAATGACGCCCGGTATATGTGGTATGACAGAGACGGAATAAACAATTACAGTAAGCGAAAGCGAGGCATCGCTATGTAGTTTTTCATTTTTTTTAGACAAATAGAATTAAAACAATATAAGGCCGAACTAAGGGCTCATTTATGTTTTTTAAATCTCTGCAATAGATTCTACAACGTGACTGAACCGAAGACAGATTGTATGTGAAAATGATAAGATTTTGCCACACCGATACCGGACCGCGAACAAACCGACCGGCAGTGTAGTGAAGATCCGGCCTAAGTATTAGATGGAAGACGTCATTTTGTACTTCTCTATTGTCAAACGTCTAACCAGATCTTCTCTCTCTTTCGTGTCGACAGTAAATCTTATATCCCGCGGGAACCGATTTGATTTTTGAAAAAAAAAGTAGCCTATATGTGACTCTGGGTCTTCAACTATTTTCATTCCGAATTTCATACAAATCGGACCGGTGGTTTAGCCGTGATAATGTCACAGACAGACAGACAGACAGACAGACAGACAGACAGACAGACAGACTTTCGCATTTATAATATTAGTATGGATTGTCCTAACTTACAAATGCCGTAGAGGAACTTGTACGCATTCTACTAATTCAATTACGAACAGCAGGTAAATATGGATCAAGTTTCGAAGAAGTCAATGCATTTTTTAATCATTCAATCTTTTACCCCTTATTTTTCACCTTTAGGTTTTTATTAGATATCAATAATGTTTAGTGCCAATGTTTACTGATAAAGATAGAGCTTTATAGCCGAAATTAAACACAAAAGACATTGCGGCGTATTTGGATAGGGATGAAACACCAATAGACTTTATACAACACAATCAAAGTGAGAATGACGCCATGAATGCCAACCGCGGGATTAATAAATAAGATGTGCCTACAATCGAAGGGTCGAGAGTTCACATCGCATTTTGAGACTTTAATTTTCAATGATACGCTTTAACAAACAGGGTTCCGGTTACAATTTCAGTGAACTGTAAAAGAAAATATTAATTTACATTTCTCAACACATGCAGTAAACGGAGCATTGAATCAAAGTACGGCGAGAGTATTAAAACGCTAAGAGCCCACATTGTATCCAACCGCAAACGAGGTAAAGCTAATGGGGTTATGTTGGTACTCAGCTCGAGACGACTGGCACTACGCAAACGTGTGAGAGTGGCGAAAGATGCAATCTGCATACATTAGCCTAACGTCTCTTAGTTTTGACACCTGCTCTCCGCAGCGAGTATGAAAATGCGGCGGGCTAGATGGATGGCACAAACATGTCACGAATAAAGGCACTTGTTTCAAACTTGGAGTTGCCAGAGAATTCGAGAAGAAATATTAGGTACGAGTATTGTGCGCAACTCTTCGAGGACTTACTTCCAAAGATTTTAAGTGCGCGTATAATGGGACGTCGCGAAGTATTACGATACTTTGAAATGAACGTCTTGCGCAGCCAAAGTCGCTTGCGTATTTTAATTTAAATAATACTGTATTTATTAAGCACAGTGAAAAAATAATGGAGCTGGGTAAAATATTATTCCAAATAATTATATAAAAAATATGAATATTATGCTAAAATAAAAGCTCATTTATGATTCAAATCATACATGAATTTGTAAAGATATGGTCCTTAAAAAATGTTAAAGTATTATACAAACAATAATCTGCTTTCTTATAATAATTCTTGACGAACCTAAAAATTAACACGGGGATTTTTTTAAGAATTTTACAAAGTTTTAGTGGACCTTTGTACTCACAATCAAAAATTGAAGTGATGTTTTATAATAATAGTAGGTAAAGCAATAGTTAGCAAGTTTAAATGGTAAGGGAGGTCGGGTGCCGTCGCCACGCCACCGAGCATTTTAATAATGCACTTGCTCGTTTAGTATGAAAATTAGCTGGCGTGCATTGGGCTCCGCTCGTGACACCATTTGTTACATTAATGATGCGATGTGTTGTTGGACGTAGATACCTGGTAATTTCATTAATGCATTACCCCGTAATTCCCGAACGTGTCGTAACCGTGTTCGGAAACTTTCATAGTTTCCAACAAAACAGTGAATCGGTGTTGTTGTTGACGATAACAAACAGGTTAAATCGATGAAGTTTAAACTGTAGCTAGAATATATTTATGTGGTTAGCAAAATCAAACACTGTCTGTTGTAAAAAGATGCTATGTTAAAATAGGAAAAGGTATTAAGTAAGCTTCAATAACAAAAGAAAATGATTTTATTTAAACTTTAACTAACTAACGTGGCGCTGCGACCCAAAAAGTGTCTTAGCCTTTATTTAAACTTAGTATACAAAATTACTATTATAGTTTATAATTTTTTTAATTGTCCAACCAACCAGAGATGACTTGGACGCGCCAAGTCGTCACCACTTTCCATAAATATTATTAAAAAACAATGTCATATCTGACGCGTTGCCGGCAAATAACTCGCATATCAATGCTTACTACCTAGATGTATTTAAACCTAGGCCTGTATACTAAATAGTGCTTACTACCATGTGTAATTCCATCCTGAAACTTCAATGCGTGTACAATAATTGTGTTCCGGTTTAAGGGTAAGAAGAGCTAGGGCAATTATGGCTATAGACGGCTCAACAGTTAATTCCTAGGGGTAGAGACGCACCTGAGATACTCGAATACTTGAGACAGACGGGGTGCCTACATAGCTACATAGCTATGCATATAATACGAAGGTATATAAGCCCAGAGACTCTTTTATTGACGTGCTGTCTTACCCGTCTCGCTGTGATAAATGCTGCTACACTTAACGCACACTTTTTAGAATTCTGTTACATTCAGTGACACTATTACTTATACTTACACTATTACACTTACACTATTGAATCCCTATAGGCTTTTATTCTGTCTGCCTGTATAAAACATATTTACCTAAATGTAATGGATGGGTTCAAATCCTTTACATTTATTTAGGTTTTATTTAAGGATGTAGTCCTGGGAGTTAGCTTTGAGAGGTACGTGTAAATAAGGTTACTACAAGTTAAACGAAAAACTTATGACGTTAAGTTATGACTAGACTAAAGAGAAGTTAAAATTCTACTTAATTTTAAATGTTAAAATACCACGTATTAATATTCAAAATTTAAATTATGTGATTGAGAAAATCTATCGAAATCGGTCAAGCAGTGTAGATTTTTCATACAAACTTTCGGCCTCTATTTAAACCCAACCAAACCAACACAGGCAGTCATAGTCAGACAGATTTTCATTTGTACTATTAAAATTATTACGTACAATAAATAAATAAATAAATAATAAATAAACGCTAACACACTCATACCCCCGCAGTAGGTTACTAGGTACCTGTGTCGCGGGTGGCATGGACTACACATATAACACATCACAATTACACCCATGACCCGAGTACAAATATTTATCTGCCACATAAATATCTGCCCCGGCCGGGAATCGAACCCGGAACCCCTCGCGTCGCAGGCAGGGTCGCTACCAACTAGGCTGCAGGGTCGTCAAAATACAACAAAACAATAAAAAAATAAGTTTTTCAATTTCAGGTATTGAACGCTTGTCAGTCAAAATTAGGTAGAAACTCAACGACTCAGAAGGTATGTAGCTTTTTCGTACCCACTTATACGGTCTGTGTTCTGCAAACCCACTGCCATCGGACCTCTGAAACCGCAATTAACTGAGACCGAGGACGGTTTATTGGACCGCTAGATTAGTCCAAACCTTCAACTCGTTTGCAGGCCTCGACTGATTTAATGCCGGGAGTTATGGGAAATAGTTATGTCAAGTTTCAATAAGGAATAATAGAGTCATGTATCCGTATGTTACGACTATTAGCATAATGTGTAAGAACTTATTATTATATTGAAGTAAATCAAAGCTTTAATCTATTTGTCATGGGGCAATTTTCAATAAAGTTTTCTTTCTACAGCACGGTATTCATACGATCCTCGCAACTGTTACGGAACGTTCTGCGGGCTTGTCAGTGGTGACGTTTTGAAAGTAAAACTGGCACGCAGCTCTCTGCGGCTTCTCGAGCCATACAACTTGTATAAGCAATATTAACCTACGCGCAAAAAAAACAAAAACTTAGATTTACAGAAATCGATCAGTCAAATACCAATGAAAAATAATTATCGTAAAATATTGTGAATCCATACTAATATTATAAATGCGAAAGTCTGTCTGTCTGTCTGTCTGTCTGTCTGTCTGTCTGTCTGTCTGTGACATTATCACGGCTAAACCACCGGTCCGATTTGTATGAAATTCGGAATGAAAATAGTTGAAGACCCAGAGTCACATATAGGCTACTTTTTTTTTCAAAAATCAAATCGGTTCCCGCGGGATATAAGATTTACTGTCGACACGAAAGAGAGAGAAGATCTGGTTAGACGTTTGACAATAGAGAAGTACAAAATGACGTCTTCCATCTAATACTTAGGCCGGATCTTCACTACACTGCCGGTCGGTTTGTTCGCGGTCCGGTATCGGTGTGGCAAAATCTTATCATTTTCACATACAATCTGTCTTCGGTTCAGTCACGTTGTAGAATCTATTGCAGAGATTTAAAAAACATAAATGAGCCCTTAGTTCGGCCTTATATTGTTTTAATTCTATTTGTCTAAAAAAAATGAAAAACTACATAGCGATGCCTCGCTTTCGCTTACTGTAATTGTTTATTCCGTCTCTGTCATACCACATATACCGGGCGTCATTATAACAGAGTACGTAATGTTAAAGTAATAGTGAAAATAACCAATATATCCAGATTTACATAATCAAATATGATTCTATTTTACTTACTTATTTGTATGGAAAATTAATCTTTAAAGCAACAACTTTTTTCATCACATTTTAAGTTGGCAATAAGAGCCGAGACGAGAGAGATATCGAATGCCGGATATTAGGGATTCTACTGTAAAATGAAGAGATTTTGACTAAAATTTAATGTAGGTATCATACAATTCACGAGAAACGCCAATAAAAATTTGTACGGATTTTTTTCATATTTCGTAATAATTCTCAGTCTGCAAGTAACTGTGTTATGTAAATAATTTTATTAATAAACACTATCAAGACATATCATTAATGAGTATATTAGAGGAAGTTTGAAAGTAGCTGATATAACTGAAAAGTTGAAAGGAGGATGGTTGGCGTGGTATGGACATGTGATGAGGCGAGAGGAAACGCATGTGACGAGAAGAGTTCTTGATATATTATGAATGTGGATGGATGGAGGACACGAGGATGGCCAAAGAAAAGATGGATGGACTGTGTGAAAGGTGATATGAAAGATTAGGGAGTTAGTGTAGAAGTGACGGCTAATGGGCAAGAATGGAAGAGAAGAACATATGCACCGACTCCAAATAAAATTGGGATACGGGTAGGAAGATGATGATGATCAAGACATATCATTACAAATTAGATTCTTTCTGTCGTTGCCGGGGAGTGATGAACCGGAACATGACTCGGAACGATAGTATGAATGCCCTCATACTCATAGTTTCTAAATATAAGTACCTATACTTTACCGTACCGACATCGGACCGAGAACTGTGACCTGCTCTAGGTATAGTGGGAATCGGGCCTAACCGAGCAACAAAGATTTTCATGAAATTTAGTCTACAGGCATTGAGATACTATGTACTAAAGGCGGTTTTGGAGGCGAAAAATCGATCTAGCCAGGTTTCGTTTTTAGAAAATACTTATTATTTTATCGATGTTTTTGATGTGATATTTGTACAATGAGAATGACAACAAATAAAGAATTACAATGACAATGGTGTTATTTTCGTTACTAAGGAAACTGATATTAGGGTTGACTTTACAGTCCTACAACGATCTTTTGGCGCGTGGATGACGTGTGGGTGACAGAGACAGCACCTTATAGGGAAGGCAAACTGTAAGGCGCTGTTTCTGTCACTCTAACATCAGCCACGCGCCAAAAGATCGTTGTAGGACTATACAATATCTTACAAATGTACAAATGTAGGGCTTACTCCCCTACATCATAATAGGTTTCCAGCAATGAGGATGAGTGGGAATATTTTACATATTTCGTAACTCAGACCAATAAACTATAGACGGAACGCTGTGAACAAAAGAGTGAAGCCGGCAAAAGTCAGCCGAAAGCTCACATCGAAACCAATTGAATGCCCTATGTTGACAGTTTGAACGCAACAAATTTAAACTTTATTTTTTGGAACACAAAGCTTCATTCATATTTTATTATTTAGAACACAAAAGTCGTTTTGGTGTGAGTGCCGCCGTGTGTATTACAAGGCTAGGCTGACTTTTTGCTGGCTTCACTCTTTTGTTCCCGGCGTTCCGTTTATGGTTTATTGGTTTGAGTTTCGTAATAATTCCCACTCCGTAATGAGCAGTGGGTATTAAGTAAACAATTATTCCATTTCATTTATTTGTTAAACAATTTTCATATTCTTCTTCTATTAAGTTTAAATGGATTTCAAATATATGTACCTATACTTCTTAAAGATGGTGAAGGTCTGATGACGGGTTCTGAAAACATAGAGTGGAACTTCTTAATAAATTGGAGTGGTTAAGGATACTGGTGGTTGGTAATATACGCATAGTAAAACCAGTCCATATTTGACCATTTTAGGGTCTGACGATGTGTTTCAAGTTATCAGTTTTTCGGAATGAGGTATATTCTACCAATCAATCCCATTAATTTGATACCCATTCTGCGGTTGTTATGAAGTCCTAATGTGTAACCCGCCATTTTGTATCGGCGCCCATCTTGAATTTAGGTACAATCAAAAAAAATGTATTATCCATACTAATATTAAAAATGCGAAAGTCTGTCTGTCTGTCTGTATGACTATGACGTTTGCACGGCTAAACCACCGGTCCGATTTGGATGAAATTCGGAATGAAAATAGTTGAAGACACAGAGTCACACGTAGGTTACGTTTTTTTTTAAAAAATCAACCCGTAAAGGCTTGAAATAGGGGATGAAAGTTTGTATTAAAATTCTCTTTCGCGATATAAATGAATTCCACGCGGGCGAAGCCGCGGGCAGAAGCTAGTAAATATATATACTAAACATGATAAATGTTAGTAAGTAGTTTTGTAGAGGTAAATAGTACAAATACCTATCGATATAAAAGCTTTAAAATTTCAAGTTGTCTATGATCGAGATCGCATAGGCATCACGTTTAAAATGAATGAAACGTTTTCAATTTTTTTCCTTATCGTTTTATATCTGGTCCGTAGATCTGCAACCAATCGCGCAAAGTACCTCTATGCTTGCGAGCTCGACACGTGACTCGATTCTAAAGATATGCGTCCCGTTTCCCCAACGGTTGCTTAAGTAGATCCGTTCGAAAATAGATTTGTAAGGTTGTTAGGAAATTGGTAATAATCAAGTAACGTAGTGGAGGGTGTTTTTTCAACTTTTTATTTTCAAAACTATATTTAATTAAGGTTTAAGATCTACTAATTTGTTTTCTACTTACATGAATTTGAACTAAGATTAGAAATGTATTTTTTTACGTAACTAATTTTCATCCTAATCACACAGACAGGTATCATACATCTGTTAAAAATAATATTTATTTCTCGTAAGCCCGTATACCTATTTGAAATGCACTTTTTAAGTAATTATTTGAGTAGCGACACAGTTGACAGAAGCTTTTCGTTGGAATAAAATTTCGCTGCAGCTAAGTTAACTTTGAATGTGAAACGTAGGCATCCTTTGAAACCTTTTAAACTGATTGGTTTAAATGACAACCAACTTTCTGGTTCCCAATGAACTTTAATATTACGAGCTAACATGATCATCCATTTGCAAATTGAACAAATTTCGATATTTTTCAACTACTTTGTCATATCATGTGAACTTTAAAAATAGGGCAGCAAAATTTTCTCTTTTACACACATCTGACCAACCGAATGGCGCAATGGTTAACATACCGAATTGCAGTTCCAAAGGTCCTGGGTTCGATTTCGAGTAAAGCGGAAATTTTAATGATGGGTCTCTGTTCTTGGTCAAGGTGTGTGTCATTGTCTTGTCTGTTGTCCATGGCAACCACGACACAGGCTATGAGTGTGTAGCGTTATTATTATTATCTCTGGCCTACATGGCGGAAATTAATGATCATTGATAGTTGATAACATTAGCGAAGAATAAACACGATAGAAATTAATTATATCTTATAATATCTGAATGTGTTACAGTAACATAACCGGGAATTATACTCCACATATTGGTCTGCGTATAGAGTGGGCAATAAACTCGTGTTTGCTTACTGAACAAACTTTAAGTTCAAACTGAGGGAGCCTCGGTTTAAACTCAACAACAGCTTCATTTAAATATTCACGCAGCTGTAAATTCTATTTGTAGTTTTCACCCTCAACGTATTACCGCAGCTTTTGTTGTGGAAAGACGTAAACCTGCTTTTTGGATCGTTTATGTATTAGTTTTTACATAACTGAAATCCCATCAAATAGTAAGGGATTACATAGTTTTCGAAATCAATTTAGTAAAGACCCATACACTCTTGCCCTGAATACACCTACCCTGTAACTTGGCACACGTGATAGCTTAGATATACCTACAATAAATCTGCAATATCATAGGAAAACATTCCTTATTATTAAACGGTCATGATATAACACTAAAATTTCGTGTCTTAACAAAAATCCTTTTCAAAGCTGCACCTTGGGGGCAGTCATTATACGAGAACACAATATTTCTTGGCGCGACCAAACAAGGGGGGAATCTGGTTGGCAAGTCCGCGAGGGTAGGCGATTGCAGTGCATAAATCAAACAGATTTGAATGGTAACTGCGCACGGACCTGTTACCGATGTAGTGCCCATTAAATCTTCCCGCTTTTTTATTTTTTATCGACTGCTCCCCAGCGCTAATCGTTTGCTTGCATTTACTTAGCTAAATGAACACTAAACGGTTTTATGGATGCGCTGTAATGATCGTTACTTTCCTTATATTGTGAACGTTGCGATCCGATAGGGATTAAAATGGATATGAATTTATAACGGATACGGTTATCGAAGTTGATTTTTATTAATTTCGCTCGTGATTGGATCTGTGATTTAGACAAAGATTTTTAATTAGTTGGTTAGTCAGTTAAGAGGTGTAAGTGCTTGTTAGACTGTTATTGGTAGTACTGTAGTGATAGTCCTGTTAGTTGTTGTTAGTAGTAGTCCAGTTATTTTACTAGAAATAATTAGGTATCAATTGAAATCTTTCAGGGTTCATGATGTACATCCCCATTTCATTTGTACATTTGTGTAACATGTAAACTTAAACAAGAATTGTGTCGGTAAACATACGTAAATATGAATTACAATACTAGACATCAATATAGAAGATCGTAAACGTGATCGTAAAACAAACGTCAGCTTTAATCGGGTTCAACTATCTTGTTCCGTGTCAAATCCGGGACGGGAGTGACGTTAAAAATTTTCCGGGTTCTTTAACGGGTTTCATTCATAACTCACGGGCGAGTGGAGCCTTCGAATATTTCAAGCTGTAGAGGCCCCACCCCCATAAATTCCGCGCGTCGGGTTGCCAAATTAGGCGCGAGAATCGTCGACTTATTCCCTCCCATTACTCCGAGCCCGCCGCCTGTAGTAGCGCCCATAAGTGCGACTTTTAAGGAAACTGTCGCAGGTGTTTTCAACATGAGAAAACTTTGTCGAAATTGAACTTGTAATTTTAGAATGCTGTTGCTCTAATACTCTCGCCTCCAATTAGGGACTCGTGTTGCCCGCTTATTATCGTCGGTATTTTGTTTCGTTTCGAAACGCAATGTAACTACAAAATCAACGTGTAATAACATATTGTTACTAAACGAACTTGTAGCCATAAAAATATTTTTTGTAGGACATTCCAAGGAATGTTACTGTATTCGCAGGCATAATGAATATTGTCAGCATATAATAGTAAAAAAGTGTAAGTTATGTTAGGAAAAGACCAATTTCATATGTTATTGGCTATGTAGGTCAAATGTGAGTTTACGTAAACACGTTTTGTACGTACAATGAAATAAACTTCCGCTCAATTTACTTTATGTGTAACCCATTATTATAATTGGTACACTGTAACAAAGTTGCGACCAGCCCACATACCGATGAAAATTCGAATAGCGATTCAAAAGCAAATTATGTTAAACTTTGCGATGTACTTACTGAATGAACTCAACAATCCGTGAATAATATTGTTCTTTGAAATTCATGTTTTGTGTTGTGAATAAAATATTTCGTGACAAGTAGATAGCATTTGCTATTGTTGCACAACAGACTATTTAAAACTTTACTTTGTTTGCCTCAGATAGTCATGATAATGTTTTGTATTTCATATATTTATTTTACGGTACTTTTCATATTCGTATCGTGAAACATAAAACATGCATAATCCCCTAAGAGTTAAGTTTAGAATTGTTCTAGGTAGTCTATATTTGTTTAATGAATCATAATAAAGGTTAATAATGTGTATAATATGTGTTTGTATATACCTAGTTAAAAATCCTTGAACAGTAAATTTATTCATAAAAGTTATAATTACACTTACAGGCAGTTTTGACTTTAATTAATACTTTTTTTTATTCAACATTACTTTATTGACAACACTACACCGTAAAACGTTTATCGAAAATTCTTCAACCAATCAAACATTAAAGTTTTTGCGTGCCGTATCTCGAACCATTCGGTTTCAATTAAATACACACTCGATAACGTAAGTTTCGACAATAATTTGTTAACGATATCGAATCAACGTTATACTTCGAAACACACATGGAAATAATTGAGATTCAAATCAATATCAATATTTGGCGTCACAATCGTCATCGTGAATAATCCGAACAATAACAGCGGGTCGGTTCCACAATGACTGGTAATTTAGCGAGCGTAATTCCGTCGGGTGAGCGTTTGCCGAATTTAATTTTATCTCGAATAAACCCCCCACGGTCATAATTCATGAAAACCACCGCGCCGCCCGGGACCACAGTCTAGCGCTGTGTAAGTATTGAAAATATGCTCTCGCAGATTGCGCCATCATTAAAAAGATTATATGTAGTATACCGTCTTATTGCATTAAAAAATCAAATATTATTTTTAATCGTATTAGTCTAAGTCTTCTAAGTTTATATTGGTATCAGTGATACCATTTTGTAGTATCTACATATTTCTTATTCTAAAGTTGTCTGGAAAACAGGCAATTGCGTTGCATTTTATGATTATCTTCTTCTTATTATACAGTTAAGATTAAAGTACTACATTTCATTTACCTTCCATTTTAGGTAATTTTCCAAAATACAATTTTTCATGATGGTTGCAACATCACTTCTACACTGGACATTGTTATCTAGAAGCGCCAAAGGTACACTAAAAACAGAGAAGAGAGCGGTTAACTCAATACTCTATTGTTAATGTCAATACACATGTACCTATAAGAATATTTCAACTTCCAAGAATACGTAGTCTTACTAATCCTGTGCTACCCAGACTACCTTTTTTTTTTATCGAGGGGGAAACCTTCAAAAGGTACCCGGTGCCGTAGGAGCGACACAGGGTTATGTGGGATTTTTACCCACTAAAACCCCCCCGGTGGCCTACCTCAGCGCTTGTGGAGGACTCCGGGATCTCCAGAGGAACACGACCGGTGCCCTCCAAGCGCGATGTCCCATACGGACCCATCTCGGAATCATCATCTCCACACACAGAGCAGTCCTTCCCGGGGCTGCCGTTGGGCGATTCGAGCTCCCACTCTAGCCGCCCACAACCCCGAAAGCTAGTCCTACTAATAGTTTAAAATCACCAAAGGTTAATTTTTACCTTCCATTTTAAGTAATCGAGATCATCATACTCCAAACCAACAAATCCCCGAAAAGGGTTTCCCGCGATTCCAATGTTAAACTGTACGTACATTTACTACGCGAACAGAACAGAGCAATAGAATTAATTCAATCGGTATAACTTTGCATTCAGCCTTTAAGACGATTGTTCGCATTCATGTTGCCGAAATAAGGGAAACCTCAAAGGGTTAAATCGACGATCCATGGAATGATTGATTGACAAGTCTGATACGCCGACGACGTTGTCACAATGTATCGGTTATATTATACGTATTTTTTTGAAATATCGCACGTTATTTTTTACACATGAGAAACTGATGCCGTCGTATATTCTTTTTATCTAATTCCTAACTTGTCAGATCGTCAATATCTTGTAACTTTTGTTTATATATTATTATTATCTTATTACATATTATGTACAATCGGCAAAATTGATTCGTACCCCACTTCGTCAACAGTTCGTTTGAACTTTTGAGGATGTCAAATTCGTTTTCATTTCAAGCGTCGCGCGCGGCTGTCACCAAGTAAACATCGTTGTGCGTCGTGTCCACAATAATATTCCGTAAACAGTGGTTAAACTTACGTTTTCTGTTTGTGTTATACATCGTTTTAAAGTTTATTGTGCAACAACTATAAATGTGTTAATTATAATATAATCCGATCAGTGTGTGAATAATTATAACTACGAACAAAATATTTCAAGCGGTACTAGTAAATTTCTGCGAGCATCGACAGTGCGCCCGCTCATTAGGCCGCCTACACACTCCGCTTCTGTTCATAGTGCACACTCCCGATCCATCTACATAATGGAAAGAAACATATGCGTTGGCTGCAAATCACCAATACCTACCAGGGAGTTTATGATTTGTCAAGACTGTAAAAACAAATACGACCTACCTTGTGCTAATCTCTCACCGAAACGTTTTAAGAAACTTAGTCTAGACGCAAAACTCAAATGGAAATGTGTTGAGTGTAAAAGCAGGTTACCAAAACAGGACAACACAAATACACCGGTTCGAGCTACGACTTGCTCTAAAATGGATGAAGAGCACGAACTTGAGGACCAGGACTGCAATGTAACGTTTCGAAAAAGCCGTTCAGACCACATCACAGAAGAAAAATTTAGAGAAATTTGGAAGGGTGAAATGATAAAGGAAATTCAGATAATGATTGAAGCAGCAATTACGAAAACTGTATCTAATCAACTTGCAGCCATTACTAATCAATGTATGGGATTCCAAGAAACGATCACGTTCATCAGTGGGCAATACGAGGATCTGAAAAAGCTGTTATGTTCCACTAATTCGGAGCTGAAGAGCGTCAAAGATGAGAACAATACTCTCAAGGAAAACCTGCGTCTCCTAACTGCTCGTGTCAAATCACTCGAAGACGAGAATATAAAACAGCAGCAGTGGGTTCGACTGCAAAATGTGGAGATAACTGGCATTCCTGAAAGCAAGGATGAGAACACAGCTGCTATCGTTCAAAAAATCTCCCAACATATTGGTGTCCATATTGAGCAATCCGACGTTGAATTTGCGCATCGTGTACAACCACGGCGGGCCGCAAGTGCCGTGCGCGCGCGGCCTATTATTGCCCGCTTGCGACAGCGCGCCATCAAAGACCAGATTGTAGCTGCAGCGCGTAAACATCGCAACTTAAATACCCGCGATATGGGAATTGGAGGTGAAATAAACAATATATACATTAATGAGCATTTAACGAAGGAAAATAAAATGTTACTAAGTTCTTGCAAACAAAAGGCTAAAGAGGTAAATTTCAAGTATATTTGGACAAAAAACTGTCGAATCTTTGTGAGAAAGAACGAATCATCTCCTCCAATTCCCATTATCTCAGCGCAAGACCTAACAAAAATAATATAACTTGTTACTTGATTATATTTCACTCGTTTCACTATTTTGATAAAGTTATACGTAAAAATTGTTACTTACCCTACATAAACAAAAATGTTATCTTGTTAATACTTCTGATTATTCTGTATTGTTTAAACTTATCTAAACAAATAACAATATTTTATACAAATTTAACTTCAATCAAGAACAATATCTACTTACACACTACATTCCTACATGAACTTGCAACTTACATGTTTAAGACAATTACATTCAAGGGACTGTTAACACTGCACACGGTTTTCAATCATTCTTTACTTACACACACAAATATAACTATACATAGTTCACATATACACCTCATTTTCAACATTATATTCACTTTTTTGCTAAGAATAAGAAATATAAATCCTAAGAAAAATGCTGTACTATACTATGAAATATGTACATATTCTCAACATCATAATCCTACTACTGTTAAGTTTCGACTAACATTTTTATATAAGAGTAATAAACAAATCCCATTGTCTTTGTTAATTAAAGTAAATGAATCCTTAACCATATTTAATAAAAGTTCGAACTTTAGATTGTCACATGGGTTTGCAAAGTGTTTGAGTTATTCTAGATCTATAATTGCAAATAAGATTAAATACGTAACAAATCTAAATACGAGTCTATATCAGCTGCATAACTGCACCTTGTTTAAAAATGGATGACAAATTGGAGAAATTAAAATTATATTACCAGAACACCCGTGGACTGAGGACAAAGACAGATCAATTTCATAATAATTTATTATTGCTGGACTGTGATATTGTATTGGTAACTGAGACATGGCTGTGTGATGGCATACTAGACGCCGAGTTATGTGACGATAAGTTCGTGGTATTTCGTAAAGACCGTGGAACGCTAGGAGGTGGCGTAATGATTTTGTGTGCTCCTCGTCTACACGCGCGTATGAGGCCTGAGTGGCAAATGGATAACGTTGAATGTATATGGATTACAATTCCTGCTCAATATATAGGTTCTATATACGACTTACACATTGCTGTAGCTTATATTCCTCCAGACTCTTATCTCTCAGAACGAATAGACAAGTGTACAAACATGATCTACCAAATACGGGACAAACATCCGAACGATCATTTTATAATAATAGGTGATTTTAATTTGCCCTGTATAGCTTGGAGCTCTGATGAACCACTGGTTTTAAAAAAGGGATCTGTAGAAATTCAGAATTCTGCCGAAAACTTGATTAGTCAGACTTCGTTTGTAGGACTGACACAATACAATAAAATTTTAAACAAAAGTAACAATGTTTTAGACTTAGTTTTCTCCGACACCCCGATAACAATAACTAAATCTAGTTTCACACTGGTAAAAGAGGATACTTACCATCCATCCCTCTTCATAAATGCTACTGACCTCTTAATTCCACCTTTAAAAACACAAATACGTGAAAAATATTTATTTAAACGTGCAGATTTTGATAGCATAAACAGAACTTTAAACAAACAAAACTGGAACTTTATAACAGACAATAATATTCATGTCGACGATGTAATAAATATCTTTTACTCAATCATTAACCTCTGCATACAAGACTACGTTCCCCTAGTACGCTCTTGTAACAACTACAGTTATCCAATTTGGTACAGTAGATCCTTGATACATTTATTAAAAGAAAAATACAAAATGCATAGACAGTGGAAAAAATTTCATAACCCAGAGGATTATATTCAATTCGCGCAACTTAGATTGAGGATGAAAGAAATGCAAACATTATGCTACAATTCATATATAAGCTACTCACAAAAAACAATTAAATCAGACCCTAAATATTTTTGGTCATATATAAAACACAAAAGGCAAATTACAAGTAACTACCCTCAACAAATGACATTCGATAACATAGTAATAAAAACACAGTCTGACATATGCACGGCATTTAATCATTTTTTTGAAAGGAATTTTAGTAAACCAGTGGACTCATACCTATTTAACCCTATTATTACCGATGACAAACCATTTACTATCCATAATATTAAAGTGACTAATGAGTATATTTTAAAATTAATTCAAAGTGTAGACATCTCAAAGGGCGCCGGTAGTGATAAGATTCCACCGATATTTTTTGTAAAATGTGCTGAATCCTTGTGTAAACCAATCACTTCCATATTCAATAGATTGTTTCAAGATGGTCATTTTCCCTGTGTTTGGAAAGAAGCACATGTTGTACCCGTCCACAAGAAAGGTTTAAAATCATCCATAGAAAACTATAGACCAATCTCGATTCTGAATGTTTTGAGTAAGCTCTGCGAAAAGGTGGTTTACAATCACGTATATCCCATCATCGCTATGTCTATTCCAACAGAACAGCACGGATTCATACAGGGCCGATCCACAGTTACAAATTTGGGCGTTTTTATTGATCAAGTGTCAAAGGGTATGGATGGTGGATCTCAAGTTGATGTGATCTACACGGACTTTGAAAAAGCCTTTGACCGTGTGGATCACATCATACTTTTACAGAAGCTGTATGAATTAGGTATACGGGGAAACCTACTAAGATGGATGGAGTCATACCTTAGTAAGCGTTCTCAGGCCGTTGTAGTGGGAGGCGCTCGATCAAATTTTATAAATGTATCCTCTGGAGTACCCCAGGGTTCTATTCTTGCTCCTCTTCTCTATGCCGCTTATTTATACGACATAACCAGCTGCATTAAAAACGCAAGTCTACTCATGTACGCTGATGATACAAAAATTTATATGAAGATCAATAATATAACAGATTGCATGATGTTACAAGACGATTTAGACAGACTCAGTCGATATTATACAAAGAACAGAATTGGTATTAATCTAAGCAAATGTTTTCTTGTTACATTCACACGTAAAAATCACCCTATTAACAATAACTACAAAATCCATAACGTTGAACTAAACAAAGTTAACACTATAAGAGATCTAGGAGTGCTGATGGACTCAAAATTAACTTTCCACGATCACATAGAAGCAATTATAAACAAAGCTTTTAAAAACCTTGGTTTTATCTTAAGAGTAAGTCGGCCTTTCTCTGATATAGGTTGCTTAAAAATATTATATTACTCTTACGTCCGAAGTGTTCTGGAATACTGTTGCCCCATTTGGAATCCCCATTACATAACCTACATCCAAAAGTTAGAGACCATACAAAGTAAGTTCATAAAACACTTAAACTATCGATGTTCTCGTAGCTTTGCTAATTATGAAGATTCTTGCTCTTACCACAAACTGATGCCACTTCAAGGCAGACGTGGATTAATTGATATGTGTTTTTTACATGGTATCTGTAACAATTACTTAGACTGCCCTGACTTAGTCTCAAAAATATTACGGTTTTATGTTCCAAATAAGCGTACTAGACACGCTACTACAAAATTATTTGCAGAAACAAAGGCAAAAAGTAATTATGCTCATAACTCATTAGTTAGCCGATTGCAAATCAATTATAATAAAAATTTCAATGCAATCGATATATTTCATTCCTGCAAAAGAAAATTCAAAACAGATATATATAAAGCAATTGCCCAAACTTATATCTAGTATAAAGTATAGCATAAAACAAAAATAAATAAATAAATAAGTAAAATAAAAGAAAAATTAATACCTATTATTATTATTATTTAATAATTTCATCACACACACGCACACACACGCACACACACACACAAACACACACGTACACACACACACACACACACACACACGCATTTATATTAGACACTAGATCAAATCTACCAATATAAACAATCTTGGTGACGCCGTTCTTATTAAGTTTAAGTTTAGTGTATAAAATGTAAATGCATTAATTGGCTGTAAGACCTTATAGCATAAGATTTGTAACGTATTAGACTAAGAGCTGTGGATTTTGTGATAAAAAATAAAATAAAATAAAAATAAAAATAAAGCGTGTCTGCTGCACATATGACTTTCTTATTATTTTTGTCAAGTGCAATGATTTACTTTTTACAATCCATACTAATATTATAAATGCGAAAGTCTGTCTGTCTGTCTCTGTGACGTTTTCACGGCTAAACCACCGGTCCAATTTGGATGAAATTCGGAATGAAAATAGTTGAAGACAATCAACCCCTAAAGGCTTGCATTAGAGGATGAAAATTTGTATGAAAAATCTGAACCAGTTGAACGATTTCGATTAATTTTCCCAGGAAGATAGTTGATGACGTACCCCCTTCCCCACTTCCCCGGTTCGCGATATAAATGAATTCCACGCGGGCGAAGCCGCGGGCAAAAGCTAGTATCTGATAACTGCAAAATATATTTAACAGAAATCCTTATGTCTTTTGTATTAACTATATACAAGTTATTCCCGCGGCTTACCAGCTAAGCAAAAAAAATACCGTTAAAATTATTCCATGGGAATTTATTTAGAGGAGTAAAATTATCCTTTGTTTTTTTTCAGAATCTCAAACCTCCTCCATATAATTTCCAATAAATTCAGCATTCAGTCGTTTCAACAGATTCAGTGCAGCAGTTTAAGTGTGAGAAGCCAATAGACGAACAAAGTTTCTTTCACTTTTTAATAATTTTATTAATCAGAAATCGTTTTTGCAGATTTGAATATCTTTACTTCATGATGGACAGACAATGTGTTTAATGTTTATGTTGATTATTGTATTATATAATATGTCAAAGTATTCAGAAACACAAATCTCGAAATATAAATAATGTATTGTCAATGTCATGTAGAGTATTAACAGGTTTGTTTCTAAGGCAACGAATATTTAAACGAATTTCGACTTAATTGCACTTGATGTGTTATAAGAAAATGAGCTGAAGGTGGGGTACGAATCAATTTGGCCGATAGTACATAAGGAAAAATACATTCATTGGGATAAAAAGCTTCCATTGTTGCAATGGATTTAGGCATATTATATTCAAATTTCAAATCACAATATATTTGAGCATGTGAACTAACACATGTTACCATATATCGCACGTGAAATTTGTTGACGGTAAACAAAATATGTTTACGATTTTAAAACCCGAGCTGTGTTATTGTGATAAACAAAATTTAACTATCAACTAAACACACTCGCTCGAACAAACACGTTACAAAGTTAAACATACAATGTTCGACCTGGGATTCAAACTCACTTTCCCTCGACAAAACCCTAATGTAAGTTCTTAAGCCAATGAATTAACGTTGCACTCAGGCGACAAAACACTTTTGTGTTTATGAAATAAATATACAACTTTGTTTTGTAATTTAATCATTAAAAATAAAAATGAGATTATATTTTACTTCTCACTGTTATAACCTACAGCTACGTACATCGCATCGTAGCACCGTAGCACACTACGTACCGTCTACGAAGTAAATAATAAGGCGAGGACACGGTATTGTGAAGCAAAATAAATAAAAAGCTCTTTAGGAGTTATCCGCCCTTTTTCCACGTGGCCCGTTATCAGTGTAAATTGATCGTCTCTGCCGCGGCGAGATAATTCCGCCGTGACGTGATCCGCATTGTTGTGCCGGTTTTATTACGTCCTAACCTTCTCGTTGCCAAGCCGTTTGCCCGGTGCAAGGTAAATGCAAAACAAACTCGCGTTGATTGGAACAAATACCAATCGATTTTTAGTAACAAGCTGTCTTTGATATTTGGCGAAAGACATTGAAGAAGAAGAAGAAGAAGATACATTTATTCAATCAAGGTGTTTTACAACGCTATGCCTTAAAATAAGAGTAATGCGTACTGATGTAATGCGTAATGAGTAATGCGTGATGAGTAATGTGTAATGAGTAGTACATTGGCAGTTACACCCTTTATAGAGGCAGAAACTCGCGTTAAACCTACTTATGCCGTAGAACATGGTTAAATATTGCTATACATGAAACTGACACAACAAACAAAACTTATATTGATTGCAAAGTACCTACCAAAACTCATTACGTACATTAATAACTTAATTGTACATGATAATAATTCATGAAAAATATATTATCTACATATTTTCTCGTTTGGCAAACTAGCAGTTCTACTTTGGCTGGCAACGTATCAATGATGCTTGTTGATAAACTAACGGTTATGCGGGAGAAAGTTACCATATTTTACCGCTAAAAGAATTGACTGCTCGTTTATGGACTCTATCAGAAAAGGATTTTTATTGTATCAAATATGAACGTTCAAAACTAAAGAAAGCTATGACCATCAATTTAATAATTGCAAAAAGAAAACATCACCTAACTACGAAAAACAGTAGCCAAGTCGTAGTTTCTGATTCTGACTTCCTTTCCCTAAACGTACACGGATACCAAACGAAAGAAAAGGCAATGTAAAACAAAGTTGTCCAATAGTATTAACCGCACACGCTTTCATTGAACGCGGTGACATTTTCGTAAGCCGCCGGCAATTCGCGGCGACGCTACATCGTGGGCAATAAAACAAAGACGAGCCGGGATCGGAGCAGTGGATCAATTACACGAGCCTTCGAGCTAGGATAGATACAAATATTAGGCTTAGCGTTAGGCATATTAACGCAAAAATTGTCTATGGCGTATAATACGGTTTCTTGTATCACAATATTAATAAAAGATGAAGCCATCCTTTGTGTGCACTTTAATGTTGCTATGTGCTAATAACTTCGATTTTAAAAACTGAAGCTAAAAATTTAAATGTATGTAGCAAGACGGAATGAATTTTACACTATTTAACAAGCATTCCTTTGTGTCTTACAATTTCGATGAAAATTGGTAATATGGGATTAAGTGGAAGTGGTGGGATGAAGTAAAAATAAATATGGTGCCATCTAACAGTTCATGTTAAGGTAGATTAGATAAAGATAGAATAGATTACATTAAAATTGGGTTAATACCAGAGAGAATTGTCCATTTCACTTTGTGATATAAATATCACGTAATTTATCAATTTTATTCTATCTATTATCAAAAAAGTAAATCACATTGCCAACTACATTACTTGATAGACGATTCAATTCAGAGTTTTCAATACAAGTGAATCCATCTCATTGATCGCGGTGACATTTTTGTAAGCCGCCGGCAATCCGCGGCAGGGCTACAGTTACGTAGCAGCCATTGAGCAATAAAACAAAGGCGAGGGGCCGAGAGCGCGGATCAATTACACGGGGTAAGGAATTAGGGTTCTACGGTGAACATCAAAATTAGGAAAATTTACTACAAACAGCCAATCTCCGAGCGACTCGTGCTTATTACCGTCAATGATTACGACACTTTGTTACGTTACTACACTACTAAAACACACTTTATAGGCATTATGTTAACATACAAAAGAGATTAAGAGACGAAAAGGGATTAATATAAAAACATTGTAGCGATTTCGGTTCCGGCTCATTACATCGGATATATACGAGTACATAGCACCACAACCCTTACTAATTTATAGAGGGTACACTAGAGTAAATCAGCTGTAGGCGAAAGTAAACATAAGAGTGATATAATATTTTCACAGTTCCGTTTTACAGACCATTTGGCTTCGTTTTATTTAGAGAATAAAAAATCACTTAAATAAGAACGAAATCTAATGTGCTAGTAGAGTATAAGAAATAGTTATTTTTTTATAATGTTCTCGTTCCTTTTAAAGTGACATAAAGCCAAAAAGCGCAATATATTGAGCTTTATATACCCGCATAATGAAATACGTACCTATATATAATGTTACATAATTATATACCTACTTGTAAAAGAGTAAAGTGGCATCCAAATGTTAATATTATTAATGTACCGTCTACTTAACCATTTCTGAAAAATTCCAACATTCTATGTATATTTTAATAAAAAAGTATGTTAGTGAGGCAGCGTTGGAAAGGCAAGATATGAAAAATTTAATACGAATTTGGCACCGAATTTCTACGAAAAGAAATTTTGTAGTACGAGTTAACGATACGATGTTAATTGATATGAGGAGCTTGCCTGGTTTACCAATTAAATTCTTGTTATGTTTTCATGCCGCTCTCTTCGGTGGTGAGGCAAATGCGACTTAAATACGAAAACGACGCGATTACAGAACCAAGTCGACCCCGCGGGGTCATTAAGAATTCAGCAAACGAATTGGGGACATCGAATCGAAAAAATTCTGCTCGCCTCATCTTTTCTTACATCGTGTATTTTCGTTCCCCAAAGACAGATATTTTAATATTTCCTTTGCTTACGGGAGCCGACCGTTGTTTTGATCTACGATTCGCGGGATACATTTCTTCGTCATAAACCTCTTCATTCCTTTAGGGTATTCATATAACTCAGGGTGTCTAGGGTATATTATATAACTTTGTGAATATGTCTCAAAGTATAATACAGAAATATTTTATGAATGAAGTTTTGTATTGTTATCGTTTCGGATCGTTGTGTTGCCAAGTTTTCTGCATTTGACCGGACTTACAAACATTTCGTTTTAGTCTTTCATGAGGTAGCTCTGAATTTAAGAAAGACACTTTGCTAAATGCACGTTGTGTTTGTTTTTTAATGTCAAAATGATTATTGGGTTTTAGTATTTCTGTTCGAACATTTGTATTTTCATTTTTTATGACAAATATTAAATTTTTGTCATGAGTTAACTTACTAATAATACATATAGCTTATGAAACAACATATTAAATAAGTTAACGTTGTTATAGAGATTACCTTACGGATACATACAAAGTCAGGAAATTCACACTTCTCTGTGTAATATGAGTGTAGATTCCCCTCGAATCACAAAAGTATAGTATCCACTTTGCTTTTATTTTAATCGTACAATATAAAATTACAACTAGTAAGAAAACCGACAAGTGCCGTGGCACATCCGACATAGTTAGTAGGTATACAACGAGAGAGCGAAGCAACCCCGTTGAAAGTAGGTGAAGTATTTTTGTAACTTACCAACCTACTCATGCCCCCGGGACTCAGCCTGTTTAACTCAACAACTCAAATATGCATTACCTGAAAAAGAAGAGAGACGGTCATTAGTGACGGTGAACGCTTTTATCTTCGCAGTAGGATGAAAAATATCTACGACCTGAGTGCAAAAATTTTCAAGCACATGATATATCTATCATAAAAGTACCTACTGGTTGTACATAAATAATACTATTTGTTTTATGGTGACTGGTCACTACCAAGTGTGATATTATTTCGTCAAATATCATCAATATAGAAAAACTTACGTTACAAGGTGACTGACAAATAAATAATGCACAGCCGAAAGTAGGTAGTGAACGAAAAAAGCTGAAATTTGGCATATACAATGTATTTTCCTTGGGGAGTGTAGGGTAACACTATGAGAGGACTTTTGGAAATTCCTCCCCTAAAGATATGTATAGGCGGGATAGACTGAAAAAAAATCAACGCAGGCAAAGCTATGCGGAAAGCTAGTATAGATATAAAATAAAACTGTAATAGATGACTGTACACAAAAGATATGCAATATACGCCTACATACCGTCCCGTTGTAACTTCCTAAATTGCTTTAGCCATTTGGATATGGTTACTGGTATAACGTAACAAGACGAAGCGAAGGTAACATTCAGTTGTCGTTTCATTTCAATTGATTCATAAATAAAAAGGACATCTTGAACTTTTGAAGACCCCAAAGCTTCCTGAGTTAATTTCCGGCCGAGGAAGATATTTATGTGACAAATAAACATTTCTTATCGGGTCATGGGCGTTAGTGATGTGATATGTGATACAAAAGATCCTCGTGTGGGAGTATGAGTGTATTAGAGTTTATTTTTAAACGACATTTCAGATATTACTGACAAAGAATCCAATTTTTTTTGCGAAACGAAGCAAAGGCGGATACCTGATTATTTTATTTTAAGATAAATGTCTGTCTGTGCCGGGAATAGAGCACGTTGGGTTAGGAAAGGTCACTTTATATGTAGATTCGTAGGCAATAGGCATTTATTCCATTTTATTTACTTGGCTTTAACCCATTAACAGCCAAATACCTATAGGGAAATATTTCTCCAGATAACTAAGGAGAACATACTCCACTAAGCTGCTACGTTTCAAATTGGTAGATAGATTAGTGCCTAACCTTTATGTCGAAAGCATCCGATGTTGTTCAATGACTGATATCTAACCAAAATAACCGGAACTGACGGCTTAACATACCCTCCCCAACATACGGAAGCGCTCAAGATTTTTTTACCACTAGTGGTCACCTATCCATCGCGCCCGCAGTTTTTTAACTCAGGCAACTACTCAGGACCTACGCAAGCTTCCTGACCTAAGAACGCTTCTAAACCTAATTAACAATACAAATTCATGCAAATTACATCTTTTATGTAAGTTATACTCGTACTAACTCAATGTAACTATATACCTACTGTCCTAAACAACAAAAACATTTAGTTTATAGCCGTATCATACCATAATTAAATACGCTCAGCATACGCCATGGAAGCGATAAAAACCGTAGCTATTTATCATCAGCGGAGTATTCTTTCATAACATATAAACGACACAATTATCAAACGAGCCGGCGCGTCATGAACTCCGAACTTATTAGTCGCGCGATTCGACCCGGCCCGCTTCATTGACCCGGTCTGCGTCGGATCACCTTCCTCTAACGGGTCAAGTGCCTTAATTGTCTCTCCGCTTTACGATCTGTCAACTAGCGAGAGAGCACGGTATCGCGAGCTCTCGCCTCACTAACTTTCCAATCTTTTCACGGCGCTTTACCAACTAACTTCACTGAAACAGGACACTTTTTTGCTGACAGTGTATCACGAAAATAACTAACAGGGAGCACAATTCTGCTAGTTTATAAGCTTCAATTGTGTGTTAATTTGATCGTGTCAGAATAATTTTTAATATTTGTTATACAAAATGTGTGGTGTGAGTGTGCTGTCAATTGTGGAAATAATATACAATAACGTAGTTGAAAGTATGCAATATTAACATAAAATTGACAACTTAAGATAATTATAAAATGTTTTACTAAAATTCGAGCGAGGGAGAGTTGGAATATGTAATGTAG
Source organism: Hesperia comma (assembly GCA_905404135.1). Classification (NCBI taxonomy): domain Eukaryota; kingdom Metazoa; phylum Arthropoda; class Insecta; order Lepidoptera; family Hesperiidae; genus Hesperia; species Hesperia comma. The sequence continues at coordinate 7,985,349 of FR990025.1, read as the reverse complement.
GCATGGGTATCCAGTGAAGTGAGTTCTACAAAACCACTTCGACAATTCCGATTCCGCATGTAATTAATTATACTTAACTGTCAATTGTTATTTGTTTTAGTAATTTATTCACATGGATTGCTATTGACAATAGAACTTTCAACAGCATGTAGGTATGTTAACAACTGTGCTATTATTATATTTATACAAAATAATGTGCATAGAAAATACGTCAGTAGATACATATTATACCTATGGATTTAAAACTCTTTTTTTACTGTTTTACTGAAGTGCTACTTTTAAAACTCCAACGCATTGCAGAATTTATAACTTTAGTAATTTATATATATACCTAATCTAAAACGTAGAAAACTGATGTATTGTATTTTGTTTTTGTAGGTCCTAAGTAAAATTCATGCTTTAAAAGAATAAACTTTCCTACCTACGAAGGTAGGAACTTCGTGTCCGACCCGAATAAAGGGTGTTTGCGAATCTCTCACGGTAAACATTCAGTGATCGGATCAACTAAGCTTTATACGGTTATATTGGGTATAAACCTACACAAATAAAACTGTATGATTTAACATTATAATGTTGTTCTTAATAAAAATTTCATTTCAATACTGCGCGAAGTATTTTACGAGCAAATTAAAAGCTTAAACCCAATAAAACCCCTGTTGCGTAAACAATTACTAGATAACAATTCGATACAATGAAAATGAGCCAAGTAATAAGCATTTTAATTTGATCATACACAATAAAGGGACGTAATTTCACTAACATCATTATCCTAATGACAATGTTTGTTCCTAAAATTTCCAAAAAAGGTAAATACAACCGCTAATGGCAGGGACGGTTCGAAAAAGAACACAATGGAGGATCGCTCGCGCTGGGCTAAAGTTATTTTACAACAACAATGCGAAAATTGGCAACAAAAACGACCTTACATGATATGGTGTTAACAAAGATAATGTATATCGCAATATCAGGGTGTCTCCATCGCTATTGTTATCCGTAAACGGCCGTGATCCCGGGATCGGCGGGGCCCGAGCTCGTTTGTCCCGGGATATCCTTCGCAAACATCGACCAAACCCGAGATTCACTAGACCTTTACTCAAGAGCTTTGTTGAGTCGTCGGAGGGTATAAAATATAAATAACAATTTTTTTCAACGCTCATATTCGACCCGAGTATTGTGGACTGTGAGATTGTTATTGCTTCATACTGAATCTGTATAGTAGCAACGCTTTGTGTGATATAAAACGATTAGAAAGATTATATATTGCCATCGCCTTGTAAATACTAGTAAACTCAATACAAGTGATAATTCCGCTATATTTTTACACCCATTATCTTAATAAACTAAACAAAGCAAAAAAAATTTAATTTAAAAGACTACACCATTGAAATATAGGTATGTTTGTATACAAGTATATAAAGATAATTTTCATGAAAAAATTCCACGACAATAAACGTTAAATATTACGATATTATTTACGCTTCAATAAAACCTAAACAAACTTTCCACACAATAAACAATCAACAATCCCCTATTCCTGTATTCACAAAACAAAATCTTTGTATTCCTTAACTTTCCAAAATAACTTAAGTAAAAGACAAATCACCCGGCGATATGCCGTCGGCCGTCATCCGTCACGATCGCAACTGTCAAAGTGGGCGGCTATATCGATCACGCGCAAACTAATATCAAAGTTGCAACGACAAGTCACCGGAGTTTGCCGATAGATGCTCACTTGTCAGACGGACGACATGTAAACGATATGAACGCCGTGATATTAGCAAATAATCAGTTAAATTTGACTAAGTATTAACTGTGGGCAGTATTTGTAACAATAATAAGGCTGTTGCCCGCGACTTGGCTCGCGTGGAAGTAGCATTAAACATATTTTAGAAAAAACTTTCTTACTTAAGTTTAGCCTCTTAGGAGATGATTTTTCAAAAATCCCGAAACTTGAAACAGATGTTTCATGTTTTCTAACAAATAATAATTTATAAAGACCAATTTTCACTGTCTCTGCTTTAAAAATGACAAACAGACGTACATCTACTAACTGTAAAGTAACTTTCATCTTTATACGTCAAGTGGTTCTCGATATTTTGGGATGAGTGAGTGATCTTTCGATTTTCTGTACTAATATCAAAAAACTGAAGAGGTTATATTTTGTTTGAACGGTCTAATCACAAAAACTATTGGTACGAAAAGTAAACATACTACAATCCCAAAAATACATTTTGGCGAATATATTTATTATGCTACATAAAAATGAGATTACATATCTACCTTCTAAGTTGAGATCTCATTCGCTTAGCTTTTCTCTTTGTTCGTTTTGAATAGAACAAGTTCTTCATAGGTTACCCCATCAAGGCAAACTTTTAGGTGCAACTAACACATGGCGTAGGTAGTTACTTCGTTTTATTGGATGTTGCGAGGAAACTTCCATAACTTGTGTATAAGTAACTGCTCTTAAATCTTATCACGAGATGCGTCACGTGATTTCTCTCAACAGTTTAAACGTAGGTAATATGAATATTGACAGTTCAGTGTTCTGTGTGAATAGATGGGATGGCCGTTTTCTTTACACACACACATAGAGGGTTTTGATTTGATTCTAGTTTTCCATGACACAAGGAATCCTAGTGTGGGAGTTAATGTGATTGACTTATCTGTTACTAAATGTTCTCAATAAACGCTTTTTTTACAGTTTTTTTTTCCTAATAGTTAGTTGACACACAAAACACAGCCAAACTTAGACTTAATAAACTTAGATGTAGGTACAGTTGCAAAGAAGGGAAGTCTATTTATCATCATGATACCGTACAGGTGGAAGGGTTTCTTTCTTCCAGGCTCTATCCTGGCGATGGCAAACATTTAAATGAAAGGCAAATATTTTGTTCTTGGGTTGGGTGATTGTGACACGATAATTTTTTACGTACATACATACAAAAATTGCATATTTAAGAAAATACTTTTTTAAGAAAGGTATATTTATATGTACAATTTAAGTTATTGTCAATATAGATTGTTAAATATAATTTAGATAAAGAGAAGCGTACCATGCCGCTTAATAATATGTTATCTATTCGTTTAACATTGAACACGCACACACCGACAAACCTCATAATTCAATATTGAATGTCCAAACATATTTATAAGCATTGTGGTTATGTGCCTGCTCGTATAAATGGCGGATCATAATTTTTCATGATACAAGTTTTATTCTGTCAGTAAATATTATTTTCCTATATCAACTCCAATATCTATTTCAATAGAATCTATCCAAATAACAGATCTGCTATTTCAATCAGCAGCTTTAACTGATTCGATATCAAATATTTAGTTTTACTAATGGACAGGCCACAAAGATAGGATATGAAGCGTAAAAGCTATCCGTTCGTCTGCATTATTAACTACATCGTTTAAATTGTACCCGGTAATAGTATTCGGGGTTTACTTTGCGGAAACCGGTTTTAACAACATTTCGGTAAATTCAGATGAAGTTTTTTTGAAATAATGATTTTACTCGTTGAAAATAAAATTTTATTTTTGCACACAGCTCTAATCCTTTCTATCTGAACAATTGCTGTTAAAGTAGATAATTATTATGGCAGCGGTTGAAAATTTTTGTGTTGTTTTAAATATAAGATTAGGTACCTTTGCGACATAAAATACGGCAATAGTGAAATCGATAAAACTGTGATGTTATGATAGCCCAATCAATAAGCCTTTGTTCATTGTATAAAAAAGTTATCATCATGTACAGAACGTACAGATCATGATATCACCAACAGATTAGCTGAAGCTCTTTGTGGCTCTGAACGCAATTTTATAGGTTAAAATCGGTACGTTCCATAAAATATGTAGAGCCGATGGCTTTAACTACTTCCTTATTCATAAGTATAATAATTAATTTTAATGCAGTAACCATAAACTTCATTTAAGTACTCCACTAACACAGTTTTACTGACGCTTTTTACGTACCTATTTATTATTTTTATGATTACCGCAACCTTAGCGTTAACTAGGTAGGTACCTATATCTGAGTCTCCGAGTATATGAAATTTCCAAAGCTTATTATTTATTACCTGTATTCCTAGTTCAATTTAGGTAAAAAGACCCCCCCTCCTCTCGTAATAGTTTATTTCATATATATTATCTTCTATGCACAGAAATCAAAATCAATCAAGCAAATTATAATAAATATGTATGTAGACCCTACACGATAAGTACTACGATCTTGTTAGATGGCGCTGTATATAAATTTTGTATCGATGGCTTATAAGTAACCGATTCAATATAATTTAATAAATTCTGAAGCACAACTTTTCCGTATAAAACTTCAAATGAATCGTGTTTAAAAGTTAGCTTCCGCACCTCCCGCGCAATTTTTGCAAACTAGTTTACGGCTAAGCTACTCGACAGGGTTGTAAATTTATTGTTTCAATGTCGAGGTTTGCAAGCGGTTTACTCTAGGAGTAAAGTGTTAAGCGCCTTTGCTGTCATTCCAGTGATTAATTTGTGTCGGCCCTGTCGCGTTAATGGGCTAAAATAATTTAGTGGGTTGGCGCTGCTTTATTTATTGTCAGCCTTTCGCCGTCCGTGTCAGGGTTGGTGTTGTGTAAAATATTTTGACACTGAGGGTTCTCTGGCGCGTTGGCGTGTGCATATACGATTTGTTCAATGTTTCAGGAAACGATTGTCGGTTACAAATATTGGATTTTTATTATATCAGTGAAACATATCAACATAATACGGCCCAGTTTTTTGTGACCCTATAGGTAAAGCGAGTGGGTTTGGTTCCTGGTTGGGGCCAACATTATATGGCCGATCAATAGATTTTTGTTCTTGCTTGGGTTAGGAGGCAGACCTATACGCAACTTATTCTTTGCAACTTACCAATATTAAATACTAGTAAACCCGCCCTCGCTTCGCTTCGGGGAACCAGTCCCTTCAAAAATCTCTATAAATTTTAACAAATTTTGTTATTCCGTTGTCTAAGCTATATTACTGCAAAGTTTCATGAAAATCTGTTCAGTAGTTTTTGCTCGAAAGAGTAACAAACCCACACACACACACTCACACACTCATGCACATCGTTACAACTTTCGCATTTATAATATTAGTAGGATTAATTAAAATGTGTTTTTTCGTGCATATCTTTGAGATATTTCCGTGACAAAAAATAGCATATATGTCAAGACATCAAGACTCTTATAAGACGTGAATGACGGATGAACAAGTAGACAATATTTCGCATTTATAATAGGGTACACAATAAAGTAACCTAAAGTTGAAAAACACGCTGTAGATTTGATATATAACGAACATAACGATAATTTTTTAATCAGCTTTCGACGTTAACACTCACCAAATATATAACGTGTACATACAAATCTGTCCAACATTGATTAGGGAACACGGTATGTTTATGCAAATTCGGCTGGTAAGTTTGTTTGTGCAGGTTAGTGCAACAATTGCATCAAGTATTGGCAATACTGTTAATTATATCACATAACAAACAAGACATCCAAACCGAATAGTGTTTGGTTTCTATGCTAGATCTAGGGCATGCTACAGAGTGTGAAAATGGTTTATTGTGTGGTGTGTTTAAATACTGAAAAAGCTGTTTATGTCGTAAAATTTATAAAAGTGCCTTAAAAAAATCAACATTGTTTAATACTTAAAATCTAAAGATTCAAAAAAGAATACAAACACGTTGCCAAAAACTATACTGGGACCATCTACTCAGACCTTTGCGTGTAATTTATCATTGCGATCACTATTAACGTAGTAGGTAACTACCACTTACTTAATGGTAATACCTACTAAACTTGTTACACACGGAATAATGGAAACACATCTTGAAAGTATTCCTAATAGAAGAGATGTCACCACTGACGTTACCATGCAGTTATTTACCTACCGTCATAATACGGTGAGAATCCAATATAATTTTAATTTATCCAGTTCCATAATTAAATTCCATTGCTGTTATTCCGGCTGAGGTTGGTGTAGCCTAATTTGCGATATCGATTCCTATTCACAGCCTCCCAACGCTAAACAGTTCGCACCGAAACCTACAACAATACGAAACGGCCGGAAGAATTAAACAGAATTCCGGATATTAACCGAATTCTGTATTCCTCAAAGCTTATAATTAACGTCTTGTTGTTTATCTTTATTATTCGTGAAACTGTCAGCTCTTTAATTTGTTTAAGTAATTACCATATTAGACAAGTTTTGAACAGGATTTTCGTTTTAAGCAACGTGTACGATTAGACTGGCAAATCTTGTCTAGATTTTACAGGATAAATATATTAATATCTACCACCATCTGTCAACTTGACTGACAATCCTAATCCCAAAATTGAGTCCTGTTCTACGTCGTCGCGTCGGTCACACTTGTAATAGGTGACAGTGGAAGGGTGGTGCTACATGCTCGTTAATTCAATAAAAATATTTTCTCAGGAGAACTGGGCGTTTATTCTATCATATCATACGTACCCTATAATAATATGGCATTGTAAGTATGTCATCATACATTTAAACTCAATTGTATTTTTGTCGCACTTTTCATAGTATTCTATTATGGATGTGTATTTTGTTATGTGGAGTACATTCACGGAATTGGACGACCCTTCCTCTGTGACAGTGATAGTCATTCTTCTAAAAGAAATAAACAAGATATCATTCACATTCAGAGCAGGAAAAATCTCACTTATTTATAAAAATATTTATAAAAATTGCTATTCTACCAGTTCAGAGAGAAATATAGGTTTTATTATCCATAAATCTTTACATATACCTAAATAAAATTGAAGGGTCCGTTTGTGTTTTTTAAAATTACAGTGTTTTTCAGTGTATAGAAGTATTTACATAATACATACTAAAACACAAATGAACGATTTTAAATTTTTTTGTCTGTCTGTATGTCTGTCTGTTTGGCCGGACTAATCTCCGGAACGGCTGAATAGATTTACATACTTAAGACTTTCAAATGGTGATAGAGAATGTTATGGTGCAATGTATAGGATACATTTTACTCCGGAATTTCTGCGGGATCGAGCACGGAACACAGAGACACGTGTTCCGTGGGATCGAGATTAACGCGGGAAAAACTCCTATGCGCGAACAAAGTCGCGGGTTCAGCTCGTAACTACATATTTAATTCATAATCCAAATATGCCCCCATATTTTGAGTTCTCTCTCTTCATAATTAAACTGCAAACTGATATACAACAAAGTTAAGTTTGAGGTGGAATCAGCATCACGCAACTGCTAACTTGAGGGAGAAAAGCCGCCGTAACTTGTCTCGCTCCAAACTTACGGCAACCGACTAGATCCAACTTCCTTCACATTAATACTAATGTTACGTAATGTAATCAGAATACATTTAATTATGTCTAATTACCATGAGTTGATTGTATATTAATATGTATATACATACGGCCTAGGGATCTGAAGTTATAAAGTGTATTAAATTAGACAACATCGAGTGCGGTCTATGAATAATGATATCAAAAATGTAGGGTAGGTACAATTTGTAACCCAGAAAGAAAATGTTCACTATAGATATCCCCTGTGTGTATTCACTGTAAATACTTACACGTTTTTGAACTACACTATATTTTAGTTACGAAAGAAATCACGAAAAAATTCAAACGATTTCTAATTTTCCATACTTATCTGTATATATATGTACCTACAACTTATCAAAACAGTTTATACACAAGGAGGACTTCTTAACGCCGTCACTGTTATAAATAGACAAAAGTTCAATAGACAGTTCTTAGGTTAGACCCTACTTATATAACCCTATTGCCAATAATTAAACTTCAGAGCCATAGACAATCAATCAACAAAATTTCCCCTTAGGTGTAAGTCTGTTGAAGGAAACTCGCGCAACAGCCGACCTAAAGCGAAAAGTTTTTGTAACTTGTCTGATCCGAAAGTTGCAACAATGCCTTGTGATACAAAAGGGCTCTTTGAAATACTTAGCTGTTTGTTAAAGTCAAGCAATTTATAACTTGAAAGCCGAATACCATTCATTGAATAAAAAAAAAACTAGGTATTAATAGGCAAAACCAAAGCCAACAAAAATTGTTATTGAACGCGAATCACATTCCAATCGCCGTCATTGAAACCTATCTCGGAATCATAATTAAACTCAGACTGATAAACAACAAAGTTTTGTTGACTGTTGAATCGGCAACATGCAATCGAGGGAAAACTCGTCCGATTCGAAACTTGGCTCGATCGGACGACTCGTTTCAGCGGTGCACAGCGAATCGAGCCCGGGTAACAATGCCCTCGAAACAAAAGGGCTCCTCCAAATACTTAGCCGCGCACGATCTCGGCCAAATTAACTACGTACTCCTGTGTTTCATTTTTTAAGCTTAAATATTGAACTTACTGTGTTGGTTTGCAATAATTAATTTTTGGTGACCTTTTATATTTATGAACATGACTGTTACTCGGTATACCTACGTAAAGTTTTAACGAATCGATTCATTAATTCACGCTATGATTTTGAGGCTACTCGTATTCTGATCCTAGTCCATTTAGATCGTCAATACTAGGAAGGCAAGTCTAGAAAGATTAAGGTGGAACGCGTTTAATCATAACCGTGGGCAGGTGACAGTACTTAAAATATTCTATTTTGGGATGAACTTTCTGAAATATCAGCCAGTTCGTCGCATTTTATATCGGTAAAGTGTACCACATTTATTTTTATTCAGCTCTCTTCAGGAAAAACATTTTGACATGATGACATTTGATTTAATATAAATAACATAAATGTCAGCCTGTGATACAAAATAAATCAAATATTATTATACATCGTTATAAGTATAGGCAGAACGGTATTGCACGACTCGGCGCTTGAAGCTCCACATCCGACATCCGGCTCCTTTTCGGAGGGAGAGGAGAATCACAAAAGAAATTTTGTGAAAAGGGGAGCGAGCTCACAGCAAATATTTTCTACAACGCGTGATCTGTCAACAAGCCGTGAAACTTCCTATCCCCGATGCTTTTATACCTCACACAAATACTCTTTGTACGAACTAAGATAACATGTCCCATTTGTTCTACGCGTATTTATAAAATAGGTATATACTTAATATTCTTGCTTGAGCGTTGTGAAAATTTCACACATTCCAATGTTTATCCGTTAGGTATTTCATTTGTTACTCGTTACCCCCCAGGCTCGAGTTTTCTCCTCGTTTAGCAAGAATACAAGAATTAATCCGGTATTATACAACCGATGACGATGGAATATTTTACAAGGTTGTAAATAAATAAAATGGTAACTTTGTGTGTAGAAATTCTGTAGGATTTATAAGGAAATAATTTGGGGAGATAGAGCCACAATTGTAACTTGTAAAATTAAATTAAAATTATCAAGCCAAAGCAGCTGCTTACAGTTGTGACTCCTTGAATAACTAAGATTTATATCATGGTCTAATTACAGATTATTTTTTATCAAAAGCAAGCAAAGCGAGTAAGATTGAAAAAACCACTAATACACCAAATATAAGGATGTAGGTCCATTTTAGTCCATTCATTTTATCTACCAACAATTCTCTAATATAAAATACTTTTCCATTAATAATAGGAAAGAGAAATATATATCCCTAGTAACAGCCTACATTTCACGCATTGTCCATACAACCGTGCTCTAAGTCTCCATTATTCCGTCCCGAAACTCGCAAGTTTGAAAAATGGCGGACGCGTATTTGTAGCACTCGTTGCGGGGATATCCGTAGGTTATTTTTCCCGACCCCTCGAGCTTAGCGGGACTTTGGGAGATCGATGAGGTCTATCTACGGCTTAAATACAAGGTTCGGATTAGTTATTGATTGATATTTAACGCGATGTAAAGAATTTAAGTAGTCAAATATTACTTTTCTAGATGTCAATGTCCATTTTTTTTATAATCATTACAGCCATCGTAAACTGGGTTCGGTTCTCTTCTCACAATGTATGAGGTACAGACAATACTTCACCTCGTTGGTCAAGTGCGGATTAGTGAACTTCACCCACTAACAGTAACAGTCGCGTAGGTCCCGCTCCCGTAGGAATCTCGGCCAAACAGTAGCCTAATTATAAGTACTGGAACATCAGATATAACATTTTGCCTATGACATAAGTAAATTACATTTAGTATTTGATAGCGTGATTCAGAACTTGCAGATGAATTTTGCTAACGCCATCTATTAACAACATCCGGAACTAAATATCTAGCAACTAACAAAACATCGATTTTCCCATGGGAATGAGATGTTTTTCCGCGGTAAAAAGTAGCCTACGTCACTCTCCACCCTCCTAACTATCCCCTCACACATAAACCATACCATATGACAGCCATGTTGCGACGTGAAAGAGTCACAAACAAACAAACACACTTTCACATTTATAATATTATAATATTAGTATGGAAGTATGGATTCTCAGGGGTATCCTCACAATAAATTCCTTCACAGACTTCTTTGGTCATGAACACTTGCCTGATTGAGATTAAAGTCAATTAAACATCGTCAAAAATATTTAAAAAGACGTATTCGTTTTATCGAGCGTATTATTCGTTATCGGCGATATAAACCATTAAGTTCATATAAGCAAGTTCTTAATGTCCCTATGTATGACCATGACATCGTTTCCTTAATGTATTTCTACAAAGCAAATAACCTAGGTAATGATAAAAGCAATTACGTAATGGGGGTCGTAGTACAATAAAATCAATACGCCGTAAGGATGGTACGCACCAGCGGTTGTCACAGCAACCAAGCGCAAACACTGGTAAAACGACGTGGCTAAATTATACACATGATACCGCACTGCCGTTAGACTGGCCGACATAAAGGAAAATCGTTATTATACACCTTCTATTTCGAGGAAATGACATGACGTGACGTGAAGAGTGACAGTTTTTGTACTTTGTACTTTGTGGAAAATAGAGACATTTGAACTTTTCACTTCTTTGTAATTTTACCTTTAACATTTAATAAAGAATAGAAAACTTTTTTTCAATTTTATTGTTTTTACTTCTGATCCAAGGGTCCTCGATTCGATCCCAAGCTAAGCGGAAAGAAGGATGAGCTTAAAATTCTATTCTCTCTGGTTGGTATGTTCTTATTTGTATTGCCCTTGTATATGGCATTCACGGCAACTTTTTAGTTCCACATTATTACATTGTAAACTACCGAAGACATAATTATTACACCATTGTCATAATTACATTACATAATATGAGCGGTCCACCTGATGGTATATGGCTTCCGACTCCCATGGACATCAGTACAAACCAAGACATCACCTACGCGACGTTGGCCATGATTGAAGGAAAAGGAACCATAGAACACAGAGGAAACAGATATTTTTTTAGACGCGAGCATCTCAGTCCTCAAGGGGTAGCAACGCTTTGTGACCGAATTAGAACGAGACTCTTACTAATTAGTCTTGTTCTAGGTCGGTCACGGTTGTCTTGGGCGAAAGCGGAGGGTGGTGGTAGGTACCGGCTCGTTTGCTACCTTAATTCCATTAAAAAGTTACAACTAAAATAGTGTTATAAGAAAGAAGGGTAAAGGACTCAATCATATTCATTCCTAGACTCCCTTATTCATGTTATAATCTATGATGTTACTATGTTAGTGTTACTAACGAACGAACGAATAAAATCGTGGCTTGCGTACCTGCTACCTGCCCGTGTGTATGGCTAATTACCTAAAAACCACTGATAAAACACAAAACTATAAATCTTCATTTCAAAGCAGCTCAGACAAACAGAGTACGCGAGACACTCCAGCTCTCGCTCACCGGCAGTACGGTAAGGATAACAGTTATTGCGCCCTTTTATTCGCCGACTGTAACGTAATTACTGAGCTCGCGGGCTTTCGTAGCACGCGATGTGACGTGCCTCAAAATACCTACAGTTTTAAACGAATATGCCATTATTTATTCTCCTTTTGAATATTTTCTAAGTAACGCTTATGTCATATTACAAGTTTAGTGTAGTGTATTATCAAGTAGGTCTCTAATGTTCTTTTTCTGTTCTGTTACGTGATGACTTGAGGAAGTAGGACTATAATAAAAAAAAAATTATGTATAGATTGCGGACCATATTATAATATTAAATCTTTACTGTATCTATTATTTTAATTTCCATGTGTGTGTGTCACTGTAATCATTTTTAATGGTTGGATCAATTTTATGTATTTGAATTGGTACGTAGATGGTAACTATTGGAAAAATCATAGTGCTGCCATATAAAAATGCATTTGTGTGGCATTCTCTCATAATTAACCTAAATCAATTAAATAAATAAATAATAATTATTATATATTTAACGGCGCTAAGGTCCGAGCGGTCGTTATAATTTGGGTTATACGTGGCTGGAGGTCAGAAATAATAGTCAGTACACAGAGTTTTAAAGTCTATTACAACACTTCAATACAGTTTACAATAAAATAACAAATGATCGGCAAGATTAATTCGGATTAAACTTGGAAACGCGGCAAGTTTGGTATGGCAGTGGGTTCTACACGTCTACTCGGTCTAAGCGCTCAATTCCGAAAAAGCCCCCTCCTCATAACAGCTCTGGTTCTTTATAATGTCATCTCTAACCCCCCACTCCATGCCAACCATGCCCAAACAATAACTGTTTGACGTTTCCACAAATAGTTAAAGCGATTCTCCACAGATGGCGTTGAAAAATCAGCGCAGGACTTTACTACACTCCGACAAGTAGTTCCAGCGATTCTCCACAGGTGGCGTTGAAAGACCAGCGCAGGACTTGAGTGCGCTCCGACATATTTATCAAAAAGCGCGTTTTAAGGTTTTAGTTTATGTTTGTAAATGGGTTACGTATAATGGAAAATACAAATGTGTCAAGCTATTTTACTATTCGTAGACCCCGAATTTTTAGTCTACAATATTTTCCAAAGCAAAAGCGGCGACAAAAGAATGCTACTGAAATATTTATATTCCAACACACATTTCACTGCACATGCCTGAAAACTCTATAGATAGAGGCTGTCGCGATTCAAAGGCGAAAAACTCCAAGCCTATTAAGGGTCACATGTCGTCGGAAACCACAAAAGACACAATTACTGAACGCTAGGAAGGGTTGGACCGAAACCAAATTCGGGAACTCATTACATCACTTGTACATTGCCGTGACAGATACAGTATAAAGAGCCACTTACGTAAATGGCTTTTGCGATAACTGAAATAAGCTTATTGAATTTTCCGCCGCATCAAGCAAAAAAATATTCTTGGCAAAATTTGTTTGAAGCCCTACTACAGAAAACACTATAATATAGATTATTTTTATAGAAGATACATTCCGTTACATAATCTGAGGTTCCGAGACTTTATAAAATTCAACATTTTTTGACCACGACTACCTATGTAATAGTAGTAAATGTGAGTAATATTACAACGACAGTTACTACTAGCGTACAACTTTATATGGGTCGTATCAATACACCTAACAAAGATGTGAATTAAATTAGAAAAATTCAATAAGTTCGTAACTTTTGAAATCATGTAAGTAGCAGGACAAAATTGATAAAAGCATAGAGTAGGTATTAAAGAAAGTAAAGATCAAATAAAAAATATTATAACAACCTATTTATAATTTGTTGCGACACATTGGAATTCAAAGCTTCGTACAAATATTTATTTAATGTAAAAAGTATACCCTTACATAATCTAGTAACTATCTATACATCTATCTACATATCTATACATGTAAAGGTTTTGTAGGTTTTTTCGTTACATAAATTTTTAATTAGACATTTTCTTTTATTTTATTTATTTATTTAAATCTTTATGTACCATACACATGTATAGAAACAAAGGCGGACTTAATGCTAAAAGCATTTTCTGCCAGTCGACCTTCGGGCAGTGATAAAGCGACGATGGCGGTATTTATATACATTATTAGGGATTAGGGATAAGATATATATAGGTACGGAAACATATAAAAATATAAATAAATATATATGTATATACATTATATATATGTATGTATATATAAATATAAATATATATATTGACGATGAATTCAATTAACTTATGTATCTAGACTGAGGTAATAAGCTTTTAATTTATTTTAAGTTACTTATTTATGAAATAAATTATCATGTGCTCCATAAATGAAAACATCGACCAATTCGAAAATGTGGGAAGGTTTTCAAACAAGATACTGAAGTGTCCATCCCTTTCAATGCGAAAGGTGACCAAAGTCTAGACGAGATTTTAAAGGTATTGTTACGTGTCAGGAGTACTGGGTTCGAGAAAATGCCAAAATGTACCACAAAGATTTTATTGTACTCGTAGATACACAAATTACACTAAGTACACAGTACACACCAAAACACTCTGCACGTAGGTACTCGTAAACACACTCGTCGAACACTGTATCGCTCGTAGAAATCACTTCACTTCTCACTGGTATCGCTCGTAGGTATCGCTGGTATCTTCCTGGTTTCGCTTCCGAAACTAGAATGCCCCGCCGGCGACCAAGTGCCCTCTTTTATACCACTCGCCTACCATTCATGCCATTCTAGATTGTTCCCGCAGTTTTCGGAATAGGGTTCTAGTGTATTCCTTGCAATCGACTATCGACCTTAAGACTGTTGTCGTAAGGTCGAAGCGTCGTGCGCGTGCGTACTTTCGAGACGGCCGTCCATTGTTCTATTGTTCGCCTGACATATTTATGGCCCCTATTGTTTATTGTTTAGCGAGGTAGGTACGTCAGGGTTGTCACAGTATCATGAGTCGATGACGACGATGTTATCGAAGTTTGGACAGATACATACCTACGAAAACCTTTACAGTGCAGATATAATAAAACCCGTCCCAAATCCTACGACCTACGATGAAACTACCCAATTAACGGCCTTCGATACGAACTGTAAGTAGACCGAAAACATTTGAAATATTTTAATCTGTTTGAGGTAAATGAATCCAGAAATCCGCATAACCCCTTCTCAATAAATTTTCAGATGTGATAGTTTAGCAAGATTACAGTTGCAAACAGTAATTAGTCTGTGGACCCTCGTATTGAGATTTAGGTTCCACTACGATCGTTAGAGCGCGAATAAACATTTTGCGGAAGCTTTGCGAAAGTCCCAACGTGCAGATTGAATTAGTACGGTCGAGAAGTGAAATACATAGCTCCGAGATAGATTTACTAATGAACAAGGCAGCTTTCGAAATATCGTATTTGATTAAATCACATCCAAATTGATTGTTTTGTTAGCAAACAAACAGATGCACCTTTCACGTCTGAAAGAGATATTTCAGGGAAATGATCATCAATTATTTTAATGTAAACATTATTGAGTAATTTTGACGTACGGCGTGTCCACATGTCAACCAATCATGTGTTTCACCTTTCATACCATCTGTTAAAATTAAGTAACACGTCACATCGGCGAATGCAGCTTTCTTCCCACGCTAAAAATACACCATGAAACTCTTTTCTAAAATCAATGAAAATATTATAAAATTTTACATATTTTTCTACATGGTCTACATCTACATGATCGAATATTCGCAAAAAAATTGTATTTCATTTTCATGAAAATAAAATCTATTTCGGAATTTTTGTATATGCGCAAACAAAATATTTTTTGGAATAACTATAATATTTATCGGCTATTTCACATTCCATTAGGCTTTGCCTGGAAAAGTACCTGAAAACTTAATAGGAGCTTAGTATCAGAAGGGATAATGGTCTATAGGCAATTCCGGACAATAATGTTTATTTTCCGATTAAGGGCGTAGACCTAAAACAACAGTTGTTGGTTGTTGGTAACACGTCAACAGCTTGCATTCATATAAAAAAATTAACCCGAAACGTAAATCATGGTTATTCCATGATTTGGCAGTCTTGCCTTGGGGTAAGTAAATCATTTTTAAAATCTCGGAAAACTAAAAGATCGTGATTTTCTACCCTGTAATCAGTTACAGTTTAATATTTTTTTCAGTGTCAGTATTGAAAGAACAATCATGATTTTATATTAAAAGTAAAAGCCGAAGCAGACGAGTCACATGGTGATAAGGCGGTATTGAAAATTGTCGCCTATTGAAAACGGCAACGTATAGGTAATACAGTCGAGGAATTTATTTACGACCGACTAATTGTGCCTTTTTTTAATTTGAACTGTATACCTATTGTTCGCGATGGGATTAATTTTTAATACGAAACTGCATCTCGAAACTGCTTTTAAAATTATAGGTTCAAATAAATCTAGATTACGTTTGACTCGAATCGGCGCACTATAGCCCAGGGAAAGTATACCGCAATTTTTATAAAGGGAAAAACAATAACGGAGGCGAGAGGCAAGGGGCGCTTTTAAGGCCCATAAATCAAAACACGGACAATATTTTCGGTATAACGCGAGGCGGGCACTTTCTGTGCGGGATTTTTTGGGACACATTGGGATTAGTGTTGTTTTTACGATTCACTACTACGATCCTTTGTTTTTTTATTAGGCCGCTCGTAAAGGGTAGTGGTGTTTCTTGTGATTCGCGCTACACTTTGTCCCCGCAATCAGAGCTGATCTCAGTTTAACGTTTTTGTTCGAATTGAATTTACTTGTAATCTACAGTTCGAATGAGTTTAATTTAATGTATTTTGTTTGAAGTTTTGCGAAAGCATTTTTACATCCAGAATGTCTAATGTGTTTATTGTACTGACTTAAAATTAATTGTCTAAGAGTCTAGAAATATTAAGGGTGATTACATAGTCATGCTTACCGCCAGCGCGGTTGACCGACGCGTGGGTCACGAGCTACAAGTCTCTTGTACCGTTTTATAGCGAAAAGAGACCCGCGCCGCGCCGACAAACCGCGCGTGCCGTACGTCACATGACGTACATTTGTAGTGACATTCATCGGCGCGGGTCAACCGAGCTGGCGGTAAGCTTGACTACACAACCACCCCAAGAAGTACTTTTTCTAGACTACACAGTTCACATAGTACGATTGTAATGCATGCATTGTGGTGTTACATCAAGATACAAGTGACATTAACTGTATTACGATGGGTTTCAAATAATAATAAAATAACTCTCGATATAAAGACTGGCATAAACCTATACCTTTATTAAACGTTACTTCATAATCTCTATGCAGTTATTGCAATAAGAAGAAATCACTCAGTAATCTCGGAACGTTATAAATAACATTTGTACGTCATAAGCTTTATACGGTCGTAATGATGATATAATATGAATATTATTCAATACGAGTAACATGGTATTCGCTCCCACAACATAGCTCGGGGCACGAACGGAATGAGATTCTTCCTTTGTGACTTCATATTTCATCCACCTACTCCTGAACGCACCCTGAACTGCACTACAGCGTAACAATTCGAAGTCATACCTATTTCAACAGGTTAAAGCTCTGTTTCGATTGAACTGCAGCTTCATTGTAACTAATACAATGTTCCGCTTTGAACATAGGACAATTTGCTTTCGAGAAATTTGGTTCGGAGAGACGATGGTGTACCTGATAATTCAGCATAAATCGATTAACTGGGAGCTCGAGGAGCATATTGTTTAATATCGGGGATGAAGTTGAATGAGAATTTAAAAGCTTCACAAGCGTACGTATCGAGCGAGCGGAACTTTACCTCGGGTGTTAACACAAAGCCCGTATTTATATAACAAGGAGACTAAATTCGACAACAAACAGCTAATTAGTTACGTTTCACGTCTCTAAGTGATCCTCTCATTTAGAATTTTTAGACATAAGTCGTCTCAAATACGATAATATAATTTTTATTTGATATTGACAGTAGGACGATTTCTTGAATTTCATAATAATTATTACACTCAATTCTTGACTTACGTAAAAGAAAACGTTAAGATACCATAATAATCCTCTTATTTTTATTTTCAGACAAAATTTCTCTGGAGTTTAAAAATATTATATTTTATACTACCAGTAAGAAGATATATTATATTATATGAGTGTTTGTATTTATAATTTCATAATATTATGGATTTTATTTATAATTTTTGTCATACATGCATATAGTATAATAAAACAGTGCAGCATGTACAGCAAATTTATTACCTTCGATATAAATAAAAAACAATCTCACAGAAGTGGTTGAAATCCTAGATTAATGTACCGTATCGAAAGCCATAACTGCTATGTTGTTTGTGCGTTGGAGCCGGATGAAGCATCATTTTATCACGGAGGACACTCCGAAAGCGCAGTCAATCTACTCCTCGTTATGACGTGACAAATTGGCGACATTTTTTCCCCGTCGCACCGTGAATTAGCGTGATCAATTGAGCTCTACGGCTCATCTTAACCTCATCTATTTCCCTTCGACGGTGATGTAGTTGTCTTCTTCCGCTCAGAATCAAAGAAGACAAAATGAACGCTACTCTTTTATTTTCACATTTTTTCAGAGACAATTGTTTCACGACTGAAGCGGACTCTAATTAAAGGTACTCCTAGCTAATTAAAGTCTTAATGAAGTTATTTACTACTTACAAGCCTGATAAAATGTTAAGTCCGTGAAGTTGTAAAGTGAAAATTAAGTAGGTTATTTACTTTGTTATAATTGTGTAACGAAATTTTAGAATTTATGTTATTTTACATGATAATGTCACGACAATTCAGTCTCCGATTAGTCCATATTCAAGTCTGTTTCTGACAATTATGAGAGTACGCAATATGGATAGCAGAGGTTCAACCACCCGCCGGGGGGCTAGATAACGCAATTACGGCCTTGTTATTAAGCGACAGCTATTATTCATTGCTAAGACCTTGTATTCATCAGAAAGCGTGGAACGTCGGGTGATATTTCTACACAAGACTCGAGAAATCAGTGTTCATAATTATTTACCAGCGCCCCCGAAGCAAAATCGCTATTTATTCTTTTGTATTCTTTCGATATCGTCTACTGTACATTAGTACTTTTGTTTTTTGCCATTTGGCGCGAGTGTTATTTGAAGATAGTCTGTTATAATAAATGAGATTTGTTACAGAAGCTTTGTGTGGTTTGTCTGATGATGTATCACCGTCTCATCTGCTATTACTTTTTGCACTGAAACTAGTTTAGTATCTGAAATTTACAAATGAGGCATTATGTCAAAGCGCTCTCGGGCTGCTATAAATAGAATTGCATAACTTAGTTCCATTTGAGGTTAATTATGGACACGAATTGCCTTTAACACAAGATAGATTGCATGGTCATTTGCGACTATTGTTACCATAAAAATGTGATAACCTTTTCGTTAGACTTTACTCTTAAGCGTGATATTGCAGACTTCAAGGAGTAAAACATTAGTATAGGTATATTTTTTTTTATGGAATTAAGATAGCAAACGAGCATGCAGCACCACCTTCCGCTGCTGCCCATGACAACTGTGACCGACCCAGAACTAGACTCAATGAGTCTCGTTCTAATTCGGTCACAGATGCGTTGCTACCCCTGAGGACTGAGATGGTCGCCTCTAAAAAAGTGTAACCGGCTCCACACCTTTCTATCCGGAACACAATTGTTCTAAAAACAATTATTAGGCTGCGTTTCCACCAGAGATGTGCGAGGATGCGTAGCGAGGGATGTGTTTGTGGAGAACCAATTATAGAATCGCTTCATTTACCTCGCCTCGGTCAGCACAGCTCTGGTGGAAACTACTCAGCGGAGCTAGATTTTTGCGCATACAAAACAAGCGAGAGATGTGTGCGAGGGATGTGTACGAGAGATGTGTTGCGAGGAATGTGTGTGTTGAGAAGGATGTGTTGCGAGGTTGGCGCATACTGTACAGTAAGGTCATTTATAATCGGCTGATGTGAACTTCATTTTCCGAGATGTTTGCGCAGATACAGTAACTGACCAATCAAAACACGGCGGCCATGACAGTGTTTTCTGATGCGCTACTTTGGCCATGGATGTATTGGCTAACTCTCCTTCCGCCCGCACTCCCCGCCTCTTACCACCATTTTGGCCTTAAAATCGACATCTGCGCAGCCACTGGTAGCTATGTTCATATCAGCCGCCACCATCATAGACGGACCACTACACCGCACCCCCGTCGACACATTTCACAGCTTCGTAACGCATCCTCGCACCACACATTAATGCGCATTTTCACAGCTCCGCTACACATCCTCGTAGGCACATTTTCATCGCACAGCTTTGGTGGAAACCCCCACACATTTTCACAGCACAGCTAGACATCCTCGCACGACACATTTCCATCGCACATCTCTGGTGGAAACGCACCCTTACACGGTAGGAATGGTACTAAGTACCGTGGCGGGCGGTGGTACTTCCCCGGGTGAGCTCTAGGCCCTACCACCTGCAACTATGTTCTACTACCATATTTTGACCGTCTAAACATTTAGAATTTCAAATAGAAAAAATGAATATGTACTCTTTCCACCGGTGTCGGAATAAATACAGTGTTTAGTATAAATATGCAAACACGTGCTGTTCTCAGCGCAACATGTAATGCATGCAAAACTAGGCACTTGCCAGACAGGCACTTTCTCTTAACTAAATAGTGTTTTAACTACCCTTGTATAATAAATAACATATATACCTATTATATTACCGCTCGTTTTTGTAATTAGTGCTCCTAATGTATAAATAGTAGGTATACGTATTGTAGGCAATAAATGTATGTACAGAACTGTAAACGTTCACTTCTATATTTGTTATTCTTTGTTTCTTGGCCGGCAACGTATCAGAAATGGTTTCCGTGTTACCATAGGAGAGTAGCCACTTACCATCAGGTGCCTCCGAAAGGAGATACTTACATAGGTACTACAAAAAAAAAACAAAGTTAGGTGGTTAAGTAGAGCGTACTTAATTGCATGTTTTAACTTAGAAGTTTAGGTAATGTTTATAAAGGGTAAGTTTTCTCTTTTTTACATATTATTATATAACTATATCTAAACATATTTTCTATATTATGAACCATACATATCTAGATATATTAATTAATTCGCATAATTCTGACGTGATAAATGTATTATTTCAAAGCTCATTTAGTGTTTGAGTTTTAATGCAATTGAAACTATAATACAGGATTAATATTAATTTAACTGCTGTACCATTTGGTCATTATCTCGTTGTGGTTAATCCAAATTATCACATGGATCTGTCCTTCCATACTCAACAGACAGTAACATAATACATACATGTGTACAAATTAATAGAATGTTCTAATCAGCGTTGGGGGACTAACAATCCCAATATCGTATATCACAGAAACACCACAATTATTGAATATCGATTTACAATCAACTGTACTCGTGGTAACGTATTTTGCTGTAGTTACTAGTTATGTAGTCATAGTTAGGTATTTTGAAACTACATGGTCTTTGTGACGATCCAGTAGTTTATTTGGTAGTGACTCTGCTAATTTGGACGGTCTCGGATTTGGTTCCGGGCTTGTTCTCGAGCTATGGCTATGTTAATAATGTATTATTTGTGTTGCCCATACCGCCCGTTACATTAGCTTGACATTCTTAAAAACAGCTTTGTAGCTATAAGAATATCAAGTTCGACTACTTTACAAAGAATCACAATACATTTTTTTGCTACTATCAGTCACCGAACTGAATTGTTATTATGTATCGTATACTATGACTAACATAAACCGATGGGCCAATGCATTTTATAATACCAACAAAACATTTAGGTAATTAAAACATTTATTGTTACGATTACTATCATTAATATACAGTACCTATATTTATTGTACGGAAAACTCAACGTAAAAACAATAAAAACACGTAAAATAAGGTTGCAGAGCGAGTAGAATGGATGTAATAAAGAAATAGCTTCGGAGAAACGCGTTTACGTGAATAATTCTGTGCCTTCTGTGTCTTTGGTGTACGGAATATAATAGGGTGTATCTTCCTACATTATATTTACGTGTGCAGGTTGAACCTGAGGATAATATTAATATTTTTAGAGTGGAGTATAAGAGAAATATGTGCGTTCGAGTATTGGAGCCACTTTGAAATGAATTATAAATTGTAAGATAGCGAATTTTCAGAGAATAGGTACTCAGCGTTTATTTTGAAAGTATAACATAATGAGTGAGTTTAAAATAGCTTGTTTTTTAAAATATTGACTTGTCTTAATTCGCAATGATTTGACTAGAGGAACTACGAGCTACGAAAGTGATCGATAAAGTAGTTTGAAAGTTATTTAAACTATGTGTAGTACACACATACCTACATACACAATCACGGGAATAGTCGAAATTCTCGGAAATGTAATGAAAATTAGAGTTCCGAAAATCGGATGAAACTAATAAATGCCCCTATTTTTGCAAACAGGGACGTCAATAGATTCAAAATTATTTATATACTATAAATTAACCAAACAAACAGTTATCCGTTTCAGCTGAAAATTATTTGCGTAACATCATCGCTGAACGAGTGTTTTTAATTGAGTTCGCGGCTAAAGGCTCATGTTGATGTGTAGAATTTACGGCGAAATTTCTATTAACAAAACACTTGTCGTTTCCTGAAATAAATTTTTGTGTTGTGCCCACATTTAGTAGGTAGTTATTTTCTTATCTGAGGCGAGTCGACGGCGCTACAGTAGCAAGGTGAAATTTATCGTCAACGCCTTGTTAACTTGTAAATGTATTGCACCTTGTTAGTGAATCTTATCAACGGTGTTGGAATACAATACTCCTCGAGCGTGTTTTTTTCCTCTTTCCTCCAATGTCAGGGTATCATAGTCTTGTTTTTATTGTCAAACTCTTGGACGGAATTATTGATTTACTTTTCTAACAAATGTACCATACAATATCTAGTCGTAACTCCGTTGGTTTATTGTTAGGTACCGTCAATGTATTTAGGAGTAGGTACTCTACATTTCATACAGAAATTTTGACTTTCGTTTAAATCTTTCTGTAATCCATGGTTTTTGATGAATCGCGTGATATTTTTAGGTCTTTTCTTATTGCATTGCGTTATGTGTGTGTTTGTTTGCACGTGTAATCATTCATTAAATGACTCTATAAATTCAAGTAATAACAACACTTGGTTGACAACATATCTTTGTTACTTGTATTTTTTGTTATATTTGGAGTACAAAATAAATCATACCTACTGTATTATTGTACAACATACATATTTAGTTATACATTTAAAAATGCAGCCAAATACTATTCGTAACAGGCATCACTTTCATTCTACGACGATGGTACTAATTTATATCGACAAAGGATAATAGAATCAACTTTGACGATTGACTGCTGTCTCCGGACGTATCTTGTTATTCGCTTGACCCAGAAAGTAATTTCGGGTCACTGGATTTTCATGGGCAACAAACAAACGCATATAAATCAGCATAAAGCATTGTGAACATTATTATGAATTATTTGGTATGCAGGTTAACATAATTTAACACCAGACTTTCCTGTCACTACATTAATATTCGAAATATTTGGCGATTGTTTTTTTATTTTTCATTACTTTACAGAAGGTACTTATCCTTTTCCTAACAGCTTACCTACATATTCAGACGGGCGTTAAACACGCGTCATGCTAGTATTCATCTCGTAACATACCTACATTTAATTTATGACAAGTTCACGATTCCTATTCGAGAAAAATGGAGGTAAGTAGGTACTTTGCATGTCTAAGTACCGATATCATAGGATATTGTACATGCGGATTGTTGCAAAGTATAGTAATACCAACTAATAATCGATTACCGAAAAGTGTCACCTGATACAAAAACATTTAACGGCTCGTTAAATAGAAAAAACACGGAATGATAGAGTTTACCTTAGCCAGGCGGCGGTAACGTAATAAAATCGATGAGCGCATAGACCGCTGTCCCCGGATATGAGCTGTCATTCGTTCGATTGACAGATTTATTATACAAGAGCTAATAGTTTGTAGTCGGAGACGGTATCTCATATAGCGTATTTTTACGCACAATACACATGAATCCTACTAATATTATAAATGCGAAAGTTTGTAAGGATGTGAGTGAGTGTGTGTGTGTGGGTTTGTTACTCTTCCACACAAAAATTACTGAACGGATTTTCATGAAACTTTGCGGTAATATAGCTTAGACATGGGAATAACATAATTTGTTATTTATAGAGATTTTTGAAGGGACTGGTTCCCCGAAGCGAGGCGAGGGCGGGTTTAATAGTCTATCATAGTGCTGTAACGGATGTAATCTTAGAGACAACATCTGTCTGATGGAATTTTGGAATTAGATTTATACCTGTTCGTCATCATCGTCACCCAATTCATTTATCCCATTTCATTGCTGAGCACAGGATTCTTATCACAGCGGGAGATGTACAGGCCATAGTCCACAACGCTGACAAAGTGTGTGTTTAGGTATGTTTATAAGAATTATGTATTGAATAACATATAAAAACATCGACTTAAATAAATTTCAAATTAGGTATTTTTACGATTCAATTACTCGTATATTTCCCAAGACCAGCGAAAGCAGTAGTTAGAATTCAATTTGCATGATTTGACAAACTATCAAACTAATAAACATTGCAAGTGGACTAAAACCTTTTAAAAATGTGACTCGCTCCATCTAATAATAAACTGTACAGTCGCGTCCACACTACGTCAACTATGACAGTTAATTGTTTGCCGGTCCAGTCAGCCGCGCCGACACGACCGCCCTATCTCGCCGACAACGGCTCTCGTAGCGATGAGCTACGTCGGTATTGTGAGCTACGAGCACGGAACTATACGAATTATACACAACTAGTCCGCCGCGCCATCGCTTTGCAACGGGGAATAATCCTCGTGTTTACAAAAATACTCGCCAACAAAAGGAATATATTTCACTCACTACTAGACATTATTTCACTAACTTATTTAATAAAATTTTATACATACTTTATTTCTAAATCTATATGATTCTTATTTATTTTCCGTTCTAAACAGTATTTTAGTTGCATATAAAATATATTAAATCTATATTTAATTGACTAAAAAGAATGCTATAAAGTCTTCAAACATTATTTCAAAAATGTTCACCTAACAACAATGAAAAAATATCAGAGTTTTCATGTTGAAATGGCATTTACAATCTGTACTGAGGCCAGACACGTGGTAAATTCTAAAGCATATTGTTTCAAATAAACGCGTGTTTCACTAAGAAGGGTATTGTGTCCACCGGCGCTTCTTATTCAGGTGTTCCATCTCAATTCTGTAAAGTAGAAATAATACTATGTCATGTGATCTAACTGAAGAGTCCTTTTGGAGATTCGCTTATATTTTCTTACTTTTTGGTGAGGGGAGGTACCAGCAAAAAACTTCAGAGTTCATACTCTAATAGCAAAGTAGTTTGAACGGTGGTCGCAGTTCGAATAGTTAATTATGTGCGTATTAGAATTTACCTATAACTTACTTCGGTACATAGTAAAAAGCGTAAAGTCTGACAATCTGCACTTGGCTATCGTGACTTGTATGACTGTTTATTTGTATGAATTTAATTAAACAAACACTTTCTATCAAGGACAGGTAATGAATACTCACATATTTGTTTATCTTATTGCAGATATTAAGCGGAATACAAAACCGAAAATACTAGAAAAGTACAACAAAATTCAGTTCAGGAAAAACCCGAGCGGTGTATGTGAATTGTAACGATACTACGTCAGCGTGGACAGTTAATTGTTTGTCGGGGCAGTTGGTCGCGCGAGGGAATACTCGGCCCCCTCACGTGTTACGTTACACACAGATATTACTTCATACATGTGAACTAAGTAGGTCAAAGGAGAGAATGTGGCTGCAACCCATAATGGCATATTAAAGAGCACGGATCTCCGCATCATTGAGGTGATCTATAGCATACTTCACCAAGCTGCTTCAGTGCGAATTGTGGAGGGGCCAACCCAAGTATCGGAAGTACCGTCCAAAATCCTCCGACCCGGCTTAATGACTGTCATACAATGTATAACACAAATGTATGTGTATAACAATGTATAAAATTACCGGACTATATAAATTAGCAGTTAAATGTTCAGAAATCACGAAACAAACATGAAACAAGCGTCGAGAAGCATGTTCATGCTTCTTTCGAAAAAGATTTTCATGACTGGAGACAACTTTGTACGAAAAACAAAACATAAATATCACCTTAAATACTGATAAAACTATTTAATTGCCTCATCGTGTTCTACATTTGCATAACAACTCTTATAATGTAACAAAAGTAACCAGTCTTCGTTGACCTTGTTGTTTGTAAAAACAAATGTGTGTAGCAGGCAGATACCTATTATTGCATGTTTAACATTAAAGTGACTTATTTCAAAAACATGTGCAAAAGATAAAGTCCCAAAAATATGTAATTCTAGCCTTTATAATAAAACATTTTTATAACAGTGTCTCTAACAAAACGTTCAAAACATTATTTACCAACTACTTCACAGAATTTCCATACTAACGTTTATTTTCCTTTTCTGCCGGAATAGATCCATTTCCCGAGATTAAAAGTATCCTAGATGTTGACCCATAATATGAATATGCGAATAACTGTTCAGTCACCGTGTAATGCCGAAACAGACAGACGTAGAATAAAAAATGTAATATTTGACCCGAATATTTTTATTCGCACGCCAGCTATTAGTTTTATTGTGCATTTATTTATAAGTGCATTTAACTTCATTAACTTCCGTGGTTACACTTTCGTAAATAAAGGATTTAATTAAAGCATCACATAAACTGACAAATTTCATGTAGAGTAGTTAATTATGTGCCTC
This sequence comes from Hesperia comma, assembly GCA_905404135.1. NCBI lineage: Eukaryota > Metazoa > Arthropoda > Insecta > Lepidoptera > Hesperiidae > Hesperia > Hesperia comma. The sequence continues at coordinate 7,958,600 of FR990025.1, read as the reverse complement.
AGGAGAGTGGAGATATACAAAGCATGCTCTCCAATACAACAGCACAAAGGGTAAATTGTATTATAATATTGTGCGATACTAAGTAACAAGGAGTCTAGACCGTTTTGATGTGTACCTATTGTGTTCAATGTAACTTACATTTCATATCAGCTATTGCAGACTTCTTGGTGTAGATATGATTGGCTTAAATCGCGTTCACTTTGCTTACCTGAAATAAAAAAAAAATATAAGTAGGTAAGTAGTTTGTGGTCCAATAGGTACAAAATGAAGATATTTTACAAAATGAATATATCTTCATAATATTATTAACACAATTTATAAATAGCTATTTTGGCATCATAAAAATTTGCAAGTAAATAACGAAGGACATAAAGGAATAGCTTAAACCCGACTTAAGCATAAGTCAGTGGTGATTAGCTACATCGTGACATTTAATTTGATTTGGCTTGTCTTCAACCCGCTCGCTACTACTAAGCTCGGGTCGGTAGTGTCCAACCCATGTGTCGGAAGTTTTAAGCCGGCCTAAGGCCTCCGACTGGGCTTAAAAATTGTTAACTAATAACGCAAAGGACCAACTTCAGAATAAATTTTAACTCATCATTCAAACCGTCTAGCTAAAAATCAAACCCAGAACCCTTCGAATATTCCCACATGGTACATCCATTTAAATACATCAATTTCAAATTCCATTATCCATCCACTATCATTCGGAAAATTGAATTATATTTTTCCCACTTATATATTTAATAAAGAAAATAATGCAATTATCCATAATATTTTCGACGTTCATAATGTTTTTCCATTCGCAAAATTAACGCATTACGCGTGATGATTTACGTAAGTTATCGATGCCACATCGAAACCCAACGAGTGTGATTGCGCGGAACGGGCTTTTTATTTCAACATTAATATGATAAAACATTTGCATTTATAATAAAATTAACCTACATTTATGATTAAATTGTTAAGTTTAATTTGTTAATCTGTTATGATTTAGAGACTTATCATGTTATTTATCTAATTGTTAAAAACTTGGCTTTTCACATTCATGTTTTGAGATTTTTACTATAGATATTATACATAGTGAATAGAAAAGGACACTGACAAAGTAAATGATGACATGTTGGTAGAAAATTTCACGGGAATTTTGTAATATTTACTGCACTAGAAAGCAATTAATAAAATATAAGTCTATTCTATTTACCTGTTAGGTTAAATGAAACCATATTTAAAATGGTACACTGTATACTTACTGTAAAAATAGTTACGAGTGTGTTACATAAGCGAATGTCATGGGACTGCTTTTGCAGGATAACGTACTCGTATTTGCTATCATACGCGCTAATGAATGACGAACCAACGTCTAAGCGAAACAAGTGCGATTGACCTCAGTCGGGTCAAATAATTCAAACTTATCTTATGAGCATGGAGCACCGCTTTTCCGCTACCGCTCATGACAACTGTGACCGACACGGAACAAGACTGAAATCGACATTAGGATCGTTAGTCCTCTTACCAGGCGATGTTATAACGTGGTTTGTTAGTTCGTTAGTCAGTACGAGAAACGGGCAGGAATTGGTAGTGACTATAGTGATAGTGGTACAGTGACACTGGTAGTGACCAGTATCCTGTATATTATCAATAGTCCAGTAGAGATTTTCGTTCTACATAATTCGAGCATAGATGGTGCACAATTTGCTTTGAAAAAGCGTTTGCAAAACTCTAATTTGAAGTTGCGGAATACCTCAGGAAATTACTCATTTCACAACTTGTACGTGAACGTCAAACACAGCAATGACCGTGTAACAATCGAGTCGTGTCGTCTATCCAGTTGACAGATGAAACTGATGAAAACTGATGATCAACGGTAAAGGTAATACCGTAATAAGGTAGAACCTATCGCGGTTTAGAGATTTAAAATTGAAAATACCTCGAGGTTCAAACGCGTGTACTTTGTAAGTTTTAAAATTAAACTTCGATAAACATTGTCAAAATACATGTAGTGTTCGGAATCCAAAGATTTAATTAGATAAATAAGATAGAGATAACTTATCAAGGTAAAAGTATTTTACTGATAGATACCATTTAAACTTAAATCTCACATTTACCGCAAAGCCTTCAGACCGAAACAAGACAGAGAAATACAGTACGGATCTACTTACTATTAGGCGTTACTTAGAGGTATATTGTTGGTGGTCGAAAGCCGTTGATCCCTAGTGAACAGTATGTCAGTTGATTGGACATGTGACAACGGCTTCTGACGCGAGTGGATTGATTCCCAACCTCTAGTTGCCACCCGCCCCCGCCCCCTCACCGCGAATTCCACGACAAATGTTATTACCTACTGAAACTATCTCGTCACTTTATTGATCCGGTTCCGGGGAATTTCGATGAAGATCGTATTATTTTTCTGACCCGGGCGTCAAATCGGTGGAATTGGATTACATCCTATTAAACTGTTTTGATGTTTCCGTTGGTATAGCAATATTTTCGTACAAATAAGAAAGAGGAATATTTTTTAACAGGAAAATATTTTTCGAACATGACTGTAACGAGATATGAGAGTTAGTTAATACTTATTTATTTTATTACTTACTTGACTAGCAGTCTATATAACTAACTAGTCATTATAAGAACTAATCATAATTTTAAGATTTGTTTTTAGTTAACTAATCCTTACAGGGTGTTTGTTTATATTTTATCCATATTAAGGGAAATAAGGGAACTTGATCAAATAACTCTGTCCGTCATAAAACTATGGGTGTGAGTCAAGGGAGTTGGAACTACTGTCGTAGGTGTATCATTTAAGGTTCACTTCACGTTGAATTTGGGGACAAAACTTGGATAACCTTTAAGATCCCCAAGTGTACCAAAGTCTTGCATGCTAGAAAGGTTTTATTCCCTGGTTAATGTCTTTCACAGGAAGTTAATTGTAATTTTTACATGATTTATTTGTAACTTTGGTTACAGATCATGTACAAAATCTTGATCTTCATCATCTCATCTCATCATGACCTACTGTTGAGCACAGGTCACTTTTCGCAATGAGAAGGTTAAGGCTAATGTTATGTATGTATGCTATGTAATGTTATGCTATGTAATTAACGTGAAGAAAAAGAAAAAGGTTAATGTCCACCACGCAGGCCATTTGCAGATTTGGGGACTTCACGCACCTTTGAGTTTTGCTAACCCTCCGCCATGCAGGTTTCCTCACAATGTTTTCCTTCACCGTTATAGCGAGTGACATTTAAATGCTTAAAACGCACATAACTTTGAAAAGTTCGAAGTGCGTAACCTGGGACTCGAACTCGGACCCCCCGAATGGGAGGCCGAATTCTTAAGCACTACTATCACCGTCACCGCTATCATCATCCTGTTAAACGCTTGTAACTCACTAATAATATTGATGTTGCTGATATTTATCTTGTTGACAGCGATTCACCGCCCAACACCATTTATCGTGACGACTTACCATTAGGTGAGTTCCGTTATCGTTAAGCATTAATTAATTAAAAAGTGTTTAATAAACTAAATAGGAAGGTACTTAAATTCAGACCCGTATATTCATTGAAAGGTATTTTATAATTCTCTTCATATCGGTTACCAATGAAAAATAGTAGGTAGAGGCATTTTTTAGAAATCATAGACATTTTAAAAATTTGCCTTTTAACCAGTTTGAATTTTGTGAAAATAAAATTGAACTTCAACCATATTGTAATACAAAACAAATATTTACTTTAAAAAATTACCAGCAAAAGTAATAATTTTTTAACAATTGATATAACTGAAATGTTGAAAACATCACTATCAAAGACAATGATTTTACATTGAGGATTTTACATTGGCGCCGGTCAATTGACTCTAAGACATTTAAGGCAATAATTAAGATAATTACGCATAATTACAAATTTTCGCAACGGAATTAAATTCTTGCATTTATATTCAGACATTTACCTTATTTCGTGAAAAACAAACAACTTGTCTTTAAACAAACAAAAGTCGTGTATTGCGAAATCTGAGTATCCAACCACCAACGTATTATAAACCGGGTTAAAGCTAAACCTCTCGAGAGAACTATAGAGTGGGGTCAGTATGTCGGAGGCGGGTAATATTTAATTAACTCGTAACGATTCGGGAGCCAATGAAAAATTTGCATAGTTTGGTTTGTTCTAGGTATTCAACTTTGCTTCAGCCTAAAATTGGAACTACATTTCAGTTTGGAAACTAATATAATTTTCTATAATAGATACGTATTGTTGCGTGGGATTATTCGCGTGCGAACGTACATCGTACGTGATAACAATACATAAACAAAGAAATAATTAATAAATTAAACGCCAACAATCATATTCCCGCAGCCGATTTCCAGAATTGAGGTTAATATAGACAACAGTAGGTACTATCTTTTTATTTAACTATGGTACTATGACATCAAAAAATACCCATGCCCCGAGAACAAACATTTATTTGTCTCATATTATCACACGAGACTCGAACTTGGGGTTCCTTAGACTTTTCAGTGTCGTTATGGACGCTTTGACTCTTGCGCGACTACCACAATACATCATAAACAATCGCGATGGAAGAGCAAATACTTATTTCTCACAGAAATACAGTACCTGTCTGGATTGGAACCCGTAACCTCTCGCACTGCATACAGGCTCTACCAACTTAGCACCGGGGTCGATAAACAAAATGAGTGAGGAAAGCTATCACAAGCAATATTATTTACTAATAGGTAAGAAGTACAAAATTTCGTAGCTACAAATCGTTCCTATAAGATTTTTTTACTTGCCTATTTAAGTAACTGACAAATGATATCAACTCAAAAACTACTTGTCAGTTTGAATGGGACCACACGAACTCCAAATTTTGAATACCAAAACAATTATCAAAATCGTTACATCTAGTATAAAGAACAAAGAGCCTCCTACTTTTATGAAGTCGTTTAAAAATAAAAATTACTGGCTTCCAAAAATTAATAACGAGTAACTACACGGGAATGCAAAACTGTCCAGTTTGAATCGAAGAACGCGCTTCGCTCATTCAATAAGATTACCAAGAATCTTATCGAGAGTACCAGTTGAGGCAACTAGTATAGATTTATCGATAAACCCGCGTGAGTGCACTTGTGACGTCGAACAAGTGCCTTCCGTAGGTCAAGCGTCTCTAATATAGTGTAGAACTTGGTCGATACTTTATCTATTGTTAACGGAACCAAAGAATATCTCATCAATAGAATAAGGATTATATTTGAAGTACGTATAAGTATCATCAGGACCGTGGGGTTATCTTATACATATAAATCTTATTATCCTTGATTAATATAATATTATGATCGTAGAGGCGTAGGCTACAAAATAGGAATCCTTTTCTATTAGTTCTATTATAATATCTGCTGGAGTAGATTTATTGGGTCAATAGGCATACAAAACTGTAGATATACCTAAAAATGTAAGCGATAATAAATTGTGCTCAGGCAGATTTATAATTTGTCATGAAATATGTATCTGTACGTAAGTGCTTAGTGAAGAACCTAAAGAATTAAGACTTAAAACTTTTAGAAAACAATAATTAAATACCTAGGCAATACATATCTCATCTCTTAAAATAATACTAATAATATATCAATAAACAAAAAAATATAGTTTTTTAACCCCAAAAAAGCTAACAATAATAACCATCTAACTGTATTTTAAAAAGCCTTTATGACGATGCCGCAATTACAAAGCTAAGTAAATTGTGTTAAATCCGATTCAGCCGATCGACTGAGTTTTACGAATACAACAACATCGATATTCTTATCACGGATACATCAATCGCAACAAATAATAATATTCATATTCTTTGTGTCACCTGGAAAATAAATTAAGCAAACACACATGTATATCGATCATACCTATACTTTGTAAGTTCAAACGATGCGTGCGTCGTAAATCACATATGATTTTACGCGACGGCAATACCAGGATAGCCATATTTCATTCATCCGTTTTTCCTGTTTAGAGGAATAATAAATATTCTGCAAACTACACAATTCTGTTTTTGCTGATATAAGTAATACTATTTCTTACACTCAATTATTTAAAAGTTGTTTATAAATACTAATTCTACTTCTATTGATACACTAGTTGTATGTATTGTATAGTGAATGAAGCTGTCATAAAAGTTCTGTTATTATATTCATGTGACCAAACAACCTTTCTCAGCGACAAAAAATTCACGGGAAATATGCAAAAATAAACGTTTCACAAAAGAATTGAAGCTTACATTATGAATGATTCCGCTGAATTTCATACATCGTGGATTTTTATTGGAAAGGTCGCACTTTTGCCGGAGGTGTAATTATTTCGCATGGGTATTTCTTTTTTTATTCATATAAAAGGAGAAAAAGGTGTCAACTTGCTTTATCATGTTATAAGTATTTTTCTTATGGAATTACCTGATTGGGTAACTTTGTTTTCTATTATTACTTTTATTTAATTTCCTGTTAGGTATAATCATACCATGGAGCAAATTTGCTCCATGAATCATACCATCGTTACGGATTATTTTACTAGGAATTTTAACCATTGACCGATCAATTTGATATGGGAGAAACAATTTCCAGTAAGCAAAATGCAACAGATTTTTTATGTTCTTAGAAAAAAAATGCGAAATAATACGAGTTATGATGAGATTTTATCCAGCCCACTCTATAATTCATCCAGCCGATGCTGTCACCCTAGCGTCACTTATCAGAGTGACCACGCGCGCGTTCTGTTTACTTAGGACTGTTGTTTTAATGGACATGAGAGTGTTTTGTCGTATCCCCTCGTCTAATTGGCAAGTCCGACGGGCCGGCGTCAGTAAATTTTTTATTAGTTTTCCGGACGAAATTAATCAGCTTCGGGGTGTGGTGATCAATAAACTGTTGTATACAAGTTAACATATCCATAAATACTATTCGTATATACCAAGTATTCTAGGAATGAGGTGTGATGTAGGTACATAATAATGAGTAGGTACACAAATTTTTAATTTAACCAGTTGTAGAAAATAACACAAAAAATACCATAGAAACAAAAGATTATTACGTAAGGCGTGTTATAAGCCTTATGCATTTTTATGGAAAATCTATAAAGACGTATCTCTTATTAAAACTCTGATATATTAATGGTAGCTGGTAGCTATTAATAACAATCTTATTGTTAAGAGGGCGAGCTCTCACACTGAATCGATTTCTCTTAAACATATTCATGACATGAGAGTAGGTATTTCAAAGGAAAATCTTTGATGGGTATTAATTTCCTGTTTAACAAAACCTTTGGTTTCTCTCAGAAGAAAACACGTGATTTTACCTCGGCATTTCCAGTTATAATCCGAAGTCAAACTTAATTAGGTATCTTTTTAGGAAAATTCCGGAACAGCCAATATATTTCTAGCAGCTTTCAATAAAAGTCAATGTTGTAGTCGTTCAATTTCCGCACAATATCCGCTCACTGTGGCAGCAAATATGTATTTATGATGCTTGCAAATGCGATACTGAACTTGGGCCGCTCCTCTGTGTTTGTACAGGCAACTACCAAAGGCGGTGATTTGGTGTTTTGAAATAGTGCTTGCGGAACCAAATCTATTAGCCGAAGAGATTTAAGAAAAAGGAAAGCAGAAAAACACTACTGAAAATGAGACTGCTATGAAGTTTTATAGGCTCTATACAGGGTCTAGAAACAGCATGGAGAAATAATGTGAAAATAGTTCATAAATAGGATATCGTACAGCGGATTTTGATTTGCTCATCAAATAAAAAGTCCGGTGTTGGAATAGCCTGAACAGCGGAAGATGTGGACATTTGTGTGACAAATGAATGGTTTTTTTGAGTCTCGGTTATTAGTGGTCTGATATACCTACTCGTATTATGAGACATTTATGTACACGTCTTCCTTCATACAAGGCTAAATGCAGTAGCTATAGTATGAATAAATTATTCAACATTTTAGAAGTTTAATATCGCTTTTTAATATCCCTAATGGATGTGGCACTGTAACTCAAACCAAAACAAAATTACTCATTCCATGATCAATGTATTAGCAAATAAGAAATTCCTGAGCGAGTTTCCTCCCAGTTAGAAGAATAAGTTTTTTATTGAATCAAATTGCTTGCTTCAGATTTTCAAATTGTCTTGGGAGTCTTCATTCAAATTACTTAGCATCGACGCAGTACCAGCGAGTCCCCTGGCGGCAGATATATCTAAGTTTACTTAAATAAATCAAGTTACATCCGCGTGTGAGAAAATGGAGCGTACTCAGGCTTTCCGAAGGTTTAACCCGTTTAAGAGAGTTTTATTACGTAACATAATTTAACGACGCGGAAAATGAGGAGTCAAAAATTATTGATTTTTTTTAAGGATTAAAACCTCATAATTTTATTTATACTTAACTAACATTTTCCCCGTTTTTTCACATGTCTGCGTAAGCCGGAATCGAACCGAACTTTTTACAATGGACAGACTACTGATTTATGGGGTTTTTGTTATAAAAAATTACATTTCAAACTACTACGCCTAGTTACTATGCCTACTTACTATAAATGATACACTTAATATATAAATGTAGTATAATGTACCTAACCATCCGGTTAAGGCCCAATAATAGCCATCATTATCTTTCTTGGTCCGCGACGCATCGATGATGCATTTTGTGTTACTTCTATCCTTAGACGACGGTAACCAATAACCATCAAGTAGATTAGTCCGCAATTACTATATTATAGGGAAAAAACAAAAAATGTACTTAAATGTGAAAATAGTCAATAGATAAAACCCCAGTTGTCGTGAACGCGATGTCAGCGAGCACTAAAACACATAACACACACGACATAGACACAACGTAACACTAACAACACACGCTCACAAACTACTCGTCTCAACACTTACGATACATCCCCAATTCGCGGCCCCGCCCGTATCATAACTCTGTACTGGCTTAGCCCCCGTCTTGATACTGCGGGTTGCCCCTCAATTTATTGATGTTTTTCGACTTTATGTCTCCTTTAGCTTCAAGATGTCATCTTTTATTATTGAAATAAAACCTTTCGTGGAATTTATAATTTTACGATACTAAAATAAGTACATTTTACTGACTTATGTTATGGACTTTCACCTATTTCTTAGAATAAGTTAATTTAGAACAATTTACGTAGAGTGAAACAATGTTTTTATTAACAAATTGGTTTTTGAAAGAAATAACTAAGCTGATTTATTAGTGTGGAAATATACACGCTTGAGCTTGCAAAGCTGTCTTTTAAAGCTGTGTGAAGTCTGTTAATGTATCTATGTATACTTGGCTAGCGTGGGTAACAATAACCACCTAACTCCTCTCAAATTGAAAGTAGTCTCGAATCGATTGGAGTGATCTCAAATGCAATTACTTCGTTTTAAACAATTATAAAAAATATATAACTAAAGTAAAAACGTCGTAGTGAACATATAATTAATGTAATCTGTCAAACAAAAAATAATACATTATTTTCATAAATTTTCAAATTTCTATTAGGTATATACTGATATACCACATCGACAAAACAACATTTAACTTTATTTTTAATTTCCTTTTTATACTTTCGTATCATTCGTTTATGTCCTTCCAATCTCACTTCCCTACTTTAAACTTTTATGTAAACCAACTTTATCTTTATCTACAAGGATTAAAACGATCCGTGCCCGCTACACGAAGAGCCGATATAAAAGAACCCACAAGAAACTTGTAGGTTGTAGAAACCGCACACAACTTACTATTATTTCACCCGAGACGGAAACACGCAACATTGTTTTCACGCACACAGACTTCGGTTTCCATGGAAACCTAGCGTACAAATGATACGAACCCTCGGGTGCGTGCAATCTTGTCTCGTTAATGGGATGTCGCCAAAATTAAGGAAGCACCCAATGTCCCAACACTAGCTGATTACGAGCGTGAATACATGGAAAAGTACTTAAATCGTATGGCTTACGAGACTTACAAACTGTAGCTAAACAGGTATAATAATAATTTTCTCCAGCATGTATGCTTAAACAGCAGTTTATTGTTACACAAAGTAGGTATTAATGATCTCATAGAACTAATGCTCTACTAAAAGCAATTTTATACTGCTCATAAAGTGTTTTAGTTTGAAACGTTAGAAGCTATAAAAAAGCTGAAATACTCGTATGTAGAGACAACGTAGTTTAACGCCTGCTGAAAATCATGAGCAACATGTACGACATAAATAATACCGAGGTACCAACATTGAAACACTAAGAAGGCGTTCGTATATTTTGAACTTTTATTGAATTCACATACTTAATAAAATATCTATAATCATGCCTGATCAAAATTCGTTGAACTGTTATCTTATATATAAAATTCTCGTGTCACATTTTTAGTTACCTTACTCCTCCGAAACGGCTTTACCGATTTTTACCAAATTTTATATGCATATATTCTGAGAATCTGCCTGAGAATCGGCTACTATCTATTTTACATACCCTTAAGTGATAAGGGTTCACCCTTAACTTTTTTTTTTAATTTTTGGACAGAATTTTTTGCTTTTATTTTTCTATAATGTGGCATTAAAAATACATACAACCCTAAATTTTCACCTTTTTATCACCAACCCCTATTTTTTAATAGCCATTTTAGTAATCTAATCATTTTTCATCCCGCTCTACCTAGAAATAATTTATATGGCAAAACAACGTTTGCTGGGTCAGCTATATAGTATGTGTATAATTTTTATAGGTACCAACATAACTTTCAATTAAACAAATAAAATTAATATCATCAAGCGCTAATAAGTATAAATTAATATTGGTACCTAAGTTGTAAAACAAACTATCTTTCCGATTGCACCTAAGAACCGAATGAAATTCATCATAAAGTAAAATGAATTTATTTTACTTTCGAATGTAATACATTTCAAAATGAGAACCATTCTTAATGAATACCATACCTATAACAGAATATAATATGGACTATGGACATGTAAAAAATTGAAATCGACGCCCGCCGTCAACGCGAGTAAATACAAAGTATATAAACGTACCTACTTGGTAGCTAAATCTATTAATTTCAAGGAACCACGAGTCGGGAAGTTGGTCCAATAAGTTTGAAAGGATTTCGAGACGGTACCAACAGTCAAATAAGTTTCCAGATTGAAATTTAGTGCAGTCCTTTGGGGTTCTTCGCCGACGAAATATTTGAAATATACATATGTATGTCAGGTTGAAATACTTCTCGTGACGTAACTTCAAAGGATAGGTTTACGAGTATATTTATAAGTATGCCGCCTACGTTAAATAATATTTAATATAAATAATCTAAAACTATATGTAATCTGAATAACCTTTGTAAATAAATCTTCAGACGTCAAATTGATAAACGGGTAAATACAACTGTTCACATCCTGATGAAATAAACTATTGTTTCAATATGAACAATGTTCCCGAATTTGACAATGAGGAGTTCAGCAACAATGGTAAAGTTCATAGTTTAATGACATTCGGAAGTGTATTGAATAGCATTATTAAAACGTCATCAAAGGATCATGACCCCTTCATATTTTATGTATCTAATACATTTTAGTGTTTCAATGAACAATCGGAAAAATACAAAATGATTCGATACTTACTAAACCTGAAACGTGTCAACGAATTGGGAGGATTTGGTCAATAAAATAAATCATTGAAATAGGTACATACCTAATGTATGTAAATATTTTGAGACGTTCCTGTACTATTGAGTCAAAAATAGGGATTAATGTATACATTCTTCATCTTCAGTAAGGTTTAAAGCATCAGACACATGGCTTTCCCATTAATGGGTCTTAATCTCTTTCTAAGATAAGAGAGCGTTAATTCCACAGACTTTTTGGATAACATTATTACTCAAATTTTACGATGGTTTCTTTCAATGCGTGTGAAAATTTATCGTTTTTAATAGGTACATTTGAAGCGAAAACTCCGAACGAAAGAATTTTCAATTTTCATCACATTACATAATAGGTATAATACCAATTGAACCGTACAACAACTGTTAGGTACTAAGCAAATAATACAACATAAATAATCAACTTGGTAAACATTTCTTTATAATTCGACGACCTTTTAGTTCATCAATTTGCTAATTGGACAATAAATACAAACGTCTTACAAATTCGAAGTCCCTTCTTGGATTTCGTACACATTTGTCGCTCGGAGTAGCCGTAATCGTCTTACACTTGGTGTGCACTTTAATATATGTATAACCGAAGAAATCTCGCTCAGTTATAATGTAATTAATTAATATAATTTAACTTTTATAAGGACTACGTGGTAACTTACACAACGAATATAATAAGTAAAAAAATGTTTAAGATCCGCCATGAAGATGTAACAAAAACATACATGAAATTCCATGACGAATAAAACACACTTGCAGTTAATTGTACTTTATGATCAAGCGTTCAGCGTTTATCTGCACTGTAAAACGAATATTCGTAAATCACTTGTACTAATCTCAATGAAGAAAATTGGTTCGAACAACATTAATACATTTACGTCACTATTGAATCCCGGGACGGATTAATTTCGGCGAGGCGAGATCCACCCGTCGGCCATTTCCAGGAGTTAAGCTTTCAAGAGAATACCACTTTGAAGCGGTTCTAGACAGAGTTGCGATTGAAACTAGTCTCCGGGACACAGTTTGACGAGGGAGTTGTGGGTGAATTATGATCATTCGACTAAATGATGAATGTTTCAGTAGCTAGGTACCTACTTTCCAAGTTTTGAATTTACTGGATCTATATAATACTAGATAGAATGTTTGCTAGATCGATCTATGAAACTTAACGAAGATGATAATATGGCGGGATCTAATAATAACATGTCAATATTATCACCCAAAAATATCTAGTACCTAGAGATAATACGTTTTGTCGTGAAAATATCATGTATCAAGTTGTAGATTTTGAGTCGGGCGTAATTAATATAATTACTGACCGTGTCCTTTATGCAAATCGATAACCCTATTGCCCACTTTATATCGTGTGCGTGTCTGGTATTTATTATCGATTCGATTTCCAAGAAAGGAGTGTTTTATGGCGTGTTCCCCTTTCGCCCCTTTCATTCGGGCCGGAAGGAAGGGCGTCTTCCTTTGATAAAGTGAAAAATAGCACCTTCTGAATATAACTTGCTTACCTTAGAGGTCGAAGTTAAAGGCACAAAGTTTCCTTGAAAAGCTTTTTCAACTTCCCTCGCTTGCGAATTTTTATCTATGCATCCTAAAACGCAATCGCCATAGTCACAAATAGTTTGAAAGCTCACGATTTATCAAACAAATATTTAGATTACAGAATTTTTGTTACACTTAAGAAAAATTGATTGATTGATGTTGCATTTAAATGGATATATTTCCAAACAAACTAATGTAGTTCATGAAACTTTGGATACAGACTGGCTTACATTTTTGCTGACAATATTGCTAAGTAGGTTGAAAAGTTATAATATCAAAGTCTGCTTAAGTATTACGCGCAGTGAAATAAAAAATCAAATGACATAAATAGTTAAAAAGAGGCAAAAAAATACATTATTAAGAGGGCTAGCAATCAATAGAATCCTCTCATGACTAACAATGATAAGTAATTTACAGAACACATAATATGAGATATGGGTTTATTAAGGACGCTCACATTCACATGACTGATGGATGGTTATTGAAGCATAAAAAGTAAATAGCAAGACATAATATCCAACGCCTGCCTCTAATAAAAGAAACGTCTCTATTACGCAAAATATATAGCTTATCCTAAATAATTCCAAACATTACTCGACCGGAACAGACATCTAAGTCCAGATAAACGGTTGTTCTCAAACCTTGGATGTTTCAAAAGTTCTTTCTTAGTGATCCCATACTATATAAGAAACTTTGTACAAAGTTTGAAGCCGTTGATCATTGTAGGTACCTATGTGTTTCAGTCACAATTAACATTGTAGGTATTACGTAGATTACTAATATGACAGTCCAGTTAAAGGGTTCTTAAATGCCGAAAGACTGTCAAAAGAAGAACTCACACAAGTACAGATACATTATAATTAAGTATTAAACGAACATACGGAAGTGAAATTCTATTATAATTACACTATGACTGAAGAGATCAACTACAGGAATGTATTAAGAGACAAAACTCAAGCTTGCTTCACGAAAGTTGTGTTCACATGCGGATGAGTTCTGTTCACCGTCGAATAGGTAGGTACGTGGTGAGAACGCACCTTAGCAGAAACCATTAGCAAGAAGCAAACTCAACCGTCCGTAGACTATAGGAGTCGGATATTTCCCTCAAGGGACGTAATAGCGTCGGACTGGCGACGGAAGTTTGTCTGTACTGAATTAAATTTATGTTTTTTTTTAACTCTACGCTTTCTATACGTTGGACGAATGTAGGTACCTCATAACTTTAATTAAATGTGTTTTTAATTTATAACTTTTCCTGTACTGTATACATTTAACATCATCTCTATTACTATTTAGTAGATTATTAGAATACCTATGCTAAAAACATTGCAGTCTTAGCACAAATTTAAATTTTATCTGACTTTGTACCTATTGAACTTTGAAGGATATAGTTAGTTAAACAACGAATAACAATTTACTAATACATACTAACTTGTATCAGCGCTCATTTTCAATTCCACAATTGTACCTACATTTTGGGAAAAGTTCGACAGATGGATTTATAATCCGTAATCACGATAACACTGCCCATCTATGCAAAGTAACATTGTCACAATTTTTGTTTACCTGTTGAGAAACCTTGCGCTAGTTCACCGAGACACGAGTAGGCGCGGCTCGTCAGAGCACTCGAGCATGGACCACGCTAACAATGCGCCCCTCGCCCTCTGACCCGCTCGACGCTTTGTCGGATATGCTACATACCTCAGATATAACCTCGCGTTAATAAACTAGCTGTTAGCCGCGCGCCGCTCTACCAACTTAACTGAACTTTGTGTTTTCCTCTTCGAGCTTATAAGCCGACGCGACGGCTTGTCTCAATTTCTAGTAATCTAACGTGTCGAACTCCTGTTTTCTGTTTTCAAGTTGCAACAAAGTTTCATGCTGTGTGTTATCTGGCAGTTAGTTAGTATCTCTATTAGTGTGTTATTTATTTAATAAATGCCCATTATTACGTTGTTTTGGATAATTTACTAAATCATACAGCAAACGCAAGTTTACACGATATTCTGCACATTAATTTAGGTGCATAACATTCGTGAAGTGTCCAATTAGGGTTTAGTGCTGAACTTTGTCTTTTTATGTCTAAAATAGTTCATAATACATTTGAATAAATGGAAGAACACATCTGGATAATATATTTCGCACAAAAGTTTTTTTCAAAGTAACACGCCGTCTCACGTGTTAAGATTTGTTTAGTAACAGCGCACTGCGTGTTAAGCGATGACTATGACAGTACTATCCTTGCGGCTACAAAGCCGAGCGGGTCTGAGCGAGGACATTGTTAGTGCGACCCGAGCTTAAATCCTTTGTGACGCTGATGAGCGAAGTCATTAAAATAGTTTAATGTTAACGTCGCCTAGACATACTGAAAGTGCGACCTTCGTCTTAGACATGGAGTAACATCATGTATAATAATTACACGTCTTGTTTTTATTCATATACGTCATCGACTGACGAATTTGTAGGTCAACGAAAGCTTTTGTTAATTGTATCAAAAATAATCAAACGTCTGCACTCTACACAGTCCAATTTTTTTATGTCAATTACTTAATAATGAGAACAATGTGAAATTCGGGACGTTGAAGTACCTACACTCATTTAGTAAATGCCTTTTTGAAGATTGTCGTATCAAAGGCAAATGGGAACGTCGAACTTCGATGAAGTCATTCACGGCACACTACAACAGGCGA
The DNA here is from genome assembly GCA_905404135.1 of Hesperia comma. Classification (NCBI taxonomy): domain Eukaryota; kingdom Metazoa; phylum Arthropoda; class Insecta; order Lepidoptera; family Hesperiidae; genus Hesperia; species Hesperia comma. Next base: position 7,942,684 of record FR990025.1, on the reverse strand, counting down.
CAACCGTAAAGTTATATATAGTATAGTAGTACCACTAATAGCAAATCAGACGATATCAGCGCTTCAGAGGGCATATTTTAGGCCATCCGATAGCAGTTCCAGAACCCACATTATAAGCCTAGGCGTTTAAGATGTTCAGACAGGCCGGCAATTAAGCCCTGAATGAAATGAATTAGCCCCTGCAACAGTAATCTTAGACTCCTTAATTACTAGGAAACACGTAGGTAAGCTGCTAACAGTCTGAAGGCAAGTCACAAACGTCGTATAAAAAATCTTTAATGAAGACTAGAAGCGCCGTGCAATAAGTGTAGTAGTGTGTAATAGTCGAAGTGGTCGTAGGGTATATTCACGTGATGTCAGCATCCCTAGGGCGACAAAGTGTCGAGCGGGTCACAGGTCACAGGGCGGAGCGCGATGAAAGCGCGACCTGTGCTCGAGTGGTTTGTATGACGTTGATGAGCGAAGTCATTAAAACAGCTGAAAGAAAATTGTCATCATTTTACTACATGGGATATATAAATTGTACTGTAGCTCTGCTAATTTACGTTGTTTGTAAAGCTGTAACTGTGTTTATGTAAGCTTATTGTGACTGTTGTAACACAATGGTTGCAGCATGTTTATTATTTTTATGACCTAAGTATGACTTTAGCCTTACTCGAAATATAAATGATTACAATGATATTATTATAACGACACAACACAATCATGTCGATATTTTTATAAGTGGATTAAAGGCCTGGTAATACCTACTCTGATAGAAAAGATATAAATAATTTGTTTTTCTTTCGGACCCCATAATACTTATTCAAATATTTAGGTACCTTTACCTGGCAGTGAAATAAATAACATAGTCGTTAAAAAGTTCATCTTTTAAATTCATTAAAGAAAAAAGTATTTCAGGTGGCTATTCCGAACACTTATGTGTATCTCGTGTATAAAACTCGAGCAATACAATTCGGCGAGGTCGAAGGTATCTTATTTAGCTCGTTGAATGGCAACTCGGGAAAAATAATATTGCTTATTATATGGCGTATTATATTGCGCTAAGGCGCAGAATTGCGCAGCAGTATTAAAGGGAATGTTGGGAAATGTATCTTTGAATCCTCGATGTCCTACACGATAAGAGGGAGCATCTCAAGAATTACATTTCTCAAGTTTTCGAAGGAGCTTCCTTCATTTGAGGCAAATCCTTACGCCCTATTCAGATATTCGTCAAGAAATCCGAGAACCCGCAAATACAAGTTTGTAAAAGCATTCTTATGACGAAACCGATTATCGTCCCAACACGATCTAAGTTCAACATTTAAGTTCAGTTCATCCGTGAATATTATAATCAACCTTTTGAAGACATTTTAGTACTTTTGTATCGCGCTGTGATCCCAAAGTTAAGCTGGCCAGCTGGGAATGTGTAAGTGAGTGCCGTAAACGAGGGTCTGAAGGCTGGAAGCCCGTGTAGCAGTCCTAAAGGTGAGTCGTGCACATTATTTGCTTTGGGTTTCAAGTAGACGTTGAATCCTGATCTGTTAGCGCGGTAGAAAAGAAGCGAACACTTTTGATAGATGCCATCCGTATTTCTCGCGTTCTATTTAAGTGTTAACCCATGAAAGGTCAAAACCCTTTCAACTATAGTTTATTGCAATTGCGGACTTAGGGTATACCTATAAATAAACGCCACATATCTCGTTCAATGATTTTTAGAATTTTTGTATTTTTGCAAGCTGTCAGCTTCTCTTGAATCAATTTAAAAATAAAACTTGCATAATTTGTGTCTTGTTTCATGGTCATTAACTCATCAGTTACTACTTAGGCTGAGGCTACATTAAGCCGTGATGCGAATTGCGACACATGAACGACTAAAACAACTTAACAAATGCTCACGTAGGTATACGGCTACACTGTATGTAGAGCATTACTAGCGAACTTTGATTTCTTTACGCTAGAGAAACAAAATTATTATAACCGAAGCGAACCTATTAGAAAATTTTTCACTTGCAAGACTAATTCAATGTGCTACTAAATATATGAGAGTGGCTACATTATACGTAAAATAACTCGCGATTTTTGAAATGAGAACATTTCAAGAAGACGAATTTTTAGCGATTAGGTACTAAACATGCTATGAATTAGCGAATTCACAGCGAAATCGCAGTTTTTACCCGACTGCGTCAGAAGGAGGGTTATGTTTTTCGAGTGTATGTATGTATGTATGTATGTATGTATGTATGTATGTTTGTATGTATGTCCATTTATTTGGACCGCCCCACAGCCCAAACGGTTGAACGGATTTCTACATATGAGGTATCGTTGAATTCGTCAGAACTGTGAAAGTGTCATAGGCTATATGAATTTTCAAAATGGCGCCCGAAAGTGGAAGAAAAAGAGGGGATAATCTTGAGTTTTTTTGTTATCTTAGCAATATGGGTATCAAATGAAAGATCGTGAAAAGACCTTTTCAAAAATATAATATATCATATACCTAACGTCGTTTTAACACAAATTGTCAAAAACCATCCCAAAAAGTAGAATTTTTCGGTGAAAACACTAAAAAGTCTGAAATAAAAATATATTATAAAAACAAAAACCCGACTGCTTACAAAAGAACTCAAAAGAAAAAAACAAGTGTCACAATATCAACATAAAATACTTCATGGTGCTGCAGGCGGGGACAAACTATACTGCTACCTACGGGTAAAAAAAGATTTATCACAAGTATTACGTTTGTCCCCGCCTGCAGCACCATGAAGTATTTTATGTTGATATTGTGACACTTGTTTTTTTCTTTTGAGTTCTTTTGTAAGCAGTCGGGTTTTTTGTTTTTATAATAATATTTTTATTCTCTTTTACTAGTGTAGCCGCATATTCAAATTCAAATTTCAAATTCAAATATTTATTTCTTCGAAGTAGGTTTTTACAAACACTTATCGATAAATCGCTTCTGCTGGTTTGTTTCGAAGCATGTGTAGTGTAGTGGTAATAAACTTTCGGTATAATGAAAATTCGATCTTATGATTTATCGATGTAACGTGTTCGAAATCATGATTCGATGTAGTGGCATTCGATGTGGGGTATGGGACCCTAAATTATTTCGGTTGTCGATTACTAAGACAAATTCTATTTTCTAACATAAAAATACGAACAGTTATCTAGTTGATTGTACATTATATAAAAGGTTTATTAAATGGTGGAACAAAATCACGCGACAACCAAAAAACAACGTTGCCTTAAATAACACTTTATGATTTAAGGGTCGTTTCATGTCCTCTTCATTTGAACAACGCTTTTATTATAAAGCCATGTTAAATATTTTAAAGCCGCTATTTAAATAGCCAAAAAACGGTAGGTAGTAAGTGGTCACTGTGGCTTAGAGGTTAATAACACCAAAAGCACCACTAATTCATTGATAGCCAACTATCAAGTAAAAAGGAAGAAAGAATGTTCTGGCTCTCTGGCTCCCGAACGGAACACGATAAATCTTTTGGCGGCTCACACACGCAAGAGGGTGAAAGTTAACAAAATGGGTTCCAAAGAAAGATAAATTGTATAGTATATTATATACAAGTAAAACACTTAATAATAATGACATTTATTAAACATATAATCCTGACGCATACACCTACAGCTAAGTTTTTATCTTTTCATCTGCAACTGATTTTCTCGTATCTTACGATTGTCCGTTCTAGAATCTTCAAGTACTACTACTACTACTACTTAAATACTAAACATTATTTTATCTTCGACAATGACGATACTCCATAAGAACATTCATCCCCTATTCGAAACGCATCAACCCCTTGCTTTCTAAGTTACTACAATCAGGTAGACAGAGTAAATTATTTTTGCATAGATAAATTATTAAGTACGAATTGAATTTACCTCAAAAAGAAAGAGCTATTCCAGATCAGCATCCTATACAGTAACCTTGTTATACACAATTATTACGTTAAAATGAGGAAATTATTTTCTAGAGAGTAAAGATGGTAGTCAAAGTAAAAACTCACAATGTAGTAACTTTTATTCCTAGCTTGGAAAGCTTATAACTTTAATAAGTAGTTTTAGTTTATAAAATATTTAATTTAACATAAGTTTAATTCTCTTTTAACTTGGCTGACAATAGTCGCCGTAACTAGAGACACGTGATTAAAATAATTGACTACAATACATTATTGGTCGCCGTGATCTTTGATCATTTGACCCTTACAATACTAGAAATAATAATAATATTTGACACCAAAACTAGCACCAAAAATGTATTCCCAACACCGAACATAATATTTATAATCCAATAAATGGCGAAAAAATTTTAAGACGTTTACTAAAATACGAGGCTACAATTGCCCTGAATCATCCAGTTCGGCGAGATTTGATTTTATTTCTAACATATGGAGCTAAATAAAACTCGTATTGCACTAAGAAATCACTTTATGCTTTGATACAGTAATACAATAACATGTACTTTTTCTTAATTTAAAACACGTGAAAACCCTACTAAGCTCTTACTAGGCCTACGCATTTCACCTCTCAGTGAGCTTATTGGAAATTTTCCGATAATTCATTATCAGCGTGATAAATGTTCTGCTCCATATAGCATTGAAATCGAGTCCTTTTTTACTTCCACGGTGATACGCAAAAACGGGGTAAAAGGGACGGAGTAGGTAAGCGGATGATATATTAATCAATCCAAGGTTGTCCCCGCGTCGGCGTCGGATACGTATTGAAGTGTTCAAATGAAATGTATTGGGCGTCATGACGATGATACATAGCGTTTTGGCTTATTCTATTATACCTCCTGCACATTTTCTACAACTGTAACTGAAAATGACTGGCAGTTTTGTTCGTGAAATATTTTTAGCTTACTATGATGTACCTACTCGGTAAGTAAACAAGCTGAATAAGAAAATAATTAATTATCCACAAATCGTGTAAAAAAGTTTCAGGATATTACATTTTTATAATTTAATTTTTAAATACCTACACACACATTATATCTTTTTATTTGATTTATCTAATTGAAAGTATGAAAATAACATAAGTAGGTATTCTAATGTATGAACGATTTATGCAGGAATTTTCATTGATAGCCCTAGAAGAATGATAACTAATTCATCGGCTTCGCTTCTTGTAACCTTGCAAACTGAAAATTGAAAAGAAAGTTTCAGTGGCTTGAAACTTGAACCGTGAACCGTTTTGGCAGTGTAGACTTATGGAGCCCTAACGATCTACGTGTTCAAATTGTACTAAACCAATGCGGTGGTGGCGGTATGCGGGCATAAATAAATCAGCGAATCAGTGCGCATTGCACAAAACTGCACCGCGGCCGAATGGCGTCTAAAACACGACAACAGCATGACACGACATAGATAGCGGTCATTGCAGTGATGAACTGCCTGCAAATATTGGAGAAGAGTGGTAGAAAATTTATTACCTTTGATTTCTTGTGTTTTACTTTTTTTATAAATAATACTATTTTTATTAAGTACATAAATATCTACTGTTTAAGTGATTTTGACTGCAATAATGGAATTCAAGATTATTCAATATTTAATTTTATTTAAACTTTGCGTCCTTGTGAACCTCAAGCACAAACAATATTTTCCCAACAAATAACAATGGCCGGGTCGGTTTACCTAATGTACGAATGAGCTAATGATGATTATGTTCACTAGAAAAACTGATCAACAGTTACGCCAATCCCTCACAGATGACGCTAGTATACCGACCTTCCGATTTTTACGAACAATGCTTTTTTACAAACTTTGATTAAATTTGCTTTGTTAATAATAGTTTATATCCATGTTTTTTATGTTTGGGTCTAATATCAAGCTGGAATATGAATCTATGACGAAGTTCCTCTTATCCTCTAGATATTCTAAGTAACTAACAAACGAGCAGATAAACTGTGGTGAAAAATGATAAATGATGTCTTTCCCCCCAGAAATACTTAGTAGCAACGAGAATTCTTACCTAAAATTTACTTATGTCCATACCAAAACCGGATAAAAAACGCTCTCACGCGGTGTACGTGCCACATACGTAACATTAGACTCAAGCGTTCATTGTCTAACAAGCCGGTATACCGTACCAAATGGATGAGTACATTTATTAGCTCTTCGTGTCTCTTACCCAGAATATACTATTAAACTCTATGAACCATTGAGAATGTATTTATCGCGTAAAACGTTCACGCTCCATATAATATAGACTTTGAAATAAACTCTCAAAGCGTCTACAGTAATTTCGGCAAGCCTCGTAAAGTTGTTAGTTTATTTATTTATTCGGAAGCTACGGTGCGGTATGCGTTCGTTTTGTCGAATTATAAAAATCTCAACGAGATCTTTAGCCGATTTTCTAATAAAGCTCGAACTAAATACGTTAAGAAATGTTGAAATAAGACCTGTTTCTATAACAGTGACTGCTGTTCAAGATTAGGAAGCTGTTATACGCTCAAACGCCTCATTTAGTTTTATGGCAGTTGTTAAAAGTATGAAAAGTATGAAAGAAGAAGGTAAACTAAGTATAAAGAAAGACAAAGTGTAGGGTTGATATAACAATTTTGGTTAAGGGGAACAACTAGGATCGTGTGTGGTGTAAATACAGTCGAAAGATTAAGTTCACTACAGTATTTATAGTACCTAACTAAAAGCAACGTGTCAGTTTGATATTTCGATTCATAAGCAGAATAAAATATAAGAATGATGCACGTAATAAAAAAAGCAATGACATAAAAAATAGATAAGTTATAATATATCTGCTTCTGTGTATCCTCGCAAAAATAAAAAGTACCGAAATAAATAAATAAATATTGAGCGATACGCCGAAGTTTTCGCTCAAAATAAACATAAAAATTTTCTGAAAACAATGTGCAATAAAAAATTTCTACTCACGGTCTTGTAAAACGAAACTATAATGGAAGTAACTTGTAGACTACGTCGTTAACTGAAAAATTGCGGTCGTAACGACATCATTTCTTTATGAAACAACTAAAAGAAAATTACTCCATCCTGAAATGCTTGTAGCATTTTGTTACCAGCCAGCACTCAAATCCAAATAGGTCAGAATAACGACCACGAATGCTTACGAGTCAACTTGGCATATACCTACCTATCTAGTAGCCACGTCGAACCTAAGGAGAATTTATGGGCGACTGAGAAGCCAAAATTTATGTCTCCCGGTTGCCCATTACAGGCGGAAAGAAGCGGCAGCTTCGTTGAAAACTAATAATGTAACAAAGGCATTATGAGCATCGTCTATCAACGTCAGTCATAACCACATTATTTGGAAACGACTTCAAACGGGGAGTAAATTCTCGCAGTCATATCTCTAAATGTTGAGGGGCATTCGCAAGGTAATAATACTTGAAAAATACCCAACGCTAATATATCCGTCGAGATGCACCTTAATGAGCAGTGATTAGACATGTCCGTGATAATGTGAAGTGGCACCGGCGTGGTATAAGTGGACCGTGAAACTCGATTAAAATTTTAAGCTTCTAACAAGATTGGCTCGGCATCGTCCGTGTCGAATTTTTCCCTTGACCTATAAAATTTTTAATAAAAATATGAAACTTTTATTTTTACGACGTTACCTCAACGCGATGTCGTAGGAGATAATTTTTTTTGTGCATTAACATCAATTTGTTGTCTATATTTTTGGTTCTTTTTTATACTTTTTACAGAATTTTTTCTCGAAAAGTGTTCTCAACCACCATTTTGGTCACCGCAATGAATAAATTTTATAACCATTCATTCGTAAGATACTTGCCGTAGGTACCTACTTATCTATTTATCTACATCAATACCTCATTAGAAGTACCTATTATAAAATATATTTCGCCATTGTTTGTCTGAAATTAAACACCGTGAGAATTTCAAACCGCGCCCAACGTTTCATAAGTCAGTCGATCACTCAAGATTGATCGTGTCAGCTTGTTTGTAAGATTGATTCCTTATTCATTATTATTATAGATAACTATAATATAATTAATGAACTCGAATAGACTTCATAATTAAAGATACTCCTGATTTCCTGAGTGCAAAGTACCTAACATGTTTTGACGTGACAACGTCTTATAAATTGGTTTGCCGGGTGGCACTTCAAGAAACTGCGTTAGTAGCTCCGCTCACGTTATGCGCTTACAATGAGAGCGAGTGAGAGGCACGCGTCCCTTGCCCTTCCACTCGGGCATGGTTAGCCCGCCTAAGAGCGAGAGAGACAGACATAAAAAGTGAAAGGCACGCGTCCCTTCCTCCTTAACATTACTTATGGTAGCTACGGCGTACACACGTTGGCGTGTTTCAGAAAATGGTACAGCGCCATCTCTGGAGAAGTAGAGTAATCTCGTTTGTTACCTCTCTTAGTTGTGACTAATGGTTAATGGTCTAACGGTTAGCAGCGCTAGATGGCGGATGGTGTTACAATGTTTTAAATATAATTCTTTGTATAAATAAATGTTTTAAATTGTTACTATTATTTCATCCTTCTTCCTACTATACGAATGAATATTCACATTAAAATTATTTTACCACTCAAAGTCGTTGTCACGTAAAACTTTCGCCCGTATACCGACTTTACAGGCAACCAATTTTTTAAATGAAAATGGTGATGATGACAATTTATAAACAAATAATTCGTTTGATAATAAACAATCGATTTTAGCTATAAGACCGATTTTTGTATACCATTTATATGCAAATAAGTATTTTCTTGTTATATTTTCATTATTTTCTTCGTTACTATCTTATTTCATTGTGATTTTAGGTAGGTATTTCATGTTCAACCTAAATTTCAGCCAACGACTTTGACATAATTCCATGGCATTTTGTGATCGCTATCCAGGGTATCCTTGTTTACGTACCTACTTTGATTTTTTATAATTTATAATATTCAAAAAATATTCTAAGAATTACATACATTGTTAATTTATCATAATTCGGGGATATCATGAAGCGGTTAGCAATATACAGCAACGCAGAGTCCCGCCAGAATATCAATATGATTACGTCAAATCACCAAAAATAAAATCCGTTACCGTGCTAGCGTATAGATGTGATCACCATCGACGTAAATCTGTCATCGGCAGCGCAATTAGATAAGAGTGATGTGCACGTCAACTTCCAGAAGTTTCGGTTAGAAGCACTCGTGTTATAACGGTATGAAGAAAACCATGTTCGATGGAATCTCTGATATCAGTGGTCACGACAATGTTCTATTATGGTACCTACTCACGATACATAATATATGAGTAGTAGTATGGGTGTATTTCAAACTAGGTATATGAATGGTAACTAGGTAGATGAATGCAATTTGTCGTCATTTGGTTGATTGCCATTGCTCAAATTGTAATAACCTTTGATAGAGGAAGATAGATCTTTATTCAATAAAAATTTAATGTTGCCTCAGATACGGATTGAAAAAATATTTTCAACCCTCTGAATTTACTCAGTAACCATAAAGGTTGCATTAAAATCATTATCACCACTTATGAACGTTCTACAGCTGTTCAAATAAAAATAATAAGTTCAGAGTTTTATGTCAAATTAATACCTCCAGCCCTACCGATAATAACTTCAAAATTCTTATATAAATCAAAAACATTTCTAAATATTTTGACATTTCAAACCATCCTAAGACTTAATTATTGCGAGAAATAAATAACTACATTTTTCTGTATACCTACTTACCTAAAATACCTTTCGGGCCCATAGCACCACCGGCTTGCACCACCGGTAGTGTAATGGGTACTTTTTTGTACCCATGGCACTACCAAGGTGATGTGCTGCCATTAAATGTAAATAGTTCTATAATAATAAAATATACTTAGGTATGTTAAAAACAATTTTATTAAGTCAATACAAGTGAACTAAATAGTAAGAGCAAAAATTAATGGTCTAATATTAGTTATCTTCATTATATGTACATACAATACAAAAATTATACACGGTATTATATCTTCAACTACTTATAATACAATATGTCACAAATACCTACTTACTAACGACGATCAACAACACGTACAAGATATTGCACCACAAAGCATTTATGACTTCCCGTGTTGTCGCGCGACCGAAATGTATCAAAACCCATCAAAATACTGACCGGAATAAATCCTAAAATAACCATGACGGTCGTAGATTCACATAGATCGCGGATATTTTTTTACTCGATATTACTAATTTTTAGGGTTCCACACGATCGATTAGTTATAAAAAACGTGTATAAATGAAATTATTTTCACTTGGGGGAATAAATTTAATAAATATTATGAATAGGATTAAAAGTAAACTTTGTGGGAAAAATCTTATGACGAAGGTTTATTTATTACAAAATGTGTAGCGATTTATGAAGTAATAAATTAGTAAAATGACGAAAGAACCACTGAGGAATTGCTTGCCGCTACTTCTACCGGACTATGGATAGATAGATGATAGAGTTTTGATGAGGCAATGGTGTAGTTTGAATTTTAAACTATAATATGTTTACTACATCAAATTAAACCAAAACACTTCTGCACACTCATCAATTTTTATTCGGAATTTTCATTTTAATAATACTTCTATACGGAACTGTACTGTGTAAGTCTCGTTCGGACTTGACAAGTGATCGTGGGATATTTTCTGCTGCGCACATTATTTATGTTCAATTTGACATTAGTATTATCAACGTCATTTTGCGTAAAACTTCAATATAGGGCCCATACTCGTATAATGGGGTAATCGCCTTGTATTATTATGTCACACATAATAATTCCTACGTAGGTAGGATTACGTATTTACATTTTTATTATTAATTCAGGAATTTCAGGGCATTTGTTAACGATGACAGGCATCATTTTAGTGATTCAACACTTCATGAAACTATCATCAAAATTTGTATTCTTTTTATGTGTAGTAAAAATAAATAATGGCTCAAATATTGAGGCCTGGTAGCAAGGTCGACGAACTCTAGTATTTCTTTTATTTGCAAGTTTATTACTTACTCGTATCATAATTCATACCAGTAATTCATATGAGTGATGTAAGAAATCAAGTATTTATATAAGGTTTCTAAGCTGCATAGGTAAGCATTAAACAATCGTACATTTTAATTGCTGACGATGCTCTTACAATAATTTTATTTATCCATACTAATATTATAAATGTGAAAGTGTTTGTTTGTTACTCTTTCACGTCGCAATATAGCTATTATGTGGAATGGTTTATGTGTGTGGAGGTAGTTAGGAGGGTGGAGAGTAACGTAGGGTACTTTTTACTGCCTTTTCTCATGGGAAGATCGATGTTTTGTTAGTTGCTAGATATTTAGTTCCGGATTTTGTTAAGAGATGGCGTTAGTAAAATTCATTTGCAAGAAATGTGTCATTTAGAACTCATTGTTACTTTCCTTTGACCATGCAGGCGAAGCCGCGGGTAAGGGCTAGTAAAGTATAACTTTAATAAATAAATCGACTCATCATGAACAACTTATAAAATGAGAACTTCATTAACTTATAGTTCAAGTCAATTTAACAGGAATTATTAGGGATTACTCAAAATCTACTCGTCAGATTTCGCTCTAATTAGTGGGAGCAGACGACAAGCGCCAGCTTTTGAATATAAAAAACATCAAATTCGGTAAATTTATCCAAAATAACATTAAAACGTAACATACATATAAAATGCAGTATAACTGAAAACCTCCTGTTTTGAAGTCGGTTAAAATTGAGAACTAATATGTTTCTACTTAATTATAAAATAATAACTAACAACAAAAGCGTTGATAGGCAATAATTTTTCTCTTTTTGTCTTCCTTAGCCGGAAACACACTGACGATGTCTTCGATGTTACTATACATCCATGGTCGACGGTGACAACTCACCATCATAATGACTCGTGCGCTCATTTGTCGGAAATATAAGTACTTCACCACCAACCACCATCTATGGACAGTGTATCAACACTAAAATACGTATTCGTCTGGTACCTGTGGTTGTGTGGCAATGCAAAGTACTACATACATGGTATAATTCCGTCTAGTTATGCGGCGCACGCGCAGCGACGCGCGCGGCGGTGAATCATACGCGCTCCGCCATGTCATGTTACGACCTCGAATATAAACACTAGTGATGTACCGTTTAGTGCATATAAATATCGGCAAAGCTATACAAAATAATGTTATAAATAAAGTGGTAAAAATTTGCTAAGGTTTTTTATTGGTTTATTCGGAGAAAAGATTTAATGTTAATGTTTTAATGTATATGTAGTATGGTCGAAGCGTGGCAGTATTGTGAAAGCAGTAAAGAAGCACAAATAAAAATGTCTTCTTATTGACCAAAATGTTTATACCTACCTACTCACTTTCATCAATCAATGTTACTAGCGACCTTTTGATACGAAGATATATAATATGTATAAGAGGAAATACTTTTCTTTATCGCTTTTTAAATATGTCAGATTTAGAGTGTAAAGGTAAAGCTATTGATGTATCTTAAAATCAAATTCAATGTCCGTGTCCACGGTTTGACAAAACGAGTCATTAGCATTTTACTATATTAAACTAATAACTAACGTAATGAAATAACAATTTATTAATCCCAAAAATTGCTAATGATTTATTGAAATGCAGTAAATATTTTATCGACATCGATACATTTTTAAAATTTGTTCGTGTGAGACTAGCGTCATGCTAATCTGCAGCTCGGATGTCATCTTACGTAACACCCGACCACAGCGAGTATAATATACGCGGCTTAGCTTCGCACCAGTTAGTAAGTGCCCTACATCAAGTTTTACGTTCAAACGTACGTCTCACTTTTCTTCCTAAAACTCAAACGGGTAAAAGAAAGTGAGTGAATGATTGACGTAATCGCACAAATATGAAATTTTCACAATACGGACTGTATCTACGGAAATTTCATCCCTAAGCGGAGAATGGTCTATAGAACTTTACAGGAACATTCAGTTAATAAAATAATTGGTACAATTATTAATATTTAATAAATAATTTTTAACCTAGACCAACGCGTCGTATATGTAGTTAATATGAAAGGTACCTACTTTAAATAAAAATTATTGCATTCAAAGTTGATAATTATGCAAGCAACGTAGGTCTGTACTCTTAAATTGTATAGAAATAACGAAGTATCGAATCGTGTCACAATATAACACCTTCGAAATATATTTCTATAATAGCTGTGCGTGAATATACCTGCTTTATGTGGAACCTACCTACTTTCCATATTTTCATAATTATAATGTCGGGAAACTAGTGAAACTTTATTAGGTATGCAGCATAAAGATAGTTATATTTTCACCTAGCAAGTTGCAATAACAACCGTCTATTCATAGTAATCAACTACCTATTATGTACATTTAATCTATTTTATTATCCTTTGATTTCCTGCTCGATTTAATCAATTTTCCTCGACAAGGTTATACGCATAACTACAAGTAGCCTATACACCGCAAGATTCTATCAATCACACATTCCTTGCTGCGTATGAAACCATGGCATCTTCAAATGAAGGCACAGGAATCCAGGCTTTAAAAGAAATTACACGTTTACTAATTCCAACTGAGTAGGTACCTATTGATGTGAGCGTTATGAAGGCTAAATAGTTTAGTAACACATACTGTACTATGCCTGACATCATGTTATTTATGGCTTTCAAATAGTTCAATGTAGAATCCAAAATACTATACTTGGTAGTTAAAATTTAAATGTAAAGCCATAACTTAGCCACTGTGGTGTTAACGTTGAATATTTCTTGCCTAGAACTAATCTTGAGTGTACGGTATTGTTTGTCATAAAATTGTACTAACGTTGAAACGAAAGTAATATTATGCAAAATAACAAGTTTTCTGATTCGGCTTGTTAAGATTTGACCTGATTATGCATACAAACATTGAAACTTAAATAAACGCTTTAAGAAAATCCTTATTGATGACATGGCATTATGCTGCATGTTTTTATACAAAATTAAATGATTCGAAAATAATAAATAATAAGGTCTAGTAGTAAAACAATGTATCAATTAGATATCAAACTGAGTTTAATCAATTTGAATATTAAAAAGAGACTCGGAATATAATTGTGAAACAGCTACAGAATATCTGTATTAACGGAGAATAGAAACAGAGTTTTAAACGAATTGTTTTGACAGTTCAATTAAAACGAAGATATTTCTTATTCGTAATAGATTAATTGCAATCGCAAGATTTACAATTTCGTTGTTACAATTCGTTTAAGCCCGGACACGACATAAGCAATATGTAAAACGTTACGTTGATAAATGTGAAACACGTATGTTTGGGTGTCCGATACAGCATAAAAACGGCTTAACGGATCTGAATGAAAACGAAATTATGTTGCGTGTCATCGTCCATGTGGCGTATTAATACGTGATAGTTGAATCCCGCTGATCAAATAGTTTCTCGGGATTTATTGGGATACGGATCCACCGCTATCGTTTAGAATATTAGCGGTCGCGTTAATCTTCGAGTTCTCGTTCGGAAAAATGTTTAATCTGTGTTAATATAAACATGAACGTTTACTCTATTCATAATAAAAAGCGAGCAGCTTCAAAGGCATTTTTTTTCAAGCTATCAGCTCAGATTGACTACGTAATTTATTGATTATACTTACATTATATTTATTACACCCATGAGCTAAACTATGTGAATTACATACCAGTTGTACATAATTAATTGTAACAATAATGCAATTATATTATAACACCATTAGGTTTATTATTAGCTACCTATAAGATATTTTGTACTATACTTTCCCTTTCTAATCCCAATAGTTTCATTTATATCATGGGCATTAAAAACGTAACCAGATTTTTGATTTTTGTCTCAGCGATTATGAGACAATAGCTGCAAGTAAAAATCATTTTGACAACTCCTTCCGTAGATGTGCAGTGCAGTAACATAAAAAGTATTCTTGAATGCAATTTTCTAAATTGTTATGATTTTCATTAAACTCCAACGACATGAATTCATGTCATGAAACCCATAGTACGTACGCTTCGCTGGAATCCAATACGGCTGAATCCCAAAAAACTAACTTTCTTGCTTGAGTCGGTCGGTTTTCAAACGACTTATCATATTCCGAGTGGGGGCTCGTGAGCCAGTATAAAATTAATTTCAGGGGCGAAAATATATATGTATATTAAATATAGGAAGGTAGGTTTTTTAATATTTTGTGTAAGTACAATAAAGTGTTAAATAAATAATTAACGTATAATATACCTACCCAATTTACTCATAAGTTTTAGATGACAGCTGAAACAGTTTGCGAGACAATAGTTACACTACAAATAAAACGCGATGTATACCTATGTACGAACGTCATATTTTTCCTGTGGTCCGAGTCTAGCGGACGCACGGGCGAGCGGCCACGACCATTTGCATTCAGCGGCGCGCGACTACCGGAACTAGGGCTTGCTCCCAAACTGTTCGCTTCCGGCCGCGACCCGTTTTGTAAGGTGCGACACGCGTTTGTGTCCGATTTGATTAACCATATTGAAGGCTCCATCAGTTTTTATTGCCTATACACTGACGCTGACCATTATCGAAATTCAGTTGAGTTTACGCAGGTAATATAGTTATTAAGCATTAGCATTTTCTTTTCATGTTATAAGTTAGTGCTTGAGTACAATGCCACATATCGGTAAGCAGTGATATATTTTGTGTATAATGTATGTTAGACTTGCTCTGCCGAAATCGCTCATTGAGCGAAAATAGAGATCAGCGCAACGCAACGCACTAAACAATTAAAAGTGCAAAATCCGTGTCGTGGCTCAAATGTGATACGCCCACAACGCGGTTTCGCATTTAATAATTTCAAACTAAGTACTAAGCCTAATAACATACAGACCTGGGAGGGCAATTATGTACAAGGGCATAATAATGTGACTACCTACGTAACGAGTATTGATCACCACAATCTATTAATACCCCTTTGCTGAGATCGAGTCCACACTCCACACCCACAATCTGATGAATATACCTACGTAGGTAGACTACCACCCTGGCCAAGTGCGAATTGAGAACATTATAGAAAACTTTCAGGCACATTCAGGTTATATCGCGATGTTTCCCTCCACAAATGCAGGTGTGCAACAATTTTTTAATATGCACAAAAATATTAACGTACATAAAGGATTCCACCACAGGAACCCTTGAATGAAAATCTGACGGTAAAACCACTTAGATAACCATCACTACTTTTTTAATACTATACCTATCGCTACTTTACCATAAACTGCCCACACGCGTAGTAAATGGTACACACATATACATACACATTCATCATCTTCGGTCACACCCTCACATCCGCAGTTTAGCACCGTTGGCTAGTTGGCGCGATGAATTTTTTATTTCTCATTAATCGCCCTACTTGCTTTGTCCGGTCGACTTGATATTAAAAATGGATGACAAACGTCATTCGTAGGGCCAATCAACGTAACGGTGACGACTACACCGAACTGAAATCATACCTAATGGATGTAGGTACTGCGTCTATTATATTAATGACTGACTACAAAGAACGGTAATAAAAAGGACAATTTTAATTCGATAATACACCGGCATGATGAAGCGTAATAATAACACAAAGAAAGTTAAAGGTTGCCTGACATTAACTACCTTTAGGGAGAATAGCTACGCATTATGTGTGCTTTTAATGTTCGCTGTAAAAAGATTCTATTTTTTAAACATGTTTTAAAATCTGTGTAGTTATAAATGAAAATAAACTATTTAAGTGTGGAATAAACTTCCTTATCGCACGGTACGGATGGAGGCTAGGATATAAAACTTGTAATATTTTTCCGCCACGACGTTTGCTATTAAATGTGCCCAGTTATAGGTTCACGCTTATTGGTAAATTGCAACCAATAAAATAATTCATGAAACTAAAAACATAGCATAAAACAAATAACCGATAAAGATCATAATACATTTTCGAATAAAATAGAATTTCGTTCAAGAATGCATCGTGGATTCGAAGCACAATGATCGGTGTTAAGGCGTCGAGACTCGAGACGCCGTAATGACTGTTCTTACAGCGCTGTCTACTCACAGAACAAAACAATTGCCAATTGAAATAAACCAATTGGAATCGACCAGAAACTTACTCGATTTACTGAGATATCTTTAGGTGTATTATCACATAATGATAGTTCTTAATACTCGTATGCTGGTTTAAAATATTATAACTGTACATTTCTTTTCAACTGCGTTATGGTTATTGACAATACCTACCTAATAATATCTTCCTGAAGTAAAACTCTTTGGCTTTAGCTTTACAATATCATGGCATGTCCTTGTCATACAGGACACCCATGACAATGGAAATCTTAGTAGGTACGGGGCTATGACTATGTAACCATAATTACTTAAGGTATCATTCATAAGTTCTCTCACACAATAAGGACAGAGGTCAAAAATGTGTTACATCAAGGCACAGCAGTGACGTCACATGATCACATTATACCTAAATGCTAAGTAAGATTAAGCTCCAACGAAAAATTAATAGGTACAATTACAAACACATTTACGTTTATAGTCACATACACATTTATAATGCCGTGTGACAAAGATAGAGAAGAACTTCAAAAATCATAAAATTCTACGGTGCCAAACAAACTTTCGCTTATTTATTTAAAATGTCTTTACAATATTCTATTTCCCCAATAAAGAAGCTTCACAATTGAAGTCCACAGCCATCCCCAACAAAAAGAATTTATTACGGATTAATTTTCCCAACTACTGCACCGTTTAACTCAAGACAAATGAACAACTTAAGATTGTACATCTATCGTAGAAACACAGGATTGCACGCAAGAATCTGACTTGGAACAATGGGCGGCCTTCAGGCGTCGCAGTAATCACTGTTCTCAACAATACACCCCGCCCCCGGACTAGTACCTACAGTTGCTGACGTCTCAACACAATCATTTAATTTTGCTACTATTATACTCTTAGAATTACTCGGTTTAAATTGACCATGATTCAGTAACCGAGTATTTGTCAATGTCGCAAGAAATACTAAATCCATCATTCGAATAATACTGACGTATCATAAAAACGTGAATTTAAACAGCAATGACATATTTCGTGCAGATTTATAATATTAATGTATAATTTATGATATTAAATAAAATATTACCTATAAAAAACTATTGAGCCAAAAATACCATAAAATTCACATTTGATACCTATCCATTTATAAAAATTACATTATCTAAAGCCAATAAATAAGCAGACGGGCTACGCGATGATAAGTGATGGTGATGGTCTCCGCTGACCACTGTTATCCGACATCTTAAAGGAAACCGGAAAGCCACCTAATAACTAGCTACGACGCGTCATTGCCTCCGGTTACTCACATTGCAGTCTGTAATTATGTGTATTATTCTGCTATCAGTAGCCTGTAATTTCATCATGAGAATAGGTAATAGTTACAGTGCTACTTACTATTTATGAGTATTTCTAGCATTCAAGTAACAAACCGGGGACAAATAATAATGTCAGTTGTATTGTATGAGAATATCATGGATTATAAATTCCGCCGGTGGTTAAATACTAACAAGTAACGCTAGGTATATCATACGATCCCTAGACACGGGTATGGACTAAACAAATATCACAATACTAACACCTACGACGCATAGAACAAACATTAATCTATCAAAGGATCTCAAACTCGTGACATCTCGTTTTATAGTCAAAGTCACTACCAAGTACCAACTAGGCTACGAGGAAAAACATCCGATCTTCATTCAGAGTTGCAGAGTCCAAAAGGTATAGATATTAGTTTTTCTCAATAAATGACAACCTCCGTTAGAAGACAAGAGCATAAACGAAATGAAAGATTAAAAAACCCTTATTATATGAACTGAACAAACACTGCAGGTACCTTACGCTATGAAATTATTCAAAATATTTACTTGCGTACATTGTAACAATCGTGTTTTATCTGTGTTTACGCAGCGCCCCGCAAATAACAGTAATTTTATCCAATGTCGTGAGAACCGACGTTGTGCAAGAAGCTGCAAAGCTAACCGCTGAACTAGTTCACAGTTAATCTAAACAACAATCATTAAGATACAACTGCAGGTAATGCACGATCTTAGATAACGACACGCATTGCAATCTCCGCCGATAAAATAACACGTACAATAAAAATGTACGCCGTTCACATAAATAAATAAGTATTAACAGCTGCCAATGGGTTCATAAAAAATTCAAATCTATTTGAAATTCACTATTTGATATTACGACAAAAACATAGTCCCAAGGGCGACCTCTCCGGAAAACCTTTGCACAACCTGAAACACGTATCGCTATAGGTATAATTCACTTGCGTTATTCAAATAGATTGAATATCGATCTTTGTAGGGCTCCGTGAATGGTATTAGTAACATACTCGTATGTATCGAAACGGTGGTACACTTTATTGGAGATTTCAATCAGAAACTCAATCAGCAAGCTTACAAAACCGACACGGTGCAATCCAATACTCGGTGAAATCGAGACCGCACTACGTAGTTACTGTAAGTGAAACCGTATACTATGCAACTTCCGTCCACAATATGTTAGATATCCGATGTCCGTCAGTAAGGTACGAGGTACGGGCCGACTGATGTTGTGGTCGAACGTCCGTCTGACTTGGCATTGCGTCATACGTCCACATCCTTCCCTAATCCTCGTCCTACGCTCCTCAATTGCTGACGCTACAGTCCAAAGCGATTATTCAATAATGACTTTAATCTAATACGAGAACCGATTATGCAATTAATTAATGATCATTAGAATCTTATGAAGGAACTTTTGCAACATACGATTTTCCATTTATGGCGCTAATTGGATTGTACGTGTTTTTTGTAAAATACATAAGTTTTACCTTAACTAAATCCCTGGATAGAGTGAAAGGGAGTTATTATAGCTAGGTAGATAGCAACAGCGTTACGAAAGCCTTATAAAAAATACATTACTGAGTCCCGTCGGCAAATGAACAGAGGGACCTACAACGTAACAAACTCACAGGGGAGCAATATAAAAATGATGAAATGCTAGCGGCGGTGTACAAAGAGACAGCTAAAAGGTGGACCAAAATGTCAAAAAACTGCCCTTAAATGTATGTCAAGTATGTGTTAAATATCAATAAATTCTAGTTTAATCTTACCAATGTTTGTAGTCTTACAAGTAGAATGAAATTTATTAAATACCTGAAACAAAAAAAAAATGAAAATTAGTATAGAAATATTCATAAAACATCTATTTAAAAACAAATACAGGTATTTAATGGAACGATCTTTGTAAAGCAACATGTTAAAATACACACCTACCTACTACAAAACGTTCAGCCAATTTTTATAAGAAAATAACAAAACAACAAAATTAAGCGGGTTTCTCTATGAATCGCAATACACGCAGAGAAAGCGGTAATGGGATTGGCCAGGAAAAAATGTTATAAAACAATAGTTTCTGATACAATAGCTATAAGTAAACTAACTATTAGTAAATGTACATGTAGATAACTATTAGGAAACGTAGATTACATAAAGCACAGCGATAGCGGATTATTACTGGATAAGGATTTCGCTGCTAGGAGACGAAGATATTCATTAATCATTTATCTATCTTCATAGCTTCATCGATACGGTGTACTTATACCTACTTCGCTCGTTGTTAAAAGTTTCTTAGGTTCTAAGGTCTTAACTGTAGTCTGCGTGATATCTAACCTAACACAGAGTCAACTACCTATGTGATCGGTGAAGAATTGAAGATATAGCTTTAAGTAGAACTAAATAGACAGTCATTCACGACGTAGAAATAGAATAAACATAAATAATTGTGAGTGACACAAGCAATTTTAGTCAAACTAAACACACTATTTAACTAAATAAGGCATACACAGTGGTTCCCTCAACCAACAAATTCTTAGATTAAGAATTATAAATAGACAAAGAATTAGACTGGACTAGCAAGACTTTAGATCTTGCTAGATTCTATCCTAAAACTGAATGTCCAACATTCGTATTCAAGATAAAACTAAAGGTAGAATTCTATGGAATTCAGGAAATATCAGTAACCAAACTTGACCGTCCTTAGTTAGAAACTTCATATTATTTCAGTTTCATACAGTTCAAGTAAATAAAATCTTTGCGTTCATTCATTTAATTTATGAAACCAAAGCCGCTTATAAGTTGACCGACTGTTTATGTTGGTAGCATCGTAAATAAGCGTTTGATTGACACAGCACTAAATATACCCTATAATGTAAACAGTAGAGCAGAAACACAGCTTAACATAGAAATCGAAGAAGACATACGTCGCATTCCACAAATCTAAATTGTTTCCATTCCGTAGGTAATATCAAACAAACCGTGGCAGAATCTACAAAGATGCACTTAAAGTCCGTTCGACCTTGCCGTCTATTTATCTTGGACGCTGATCGAGATGTTTAATAAATTCAATCTCAACAATGCAACCATAATTATAACGCGAATATGAAACACCTGACGGGAACCAATTGGCTAAACTCCCGCGCACGCCGACAAATTACTGCCGCCTTGCGCCGCCATTGACAGATTTATCTTCCGTGTGGGTCGGACCACCTATTTTAATGTAAATCAATCGTCTTGACAGCCCTTTGCGCCGATTGAGTGTAAACAGTCACACCTCCGACATTAGAGGGTTCGATATTGATAGGTAAACTTGTAATGATGCAACTCACTAATCGAATTCAGTGCATGCTTTCTGTCGTTAGGTTGAAAGTTTTGAGTTTGAAGTGTAGAGATAGATGTAAGAGAGGTGCAGAAAACTGAGAATGAGTTTTTAATTTTAATATTAAATTTCTTTTTTAATTTTTTGACCGTAACTAATAAAAAAATGGAATGCAATGGAGTTAAGAAAAGGTACTTAAAGATATGTAAAGGAAGTAGGTTCGCGACTAAAACTGTGTTGAAGCACATGGCTGAAGAATGGATGAAAAACATAAATTTTTGTATATATTTTAGAAATGTGACGACATATTAGGTATGTAATGACAAATTAAGCTTAAAAAAATAAAAAATACTACTTGTTACTACTAAAAATAACATGTCCAAATACGAATATAATAATCCACTTATGGTTATATATATAAGTATAATAATTACTGTGTATAAGAGATGGTTAAAATAATATAGAAACCAACAAACTAAATTGTCCGATAACGTCTTTGCATCGTAACCGAAAATAGGATTCCAATTTATAATTTTCCACCACTAGTGTTAGTCACACTAAAATGTTTGGCAAAAGTGATCATTTCGCATATTACTGTTCACAATATTATTATTTACAATGTTTATTCATCGTTATAGCAAAGTATTTATTTCATTAATGTATTTCAAATATTCAGAAGGTCGACCGCGGGGACATAATTTATTTCTAAAGTATTTGCATGACAGATTTGCATAACTTGTGTGATTTCGTTCACATAATGACTGACTAAAAGAAGTCACATCGTATTAAAGAATTTACAATCATTAAAATGAATGAAGTAACATTTTGTTCGAATGTGTTAGACGCTCATTCACGCGAATGCGAACACGCGAACCCTCAAGTGTAGGACGGGCCTTTGTAAAAAATGATTATGCGAAGTTTTGTACCTATAAAATAGATGTCAAAGCTGTGACAATGAGGGTAACCACGTGTGAATTTTCCGCTAGAGGCGCTAGTGAAAAGTGAGGTTTGTCTGTCACTTTTCGCTTGTCTGAATGTCATTTGTCACTGTTTATGTATGGGCAGGCTTTGACAGCAAGACCTCACCTCGCCGGTGGCGCCAACTGGTGAGCACAAAAACGGCGACCCTCATTCGTGTAATGTACAGAGGTTCACGTGCATGTAATTGAGAACGGTAACAACTCAATTTAGGATCAGGAGTTTTTCACAATACCGCGCAAGTTCTTAAAGCCAATCGCTGCATAGCCGTCAAGTGACAGCATTTAAGCTCACTTTGACCGTATCTCTATAGATAGATACATTTCAGTAGTCTTTATGAACTCGCAAAAATTCAATGGCGATATTCCCGCAGTAATTTTGAAGTACATCCGAGCGCGTTTTGTCGTTGAACAATATTTAAGCTTACTCTATCTCGAAAGGGAGAAAAAAACGGGAAACAAGAGTGACTGTAAAATTTCAACGGTAGCTGTTTACGTCCGACCTTTTTTACGATGTTGTTAACTGTTGATTCTTTTTAAACATCTGCGTTGGAAACTGTAAACTACATTGTTCGCGGTCAAAACGTTAAAATGTTGCTGATAGCCGCTTTGTTCGTAATGAATTATACTTTAATGTTCTTTTATAACACAATACTTACAGCTTAATTGTTATCGTTCAGATCTCAAGAACAAAATAGGCTAAGGTCATTTATTAATGAGATGAATTGGATTGTGTACAATGTTATTAAGAGCCATTATTAGTTGAAGATAATACTCGTAGCTGTTCAAGCGAAAATGATTCACTGTTTCTTATTAAATGTTGGACACGATTAGATTAGTATCGTGAATTAGCCACCTTACAGCTACCTCCTTTTATCTTAAATTTCATCGTCATGTTTGTCTAAGTTATGGAATTATTTTAGAATATTTGCTTATTCAGTGTAATTCACCATGCCTATGCCTATTATTATCATATTAATAATATCTAACACTCATTGAAAACAAAGTAAAAGTACGGCCTTTGTTCTAGTTCACTTATACGGTTTAATGTAAATAGTGAAAATTAAAAAATCATCACACTTTGTTTCAAGGATAAAGCCATTAACTATTCCTAAATTATAACATTCAATATGCTGTACTCTCTGGAAATCTTTTGACATGTGATTATTTGTGAGAAAAGAATAATTCTATAGAAGAACAACCAAAAAGTAGGCCGAAGAAAATTACTTACCTACAATTACTCTTTAATTTAAGGGCACCAAAACAATCAAACGACGCGAAGGCGAATAATGGAAGATTTGTCGCGAGACTAATTTCCATCTTTTACAATCCAGTAGAAACGCGGAAGCCTTAATCGCTCCAAGCGGCGATACAATTTAAACCTGACTAAAACGAACAAATCGAATCGATCACTATCGTATCGAGAGCAAATCACACGGGTAAAGACGTTCTCTCGGGCGGAATGCTCCGACGCTCCGGGCTATTGGTACGTTTGCTCAAGTTTCAAAATAAAAAAAAAGTTAATTGATGCAGTTTTGTGTGCGAAATCCCGTTATCGATTAGACTAATCTCTCTATTCTGGACAAAGTTCTCTTTCCGACATTTTTGCTCAATAAATAGTGAACGTGTTCAACGTCAAAACTAGAATATTAAACTAGATGCCTTGTTCGGACAATAGGTGTCTTTGTGCTGTTTCGAACGACTTTTATTGAACAAGCGTCACGGTTGAGCGTTTTTATACAAAAATGTTTCTTTTAGAAAACTTTCATCTCTAAACAGAATTTGATCTTCTTATTATACTCGTACATGCCTCTTTATAAAGCAGACCCCAATTAAGACAAAACGTTTGAAGTTTAAACATTAATTTGTCTAGAAGTATATCAATGAATGAAACGTGACTTTCATCAAGCACTCTGGTGACAGAGTACTTATTCGTACTGATTTAAAAATGGAATTTACACTCTATAGCTACTGAAAAACTAGAGTTAAATCTTGAAACAATGCAATATAGACTAGACAGAATGTTTAATTGAGGAGTTGAATAATAAATCATAAGCCGGCTTCTCAACGAATATCAAAGGGATCTTCAAAGTGTTCACTTAACACTGTTATTAAAGACTCTTGTAAATAAGAGATTAATGCGAAGCTTCATAGCCGGAAACACCAACGCTATACGCCGACGTTACTACTTTGAGATATTATTTACATCGCCTGATTCCAGTAGGTACTCGAAATAGGGTCATTAAATTATTACATTAATTCGAGTGTTCGCTTCTGCAAGCAATATGTCGAAATGGTTCTTTTTAAATCTGTGATAACATTTTGTGTAACAACAGATTGATCTCACGCTTTTTTGATATCTCAAATTAAATGAACTAAGTATTTGCGTGTCAAACCAGTAAATGTCCTTTTTGTACCTTGTAAATTTGAATGACCTTCTCCAAACGTCAATGGTTCTTTAACTATCACATACTTTTGATAACATGATGGAGAGGTCTCAGATGAACAGGTTTCCTTAAGATGTTATCCTTCGCTGAAACAAGTGATACTTTACTCAATTTCTAAAAAAATTGACAATTAAACGTGGCGTCAGGATTCGAATCTAGGCCGCCTTGTTAGGAAGATCATTTCAACAAACAGCTGTGATACCACTGTGTTAATAAATTTTATTACAACTTTCCAACTGATGTACCTATATTATACCATGTTTACATGTAAATAATATACTCTCAATGTGCTTCATATAAAAAAATCCTTACATCATCTAACCATTATGTCAGCAGTATAAAAGACCAAATTTTGCAATTGTTTCGCCTCCACTTCCACCAATACAGTTTTCATTATTTATTTCCCCAGCATTCAGAGCCAGCGACAGGCCATGATTACATTTTCACGTCAGTGTCAACCCCAAACAAAGACATCACGAGAAAGTCATCAGTCATTATCAGAGCGAAGAACAATAAAACGGCGACTCACGGTCGTTAAGAGATTTTAACTACGGGACATGCCGGGACAGCCCCGACGTTCAACTACATAAGCCACCCTAGGAACGTTCATCCGATGATGCGTCACTTTCGATAAGCCAGATAGTTATTACAGAATAATTATAGCAACTATGTAATTTTCTCATTAATTTCCTAAACTTTATAGACATACGCTAGTTGACAGCAGTTTAACCATAACCGTATTAAGAACTTAGCATCTCGCTAATATATCACAAAGCCGTAAACCGCACGTCATATGCACGCTATCGTCAATTGCCGATTGCTTGCATCTTGCGTAGAAATAATCAAATCTGTGTCCACGGTTCGACACAACAAATTTGCAAAATACGCCTGCTTTCATTTGTAGGTGTTGCATGCATTCGTCATTTGACGCAATAAGTTACAAGGCTAATGAATAAAAAAATGGCATTATAAAGTTTACAACGCAGGTGTTAATTTTATAATATTTACGTTAAAAACAGGAACTATGCAAATAAGGTCTAAAATTGTATGAGTACGTAATCCAGTATTACGGCGACAACGGCGGTGAAACCATTAGAGCAAATGGCTTTACTACGAGCGATGTCGCTGACGCTGCCCAAGAATCTGCGTGAACCGTTAAGATTTTCGTGACGAGATGGTCGGTTCAAGTAATTGCTTACGAGCTCAGCTTGACTGCGTATTTGACGACTGGAGGTCGGAAATTATTAGTATACGTATGTATCTGCTGATGTCGTTAAGGAACTTGATGATTTTAAAGTAATTAATTGTCATGCAATTGAAGATCTCAAAGGATAATAAAACTAGGTACTGTCTTTGAATTCATAATAATAAATCTGGTAAATCCATAGATATGGGTTTGCCGAACATCTTACTTAAGTTCTAATATTATGTAATTTTCGGTCATAGAATCGTTAAAATAGTTGCTCAGAAAGTCTGTAATGATGTTTTTATACTTGCATGTATCAAACCTGTACTGCAGATACTAATAAATACGTATAGCGATCAACAAGAGATGTAATAACTCGCCACGCCCTGAGGCATACCGGCTTAAGCTAAGAACGAAACGACCACGACTAGTTTCAACATCGTGAGATCTCAAAAAGACTACATCACTCATTGAACCACTTTCTAAACTCATTTCTCGATCTTTTATACACTTCATTGTTGCAACCAGAGCTGCCCGGACCGCAAAGGACTACATAATAATGCTACGAGAAGATCGTATTTTATGATAGTTTCAGTATCGAAATAAAATTTAATTAATTACGATTTATCAATGTTCCAATTTAAATGATTATTTGTTATCATAGCATACCTATTTGGTTTTTAAATATTCATTTTATGCTGTATATAAAATATTTTTCGTTGAAAATAACAACGATGCGCATAATCTCTTCAGCCATGCAGCCTCAGAAATTTCGAACAATGAAGGAGAAAAGAGAAAGTCACTACCACGAAATCGTCCCATTGTTTTTAGTCGTTTGCGCAAAATTTCTTTCGGAATAATTAAAAAATAATAATAAAATAATAGATAATATGTCTACTAAGTATGTCTCATTTAGATATATCAGCCCATTATTCTGTAAAATTAATTACATTAAAGTGTAAATAATTAACTCAGAAGTTAATTATTCACACTTACTATACCTATACTTCTTTGACAAATTTATGATTCATCTAAAATTCTATTTAAGTAAGTATGACATTGGATCTTCTCGAGCGACAGTAGCCTACGCGAATCATAAAATATACACGAGATATAATTTTCCTAAAACATTTCAGTGACATAATCCTTTATTAGAATAAGTAACCCAATCAGATCTGTGCGAAAGATGAATGACACAAAGTTGTTGAAAGACAGGTAGGGCTCACGCATAATTTCTACGTTTTTGAGAGTACCGATGGTACGGGGAAGGGTCGACGCACCGCGCTACTTTAGTTCAGACGATAGTGGATAAGGAACAGTCAACACGGACAACAAACAAAGGACGAGTTGTTTCACTTATTTTGCAATGGCAATATTTGCCGTGGAGTTGGACGCTTTTCCGGTTCACATTTAAGACCATACAACCAAACTAACTTCCGAGTTAAAATTTATGCATGTTTTGATAAAATCTGAACTTTAAGCTAGCGGGACGCGGCTCCGTCTGTGAATTATATGTTTGTTTGTTCACTACTTAAGAGCATACTTTCAGTTATGAAAGTTTAGATTCAGTTAACGTTTTGGAGTGAAATAAAATTTTCGCTGCGGACTGAATATAATTCGTTTCAAACTTTTAGTTCCAATTTTTTTCAGAGATTGTGGTATTTTCTATTTTTTTTGGTACGACGAAATATTTTCATAGTGAATAGCAGAACAAATTGGATTGGTAACATTCGTGTATGTACTTGTAGGCAGCCGGTTGTATCTAGCAATTGTTGTAGGTTCAACATGGTGGCATAGTTTCCATGGGTATTTTGTTCTATTTTCATTCATTCATTCATTGTTTGGAGAATTTATTCTTCAAAATCTTTTACCTCGCGTTTCTCTATTAGCGAACAGAAGTACTGAACTCGGCTCATTAGAAACGGGCCGCCCGGCCGTGGGAAGTGACTGCCGCCGTAGTGACGTGCCCAACAAATGCCTACATCGCTATATCGACACTTCAATTTAATGAAACAAAACACACCACATTAAAACAATCTACATCAAGTTATTGAATGTTAAAATCACGACTGAAACAATGCTTTGATAACATATATTATATTATTATCACGGTGCAAATGCAGCTGTTGTGTACGCGATATATTTAAATAAAAATGTACGTTTTTTATTATTGGACTAATATACAGCTATTGAAAATAGCGAATGGAAATAAGAACAAAGGCCGAGGCCGCACTACGGCTAAACCGCCGCGGTTTCTTACCGCATAAATTTTGTAACTCAAGGAAAGCAATACAAGCGGCTGCATTTGCGGTTTCTGATAATGTATGCTAGTCGCGCGGTTACGCGGTTACCGCCTCGGGAAAAAACCGTTTTGCGGCCTCGCGCTTAAAGTAAGCACTAACTTTCAATTCATATACTTATTTTGATACAATAACATCTCAAGATTTTACCTAAATCTAATCCTAAATATTCCGTTACGCATAAATACGCGATATAATACATACATTCACCTTCGTTTTGATCATAATAGTAACCGTTTTATTCCATTACCATTATTTGTAAAATAGAGCACATAAACAAAAATTTATGTCATCGCATACCCTATTTTATTGGAATCGACTTCACGTGCACCACTCAGTGGATTGCTATCAAGGTTGACAATATTTATTGATATGGTCAATGTTATGAATTCGCACATGAATAAGATAAACTTTGTTTTTAGTTCAAAAATAGTTCCATAATCACAGTCCACCATCATTTCTCATAGCGTCGTATTGTCTACTTGTAACCTCACGGGAGTCTTCCGTACGACAACTATGAATAGAGCGTCTTGTAGACAAGTGAGCCTCATCTCAGACTGTATCGTCGTAATCCATCAGACATGTTTGCAAGTAGATGTTTCTATGAACATGTAGGTAAGTACATAGTTTTTGAAAACTTAATCCAAAAGAATACAATATTATAATATTTTACTAAACTAATGCAGATCATCAGATCTTTGTGCAGACAATGTTGATGTTTTCGTGTTACTCGGATGTTCTTTGTCGGTAGAAAAGGCAATGGCACCATTCTATAATTTCGTTGTCATCATTGGTACTCAGAACTCTAAAATTACTTGGAAATTAATTACGTAAACCATAAACGTTTTAAAACTTGAAAAGGATATCAGCGAAAGAACCAGACATTAGTGAATACCACTAGGTATTTAAAAATAATCCAGGTATTTCGAAATTAAAAATATCGACAAATCTAAATAAAACTAAGACGTCATACGCACTATTCTAACTGCAGCGCAACGTTTACAAACATAGAGTGAATACACGAACAGACGGTGAATACGAGTCTCGGACTGAACGCATGGCGTACGTGAGACTTCGTACCAACGAAGCAACGCTTACCGATAACCAGACGAAGGAACATAAAAACAAAAACTTCAAAACTTTTGATTTTCACGGTATAGTAGGCAATGAAAATGATTTAATTTTATACAAATTAAATTAAAATACATTAAGCTTTTAAGTTTCATATTGATACCTCGTAAATTCCTGTGAGCTTTTCGCATTAATTTCATGGCATTCGAATTAATAGCGAATATAATTTTCATGTTAGGTACCACTATAACGAAAGTATACGAGATAACATCCACTATATCTCTTTATTTATTGCAAGGGCAGATATTTTTTTTTTGGGACCTTTATAGATTGTATTTGACTATAGGAAAGTAACGCCAAATATCCTCAATAGAATTTAATAGTAAATTTTCGACGTTTGTTTTCAACAGGTCTAGTGCAATCCTTAGCTCCAACGTGGAAAATACCTGAATAATAATAATCCCGTACCTACATACATTCCATGACTCAAACGAAGAAGTTATTCTATATTAAAATAGCTGTATGTACGTAGGTCGGGCATGTAACATAGCTCAAGGTCGGCAAACTTCACTGATAGCCAATACGTCTGCTAAGATTTTCTATGACTCACACGAACTTATCGATCGCTTCACGATATAAAGTGATTTAAAGGCAGCAAGCAGTGCGGTATAAAATATCCATTAGATTCTTATCGTCTCATAATTTCAAAGTTAGAATATTTTGCGCAATTTATTAATTTTGGTGGGAATCTTTATGCTACATCACAAACAGAGGTTTAACTACAGACTACAGAGCATTTTAATGAATTTCCTCTATAATTGAGACTATAGAGCAGGGTAAATGTCCCTCCACGTAGGTATCAACGTGCCATTTTTTCAAAGAAAATGTTTAATGAGGTCACTTCAATTTTTTTCTTAATGTTTTCTGCAATAGGTTAAATACACAATATATTATGTTTAAGGTAATGTAAAGTATGACAAATGAGACATGGACAACAATTGGACGTAGTTATACAAACTAGAACCAACCCACAAAAACCGTTTTTTTACCTACTGTCACAAATGACATCTCCACATCAACTTTCGTATAGACAAAAAATATTTTTAACATGTCCCATGCATCTTGAATATTTTTCCTTTTGAAATATACAGATATCGGTGATACCAACCAAAAATTAAGCAATTTATAGAGTTAAAAAGAACCATGTGTCATGGTAATTTCTATAATGGATGGTTCTTGTTTGCATAACTATGTCCAATTAGTCGGATGAGAATGGACGTTTTATCTTACATATTAAAAATATACATTTTTAGCACATTATCTTTATTTATTAATGTTTTATTGACACTAACCTAATAAAATATCTGCAGTATTTTTTTCAGATATATTTAGGTAGGTTGTAATGTCTAAATATTTTATTTTGTAAAATAGCACATTAAATGCAAAAATACCATTGTAGGAATATGACATTCCTACAAAAACTCTATATTCATAAATAAATTATTAGAATCTCTCTCTATTCAAAGAACAGAAACTCTTTTGACTCATTATTCAATGTCATTAATGTATTAATTATTCTCATTGTTCCTCTGTTATTCTAAGAAATATTGCAATAAGGAAATCTTGTTTTTAAGTTAAATCGTAACTTTTTATTGTTGTCGCTCCACTGGCTCTTCTCTCGGCGGACCCGGAGCGAGCAGCAGTGAAACAACATTTTTTATTAAATCATTTGTTGCGAATGAGAATAAAAAATCCTCCGACGCTTTTTGTATTCTATCTGAAACGGTTCGATGTACTGCTACACAGAAACCAGCGATGCTACATTTTGAAAAGTTTTGATTAATAAGGCGGAGATTATCATGCATAGCATGGCATTATAGAACATGCATTACTTATCTTTTACTTTGTGCTTTAAATTAAGTTTACACTGATGATTTTGAATATCTATAGCCACGGATAATACAAATACAAACTCGTTACTAATATTATTAACTGATTACATTACTCACGCACGACGGAGGACTAGATTTAACTTTTTACGAAGTTATATTTTTTCTTTAACGTAGTTGAAGGCTCGAAAAGCGAGATAGAGTTTGTCTCGCGCGGGACATTTAATTTTGGACGAAAGCTCGGAACATGCCGCTAAAATTGGGCAATCTAGCGACACGAACTTAAAATTAAGTAGAAATATACATAACATACACACATAGTATGTAGAGGCTTGACATTGCGTCGGTCATCTAATAAGTACGGGTACGGGACATAAAAGTTCGAAAAATGATGTGTGTAGATATAAATTGTCAGTTGGTAAACCTAAAAAAATATCGTAAAGACACCCTACGTTACTGAGAGTTCCCACGATGTTTTGAAAAGTGTTCTAAATCTGTAAACTCGTGTATGGCCATCGTGGTAGATTGCCCAGTGGCTCTCTTATTCCGAGCAGATCCGAGTCGAACCTCGAAGAAGCGGAAAGTTATAAATTGAAATTAAGTATTGATTGAAAAGCCTTACAACTTGCAATAAATTTTCGTCTTACTTGTATTTACGCTGATCTATTTCTTCACTTGATTCTGTTTGGAACAGTTCCAAATTTCCTTTCGATTGTTTTTCTTGCATAAAACAGTTCCGTTATAATTTTATAACGTTAAAGAGATACCGTCAACGTTTTACAACCCATCCATAATGTTATCTTGAAATATAAAGTCGGTACACCACGATTATTTTATGTCCCAGACCATTAAACTAGTCTGCTGACGTGGACGGAACGCGTTCGGATTGAAATGAGTAACGGCTCTCACCGTGATCATATTGAACGGCTATTAGATGCATGTGCAACTGATGCTATAAAATTGTCTGTCCAGTAATCTTCATCAGTCAATATCAGTGCATTGTAATTACTGTTCCGGTTAGTACTAGTAACAGTCTATTTATTTAAACATTGGTTTGCATACTTTTATAAATTATGGCCTTTTGCATGAGTATGTACTATCCTACGTAGTATACGTAACGTACGCACTTGAGCGACTTTTGTCATCTATGGAGATTAACGACTTTCGAAAATTATTTTGTAAGAAACCTACGTCGACTAAATTGCTTTGCTCGAAATGTGTGTAAATTTCTGCAATACCCAACCTACTATGTAAAAATGTTTTAACACCAACTTCCACTCTATCGTCAAAGATACTAACAGATGTGCTACAGTTGACAATTTTTTAACAATGTTAATACAAAATATGATAACTATGTTTAATTTATGAAATGAACTATAGTAGGTATAGTGTTAAAATATAATTATTTCAACAAAATGTAAACCACTGAAATAATATGATTCCTTTCAAGCGCTATAACGATTCTCGCTCTTACCCGTAATTTAATCGCCACTGAAACCAATGGCTGGCTCAAAAACTGTCAATGAAATCTTATTAACCTCAACTTTCACTTTTTTGTGTTGAAAAAGGAACCGTAATAAAAAGGAACAACGCTGCAATAATCACAGAAAATCGACTAACGCGGTTTGAATGAAAGTTTTTAAGTAACCATGATAAATTATGATGATGATGATGATGTCCTCCTTGACGTATCCGTCAATGGCGAATCTGGCTAGAATGTTGTGAGCGAAGGTGACTGGAAAAACCAAATTTGGTTTTAAAAGTCCTGTGCAAGGGTGACAGTGCAATTGACCAATGTTGTTGTAAGTATAACAGTAGGTGGGTTTGGAGCGGGTCTTTGCATTGAGGCGTTTGGCATCAAGGTCATTCAAACGGATCCGCTCGAAAGTAGTAGATGCCTTGTTAACGGTATTACGCCATTCGGGCCTCTGTTTGGCGAGCACTTCCCGAGAATCCAAGGGGATGTTGCAGGCAGTCAGGTGTCGTTTTAATACATCTTTGTTCCTAAGGTATTGACCCCCAGATCTACACTTTCCCTCCTTCAGCTGTGAGTAAAACACAGATTTAGGTAGTCTGGAGTCATCCATTCGTACAAGGTGCCCACACCATTTAAGTTGACCCCTGATGAGCATACATTCAATGCCGTTCGACCCAGTACGTCGAAGTATTTCAGTGTTTGGGACTCGGTCTTGCCATCTAACGCGCGGAATTTTTCTTAAACACCTAACATGAAAGGTGTCTAAACGCTTTATGTCTCCTCTGTAGAGACCTGATCTCGGAAGCGTATAGCAGAATTGGCAGTATGATTGCATTATACACAGCGATCTTCTTATGCAGTTTAGGGTCATGCGAGTCCCAAACTCTAGCTCTTAACGGCAAGGCAAGTTAAGGCAAGGCGGTTATCATCGCGGATGAAACTACCCAAATATCGAAAAGAAGTTACTTCCTGCAGAGCCTTTCCACCTAAATATATTGGCGTTGTGTCTACTGTATCGCCATGTGGGTATTGTTTTAGCACTTGGATCTTAGAGTTGCTAATGACAAGTCCAAATCTTTTACATGATTCTTCAAGGCGGTTTACAAGTAGTTGCAGATTATCGGCATTGTCGGCTACTAGACAGACATCGTCTGCATAAAGTGCATCTACAACTGGTACCTCATGCACCATACGTTTAGACCTGAATCGTGATAGATCAAATACACTCTTGTCTGATCTTACTTCAAGAGAAACCATGATAAAAGTATGTATTTAACAAACAGAAAATGGGCTGAAGTATGATTTTGATTAAGACGAGAATTTTTTTTGTATATCATCCAAAAGATTTATTAATAGATAATTTTATGCAAACTAAATTATTATCGCCAAACCTCTCGATTGTTAAAAACATTGTTACGAAAAAAGTCAAGTCAAGTTCCTCCTTCTCTATTCTTTTTAGACCGATAACGCATCGATGATCCCTTTGATGTTACAGATATCTTTTACCGACGGTGACTAATATTTAATTTTATCGAACGGGAAATTCAGCGCAAAAGTTCAAATCGCCAATTACTTAAATTTAATTTAATAAACATCGGTTACATCTGCAGCATTTGATCTAAGTAATTAATCAACTTGCATATCACAGACATAGCGAATCGTTGATCGCAATCTATTTTCGCTTCGTCTCGTTGACCCCTCATAACTCTCTTCAACTAATGTCGTAACCGGAATCCAAAGTGCAGCATCACTACTTTCATCAGGACATGCCTCGGACGCCTGCGATAAATCAGTTTACGGTACTGAGAGCTCACACCATTGATCAAATTGAATTATTCTACGCACCAACATAATGAGCTGTTGCTAAATAAGTCGTCTTTTCTTACGGATGGCGCATTGACTTAAAAACTTCGTATTTCCTATGGCTTCCTGCCTAATACGGAAAAACATGAAGTTCAATCGCCTATAAGAAACGAGATAGTTACATGTCTTCCACAAAGTCATAGCACAAAACTGACCAATAGGATGTCTCGCTACTATTCCAAAATAAAAATGACGTGAGCTTTGGAAACCACCTGCTGAAATATCAACCATATTACATTTCAATAAAGGCATCAATATTATTGCTTGCTTTCATGTCAAACCACACTAGTGTGATTAACAACCTTACACTTTTTTACGCCCCATAGAAATAGAGCTCTAAACGAGATTGTAAGCCTGTTTAATTATATCATTAGCAGTTTTTCGCATAATGCACATTCTTAATCAAATTATTTTATTGATAAAAGTTGAGCCAATGTGTGACAGCAGGGTGTAATAACATACATTGCAATTAGCGGCCAATGTATTTATTAATTAAATATTAAGGTGACTGCACAATGAATGTATAACTCTGATATAACTTAGTAGATTTTTATATGTATAAGTACTAAAAGTACTTATTGATATAGTCTAAGCGATCTAGAAATGAATTTCATACCTATGGGTACTTACATAATGTTTTATGACTAAAGTTATTTATAATGTCCCGCATGAAATAGGTCCCATATTTAATTTAGCTAATGAATATTAAGTACGTAAGTAGCACATATATTACAACAATAAGTTGTCTATCCTTTTTAGATATATTATAATATACTGGTTAACGGATATTTTTAGTCTCAATATATCCAATAGGTAGCTTATACACAGTTAAAAAGCCAACAACAAAAGTGAATAGGTAGAAAGCACAGATAGAATAAATTCTCTAGAATATTATATCCGGAGTGAATAAAATGTAGGTTAGCAATGTTCTAGGTTATTTTATATGTTGATTTATTCCAGAACAAGGGAAATAAGCAGTTAGGTTAACTCAATTCGAGTCTAACCTAATCATAACAACAATGAGCCCAGAATACATTTACTCCAAATAATTCTTATTTCTTTCAAAACAAAATAATAGAACATACATTGTCTATTATTATCTATCAACGAGTACGTAAAAGAAGGTAAGGTCGGGCGTTTACTAAAAAATATAAAAGCATCTGGCCCGAACAAACGGCAGATGTCGGACATCAAGACGTTATGGAGGGTAATCCGGCTCACATGGCAAAACGATCGGGCGTTTTCGGTATCGACGACATAATACGAGTATCATCAGCTAGACCGGCGAATTTTAACCGTCGCCCGGCAAAGCTACGATACGTGACACTTTTCCCTAAGCCCACCGAATTACGGTCACATATTTTGGTACGATACAACAGACTGTATATATTTCCAAAGGCGAAATATATTAAAGTATACAGTATGGAATCCGTTTCAATTGATCTTTGATTAAATCTAATACGCTACTAGCAAACTCCCACGCTTCGCTTCAAAGAAGCTATGCGTTGCTATCGACATTCGGGAAATGTTTAGAGGGGATTCTTTAAATTGAAATGTCTTCGTTATTTATGATCCAGATCCAATTGAAATGAAACGTGGGTACACAAAATGTTAAATAGGTATACCTAGTAGTTACATAATTACATTTTCAGGTGCAGTTAAAAATACTCTTACTTTTAACCAGATTAAATCCCTAAAATCATTTGTACCTACTTAGTGACTTAGTGGTGTACTACAAAAACTTTTCGATACGAAACCAAAATTAGGATCTATTTGAAGGCGGTTATCGCCAAGCAATTCCGAGAAAGCAATCTGTCGCGCTCAAATGATATAAATGGAATTGGATCTAATCTCGACGTACACTATATCGAACGATTACCTTACATTTATAGTTTTAGAATGTGAACGCAACTAAAAATTGCATTTGAATCGTAAACTAAACACGCTCATTTTGCTTTTCGTCGTATTAAATTACTGTCAGGAATATCGAATATCACATTTTACTAGGTATCGAAGTCACGAGAAGTGAAGTACCAAAGCGAACGCCTATACGCTTTTATCATTAATAGATGTCACTTTAATTAAATAAATCTTAAATAAGTTAGTGAAATTCTCAATTTCATTCCATACCAAAACATTATAAATTATAAAATTTAAATCTAATAGCCAAACTCGCAACCTCATAACGCCTTTTATGTTACAAAGGTATCAAATCCCATGACAGGCCAAGCACCTAACTCTAAGAGGCCTGACACTATCTTTAACTTTACAAACTCTAAGTACACCCTGATCAAGAACTTAAGCGTGGCTATTACATAAAACTACTGATAACCCATTTTACTAGTGGTCTTTTACCTCCTACTAAAATATTTAAAATCAGACCGCGGTGTCTTCTGAGGTTCGTATCTCGTTGGAATGGGAGACATCTCTATCGCCCTTCCGGCCTTCACACGGCTGAGATATTTTCCTCAGACATGCAGATTTTTACGCCGTTTTCCTTCGCCGCAAAGCCGGTGGATAAACCCTGGTAACGGGGTGTCTGTTCCGAAAAACTCGCCCCTAAATTGAACATGGTTCGCTTGAACGCCAAGTAGGATAACCCCGAGTACTTTATCCTATTTTTAAAGCGCGCGTAAAATAAAGTAAATGTTCAGATTACGTAAACAGAAGCTTGCTTCGGTGTTAGGAAAAGGAGGATTTTCTAATTAAATATTACGGTTTCTTTTAATAATGCCTCTTAAAATCACCGTTTAGTAAATTTTATAATCGCAAAATAGTTTCTAAAGTGGATTTTTAGGAGAACAGAAAACTCTGTGTAAGTTGCCATGCCATGCCATGGAAGAACAGAAAAAAACTCTGATGCTCACATATTTATGTACCTAGTATTGATTATTATTTTGATTTAAAAACGAGTGCATTCACAAAAAAAAAATTCTTCGGCCCGGTATATCACATTATTAATTTCAATTTCAGTTCAAACAATTCCCTTTCAAAATCAAAATGAATGAAATGAAATGAATGACGCATTGCAAATATCTGTCATATTTGACGTTTGTATTAACACTGTTATGAAGTTCAACAAATTGATCAACAACGCGTCGATTTTTCATTCATTAAGCATTGTAAACACTTCCGTTTGAATCTCTGCTATCCGACAAGCGCTATTTCACGGTCGAACTTCACACTTGACAGGTACACAAATATTATCTCACATGAACGCGCGGATATAAAATGATTACATGAAACCATTGCATTTTAATGAGTGATTCGATTTATCATTTTACAGATACATTTTTGTACACTCCTACTATAACTAGCCGAACTACCTTGACCAGCGAAATAAAGCGATTTTATATTATATTCTTTTAATATATCTAATTAAAAACAATTTTCATCACTATCACGCTTATCTATTTTTATCACCACCATTATGGTAAGTAACACAAATAAGGTTACCATATTTTAGATGTGTCTTGATTACAGGATTTTAAAAGTTGTGATTGGATTACAGACGGATTTTATGAACCTCAGATTTTTTATGAAAGAGGGTCCTAAGAGGGTCTATACAAAACCGATACCTAATTAATTACGTTTGGGACAGAATTTCACGACTTTTGTATTGATATGAGATCTTTGGTGGACATGGAGGTATTTTTTTCAGATAACTGCATAAGCGTCACTACAATTTATACAAAATTTTATGATAAGTTCCACGAAAAGAAGATCTGATCTGGATAAACCACCAAAATGTTCAAATACTTCGTTTCATTAGCTTCTTTCATGCCTAATATTATAATTTTCTCTTACAAGTCTTCACCTCCTCATATTTCTAAGTATAGATCTTATATTGCGGCTATATACACATAATATGCACTTTACCGTTAAACCTAAATAAGACCGTAGCCTTGCACCGAGTTTACAGTTTACACTAACTTCTGAGAAATTCCGCCGACTGACGCAATTCCGGCCATGATCTCAAGTTCCTCGCTCCGAATTCAAAACTCTTCAAGCTAATTTCCGAACGCCACTTTGTTCTTTATTCAATTTCCGATATTGGCACTACGTTCGATTTTCAAATTCTGTCCCCATTCCTTTTTTTAATCGCACATCCCGTTCTTCGTTATTGTGAAAGCGGCGCCTACTCTGGAATCGAGATGATTGTACTGAAAATTATTCGCAATTAGACTTCTGTAAAAAGTAATTTCTAAATTAAAAACGTATTATCAAGGCGTAGCATAAATACTGCGTACATAAGAAAAGAAATCTTGTCTATAAAACCATCAACATTTTGAAAAAAAAACTAAAGTAGTACATAACACAATGTACCTACATATTTAGGTTTCATTGATTCATTCATTCATTCATTTCATTAAAAGACCAAAAGGGGACGGCAGAACCATGATGAAGCAATTCATTGTGATCAGCCACAGCCAAGTCCAGTAAAATACCAGGGTGATGAGGAGGGCTTCGTCAAGGTCGAGAGGAAGAGGAGGAAGCCCCTACGTCGGAACCAGTGCGGTACCGCACCTACAGGACCACAGGCTGCGGCCGGCTGTGCCGGTAACGTTGCTCTACGTGTCCTGGCTGCATTACTCCACGAAGGTTGAAGACGTCATGGTGTACATCAGATTGAAGACCACCTTCAGAGTGAGGGTCGAGCGGTTGAAGTCTCGCCATGATGTAAGTTTCAACTCTTTCGTGGTGAGATTGCCAACCGATCACCTGTCGACCTTCATGAAAGAAGAGTTCTGGCCGAAAGGTGTGGTATTCCGGCGTTTCCGAGGCAGGCTACCGGACTCCTCGCGACACACGACGCCGTCCAATCGTGTAGCATAGTATTATATTTTGTTTATGTATAGATAGTATTTGCAAGTAATTTGTAAGTTTTTATATATTGTATAGTATCATTGTATTTTTGTTTAATAACCTGTATGTATTAGTTTGTTATATTTTTATGTTGTATTTTACTATGGGCCTTAGTTGCCTGATAATAAAGTTATTTGAATTTGAAGTTGAATTTGATTTGGTATGTTGATATAATCTTACTTCACATCAACGCAATTTATTTAAATATAATGTTAAAATCAAAAGAACAATATTTATTCTAAGTAAAAATATTTACATGGTCCCCTTAGTTGTCAAAACTGTCATGGGCGCCATGGCAGCTGAATAATAAATTTGAGTCCTCAGCGAATCGGATCACGTCTCACAATATTCTGACTTCTGCTTTGGTAAATGATCTCAAAATTAAAACAATTAGATAAATATTATGTAGAGTTTGTCAATTTAGATGCTAAACATCTGGATGTATTTTAATAAGGCAAAGTTCAACGACCCACGGACATATTCGTGACCTTGTATTCAACCCCCATTTTACGGGAAAGTTAAGTTTAAGTGAGGAATAAATAAATACAGAATAATACTTAAAAACAACTTGTACTTACATACCAAAGATACTTCATTTGATTTGTGGCTCTATGAATTAATAGTAGGTACATTGAGGTAGGTAGGTAAATAGCTGATTCGTTAACTAAGTAGATATTTAGTGTTCTTACAATACGAGTGAAGTGAACTATCGTAAATACAATACGACTTATTTCATTGTCTAACAATTTGTTATAGCCCATTATCGCATGTCATTTACGTCCAATAAAATAAATTAACATCCTATGGAATGTATTGCTTGAGTTACCATTGAGTGATGTATTGTTTGTTGTATAAATGAACTGCCTGTTTTATGTTTAATGAGGGTCGCCGTTTTTGTACTCACCAGTTGGCGTCACCGGCGAGTGAGGTACTGCTGTCAAAGCCCGCCCTTACATAAACAGTGACAAGTGATATTCAGACAAGTGAGAAGCGACAGTGCCACAAACTTACCTGACTCGGTGGCCAAAATTGGAACTAATGCAAATGTTTTACTGTTGTCAGACAAAGACAAAGACAGTAGCGCCCTTCTTACCGGGTCAGATAGGTTTGTGGCACTGACAGCCATACCTCACTCTCACTCTACACTAGTGCCTCTAGCGGCGAATTCACACGCCTTTACCCTCAAGACGTTTTGGTTATTTCGTCATTTTGCTAAGTGGGCATTCTGATAGTCACCCATTCTAAACGATGTGTTTTTGACTATCGATAATATTAATTATCGAAATATTTAAAATATTAAACAAAATTTGTGGTGAACAAATATTTTCGTTATTACGTTTTCAATTACGTCCAATTTGTAATCTGTGGATTATAAATACCGATTGAAATTTAAAATAACTTTTAGGTGGTGGTTAAAATGACTATGAACGCGAAATTATGGGTCTGTGAAATTAAATTTCAAAGAGAGCATTATCAACATTTACGTGACGATATAATTTGTGTCCGATTAAAAGCAATAAAGTATCGTCAAAGTCTATTTTGTACTATGTGTGTAGAAGCACAACAATAAATGTGATTGATGGTAATTATATTCTGTCAAGGTACTAAATGATGTAGTGCATGCGAAACAGCTTCGGACACTTACTTTATAGATAACGCCGTCACTGTTATCAGATTGTCTCAACTAAATCCAACTTTCTATTGCTGTGATTTACGTCAGTATTTACTTACAACCTACTTTAATCATAGCAAGTTGATTGAAACGTTTCACTTGTATTTTCCTTTAATCGAGTATAAAACTAAAGCAAAACTTTAAACGCTACTTTCAAAGTTAAAAATAACGTAACCACTTAAAAATGATAATTGAAATAAAATACAGTTGATTTTTTAATCACGAAGACAATAAATAATCAATAAAGCCTTTCAAATCTCATCGCACCAAATCAAAACATTAACTTTGTCCGCACGTCCGTAGATGAAAGTGAAAAAATGATAATTTGCTTACAGTGGAAATAGGAAGAGCAAATCCTCGAAATATCGTAACTCATCCGCCCGGTTCGTTTCTATGCAATTAAAGAGACGAATAAAAAAACGAATAAAAAAGACAAAAGTGCATGCCCTCGACAGATGTTGGCGCAGCGGCGGCCGGCGGCGTTGAATGATCGCGACAGGTGCCCCGGACAGATAGGGTTGGGTCGATCACAGAAATTGTAACAAAATTGATCATTTTTATGTTCTATAAAGATAAAGATGCGCATAGTATTTGTATGTTTTCAGAAAAATATATCCCATTTACTTGCTTAATTTCTGGACTTTACGTAAAGAACTGCTTTAAATTTAACATCGTATACAACAAAAATAACTATCTCCAAAACTGCTACTAAGCATTGTGATACATTGATTGTATGTGCATTGAATTTGAATGTGAATTATTTGAATATCATAGTACCTCAATGCTACTAGGCCAATTTTATTTTGTAGTAAAATGCTGTAACCCTACAAATCCTTAGTTACTGTAAACAAATCGTTGCGGTAAAGTTGTTATTCGCCAAATTATTTATGAATCAATTAGAATAAACGAGACTACAAGAATGTATCCAAATACTTTGGGATTATGAATTGATTTAATACCGCTAGTCGCTTTTTAATTATTGTTTTCTTAGTCGCAGCTAATGCGACAGATCATCAGCAGTTACCTACGCTGCCAAAATCTGAATGAAAGAAAATCACTTGGTAATGAATAAATATTTGTTAAAAATATTTATCTCTCATTGTTCTCACAATGCAGAATTAAAATAAGGATTATAATTATTTACACACAACACATACAGTATTTACGTTAACATTTACATAACATTTACAGTATTTACGGTAATCACACAAACTTTACCTGTTATCTCTATCAGCTTTGAACTGCCCCCAAACTTGAGCATCAAAATCATGAGCCGATGATTTACGGAACAATTTATCACGGTTCTGCGAAATGTCATCCCAATCCCTTAAAGGTCCATAGATCCGACAATTTGGCAAACCGAGCAATTATCGCTAATCGCTCTATAGTTTCCCGGCAATTTGCACAAATGACCCGCCACAGGCTCGACACTTAACACAACTGCTTTCTGCTAATGAGATTATCCACGCAACCATTGCGTTATCGATTGTCAATCTCGATAACGGTGGTCCCTTCACTAAAGATACCTGCTACAAATTTAACTCTCATCCAAAATGTATATCGATATTTCGTGTACAATGACATCTAACAACAGGTTAGGTAATTCGCAAAGCCAAACTAAGCCAATTGTGACTGTTTCGTCTCTTTGTTGGAGAAGCATTACAGTGAAAATAACCGTAAAGAAAATATAGGTGCTATACCCGCCAATAGTTTGTAAGTGCAAAAGAAAAATACAAAGGTGAAAAACAAAGGCTGTATGAACGCATTAATTGCGTAAATTTAAATTACCACGTATAACTAAAAAACAAATTCTTCTTATATAAAAAAATAAACAAATATATGGATATTTAGAACGTGAGTACAAAAGTTGCTTCCTCTTTCAAAACTGTATCAACCCTGTGCAGTGTACATTCTCGACCGCGTGCTAATCGACCACACTAATTGTCGAACCTCGCGTCCTTTGTGTTAGCCCCTATTTAATGCAAATTAACGTTGACTAAATACTCAACTTGCCCCATCAGAGTTTGCTTCACACGTTGTTTTAAAATATTTGCGACCAATTAGTACTTCGTGATAGGATTTTTAGGGGTCATCCAAAAAAATTCGTCACAAATAAGTACATTGTTTTATACATACCCTCCCAATCCCACAATTTCTCAGGTGGTAGAGCCTAGAGTTCGCCCGGGGTAGTACCACCTCCCGCCAAGGTACTCAGTACCATTTCTACCGTCATAATAATTGTTTTTAAGAGCAATTGTGTTCCGGATAGGAAGGTGTGGAGCCGGTTTCACTTTTTTTAGAGGCGACCATCTCAGACCTCAGGGGTAGCAACGCATCTGTGACCGAATTGGAACAAGACTCATACTAATCATTACTAACTGGACAATTACTAATATTAACTAACAGGACTAACTATCACTAACAGTCCCTGTCCTCACACTTATTAACAAACTAACCAACTAATATTCTAAC
Organism: Hesperia comma; assembly: GCA_905404135.1. Taxonomy (NCBI): domain Eukaryota; kingdom Metazoa; phylum Arthropoda; class Insecta; order Lepidoptera; family Hesperiidae; genus Hesperia; species Hesperia comma. The sequence goes on along the minus strand of FR990025.1, from coordinate 7,898,760 downwards.
ACCATCTACTAACTGGACTAACCACCCTAGTCCCTAAATTGGGTCTTGTTCTAAGTTGGTCACAATTGCCATGGGCGGCAGCGGAAGGGTGGTGCTGCATGCTCGTTTGCTACCTTAATTCCATAAAAAAATTAACTAAATAATCTTTGATGAAATAAACAACAGAACACAGAAAGTTATATGTCGTTGACCCCAAGCTTTAACGAGTGACGTATCGATGACCCACTACGAAAATAAAGTAAGGACTGGACCATACGCGAGACATTTAATATTGGAAATGTGCACGTCAATAAGTTTTTTTTAAATATACTTAAGTACATACTTAGATCAAAACAGCAGCTACCTCTAGCATACCTAATCTCTAATTAACGTTACAATTCGCCCGCATCTCTTTCATGACTTCATTCTCTTATTTTACGACAAAGTTAATAAGAGCTCGGCGTGCGTTTGACAAACGAGACTAAGCAAGCTGTTGTTCCAAGTGTCGAATAGCCGTTAGATACATATAAAATAAATATAAAGCGACTGGAACAAAGACATTCCGCAAGTCCGGCTTACGGCGGCCGACCGACGTGTCTCCCCCTCCCGCCGTTGTTTAATTCCATTAAACCACCCCTTTTATCTTTTCCCCTTTTATCTTTCCCCACTATTGGATTACTGAACAAAATGCCGTGCAAGAGACACACGCAATCTTTCGCCTTTGCCATTACTTCACCTCTCTTCAAATAATAGCCTTTTGCAGTTCTAGATGATTGCACTTGTACAATTGTGCATTTTTATCTGCTTTTTTCCTACTTCAGTATTTCAGCGCAGTTGTTTATGGAATTATAAAGAGCTGGGCTGACATTTTTATAAATAAAAGTTCAAACATCATACAAAGGATACCTTAAAGCGCTCTGAAATTAATTTCAACTTGAATCAACTTAAAGAGTGTTTCTTGTTTATCGTACAATATGAAAGAAGCAGAATTTACAGTATTGTTTACATATTTTAATACTTAGCTTCATAACTTATTCGTATCATTTTATATCTCGTACATTTTTCATAATAAGTTAAATTAGAAGTTGCTTTAATGTATTTTGTTCAGTTAATATAATTATTATGTTTTTAATAACTTCACCATAGTAAATCGTTGTCGTTGACATCACCGCCAAGGGTGGTAAAATGGTGGCGTTAAATTGGAGTAATGACATTGCAGTTCAAAATAAAATTAAAATAAATTTATGTTGACCTTTTCATTAGTAATATACTGGTATTTTATTAACATAACTACGTACATCAAAAATCCGTAATGTCAATAATTACGACTTTGTTATTTAGTCTTCAAAACTGCATAGAAAACTGATAAAATTTCGGTTCCCGGTTAGAGCCGATAAATATTTAGGTACTCTTTGGTAATAAGTAATAACGTATTGTGTGTGTTCATGACATCCACGGTATAGGGAATCTTAGTTCAGAATAATGAGTGTTTTTATTAATAAAGACAGTACTGTAGTTTAGAGTAGTTTAAATCATTGATCTATATAAAATCTAGTAATCCGAATCAATACAGTATTGTATTCGCCACAGCAGCGTCAACGCGTGTAAATACAATAGTTACGTAATAAAAAGCAGATTTGGAGCGAGATTCATCGCACCTCGGCGAGGATTTAATAAATCCAATTGTAAAATGTTTGTACAATACTTCTATTTACTCCGATGTCAGTGTTTTTTGTTACCTTTTCATTTCAGACACGATGAATTATTTCAGGAATATAGAAATATAACGTAGGTACACCTGCATTTATTGTGAATCTGCGAACGACAAAACATGTTTTTATGAACAAAAAATATTTTTATAAAACAATACTGCATCCTTCATATTATAACATAGTATTATGTGCAACATAATTGGATGAAAAATCCGGTTTATACTCATATCCATGTCATTGAAAGTCAATAAGTCAAGAACATCCTTGTATTTTGGGCTCATTTCATCGAATAACACTAGGTACTTACATTCTTCCTGGGGTATCGTAAGAGCCAAGTTATAGGACAAATTCAATAATGGGCACCATTTATCTGGTTTTACCTAACACCGACTGCGGTTACAAGTCACAATAGGGGATCGGACAGTAAAGGCAAAAAAATAAAAAACATAAGTAGTAAGTAATAATATTTGCAAAATAAAATGATATTTGTTCATTTACCAAAAGCTTACAATATCATTTAATAAAAAAAAATTCAATATATTTCATCTATTCGCCACATTACATGAAACACCTCAATTAATGTAAAATCCATTCCTTTTACATACATCATTCAAACGATAATAAACTACTTTTAAAAGTTTAAACTACAGGTTTCCTCTCAGATCTGTAACTTTCAAACATTGTCAATTATACATGTTTCCATTCAATTTAACAATTTCCACGCTAACTGAATAACTTACAAACCAAAACAATTCAGTTGCCTGTTATTCACCATTCACCCGTGATGTCGGCACGAAATATTAGAAACACGAAGCAAATTGTTGTTTCAGCTTTCAGCCATCAAAGTGATAGCAGAAGTTTGCGTTCAGGTCGATTAGGGTAATAACTATCGCAAGTAATTTCTAATATGTTTCGTTAACGGCACTTACATGAGTTTGCATGCCGACGAATTTTGAGACGCAACATAGTTCGCAAACTTGCCTCTTTGACGTTAATCAGTAAGACGTTGAGTGTGCTGTGTGACTCGATTGCGTCAATAGGTGTTTGACATCTTCATTTAGACACTGCAAATACCCAATCAATGCTACAATGTCGTTTGATACAACTGGCTGAATTGGGTGCCAAGGTATAACCAAGAACTCAACGATATCGTACTTGTACTACTTGTATTGATAGCTTTCAGCTTCCTATACAGATGTGAAACTTGTCGAAAGTTTTATTCGTTTAAGATTCTCAAGTTCATACAGTCAACAAATGGAAGTTAAACAGATTCAAAGTTTAAACCTCGATAGTTCGATAGTCTCAAAAGCGCGTATTTCAACTCGACGTTATAATGACCGTAAACATATGTATATACACATCCTCACATAAAATGCGTGTCGCGAGTGGCATTAAAAACACAATTAAGAATATTTTTATACCTTTAGAAAGGTCAATGACCCGAGCAGGAATCGAACCAGAGAACACTAACTCTGCAGACAAGATTACTAGCAACTACTAAGAAACGACATTCTCTATCAAATCAATTAAGATCTATTCACGTAGGCTGAGGCTACAGTAAGCAGCGACTTGCGATGCGACTGGAAGAGCGAAACGAAATAAACCTGGCATGGCTACATTATAAGCGTACCTAAATATAGCGTTAATATGGCGATGAAGTGGCTACACTACACGTGCTTCGAAACAAATCAGCAGAAGCGAAGTATAGTTATAATGTAGCCACTGTCATAATAAAGACTCAAATTGAATAGGTCATTTTTCTTTAAATGTGATCATTTCAAACATCGCGAGTTATTTTACGTATAATGTAGCCACTCTCATATTTAGTAGCACATTGAATTAGTCGTGGCAAGTGAAAAATTTTCTAATAGATTCGCTTCTATTTCGCTGATATGTTGATGTAGCCGATGCCATGGTCACAATAATTTTGTTTCTGTCACGTAAAGAAATCAAAGTTCGCTAGTAAAAACTCTACGTACAGTGTAGCCGTATACGTGAGCATTTGTTAAGTTGTTTTAAACGTTCATGTGTTGCAATTCGCGTCGCGGCTTAATGTAGCCTCAGCCGTACTCCTAACTGTAACAAATTACCTTCAAAACAATAATTCGAATCTACTTCTACACTAGACCATAAAAATCGGGCAACGAGGAAATAAGAATGGATTCGATCGCTGTAAATCTGTATCTCAATGTACATTTTATGCGTCCAGAGAGAAATCCATTAGTACACCACAAATATTTAATAACTGTGATGCACTGTGACAGCTATAGGTAGGTACCATAAACTTTTGCTTTCAAGGAATATAAAGAAAGACATTGATTGGTATTAACCATTTTCATTAAAATGATATCTGCGTGAAGCACCATATACACCGTCATATAAGTACACTTTATCAACATTATCACAGCCCACAATGTGACAATGTGAGCGTTGAATAACTTCTTGATATTTTTATTTTATGTAGGACCTACTCGTATACGTTTAACTGAAGTAAAATGAAATTTTAGTTGAAAATGGTTCTGACAAACACTTCGAAAATCAAACTAAGCCATCGCTTCATTAAATCCCCAAGGTGAACGGTTTTAAAGAAGAAGCGTTAAGAAACTCCCGAGATGCTTTTTTATATGCAGATATGTAAAAATATTCAAGTTTTTTGTCTTTTAAATACTCATTCAGTAGATACGTAAAAAACTTTTGTTAAGTCTAAACATTTGATGAAAGAAACAATCTAAAATACATATTTTTGGTGTAGATTCGTGATTGGGTTGATTTCTTTTATTTTATTTGTACAGGTTCATTTCAATAAGCCATGAACATAAATATTATTCGTTAACGTAGGTACACATTCTTAGTGCGACGACAGTGAACGTACAAAAACAGAATGCGTGTACCAAGTGTTTAAAATGCGTTAGACTTTAGGGCTGACAAACACTCACATAATAGGAATGTTAAACGATTTCAACTACCAATAATGGGATTCGATTGATTCAATTATCGCTACGTCAATGGATGGCCAATTGCTGTGATGATTGGAAACAAATTACAGCCAACATTCAATAAATTGTTATTCGGACTCCTTTTCATTGCACCTGATTCATAGTTTATGTACGACGTACATACATACATGTACATATGTATGTAAGTTACCTATCGTTTTATTTAAGTACGACGAATGAAATTTCGTTTTATAATATTTTCTTTCGATTACAAAAGTTTTTTTGTTGTTGTTGTTTCCTCGTTAAAAGAAGGTATGTGTGTAACAGCAATTAAATTAAATATTTCATGTCCCTACAGTAAAAACATTTCGATTATTTTGTAAACTGATCTACAGTATCTTTTTTTTAATACAACAACGTATGTTAAGAGCTCATGTTACGAATTTATATTACGTTACTAGCTTTTGCCCGCGGCTTCGCCCGCGTGGAATTCGTTTATATCGCGATCCGTGGAAGTGGGTGAGGGGGTAAATCTTTCATGTGGTGCAGATATTTCATACAAACTTTGATCCCCTATTTCAAGCCTTTAGGGGTTGATTTTTGAAAAAAAAGTACCTAGCCTGTGTGACTCTAGGTCTTCAACTATTTTCATTCTGAATTTCATCAAAATCGGATCAGTGGTTTAGCCGTGAAAACGTCACAGACAGACAGACAGAAAGACCTTCGCATTTATAATATTTGTATGGATTGAAACAAATTATACTTATTCTTGTAAAGTTTTGAAGTAAAACTATTAACCCACTTACTCCTACTAGGTGTTATAACACCAAATATTTTTCTAAAAGTTTACCCTCATTTTATCATTATTCAAAGACAAAAATAACAACAACTTTAGTTGTAATTGCACGTAGCATGTATCTGGTCATGATTAAGGGAAGTAAACACTTTTGATTTGTTGGTGTATTTTGTTATTATAGGATTTTGAATTGAACAGTAATAATAATTTGCAGGATGTGCTCTAAAACAAGAGTTTTTATGACACTAAAACTAATTGTTCATAACTTTATCGGGTATCATTTAAAACTACAGATCTTCAGTTATGTGTTTTGCCCTGTCTGCTATCATTTATCATATCATTATTTAAAAACATATTTAAAAATTATAATGATCCAAGACGTAAAATAGTTTCAGGAGTATCTGGGTTTAAACTGTGTGGTAAACCATTTCCTGACATTATGAGAAGAAATGCTGTTGATATTAATAGCGCTTATTTAAGTAAACAAAAATATGCGAAATAACTGGGCACGATTCTAGCTCACACTTTGTTAGCTACAATCGTACCTTGTAATTATAATTTATCTATTCAATCCTAAATGTTGCGCGAAGACAACCCTATCCCACCCATATACTTAGCGAAACTGCGCTACTGACAACGTACATTTTATACTAACATACATACAGACCATAGCGTCATTGCGTTCTTGTTTCCATATTGAAATCGGCCACGACGCTGCGCGCGCGCACCGAATTGTATACCTAGTTCGATGAAATCTTATCATACAACCTGTCAGGTGCAAGTAACTAAAAGGACATAATATATAGCCTAGATGCATGCACATTTTTATCAACTAAATATGTCTAAGATTACTGTTTGTAATTCATAATAATCTATTTTTAAATCACTTAACTCTCTGTCAGAAAAAGAAAAATTGAATGGTTACCTAATTGCCAAGCATGTAAAAATACATATAGCTCTATTTTATCATGTTATTTAGATACTCCAAACTCTTATTACTCTTATTCTGCATTTTAAGCAAATTATAATTATGGGTTCTAACAAAAATAAAATAAAGATTACATTACATTACCTAAAACCTACCTACCTACCTACCTTGTAGGTACAGTGGGCCAAGAAAGTGGTGTACCAGTTTTCATTTAGTTTCCTAGTCATCAAAAATTACATCAAAGTTCATAGGAAATATCATTGATAGAGACGCACAATAGTGACGTAAACCTAATTGTTAAGAATACGTACGTCATAGGTCACATTATAGGTGTAAGACATTTTAATCTTTATTAGAAACGGATAATGCATTAATTTGTGCAAAGAAGATTTAAATATTCTGAAGAAAAGCATAACAACTATTTCAGTTGACAAAATAATTCTTTTTAAAAAGAAAATTGACAATTGACATTTATTTAAATAAATATGAAAGTTATGTAATAAAAATTGGCTAAGTGCGAGTCGGACTCGCCCATGAAGGGTTCCGTAGCAGCATAATATAAAAAAAATTAGAGTAGATTGAATGAAAGGTAAATTGCGGTTTACGATTTATAATGTATTAAAAATACTACTTACTAGATCTCATCCAAAGCAATTTTCGGTGGAAGTTTACATGGCAACGCACATCATAATATATGTTTTTTAGTTTTATCATTCTCTTATTTTAGAAGTGACGGGGGGGGGCTCATATTTTACCACTTTGGGAGTGCATCTCGCGCAAAGTATTCAGTTCAGAAAAAAATGATGTTAGAAACCTCAGTATCATTTTTGACTACCTATTCATAGATATCCCACACGTATGAGTTTGATGTTTCAGTTCTAAGTATGGGGAACCCCCATAGTTTATTATTTTTTTCTATTTTTGTGTGAAAATCTTAATGCGGTTCACAAAATACCAAGTTTCCGATGTCAATGGTTCTATCAAGTTTAAACCATTTAAACTAAGAACAAAACAAATGTCACGTATTTATAAGTAATCGGATAAAGATGGCAATAAAAGTTGTCAGATCGATCTGCAAGCGAAACTAACCTATGAATCTGCAAACGGCATTCAACCTTAGAGTGGTACACCAATTCTTTGGCCGACCGTACATCAGATCATTCAAAATAACATTCGATTACCAAAAACCTTCAGTGGAAATTGTAAATCCAAACTTCGAGGGCTAACCAGCTCAGCCTTTGTGAAAAGATATCACTCTGTATTGAAACGGGAAATATAGGGAAATAGGAGAATTCGTGTAATCAGATATCGACCGGTAGGTACTTTCCAACAACTGTGGAATATCCTTGATATCTATCATTTACAATAATGACAAATTCTGGAACTTATACACCGCTAACCTACCTAGTTAATGTTCACAACATTTCATTATCATATGTACCTAGGTTCATTTTGGCGCCCTTATCTTTAATTCTTCGATAGGTTACACGTATACCTAAAATTCTTGGATTTAGGTATTTTTAGTAAGTACCTCTTCATTTACATGATCCCACTACCCGTTCAGTGTTAAGATATGACCTGCGCGGTTCAACGTCACCTTCATTCACCAGTTTAAACTCAGGAGAATTAAAGCTATCATAATTTCAGTCAAAGTAAGTGTACCTAAACCTAAGTCCATGATGCCTAACCTAAATGATAAAAGTCGTTGACCGGATAAACGTTGGTCTCGCCTGAGTCTCGAAGAAAGTAAGTTGTCACTTGTCTGAGCAATTCCAGCCGTATTGCAAGAAATGTCAAAACATCTCAATTCTAATTTTCTCCGATATAGATATGAGTTTTTTCCCCCAATGTACTGTAGGTAGTAGTATATTAGGTGTAGGTAGGTAGTATATTTTTATTACGTAGAGCATACGATTGGTAAAAACAAAGAAAATTAAGGTTTTTTTTTTTAAATTATCACGTTCAAATAGACAATTTAAGCCATTTTATTTATATGACATCATTCATTCAATGTTGCATTTAAAACCTGAATCACGAAAACACGTATGAAGCCGCGAAACAACTAGACTCCTTAAGTCTGTTTCGAGCAACAAAAACGGTCACGTTTCAAATATAATCCTAATGGAACTTTTACATTTACATGATAATGTTCACCCGACACTCATATGAAATTAAATTTCAGTGATGGAAGCTAATGTTGCCGCGTCATGCATTCTATAATCCCGTGCTCTGCAGTGCAGCGGTCGAACTGTGCTGATTGAAAATGGACCGATTTGTGCTCACCGTGCATTTTACTTGTGTATTGCTGAGCCCATCTACTGACATACTTCAATGCTTTTTATTAATCCGCATTTTACGTTAAGTAATTACCAATCCAGCCAGGAGTAAGTAAATGCGAAAGTTTATAATGTTTTGATCTGTTTACTAAATCGTACTTATACCAATTCATACCAAGTGCAAGTTTCTTATGCAAGTGTTGAAACTCCCAACATCGATGGTCGTCCTGTTCTTTTTATTTAATTACTGTGCTCACGAAGAATCTTGCAATATAAAAAATGCCATGACAATCGTGCCAGAACGGTTCATGCTACCTAATTTGTTTCAAAAGGCAATTTATAGTACTTTTTTCACTATACTAGTTATTTATTTATTTATTTATTTAGGCTTTATTGACCACCATAACATAAATATTACGGCACAAATGGCGAACTATACTAGTTATCTACCACTTTAAATTGTAAAATATTTTAGACAACGCTTTAGATAATATCTTTGATATAACGGGGGACGTTTAAAAAAATTGTGGCGCGCATGTTTGTAAGCCATTGACATAGTTGAGCAAGCTTCATAGAAATGTTTAATGAACCAGCAACAACTACCTAAACCATGCGAATCTGCCTAAGTATATTACCAATTTACTTAAAAAAATTAAGAAAAATTTACTAAACATAAAAAAGAATACTGCAACTAGATTTACTCCAATTATAAAAGAAACTTGGTGAAAATGCGCACCGTGCAACCTATAATCCCACGTCTTACAGCCAGTGATCGTGCTTCACTCCGAACTGATTGAAACCGTCCGATTTGTGCTAGCTACGCATTTCCTCTGTCTACTCCGGATTTACTCCACTGACGTGGTCTTACATGTGGAAATCTAGTTTTGAACATCGATTTGTGTGACTTAGCGTTTGATTGCGATTCCAAGTGCTGACATTCGCTTGTTAATTTAATATTAAATTATTGACAAATAAGTTCAAAGCTTCAAGTCACGCTGAATTTAATTTTCCCTCTGTAATGAACCAACGATTAGGTTTGGCAGAACTGAAATACATTACATTAATTTGAAGAAATGTCTCGTAAAATTATATACGTGATATATCATGCGCGGAATTCAACATAATATAAATGGCACTTTCACGTCGGGAACATTACCTATTCTGTGTCAAGGTGTTACGGGTCGGTAGCTCGGGACGTACGCGCCACCCCTTGCCTCACCTTTCCTTTTCGCTCGCAAACAATTATCATGGAATTTTAATCATGACAGCAAACAGAATCCATTTAGCGTCATGCAGAAATGGCGAAGGCGTCGGAAATCTGCGAGATGTCGCTTAAGTGGCAGATAATTTATTCCACATCCAGGAAATAGCGATGAACCGATCGAGTCCCCGAGACAACCCTTAATCCTTTGATGGATTCCACTCAGCAAACGACGGGGAAAATACCAAAAGAGTGTTCGCAACGAGAAAATAAGATAAAAACTTATCTTTTAGCGATTACATTGTATTTAACTTACGATCAGCTGTGTAATGGTCTCGGAGAGCACTTCACCTGTTCTACTTTCTATGATAAATAGACGATACGTTAGATGCATATTATATTGCTTGATGTCAACAAGTTCTAGATACAATTTCGTTTACTTTTTAACATGATAAATGATGGCATCAAAAATAAAAACTGTACATGCTTATCTTCACCAAAACATAACCAAAATGAATCCGCGAGGTATGGGGGCTTACGAAGAAACTATGTTGTTCAGAGAAAAGAACAGCAGATAAATGTACCTAGACCAAGTACCTAAAGTGATCGTCGACTAGCGTCCGGGAGCTTCCTATGCTCTCGCGTACATTATTCAGCCAATCACAACACTCCCCGACGAGTCAACGACCAGGCCAATCGCGGCGAGCACGATCTGCTCCAGTACTCGTCAACCGAAACAAATCGACATCATTCTTTCTTTTTTCTAGTCACGGATGCTGTCGCTTCGGTCGTCACACGAGGTAAAAGCGATTGCGTTTTTACGTCCGCAGTGCCAGTCGAATTAAATTAGTTTACAGACCATCTCGACGCGTGTGTTCAGCTGCGCTTTTCCAACCACCAAATTCCAACAACACGAACAAATGTAACGAAACATTTCACCGTAAAAGTTCAACGGAATTCATACTAGCACCAGACATTAAACGTAATGCCTCAGAAAAAACTTTCATAATGAACGCTAGCATTAATGAAATCCAGGTATTTAAAACTTCTTCACTCATTTTAACGAGTTGAAAGGGGAGACGAGCATTACTCAAAAGCGACCAGGTCTAGCACATCTAAAACGGGACGTGGAATTCCGCGTCGGAACGGTAAATCACATTTTTAAGTGCACTAGAAATTAGATGTGAGGTTATGCAATAACGCTCTACAGTTAGCGAGAATATATTTGAGTGAGAGCTTAAAGTGTACAGTGTGCGGCGGTTAGCCGTCGCAGACGTTCCGCTTGAGGTGAAGCGAGCCAGCGCGTGTGCACCGAGCATTACGAGCCGTCTAACAGTGCCCCCAGTGATTAACATAGCGGCACCGCATACTGGATAATAATTATAATATTTCGCTACCTATAAATAACAATGGATTAACAATGCGAGGAGCATGGACCGGTAAGATGCATGCGGTGGACGGCGGCCAAAAGTCAGTCAAGCGAGTAATGCGCGCTCGTCCCACCCCGGGATTAACAATTTGGTGAGCAGATTGTTTGCGGGGATACATTTCCGACAATGAATTAATTATACTAAAACGAAATATGTATAAATTCTGACAGGAATAAAGTGCACGCGAGGACCGTATTTCTGCCTTAGGCATTTTAGAGCCGCGCTAATTGCTATCAACAAACAAATATATTGCACGAATGGAATCAAACTGATTCGGCGTTTTGGTCGTTCATCACGCTACTGTCGCAGTATCGGGAAAACCTCAAATGGCATTAAACCACGTTAGGTGTTTTTATGCTTTAAACATTTCCGCCTTTTTAATCATAGTTGCGATGAATCCAATTTAATATGCATAGGAAATTTCTCTAATTATTTCTTCTGTGAGGAAATAATATGGTCCTTTAAGTGATCTATGATGCAATACAAATCTTAGACTTCATAGTCCACTGATACTACAAAGATATTATGATACAATATAATATAGTTATGGATACTATACGAGCTACATTATCTGTTATGATACTTCCAAAATGTAAATTTCCATTAATCCTACATATTTATTTATTTGGTCTCGTATATCAAGTATTCATTGTTATGAGACATCGTAATAGCTACACAGCATATCATCGTATACTACCGAGTTATTAGACGAATTATTCGCGCTCTGCTTACGCCAAATTATCTCTTCTCATATGGCTGAGACTTTACAAGCGTGAAGCTAGCATTAAACTTTCCGTCACATTATTACGTAAATAAATACTAATAGATATATCCTATAACAATCTATCCTACTTGAACCTATCTGTTATCTTCTAAAGAATAATTATGGTATACCTACTTAAATGATACTTAATCTAGGAAAGTGTTCAAAATGCTGAAACTACATCACAATACTAAACAAAAAACTAACACTTGGTAATATACTACACGTCAAACTATTGTTAACACAGAAAGAAACAGCTTAGTAAAAACGCAAACACAATTTAGAATGGGTCGCATGTAATGATTAAAAAATAAGAAGAAAAATCAGATGCTACTAAAACTAACAGATAGCAAAAGCTCCAATGTGATAGTTAAAAAACGCAATTGACAAAATATATCAGTGAGTACGAATTAGAAATTATCAAAAAATATAATTCTTCCGTTACTGAGTGCAAAGTGACTGACAGACGACGCACAGCCGCAACTACTGAACGCAAGAAGCTGTAGCATGCATGTTTTTTTGGAATTTTGAAATTCGCTTTTGAAAGAATGAAGAGAAATGAATTTTCTTAACGGGCAACGCCATGTGCGGGAACTAGTATTATCAATAAATAATCGCAGGAATATAATTAAAGGGCATAAACATGATACCAAAAATGTACACGAGGAAACTGTTATATTATATTAGGAGTCAGCAGAAAATTAGGGGCTTCGTTGGAAGGCAAGAAATGTTCCCGAGCGATCCAACCGCTACGCAAACATACGTCGTCATCAAAGGCAGACACTGTGTTATGAAAACAAGCAAGCGAGAACAACACAAACAAACACACGAAACAATTGATGAGAACTGAGAGAGGAGAGGAGGGCGCGGTCGGTTACGTAGGTGTTCATTACTTGATGAACAATTTCTTAAACACAAAAATATCATCACATACCTTTTGCACATCGCCGAAGGTGCTTTAAATAGAATTTGTTTACGCGAGTCCAAGTCCAAACACACAACTTTTTAATTGAAACGGAAATCTTTGAGATGAGTGAAAAGTTTCGTTTGATTTTAAAAATATAAAATAATTTGTATAACTGTAGGTTTATTTTTAGTAGGTTTACATTATCAAAAGCTGTTTTTTTTTTCTGAAAAAAAATAATTAATCAATCCATTCAATTGGAATGAATTTCAACCATATACATGACAATTGCGTCGCTCAAACATTTGAATAATTTTAAATTTTAAAATGATCAGGCCAAAAATATTTCTGTAAAAAACTAACTTAGGTATTACTTTTTAAGATTATGAAAAAGATATTAGTTTCGTAACTTTATTAAAGAATAATGAAAAGAAAATAAATAAGTTCTCACAAAGACATGCGCAATTTCATATTTAGATGAAATTTTTAGATTTAGAATCATGAAATAGTAAAAGTTTATCTAGGTAATCTAACAAAAGAAAAGAAGCTTAGAATATGCAAACAGGACAGATAAAGTAAAGCTGAAATGAAGCATGCACATGGAGTTCACTTATCGAAAAAGGATGTACCTACACACGGTACGTACAATTATGTCGCATATCGTGTCGCGAAATTGAGCCGTATATTTTAACGTGATAACGATAAATCGTACCGGTTAAACTAAGCAATTACTGTCGTGTGCTTTATTTCCTTGCAAATACTATTAACACACATTACACAAGTAGGAGGGTATTCATTTGTCAAACGTGTATACGACAGCTCTGAAACATCTGTTTTTATTACTGCCATAAATATAAACACTAATAGTAACAATAATTATTCTACTTTGTATGTTATTAGATCAAGAAATCAGATATAATGTTATGAGCATCTTCGATCAAAAATAATCATGACTTGTTTTATAGTTCGTTGAAACGAAACCTTGTGACTTGTGTGATGTAATTTGTTTGCTTCTGGACCGAATAGACTTGCCCGTAAAAAAAGTTTTCTTTATTATGAAAGTCACAAGAGGCACAATCTATTTTTGTTGCAGGAATAGTGTTATACGTACATTATACAAGAAGAGCCAGAGTAAGTAAATCCGATGTCCGTGAATAATATCAAGACCTTACCTGAAACAAAAAAAAAAAACAAAATTAGTGACAAATATAGCAATGGACAGTAAACTTAGAAGCAACTACGCCAAACCAAAACATTATGACTTCCCGCTGATTTTCTAAACTAAACATAATATTGTAGGTACAAATAAGGTACCATTAGAAGTGTATTATTCATCTGCTGAATATGTATCTACTACAGGTACTTCTTAACCATGTTAATTAAGTTGCTTAAAAACTTCAGTAATTTTATATAGATACATATTAAATTGACTACAACACCTTGATTGACACCAGTGCACCCGTTCTTTAAATGGGACTCTGTATTTTCGACAACAATAAATACAATGCCTGATAAATCTGATTATGACATCACGTAAAACGTCGATATCATAAATCCTTGATGTGGTCCTTGGAAAAGTGAATGATCGAGGGTGAATAGTGAAACACTCATCTCCTACTAGAGGTTGTCAAACGTCATTAGTAGCATCACTTTTGCCTTATTAATAGTCCACGTTAGTATCAATATGAAATAAATAAAAATTCTGAAGTCTACCCGTTTCTTTATAATATTAAACCTCCACGATTACTTTCTTGTAAGCAAAAAAACTTCACGTGAATTATTAAAGGTTCCATTAATAAAAAAGTATCCAGATTACTATCCAGCTAGTCGAGTCGTGCCCTCGTGCCTATTTTTGAAGTGTCAATTGCCACAAAACATTGAAACCACTTCCGTGGAATGGTCAAGGGAGCGGGCGGGCCAGTATAAGTAAACTAATTTGCGGCGGCCATTTCACAATATGGTGCACATTATAACGTCTCTTTATCGAGTCCATTTGGCCGTCGCACTCTTTTTAATAACGTGCTTTAATTTTATGCGCCTGTATCTCTGCGGTTTTATAGCTTAATTGGGGTTTTTCGTACTCAAGCCCGCGTTTTTATTATTAACTGCTTACGTAAGGAATGTATTTCTTCCGGTTTATTTGTACTACCGCTTTGCGGGAATCCCTTTTGTTTTCTGTTACATAATTATATTTTTTTATCTGTTACTCGTGTTTATTTTTCTGGATTAAAAGCACATTGTTTACTTTTCTCTACTTTTGAAATAAGTACCCGTGCCACGTTTTGGACCGATTGGATTAGTGAATAAGGTGTAAAATTACAAACAAACTCACTACAGTAAAATTTGACAAATAGTAATTCATTTATCAACTAAAATAATAATGATTTTCGGAGCTAGCAGTTTGGTTCACATAGCAACGCCATACGGAACACAAAGTGGGTGGAATAGTGGGCGATGGCTTGTTTGTTATGATAGTTTGTCTTTAGTCTCACTTAACAATCATGTTGTTATATTTTAAGATAAATATCTATTAAACAATAAAACAATACAAGGTTGTCGAATAAATAACATAACGCTGTCGCCTGTACTTAAGTGTGTAACTGCCCATTGATCATAATGTAACCAAAACTAAAGTAATGATCTGAAGCAATTCTTTATTCGTTCATACATGAAATACGAAATTATAATATACTTAAAATGCTAATCTCAACGGGTCTACATCACTATACACACATTGCAAAAAGTAATAAAAAATAATAGGTACTTACCTATAACAAAAAATTATATACCTCCCAGCATCGACAAAAAAAGATAATTCAAATGGTTTTATTAGATCAGTCTTAAATTAACGAACCCGAAACATAGAGCGATAAATGAACTCCAAAACGAAATAGCACACCATTGGGTAAATTTCGTACGAACGGAGATTTTTACTGCCCGAAACGGTACGAATGGTGCCCGAACGGCTTAATAATGAAAAGTTTGATTGCAGTATTTCACTGTTTACTTGCTCCCTGCGCAAATTATTATAATTATCGAAGCTTCCGAGCTATACGGTCAATTTGAGCCGAATGTTTGTACAGTTCTAATTAAATAACAGTCATTAAAATCAACGAGATAGTTGGCGTAAAATTAAATTCGCACTATTTGCAGCCTGCAGTGTGATGTGCATATGTTAACCCGATTGTACGTATTTGTATGTAAATTAGTTGAAATTAAATTGGTTACAATCTTATATTCGTCTCGAGCAATAACTTTTGCATGGCTTCGTTAATGAAAATACCTAGAGAATACTCTACCACGATGCTCCAGGGCGGATTGATGGAGTGTCTTTTTATTATTTATACACGGAACCGTTTGGCTAGAATATTTTTTCAAAAAATTGAATGATAAAGACGATCCACCATCCAATTATGAATGGGCAGAATAAAAAACCCTCGGACGAATCGTAGAAAGAAACCTCTCAAGTATGCGGTTATGTTGGATTATAAGTCAATGTCATGATATAATCGACTAAGGCAAGTGAAATTTGCCCTTAATTTGGAAGGAAGTGCGTTTCCCGTATGTTCCTATATCGTACTTCATTTATACAAGAACATTTTTACACCCTTTACACTAAGTTAAAGTAAAATTATTAGGAACAACTAAAGCTGATTTCATTATTATGACATCACATTACTTCGTACCTACCTAATGAGTAAAATTGGTGACAAATAAAGTTGTGGGCATCTCTATGCCAGCAAAAACAACCGAACAATCCGATTTTTACTATCAAAAAACATATAACTTAAAAACACAAATTAAATTCACAGTAAAATGGTTATAAAACAGCAATAAACCGTCAAACACTGAAGCCCCGCAGGCTGTTGTAATACTTCTTAAGAAGTGCAAAAGCTGTTTTCAAATTAATTTCCCAATCAAATGAACGAAACACTTGGCAGTTTATCACGCTTTATAAAAATTAAGGCTATTAATCATAATATTAGACAGCTATTGGCGGAGGGTTCGATTCGGGGGAAAGATATTTTCTTTATCGTAAATTGGGAAAAAGTATGTAAGTACCTATTTCATGATAAAAATTTCCTGTGAAGTTTTTAATTTTAATAATAAATGTGATTGATATTGAAAATCGTTTGTTCTTATTAATCTGAACTTTTATTTTTATATATTGAAATTATTAGCCTTTGTGATATTGAAATATGGGTACGCCTGGGTTGAACGCGTTGAACAGTGATCAGTTTTGATATCAGATATGAAACTTTTGATTTGTTATATGTACTTGTATTTATAATCTGTCAGCATAAAAATTTGCATACTCAAGTTCTATGTGGTCACTAAGAAATACAGTCCAAATGGTTGGAATGGTTGGTACAAATATTAGGCTTATCAAGAGGAAACCCGACCTCGATGATGTAGTACGTTTTTTGTGACGTCATACTTGTCTTTGTTAACCTAGCCATACACGATAGGGTGTAGGGCGCGTATGTTCAATAACTGCACGCATATACCTACCTATTATGTAGCTCAAAATTTAATAAGTTAAACTGTATAGTATAGGCTAGGCAACCCTATTAGGAACACCCTATATGTAGCTTTACGGGGTGTGATAGTGTGTGCGTTTATTGTTCACAACACAGATGTAATTTCGTTAATAGATGTTTTAGACGTTACTGAAGTATCTTCGATTCAACTCACGAGCTGGCGCCGTACGTACTTACCGTGTGTGAAGTGAAAGTGCATTCAGTTGTTGAATTGTGCTACTGCAAACATCCCAATCCGCTCGCCCCGGCAATCGGTACCTTTGGATCTATGAATAGGTATTTTACTGTCTCGGCCAACTCTTATTAAATCCATTCATCATCATCATCATCTCAGCCCACTATTGAGCACGGGTTCTTCTCACAATGAAAGTTGAGGCCATAATCTATGTATCACGCTGGCCAAGGGCGGATTGGAAGACTTCAGACGCCATTGAGTTTTGCGAAATCTCTGGCATGCAAGTTTCTTGACGATGTGACATAAGTATACGAGTAAGTGCTTAGAAGGCACATTACTCCGAATAGTCAGCGGTGCGTGCCCTTGGATTCGAACTCGGACCTTCCGAATAGGAGGCCGAATTCTTAACCATTAGGCTATCACTGAATACATTACAGGATAATTATAAAATCTTAACGCTTAAGACCCAAATCAACACCAAACCCTGATTGTGAAAATTAAATTGGTAACTACCTATAATTCTTAAATTAACTTTCTGAAATTCTAATGGTAACGCTATTTTGAATAATGCTAATGCTCCCGCATATTATTGTTTAAAGTTTAAGTAACTAATACAATTTGATGAACCAAGAAATCGCTCACTTATAATATCACTTTATTTTGTAATCGGTAAAAAACCAGATCAAATACAACGGAAGTTACGTTGACACACTGCACGGTACGAAGGTGTCGATATCAAACAATTTATTATACCTAGCCAATGACTATACGTGTGCTTTCGTCTGACAAGTGAAAGTGGATGCATTCAGTTGTACGTTGTACCGATACTGCGAATGCTCGCACTCGTATCTCGATCGTTCAATCGTTCATTCCGCACGATCGTGAGCGGACTGGCCAGGGCCCCGATTCTGCTAATTTAAAAACGCATAAATTGTATCTCGATTGACTAGTAATGACTAGTTATGACACATTTGGTATTCTGTTAATTATTTAACACCGATCGTGGTTCATTCGCTCTCACTCCGCTCTCAGTCAAATTGAAGGTCAATCGTCATGTTACTATTTGGTATTCTGCTCTTCAATTGTAAAAAAATTGTCGTTCGTTCTTAAACTGATTGGTATTCTGCTAACTTTTTGACGTTTATGTCAATGGTAAATAAATTTCAATTTTGTAATCGAAGTGTAATTGAACAACAATACCTCCGTAGCACTATATCTACTCGTATTACTGAGAAAAATTGTGAAGATGAGACAATCTCTCGTAAGTTTACGATGGCGTATTTTGTCAATTCTACTTTGTCAATAGTACTTTGTCAATTCTAGTGATCGCCGGCGCAGAAATTGGCAGCATCGAAAAGCCAAAGTACAATTAATGCGAGAGACTGCGTCCCTCTTTGGAGCGGGTGATTCGTCCTAGGGCTAATTCCGGCTGCCCCTCCAAGAAATCTAGCATGCTTGCAATTTGTACAAGTCTTATTTTTTCAACGAGTTCGCCCAAGAAAAACAGTAGGTACCTACACATTATTATCACACAGTATAATCGACGTTATTAATTTGGATCAACATTCACAAAGTTTTTTATTTATTGTAGTAATTCAAAATTCAAAGAATAGGTACTCACCAAAGATGTTTTAAATATCTAGATGGAACATCGAATCCGCGTAAATGTATCAAAAAATTGTAGCTAACTATTAGCCACGATATTTTTATCATTACGCTCACATAGACAATAGACGAACGGGTAAAACATCGGCTGCACGCACACATGCTTGATATTGTTGCCTTGTTTTTTTGTTTTCATTGTAGGGCGACGCTCAATCTAGATATTTAAAACATCAAAGGTACTCACGTACAAAACCGAATTCAAATATTCGTCTTTGTTATTTATCAAATTGACATTTGTCATTCCACTATTTTTGACAGGACAGCATATTTTACTTTTTAAATTTGGTCTGTCATAGATAATTATTGTCATATACAGCCGTCGTTTTGTAAATTAACTGATGTTATATTCAAGAATCATTCGATTACATAATTTATATTAATGATTACCGTACGAATACTCGTAATTTAATGTCAGGGACATACAAAATATTAATTTAAAATGTAACAATTATCAATTTTGTCCTATGAAGTCATGGTAGATTTATATTGGCAACATTGAAGATTTATATCATTGACATCCAAGTGAGATACAATTGAAACTATGATAAATTTTTAGCAGAATACCAAATTTGTTACAATGATTATTGTATTAAAATTCAATAGTACTTTTAATTGTAATTGCGCAAAAATTGTCTGAAATAGCAGAATCGGGGGGCAGGTGCCCTGTTCAATGGCACCTGTTACGTTTGTACCTGTTTTGTTGCTGTAATACTCGGTTACGATATTTGTTCCGAGACTTCCGAGAATCCGAGCGCGACAACTCAGAATTCAGCGAGCACGTTTCAATTATAGATACATAATTTAATTCAAGGTAGTGACGTTTTGAATTAAATTTTATCGATAAATTGTACCAATTAGCTCAGATCTGTGAGGAATTCGTACTAATTTACAGACACTTTATTTTTATAACGCGAAGGTGTAGGTAGGTGTTACTTCTAAATATAAACGACAAAAGTGTAGGCAATAGAAAATTTTAAATTGTTATTTTCGACGAAATATTTTCTTCATTCTACATTAATGAACGAAAACACATGCCTACCAGTTTATAATCATTAATAGGCTCCTATTATCATGATGAATGCTAATGAACACCTTATGAGTTATTTTAATGAAAATCATTAGGAATACTTCCAAGTTTCACATTATTATTAACTAGTAAATCCGCCCTCGCTTCGCTTCGGGAAACCAGTCCCTTAAAAATCTCTTTAAATTTTAACAAATTATGTTATTCCGATGTCTAAGTTATATTACTGCAAAGTTTCATAAAATTCCGTTCAGTAGTTTTTGCGTGAAAGAGCAACAAACACACACACACACTCACATACATCCTTACAAACTTTCGCATTTATAATATTAGTAGGATAACATGTATGCAACCAGCTAATCAAGTTATAATTCTTCTAGTTATGTAAACCCCAATAATATCCGTGTTACATAAATCTCCACAAAATAGACACCTTGTTGAGGTCGAAAAAGTAATAAATATGTAGAGCTACGAATATTTACACGTAAGCGTGTAACGACTAACCTTCTAAAATATTAAAACGACTCCCACATGAACATCTAACAAATCCCTGCTAATCGTAACCAAATTATCTTTAATCAATTCTACGAGCGCAGCGCCTGCTTAACCAACAGATGTTTCACTAAGCTGTTTTCCACGTTAACGGCTAAGCAGAAACAATTTGCAATGACACCGTGACGCGACATCCACGCACTTGAATGTAGCTTTCATGAGTGTCGGATGCAGACTCTCTCTGAGTATGCGGCGTGCAAATTAATGCTTTTCGTTGCATATAACATTACATACTCGTACCTCTAGCTCGCGGCACGCGTAGTGAAACATTCGCAACGCACCTAGAAACTATACGGGGAAAGAATGCAGTTTTGCGTACTTGCGTGTTTTACGAAACGCATGCTGTTTACATTTTGTTATCCGTTCGTTCTAGAAATATACTTAGTACGGGAATTTAAAACTTAGTCATCTTACGTCAGACTGCAGTTTAACTGTAAGCGCCATGCTTTAATCTTTATGTGAAACTGTGAAACGGCAAGGTGATATATAAGACTTGAAGCACTCCCAGAGTCCTCCTCCTTAGACTCCTCCAGAGACTCCTTTTACAATGTGGAGGGTACAGAGACCATTCATCCATCCATCCATCAGCCTTTTGATGTCCACTGTTGGACGTAGGCCTCCCCTAACTGGCGCCACCCTAACCGGTCCTGAGCCCGTTGAATCCAGCGGATGCCCGCCGTCTTCATCAGGTCGTCAGTCCACCTGGTCGGGGGGCGTCCTATGCTCCTTTTTCCGAGACGTGGTCTCCATTCGAGGACCTTTCTTCCCCAACGGTTGTCGGTCCTCCGAACTATATGGCCGGCCCATTGCCACTTCAGTCGGCTAATTCTCTGGGCTATGTCGGTTAACCGTGTTCGTCTACGGATCTCATCATTTCTGATTCGATCACGCAGAGAAATACCGAGCATAGCCCTCTCCATAGCCCGCTGAGCGACTCTGAGCTTGTGCATCAGACCAATAGTGAAGCACCACGTCTCGGAGCCGTATGTCATCACTGGCAACACACACTGCTCGAACACCTTCGACTTCAGGCACTGAGGTATTTTGGACGACAAGATATGACGCAGTTTCCCGAACAGAGACCATTATGGTACACAAAACACTTGACTGTCACTACTGACACTGCACAGCTGCCGCATACAAAATGAACATAACTAAGATAATTAAGATACTGAAAGTAGTCAATTAGAGATAATAAACGTACATAGTAACAGAATCCAAGCAAAACAGGTTAGCTGCTATGTAATAAAACTTATGAAAGCGTATACAGAAATCCACTTACCCACTAGCGAATTTAAACTAACCCGTAAGTAAGTGTATCATCCGTTGCTAGCTGAGAAAGAACTTTTTGGCTACAATGTAAGGCTAAATATATTTTATTTATAGAGAACGTAGGTAGCTTCTCGTTCTTCTAATGCATTAAGTCAACAGTTTCAGTGTGCCTACACAATGAATTCATGTTTTATACTACAGGTTGGTAGGTATCATCTTCAATAATCTAATGGAGTGAGTGATTCTAGTTTAAACGCGTAGGTACATCTATACCGTTACAAAGTTGAAGACCTTGAATCATAACATCGGGTTATATAGGAGTTTACAGATATGGCGTTAGACGTTAACATGTCTGTTTTAATTAGTATATTTCTTAAATTTACCATCTAGAAATGCACTTAACAGGTGAATTACACCTAATCTTTTAGCGAAGATTTCGCACCATCCTTGAAAAATTAAGGTTACAGCAGTTGTCATCTACCCATATATAGGCATTGGCGAGACACGTAATATTAATTTGTCTGATATTTATTGCCTGCTGAACATAGGCCTTTTCTAATTGGCACCATTCAGACGAGGCCCTCGGAAATCAACATTAAGTCTTCCGACATATTAGACTTTACTTTCTCGAAGGAGAGTTTGGAGTAAGGTTTTGGGATGGAAAATATTTTGGTGGTTGTTTGTAACTTGGTATATAAGTTTTCTTCGTGTAACTGTATGGTCCTAAGTGGAAGCGAGGGAGCTGCCATTTGCTTGAAAATAGTACCATCATACGAGTTTGCTCGCAAATTGATGAGATCTAAATTAATCTTAAATCGTTAATAATAGAGTTCTGCAAAGTAACGCCTGTTGCAATTAATAACCAACTTAATCTTCATTTTCAATATAATTTTATACAAAGCTCCAAAAGCTCAGTACACAAACGCCCTAAGCCTAGAGCCTGAACGACGCGATTATCTAGTATTCTGATTACACAGTTACCAGGAAACGCCCGCAGAAGTTAACATTAAAGTCGAGTTTGAACTCGACTAGTCTCGTTGTTGAAATTGTCGAACCGCTACTGTTTTAGTTCGTCGAAATTAGTTGTAGATAGAATATCATTTACGTAGAGCAGTTTCATTATCCATTGTGAGAAGCGAATTTCGGGGACTAGCGTTGTAATACGCCGTAATAATTGTTATATCATGCTAGCAAAGCTGACATCGTTCTGTCTGTGTATTTATATAAATCTATACTTAATATGCTTTAATCCTGTACTGTCAAGATTTCTGGTAGGACTTTCTTGTACACTTATGTGTCTAATAGGGTCTTTCTACATAGATAATAAGTACTTTTTCTATAAATGTATACTAACAACTGAACTATACGAGTACTAACAAGGCAAATGACATAAATTGGTTACAAACTACATATTCCAAAATGACAAATTGCAAAATACAATCACGCCACTCCGATGATTACCATAATATAAAATATGCTGAACGCTTCCTCGATATGAACTTCCTATGAAAATTGGCGCTAAATAACTAGTAAGTGAAACCCTCCCCGGATAGTGCATAAGGTTACCATCTAAAATTTTAAAATTCCGGACAAATAAAAAAAATCATAGGTTTCTTAAAAATCTGGACTCATTAGTAGGAAAATCTTAATTTTTTTTCAGCTTGGGTAGGTATTTCAATTAAATGCTGTAGATCCATTGTTTTGAGTTATGGTTAGAGCCTAGGTTTTTCATAGGTTAGTCCCACCGCCCGCCACAGGAGGTAGGTACCTAGTTTCATTTGCAACCACCTGTCATGAAATTATTTTAACAGCAATTGTGCTGGTTGCAGTGGGTGTAAAGTAGGGCCATTTTAATAGGCCACATTTGACAACTGTTTGTCTTTGCTTTATAGTGAGGGTAACCTGCTGAAAAACATCGATTAATTTAATTAATCGATAAGGACTTCAAACATCTGTAAATTGAATGTGATTGTTATAAAAACTATTTTAATGACCGCACAGTTCAAACAATGCGTCTAATAATGGCGCGAAATTAAATCATGACTTTTTTGTAACATTTCACGTTTCTGGATACTGGCTTTGAGTCAGACGTTATTTAATTAAATAAATGATTACGTATTTTTTGGCCTAAAATGTAAGAAAATGAATTCTGTTCCCATTAAAATATATTTTATTTTGTAATCATGAAATACTTTTTGACGATTAGTTCGACTTCTCGAATTCAACTTATCTACTGATCTGTTTCTTTTGGTACTCTCCCTAATGTTTAAAAAGAAAAAGAGTTCACTGACGTAACTTTGTAACGACGTCAGTTCCTTACTTTAAAAGTGTAAAAATTTTAACAATATCTAGTACGGAATATTAAATAATATGGAGTGCCTCCCTTACAAGGTTACTTTGTAAAATTTTGACGAACTGTCAAATGTGGCCTATTAAAATGGCCCTACTATAGATCTTGTTACACTTTTTTAAAAGGAACGTCATAATTTTTAAGATTAGCAAGACACATGTAACACATCATTACCAATTGGACTATTAGTATTACAAACAAAAACTAACAGAACTATCACTAACAACTAACGTTCTTTATAATACACTTTGCTAGCTGTACTCTGTAACAGCCAAAACTAACACGTCCCGGCAACTCCAAACGCCTGGCAACCCTTACGCAGCTCACCAAACAAGTAACATTTAATATTACCCAGTGAGGGTGGTGATCCTCACTAAAGGGGATCGCCTGGCAGGTGAGTTCGCATATGCCCTCTTTAAATGCCAACGACCCCGGGGCAATAAAACATACACCTTTTATTGATAATGTAACAGGAGGCGAGTGACTATCGCTGTATTACAAAAATGCCGTAGTCCGCTTTGCTATCGAATTACTATCGCACCTATCTAAACAGCTGACGGTGCAAATGCGATCGTGATAATTAAATGTATTATAATCTGGCCGCGCTAACTATGCGTTCCTGACACAATATGTCAATTCGTCATGACTAGTGATGTACAATAAATAACATTATGCGTTGTAACAAATAACAATAACAACATGCATTCATTATGCATAATATTTATTCAATTTATATGTTGTTATTTTTATAGGAATTATGTTTCAATATATTCAATAAATATTCGTCATGTAAATAAAATTTTAAGGAATCAATTAATTGAATTGAATCATAATTTCTGAATGTAATCAAGAGAAAAAAATTAAAATGTTTTATTTATTTATTTTATTTTCATTTGATTCACCTGAGTGATATTATAACACAAATTTTCCTAAGCTATGTTTGGGTGTACCATTATTACAATAATATTAACTTTATTGAATACTTAGTAGGTACATTATTTATATAATATATTATAAAATTATTAAATTATATTAAGATTACAAAAATATTTGATTACAATTGCCTTGTTATTCTGTCAAATCACTACAAAAACAAAAAGTTGATATAACATGGACATAACCTTGAAAGAGCGCCGTTTGACGTGGTTTTCTTTTAAAAGGTATTGTTTTTATATTTGTTATTTAAGTATTTGTAATAATTTTAGCCCAAGATTAATATATTTATTGTAAGTTGGCATAATTATTCGATTTATTGTTTGATTTTAATGTTATCACTCGTTAATAAGGCAATTAAAAGATATAAAAAAAAAATTGTCAATTAATTGTACGCCAGTTCAAAGTTACATCGCCCTGTCGATCGCGATCCTTCAGAGACGCATTCTTAGCACGGCCAGACCATAGTTAGGTACGTGTGTATTCTTTTTTGTTACACCTTATTTCTTCCCTGCTCATTATACTCGTAATAATTTTTAATTAACTATTTAGAATGTATTGTATCATAATTTATCTTATTGAATGTGCGTAATTATTCAACGTACATAATACCTAAGTAGGCATTTCAAATATTGTACTATTCGTATTTTAAAACTACAGTACTAAAATAAA
This sequence comes from Hesperia comma, assembly GCA_905404135.1. Lineage (NCBI taxonomy): Eukaryota > Metazoa > Arthropoda > Insecta > Lepidoptera > Hesperiidae > Hesperia > Hesperia comma. The sequence goes on along the minus strand of FR990025.1, from coordinate 7,872,651 downwards.
TATTCTACTGCTCTAGAATTCTTTAGGATATAAGACAATACCTACACTTAAAACCAGAGTGAGTTTTTATGGTTTTAATCTACTCCTACAATAAATCGAATTTGAGACTTGATCTCGCCCATATAGGCATTTCAAAGTGACTCATAAAAATATCCACATATACCTAACTTAAATAAAATTCACCATAAAACATCCACTAACAAACGTCTAAAATATTACCAGCAATATTCAGTTTGTTTTAGGTTCGGTGACGGTGGAAGTATTTCCCGGGGGCTACGCCACGGTCGCAGAAACATCATAATGTCTAATCAACTAATTCGCCATGTAACATTAGCGCTAATATAAACACACGGTCTCGCGTTGTTTGCTGGCGGTGCACATGTCGTATTGCCTGCGAGTGAGCGAACGAAGTTATCTTTATTATATTTTCCCCTTCCACAGTCAGCGCCTTGACAACCTTAATAAACGCGAGATAAGGAGATTTCGTACTTAAACCTCCTACGACTACATGTTTAATGAAGACTGGTAGTTATGTTGTTAATCGAGCAACCGAAGCTTCAAACAAAGCGTTAAGTTGGTATTAAACACGCCAGGCGATAACAGCGGATTGCCGTGGAAATCAAAAATTTCGAAATAAATTTCAGTTATATTTTATTTAGTCTGTTAGTGATTATTGATTATACATAATTATATCTTAAGATTTAAGGACATCAAATTCACGACATCATATTTTTGTTTGGTCACAACATTAATGACCCATTACTGACGGGTTACTCCTCACTATTGAGGAGGCCTGGACCACGCTGGAGGATTGATGGAGGGATATTTTGTTTACATAAATTGAATTCTGTGTCGTTTTACAAAAGGACAATATCATAATATAATCATAATCATAATTTATATTATAAAATGTTGAAAAAATACTGATCTAATCTTTCTCAAAGTCTATTATGTTATAATAAATCAACATCACATAATACAAAACTCAGGAGGCCAGCTTGTGTAACATAAAACATACCCAAGGAAATAAATATACAAACAACTACGAACAACGATATTGTATGTGAAATACGAATTTACACGTGTCACACGTCGGTAGTCCATTCGCATACAATGTCGTTGTCAAATCAAGAATGAATATTTACTAAGTTTTACGCTTTAACATCGACGCAGCTACATAGACACTTACCATCAGGGAGGTATGGCCTCAACTGATTAATAGCTCGCTGCAGAGGCCTCTCATAGTTCAAGAGGCCTACAGCTTAGTACATCACGCTGGTTAATGACTAATCTATGCGTCGGAAGTTTGTATGCTGTACAAAGGCATGCTGCTGTCAAACAATCGGGCCCGACGGTTTACATGCCGAAACTTGGAAACGGTCAATTTTGTCACTAGCTGTCACCCATATAAACTACTGACCCCGGTCGCAGTTGATTAACTCGTTTGATCATTAAGGTTAACACAACCCACCACGTTATCCCACTATAACCACTCACCCTTCCACCAATGTATGGCTTCACCATCAGGGGTTAAAATAACGCATTAACCTATAATAATTATTTGAGTCGAAAAATTAGAGCATAAGCTAACGATCTCCCAATTAAAAACACACAGCTACTATTTACCTAGTAAAATCATTCTCGTTCAAGTTTCAATCCGTTACTCGTTAGCAGTCAAACGTTGATCTAAACTGGAGAAATCTTTGCGAGTGTTAATTTGCAGTTAACTGATGAAAAGCAAACACGGGTAATTATTCAAACATAAGAGCAAATTGTGTCAGATTTTTGTTTATACGGAATAATGTTTAGTCATTATAAATGCATACCTCTAATATCGTTTTCACGGTACACATTATTTAAGTACCTAACGAAAACTTTTTTGGTAAGTCACATACATGGCATACCTACCTATAATAAGAATGAAGTAATGATAATAAATTTTTAGATAAATACTTAAGGTTTATGATAATAAACTGTTTATATACCAGTTTAAAAATACTAGAAAAGCCATTTAGATGAAGTCCGTACAATATAAGCCACTAGAAAGTTTTACAAAGTATAGTGCTCTCTTCTAACTCTGAAATATTACCTATCGAGGCCACGCTGTTTACTTAGATATTTATTACATAGATATTTACTATATACTTGCGAAAACGGTGTACTTTGCACATTATTTATTTTATTGTAGAGTTAACTTTTGTCTTGACACATTGAAATAAACGGCACTTAAGGGGACTTGTTTCGTTTTTCAAATTAATAATAACATAACTTGAGAAGCAGTGATAGCCTAGTGATTTAGACTGTGCGGTGGTAACCTAGTGGTTTAGAATTCGGTCCCTACTCGAGGAGTCCGGGTTCGAATCCCAGTGCACGCACCACTGACTTTTCGGAATTATGTATGTTTTAAGCATTTAAATGTCACTCGATATAACGGTGAAGGAGAACATCGAGACGAAACCCGCATGGCGGAGAGTTCGCAAAACTCAAAGGCCTGTGAAGTTTGCCAATCCGCATCACGCTTGGCCAGCGTGGCGGACTACCTACAGCTTTAAAATCTTCTCATTCTAAAAAAATACCCGTGCGCAGCAGTGGGACAGTTATGGGGTGCGATGATGATGAAAATGAGAAGCATCCCGTACTACGAGAAAACAAATATAATAATAATGCTTACAGATGTTTCAGATTAAAGTCTCCCAACAAAAATATCCCGCCGCTGAAACTTCGTCCATTTAACGGGTGCCGGAAGCTCGTGGCCGTTAATTAATAACTCAGTTAAGCCCCTACTAAGGCTTAACACATCAGGCTCGGCCTGCAACTTCCGGTCAAATCCCGCGCCTCAACCCGCTAGCACTTCCGGTCACCGAAACTCGGACGGGGTTACAGCTGCCAAATACTCGTATAGTTAAAACCACGTTAAAACCATAACACTTTATGGTATGCTTAATGCGATGAACAATGTTCGCAAAAAATGACAACCCACTTAATCCGACACAAAACAAACGTGGCCGCATTAAGAAATTAAACAAAAAATAAGTCGTGGACGCGGCTTAAGTATCTCGCGCTTTTTCTTGAGTTTCACTCAGAAAAACTGGGTTCCAAATAAAAAGTTCTGTAATAATTTCATTCTGACGCATAAAATAAAATAATTAATCAAAAAGTTTCTTAGAGTCGCAATTTCACTAATATTAGCGCTAAATTAATAACCTTTTAATTAAGGTTATAAAGAATAAAATAATTGCACAATTCCCAGCTGATGGTAAGTAACATTCGATATAAAACGTTTTATTTTTATAACGGTTACCTGTTTCAATAAAATTTAACGTTTGAAATATTTCACACGGCATTTAAGCGTTCTAATTAATGTCAAGGTGGTTCCGTTGACGATTTTTGTTACGTTTCTAGAGTGCCGAGTTGAGACAAATCATGTGTGAAAATGTGAGACAGTTATGATCTTTTGTAAAGATACAGAAATATAAACAACTCATGTTGTAATGTAACATACACATTGTAAGAAAAATGTAAACAACGTCAGTGATATAAATTGAAACTGACAATAAATTTATTACACAGTTGTGATATTAGATTTAGGAGTGTTGTTGAAATTAGTGTTACTACGAATTAGTGTCCCAATAATCCCTGGGATTTTTATTCTTCTTTTCACTACCCCATTCATTTCACTTCACTCTCCGGTCATAATATTTTTATTTTTGGGATATAAAAGTTGCTTTTTGAAAAATCTTAGTGGCATTTTCTTATCACTGGCTTCCTTAGATGACTAAGATTCGCAGGACGTTACATATAAAAACAATTGATTATAATTATTATTAACATCTTTCTGGAAGACGTAGAGCATAGTGCGGTCAAAGCAAAAACTCGCGGCCGCTCTGAGAATCTGCGGTTTGGTACGCCGCATCCGAGCCCTCGACCCAATAGTTTAACACCGCCGACTGTACTCAAGTATTTACTATATTCACTTGATTTATTAATCACTAATTGTAGTACTAAAACATACAGATGAACAAAGTAGTTACAAAAGTGGTTTTCTTGTCGGTTGAAACAGAGGAGAGTGATGAAACGGCAAATGGTAAAGTTGTAAAACTTGTAAAACATAATGCATGAAAACCACAAGACTCCGAGGCTTTGTTGATGTGGTGAATTAAGGTAGATCAGCGTAGATAACAACGGTAAATATGCGACGACGGATCTTAATGTACCTACAACATGGTAGCTTTATGGAGTGTAAGTATTAAATCTGTAGATTGGTTAAAAGGTTTTGAATAAAATTTATACCCGCAATTGACGAGAAAAAGATAACTCACAGACTACGGTAAAAAACTTAAACATGTTTATAGGGTTTTTCATAAACAATATAGGTAATGAATACCCACTCATAGGTGTATGAAAAATATTAATATATTAGTTTCATAATATTATTAGTTCTAATATTCATCACAGCATGCTTATAAGGCTCATGCTATAAATCCTATTGATAAAGAAATATCAGTGCAAAGCAAAAAAGGGAACATGATTACCATTCGGTGTCTATTAACGCAGAAACGACCGCAAAGGCTCGTTAACCCAGACCCGTTAACCGTAAGTTTAACGTGACATTGTAGGAACAAATTTCGCTCGCAATCATAGTTACAACTGACGACCCCGACAGAACCTAATCAAATATGGACGAGGCCTGCGCCAGGTGAGAGCTCGCAGGTGCATGACAGTACTCTTTCGTCCTTTTCACTCCAAAGGGCAAGTCGGACACCGGTATAGCTGCGTCTCACGTTGACATAACGCTTTTTTCCCTCTGATATAACGTTTTTTTCGGAGCAGATACGTAGATGTACGGGTTGATGTACTGCGGTCTTATTTGACTTTTCATCCGTCCGTGTCATGCATTTAAAAAAAATTGGCTTTTGAGTTAGTTGGTTGTATTGTCGTTTTGCCTCGCTCCAGTTTTCGCGCGGTTGTTTGTTCCGTGTATTCGTATGGTAAATAGGGGAGCCTGGAAGTTTTTATGTTAATTGAGTTTATCTACTTAAAACTTGGATTACAGATTTCCAACGCCAGATGGTTCATCTTTTTGGAAATATTTTCCCTTTTAGTTTCCATATTTAGCGCTAGTGAAGGTTTTGTAAGTGTAGCTTCTATGTTAACCCTATGATATGATGCCCCACTAACGTATTTACAATGCTACTGTAAATATTTATAATGCACTTACTTATGAGTCAGAAAAATGAATATTACCCACATAACTCCTGTGACCTATACGTATGATGAAATAAACTAATTATCTTAATTGATCCTCTTAAGAATGGGGTCGAGATGGAGAGTGCTGGCTTTATTAAATTAGACAAGCTTTATTATGTTAATAGCCGGTAAACAAGTCGACAAGTCGACTTATGGTAAGTGATACCAAATGCATCACTGATGCATTGTCGACCTAAACAGAAGAGATTCAACAATGTCAGAACCTGATTCAAAACATAAGAAATTACAGACACTTATCTCATAACTTTCACGAACAACAGGTGAATACGCTTAATTATGTAAGTAGGGTTCAAAATAATCTTTACCCAAGCTGAATGATATCACTGAAAGCAACTTTGTGTTTCCACAACAAGGATATTGGGCCAACGACGCTTATAAATGAGGCGTTCCGTCTCAGTCGTGGGTACCACCAATACAATACATACAATACATTGCTATAGATGACCTTTCAGATGTGGTTCTGCTACATATTTTGTTTTCTAACTAAGAGAAGATTTTGCACCTCTAGGAAATGCTTATCAAATCTAAAAACTTTTCCTAAAGCAGCAATTCGGTGCCTTCAATAGTTTGGCTGACCTCATAGAGAATCTTGAAAACAGCGTCAACTTCCGGTTCCAATAACCTACTGAATCTACACCATCCAAAGAAATACTCAGCATACACACACGCAAAATTTATATATTATAATTATTTGTTACTTGTTTATTTGTTCCCGCCACTATATTCAAGGCTCCCGAATAAGCGTACCTAAGTAATTACTAGTAGGTATTCGAAAAGATTACATAATTCACCTACCTAGCTTTAGAACAATTTACGAGTAGGTACTAAGCTAGCTAATCTCACAATGCTTTTAAATATGGCAATATTCAGATCAATATTTTTAGATAGATATGCATAGCTAATTCTGTCGACAGCACAGGTGGGCTATAACGTGACAACCCAGCGTAGCACAAAAAGCTCGATAAATGTTTCATAGATAAAACAAACGATAAGCTATCAACGGATCAATAAATCGTTGGTTTTATTCTGCAATAGCTTTATGCAGAGACCGGCTCTTTCGGCGTCTATATGAAAATATTGCTTATCTCATGCGGTTCATGAAAAAAATTAAGGGTGCAGCTTTAGATTTTATTAGGTTTTATTAATGAACCTGTAACAGTAATTTAATTGTCACTTGCTATAACGGTGAAAAAAATCCATCGTGAGGTAACCTGCATGTCAGAGTTCGCAAAAAATCAAAGGTGTGTGAAATCTGACAATCTACACTGGGCCAGCGTGGTTTACTATGGCGTTAACTTCTTCATTCTGATACGAGACCTGTGCTCAATAGTAAGCTATGATTCTTCATAATACACATCAATTCTTTTTGATATTTCTCAGTACACTATTTAAAACCGTAACCTAGCATTTAATTATTTATTACTTCTTGTTGTTATAGGTAAGACTTCAGGTAGGTAGCAAAAGCTTTTACTTTTTCAAAAGTAATTCCCGATTGTTTACGGCACCTCTTCCATGGGGTCAAGATCTCTCATTTCAATAAATATGTAGATGCACAAGTCCGCGTGAAACGGAGCGAGCTAAATAATTGTAACGATTTATTCACACTGTCTAATTAACTGGCGGGAACTCTCGTATTTCAGACACTCCGATGTACATACATCAGTCGCAAATGACGTTTCTTACCGAGAAACTAGGTGAAATTGCAAATATAAATTTACTACTATGAGTCTGAATATAAGTAGGTAATAGAAAATGTCATGTTAACACGCATGTTTTTGATAGCGTGTTACGATACGGACACATTAGATAAGTACATAAATAAAAGACAGGCAAATGTCAAACTACTTGTTAAAGTTGAATTATTCATTTACGAAAATCTGTTTTCCCATTAAACAAAATTTCAGTTAAGACAATGCTTATTTGAAATATTTATTACCTACCTTCCAAGAAGTTCCGAGTAGATTTTATTTATTATAACATAATGATAATAGTGAGTAATTAAACGGGAATTAAATTGGAATAAAGAAAAAATGAGGCTCTCTTATTAAATAATGTAATCTGGGAAACGGCTTAAGATTAATCAAAACAGAGACTTAACATATTTTACTGTACCGGCAACATATTTAATTTTATTAAGGATCTTCTTTAATAACCTTTCAACTCTATTAGAATATCAAAGAAATCTTATAAAGGTTATTAACTATTTATAAAATGGACAAAGAACTGAAATAACCCCTGTAATAACAATTCCTTTTACCCTTTACGAGCGGCTACTAAATTATACTGTCACGAATATAATATTTTTTCCGTATCAGCCGAAAAAATGTCATAAATGTGGACACGTCACTTGCATATTATATGAGCGCGTCTGAAATATTGTTAGCGTTGATAATGGGGGAATCGCGTGTGGCCGCACCCTTACTCCGGACGTTATGCCACACCTTTAGAATACACCGTTGTTTAGTATGAAATGAGGCTCCAAAAATGCAACTAATGAATGTGTTAATTAAAATGTATGTCGTCATAGGCCGCAATTAGATTAATGATGCACACGTAATAGATTTATTTATTACATTGCCGACAGTGCGATTCAAGTTGTGTAATACGTTCTCGCGTTGACGATTTAGAATCCAATTCATTGCATTGATCAACGTTTAAAAAAGTGGCCTTGTTACTTTTGGCCTCAGTACCTATAAGTGTTAGGCCACAGTTACATTAAGTGACTTAGAATTACTAAATGACAGCTCTATTTTAGTAACATAATTGTCCGTTCATTCAGTAATCCGCGAATAAGAAAGTATCTCATGATCTGTTGGTGATAGGGCACTGTAATTAATGTAGAGAGAAACGAATCTTTTTATTCTATTACTCATGTACCTACTTTATTCACAGATTTTCAAAATCAGAATCACTTAAATAAATATCTTGTGAATATTCGATGAAGGAAATAAATATTAAATGGTGTAGCTCAAAACATTTTTCGGAAACCTGATCAAAATCTTATTTTAAAACATTAACCAATTCACTGAATGAACAGTTTATAGATTCACGTCCCGACAACCTTTAACAAACTGTCATTTCAAAATAAGATGAGGAATTAGTGAGTAAGCCAGACTAATAAGTAACTAGTAAGTAAGACTGCAAACATCTAAAAGGAGGAAACTGCGGGATTTTCGAAGCGGATAGTTTCTCAAAGGAACCCAATGTCTTTAACGGAAACATATTAACTTCCGCACTTACCTTAAGCTCGGACTGACTAGTTTTCAAAGTTTGATGACGAAAACGGTGATGAAAAGGGATGATTTATCTAATCAAATAAGTTTTTGATACACCTACTGATATTACTAGGGCGACCAACTCAAATTTTAAGTCCGGACAATTTGCTGTTATAATACGATCAGAATATTTAGGTTAGGTGTAGTTGTTTAAAATTGAATAAGTTTATAGAACGCTTATTTCACTTCCACTTTTTCATCCAGCTTTTTAAATATCTGACCAAATGAAAAAGCCGGTCAAGAGGACAAAGGCCCGGATAAATATACTCGGGCAAATTCGAACATCCGGTAACCTTTACACCTACAATACAAAAAGAAGCGTTACATTGATAGTTCACAGCCATTTCCAATGTTTGTGTTTTCTTATAAGTACTTACGTATTTCATCTCTCTTTAAAAATAGCTTACATGAATATTGTGATACTAACACCAAAATATTTGAATCTTGTCCTAATAGAGTATTTTTAAGACATATTATCATTTTATAAATGATTGCCGTAAGTATTATTCCACAATTTTTTACCTTGTGTAATATGACATCATTTAATGTTAATGTCTAACGCAATGAGAAACGGAAGGGAACAGTTATCACATCCTTTATTAGTGTTGTAATATTGAAACAACGAACGGTTTTGCACAATGATTAAAGTGATATTACTTGTAATAATGATACAATAATACAAGTTCATAATTATTTGAGACATTTTAATGATCTTGCATTATAGGATATTGACTTTCAAAGAGGCACCAGATTGTTGATAATGTCTACCATAATAATAGCAGTAATTTTCTGATACTGTACACACTGTTTACAGTGCATAGCAATATTAATTCATTTTTTGGTAATTTAAATCAGAGTTATCAATGTCTTTATGACTAGCTAATGATGCTGTTGCTATAAAAATAGTTTCAACAAATGAAAACGCTTAAATTACATCGTCAAATGCAATGCGCATCAATAAATATAACAATTTATTTTTCCACGTGATCTATCAACATAATATTGGCAAATTCTTTATTTATGTAGTGCCTATATTTAACGAAAACTGACCCTAAATCTAGCCGGCCGAGTAAACCATAAGTCGGTCCCAGTATTTGGGCTAGCCGCCAGCCGCCGTATATTCCTGTAGTGACCTTTTCCCCTGGTTTATGGCTATCATCTTATAACTTACACCAGGTATGACAGGTTAATGTGCTTACTGAAACACCTCTTGGTTATAAAATAGATAGTTATATGACTTTCTTGGGTGCGAATTGCTGCGAACGACCATTTGAGAGAATATTGCAACAGTTTGACCTGAAGGTAAACATTCCGTGCAAAAAATATTCTTAAAACATAAGTGCTGCCACCAAGTATTTTTTGATTTTTATTTCCCAAAATAATGACAACATATAACGCCTGGATGACCTGGATGAAATGACTCCATTCAAAACAAGTGTACCTACCTATGGTCTAATGCGGTAGTGTAATATTATTAAACAAGACCATAAACATGACGCATAAATTTAAAAAACACGATAGTAATCCATCGATAACATAGTTTATTGGCCTTAACTAATAACTTTCAGCTTTGCCGACCTTGAGATGCGGCTTGCATACCTACCTACCTACTTCTAAACGTAACTCTTTTGTTTTACAATGTAGCGCAAATTGAGCTAACATTTTAAAACGCTTTAAGGCCATAGAGATTGAAATCGAAATTGAATTAAGTATGCAGTCACTTGTTTCTCACTATTGTGCTAAATCATTCACCTGTACTGTAGTATCGAGACTCACGGGCTATAAGGTTTATAGTCTTTTAACACTTATTTTGTTAAATAAATTATTTAAACCTAATTAATAAAAATCAAACAATGTCAACAATGTTTCAAATTTAACACATTAATGTCAAGTGGCTCTAAATGGTTCGGGTAATATTACACACGGTCCTGCACGCTAGTTATGTTAACTAGAACTTGGCTTGACACACCTCCTGCGTGTCTAGATAATAATGTTTGACTATTTAAGCTAGGTATGTATATCCCAATGTAGTAATGTGTTTCTAGCCACTTTGTTTATTAGAGATTTTGAAATAATTTTAATTGGGCAGTCATTCGGACTAAGTTGGTAAAAACATACAAAAAATTGATTTGTCTTTTCATCATGTTCAATTTCTCTGACAGAGTTCAAGTTCTTGTAATATATTACTTATCTTTTTACGAAATGACAGGTAGTAAAGTGATAAACAACCAATCAGAAATATACGTAATATTAAATTTTCTAGCATATATATTTTTTATTTTGTGTCCTTATTATACTTAACTTGCACAACAACGTTATTTTAAAATACAACCAGCAATGAAACATTTTTCCAGGAATCCACGACCGCCTGTCAACATTTTTAAACGGATGATACCTTAAAGCGCTCTATCATTAGGACACAATTGCCTTGTTAGTTGCTACTAAGTACTCCACCTTGAGGGGAAGTATGAATCGATATACCAGATTCCAATATCCACGAAGGATTCATCACGAATTACAGAAAATAAAGGAAACTATAGCAATACAAATAGATAAACATAGGACTTTACTTTCTTACTCTATATTCAGAAACACGTTTATATAGAGCAAGTAAGCAACCTTCTAAGGTCTCAGGTGTGCAACAAAAAGATCGTGATTACTGTCCTTTAACCCATCAAATTCCAACGATCAGTACCCATCAAATTCCAACGATCAGTACGTACTATTGGTTTCATGACGTGAATTCATGTCGTTGGGGATTAATGGATTTAAAAACACAAATACCGAAACAGGCTTAACCGATATAATTATTAGGAGATAGGCCAAAAAAAGGCGGAAACCGAAACATTCCATTCACGGTAGGTTTTCATAGGATGGTAAGTAACCTACCGCTAAACCCTACCATCATGCATTAGTAAATAGGTACCGTCAGGAAATAATAAAGTCATGATGAAACTAGCTAACACAAACAACAGGGAAGGTTGACTTGAAGAAGATGGATAAAGCCTTTACATCCCGGTTGTAGTGAAATATCAAATAATGAAGTAAGCACCTTTCACCAATATGTACCGGAGAAATGTGGCAGAACGGTAATTTCCTCGCCAATTGCATAGAGTGTCAGACAAAAATAAAGTCCATAGTAGGTACTATTGATATGAGACTCCTTACAAAAGTTTAAAAGTCGTATAAACTTGATAATCGTATCTCGCAAAAAGCGGTTTATGGCTTAATTCTGAAGAGGAATGAATACAAAAAGTGCGCTGTATGGAGTGGAAATATTTCACGCGTGTTAGTCGAGTGTACTTGGGGCATTGTTACAAACACAATGTTGTTTTCTTGTGCAATATTGCTGAAATCGGCAACGTTGCAAAACTTTTGTGTATAGTGTACACGTCCGTTTGACCGTCTTTTGGTCCTTTTGCAACGTCATGTTTTCTGGAATGCAGCTGTTTCCCATGCCCAGTATGACTTTTGTACATGTATTTGTACCTTCATACGAGTACATTTGTCATTTCGAAGATTAGAACGATGAGTGGTGTAACCACTCGGGAATAATTTTAATAATTGACACGTTCATAGACTAAGTCTGTAGGTATATTATGAGTTACCATTTTAACATTAACCTTACCTTAAACAACGTAAACATTTCAAAAGCCTTACCTGAAAAGAAAAAAAACATTAATTAGTAAACGTATTTAAAATAAACCATATCGACCCTAACTTTAAACTCTACAAATATCAGTTGCTGAATAAAACATAAATAAAAGATTATAAGGACTAATTTCATAAGCATTTAAAACTTTTTCGAACGGGCAAATATTTCAATCAGGTCCATTTAATCAATTTACCTCGCAGACCTCGCTGTCACTGCGACAGACGGGACCAGAGTGGCATTCATCAAGGAAGAATAAACATGCAAATTTTAATTTCATTTATAATCGCTGCACGGCAATGTTTAAAACTACGAGTTAACACATACCCTCGACTTTTTTAAAGAGTCAATATTTACAACTTTCAAGTTAGGTAGGTACCTACTTTCAAAAATATACTAAGGTTTCGAAAGCCTAACAACTGATCAGAATTTGATTAGGGTATAAAAGACGCTATGCATCTCAGTTCACGCCAACCTTGACTGCTAATGATGAATCTAGTTTGAACCATGAAACCATGGCACCAGGACCCTCGTCTCATAGGTGATGGCTCTGTTCCATCTAGTATCTACATATTTGAACTAACTGCAGCTTTGCTACGTTCTACTAACATCGGGTAGGTATTTAAAATATTAATCGTGTAACATTTATTTTGTTTAAGCGCCTTCTCGATTATGGACGATTTATAGCAAATGTTCGTTACAATTGTCGCATGATAATTTAATGATGAAAATTTGTTAAAATGAAACAAGAAATATTTAATATCATTCGACTCGCACATGCATTACAATAGTATCAATCAAATGGCCCCATAACCCGTTCATCGCTCATGGCGGGACGATGGAATATTTCATATTGGTCATATTTACCCGGACACCGATCGTGAATGAATCTGAAATGAGGCAAATAAGCAATTACGCGATCACATTCGGGCTCGATTTCGCGATGTGGGAATATCAGACGCATTGCCGGTCACGCAAGCCCCGGCAATTGAGTAGACGCAGCGTTGCGTACCTACTGGCATTATACCACGTTGATTTGCATACGCGTAATCTCTTATTATAATATAATAGTAAGCGCCAAGCGCAAAGCCAGGTGCGAACCGGACTTGCGTGAGCTTAACATACAAATTTAAGGACACACATATTAATATTACAGATAATTAAAAGATAATTGTTACGAAAGAATCAAGTGGCTGATCTTGCAAGCAATGCTCCCAGCATTCTTAGGTATTGAAAAATATACTGCTTGTGAACTAATGAAAATGAGTGTAGCAGACAAAAATTGATAATAATGAACCCATAGTATGTTTCCTATTCTATATTCTATAATAATAAATACTTATTGACTACCTTGATATTGTTATTGTGTTATAAACAGTTGCTACTGTGTGTGTAAAAACACTTACTCCGCTTTATTTGTAAAACAATCCTAGCAATTTTTAACTAAGGATTCTTACAATAGTTAAGATATTTTTTTGTAATTTACTGGTAGTTAGACCAACGCATTGGCCCAGTTGCACCGGTTGTAATTAAGGTTAATAGGTAATTAGGTACACATTTTGTTGCAATTTCTACGTTCATTAAGAAAATTCATCATTAAAGGTAGATAATTAAAATACAAATTCATTATTTGATAATGAACACTAAGGAGCCAACCACATAATGGTCATGTTGATAAATATTCAACTATCAACTACCTAATGTCTAATTGTTGTAAGCCTGGATAATCTGTTCCAAAATGATTACGTATTAAACTTGATCATATCATACCTACTTGCATGCATATTACAGACCGCACGGTTTCTATGTTATACAGCGCGTGCACAATTTATAAACAAAATACATAAAGGTTCGAATTTACATAATAAGCTCTCGCCCGCACACGCACCGAGCACAATATATTCAGATTTTCGTTATTAGTTTACCTCATTCAATCCGTTCCGAAAAAATTATGATACGGGGTTGAATCAAATATGTTGATAGCAACAAAGTAAATTTAATATTCATCGCTGGGTTTGTGTGTCAACAGATATAAGAGATAATCGGATTCACGTGTAAGCGAAGACGTCGTGTGAGTCGTGTCACACCGTTCGCGGCATTTATATCACTTGCGAAATAATTTTATTACCACGAAAAATGTAATATAACAGCCGGTGTTTCTTCGTAGCAAATTATTGTTGTATGACCGGATTTCAGAGAAACAAAATACTCGTACCTATTTCTTCGTTTGTTTCTTATCTTTATTTGTTTAACAACCCTGTAGAGTGTAGATCCAGTTGGAAATGAAATGGCTGTGAAGATTGCCGGATTTGATTCTCAACCAAGTTACTGCGTTTAGCCAAAGTTATAATTTAACCGAAGTATTTTGTGTGTATCCTATAGTGCGCTTGCAAGAGTTGGCGGATTATTTTCATGGAAATTGAAGACTAGACGCAAGCAAGTCACCCTGTCTTTAATGATGTACAACCACAATATCTGAACTTATAACATTTCAGGGTTAATTTCAGATAATGGTCTGCAACAAATATATTAGGACTGCTCAGATTCTAATAATATTAATTACAACTTAAAAAAACCTTGCTTTTTCGAAATAATCTAATTGTTGTAAATATACAAACAAAAGCTTAAATTCAGTAGGTAGCGAATAATCTCACAACAATAACCCTTGGGGTAGATTTAACAGTCAAAGACTATTTGCATCTGCACTTGGACGCTGTTAGTTCTGTCTTTAGATTTAGCGTCTGTTCCAGCTAGAACATTTGACGAGAGCATAAAATAAAACGGAATGGTCAGTGGGAGCAGCCGACACAGCGTTGGTCGGTCGCCAACTGTCGCACGCGCTCAACCGACGCGACGCATACAGTTAGCGCCACGCATATGCCTCGATATTTTATCGACTCTTTTGCCTTCTTCGTTACTCGATCATATTATATTAACATCTATCATCTTTTGTGCTACAAATAAAAATTACTGAAATTATAATTATGTGAATGAATAATAATTTTGCTCGTAACAAAAGTGATGACTGGCGTATTTTAATATTATTATTATGTTGTGGTGCGATCGTAGAAAATCATTATCACGAATGGCCGTTACCATTTCATGAAATGTTCGGGTGGATCAATTGCCGTTGACAATTATGTTGAAATCATGGAAACATGGACATCGGTAACATTTAAAGCATTGCCAGTGCATTGCGGTGAAAAAACACACACAACAACTACTTTAATTACAGGATCTACGTGTTTCTTGACATTTGGCTATATCATGTAATAACAATACGAGGTTGACCAAATCGTCAATTTGTATTGACACCTCCGTATAGATTCACGTGTGTATACAACAATCGACTCGGATATTAACTACCCAACATGGGAATTTACGTCTAATATTAGCTACAATCCTTAATCAGAATTGTCGGAGTAGTAAATCAGAACATGGCGAAACAGCGTTAACGCTACTCACACGCCAACAGCAGCTGTCACGGAATATCACGCGATTCTGGAGCCTATTATCTTTGAGCGATATGCACATGTTGTACCTATCTATAAGAAGCATTAGGAATTTCTATGTATAGGAGTACTCTTTAAAATGAAATGTAATACATCTCCTTTGCGACACAGTGGTCGAGTACTAAATATTTGACGGTCAAGTGCAGGTATTTATGACCCACATAATTAATAAATTGAGTTAAAATTACTGTAACTAAAGTCTCAAGTTTGACCACGTACCACCATGTTTAAAATTGTGATCTTTACCGAAATTAGTAAAATGGATTACCTTGAAATAGTTAAGATATCTTTTTTATCTTTTAAGAAAGGCACAAATTTTAATGGTCGCTACTTTTAGAAACTTTGTAACCTTTAATTGGATGACTTCAGCACATACAAGCTGAGTGAAAATACTGCCACCCAAAGCACAGTTTCAAACTACTCGGCCATCACAAGTTTCTCGCAACATGTCAATGAATATACTAAACTTAGACTTAGTTGTAATTATTAGT
Source organism: Hesperia comma (assembly GCA_905404135.1). Classification (NCBI taxonomy): domain Eukaryota; kingdom Metazoa; phylum Arthropoda; class Insecta; order Lepidoptera; family Hesperiidae; genus Hesperia; species Hesperia comma. Next base: position 7,856,453 of record FR990025.1, on the reverse strand, counting down.
TTTTTTTTTTCGTGAAATAGAATTACTGCACTGCTTCTGCTATAATCTTGCTACAACGATCCCAATAAATGTTCGTCGACAGCTGTCGCGATATAGCACGCACTCGGTATCGACTATTTCACTTAGCGCCGCTCGCTGCGGTGTAATGTATGACTGTGATAATCACTACCAGTACCTAGCCAACAATGGATTTCACGAGCAACTTTTATGAGTTTTTTTCAACAAACCGTGGTTAATTTACCTACTTTTTCATTAGTGGTCTTCATGTAATACCTTACATTAATCGACTTATTGGTCTTGGAAAAAGAATCTTATTGCATTGACTTGTATTGTTATTTAATTTTATCCGTGCTCTACATTGTTTTACTAAAACTTCAGTGTGGTTATCATAGAATTGCGTCTTGCGTAACTTTTATACAAGAAAGTTAGAGAAACTTAAACTACATTTGACGTCAACTTGTTTAACTGTGTAGTTATTGACACCGTCACTGGGGGATTGTTTTATTGGAAGAAAGTTTTTGTACTAAGAATAGTCAGACAATATAAAACAGAACAGTTTGCGGATTAATGTTCAGAATCCTTATCTGACTTTTTTTTAATAAGTATAAATTCCTGTCTTGCTAAGAAACGCTGTGAATAGTTATTCCACGTTTAAAATTACATTTCCCTTTTATGTCATTCTCTAAATTCAAAGATAGGAAAAAGACAAAAACCACCTTTATTTATTTATTATGATAATTTATATGATTTATAAATTTTTTGAACATTGATTCCGAAACAGGTTGGACAAAACGCCATCTTTGTAAGCACAAAACTAGTAAGTACCTACACCATATAATTTACAAAGCTCTCGGTGGCGCCATAAATTGTTACTAATTGCCGTTTCCTACTCAAAGTAAAAATAGCTCGGTTCCTAAATAGGGTGTGTTAATAAATTACCAAGTTAGTTGGCGAATGTTGACCTGTTTCCGTAGACGATGATCCAACGGACTTACGTGATGATAATTATGTACATAGTCGCACGAGAGCTACGAAGCTCCGGTTTGTTTCTGTACCTAAATGGAATTAGTCTGAGCCGCTGCTGCATACCTATGTATATGAGTAGAGAGAGACAATCTTCAATTACACACAGTAACACGAGTGTTTACAATGCTTTATTTTCTATATTCACCTAAAAATCATTTTTTTGTCATCAAAACATTGTAATGAAATTCATTTATAACCTACTTAGTGTTGTTTTATTTAAATTCACCATAAATTATTTTCAATGTTAAAGGTTCATATACTTAACCTTATTTCATATTTTTTGTCGAAAGTATCGCTACGCCCATTAGTTTTTACCTTTATTGCAGACGACTTTTTAACAAAAAAATTATATTCGAGTTATAAAATCATAATATTTATTTATAAATATTTTGAACACTGTTTTGTTAGGTATACGACTTAAAAAATGATAATTCAAAAATAATAAAACAGTAAGTAGGTACAGCCTGATTTTTTTGCCACATGTAAGTATGGTAGTTATGGCATTAAAAGTTGAAAGGAAGGCGAATGTCGTGGTACAGACAATATGTTGACTTGTGATGAGACGTGAGGAAACGCATGGGACGAGAAGAATGCTTGATATGAACGTGGGTGGATTGAGCAGACGAGGACTGCCAAGATAAGATGGATGAACTATGTGGAAGATGATCATAAAAGATATGGGAGTAAGCGTAGACGTGACGGCTAATAGGGAGGAATGGAAGAGAACAACATATTACACCGACCTGAAATAAATTTGGGAAATGGGTAGAAAAATGATGTTGATAATGATGATGATAATGATAATTTGGTTGTAATTGCTAACTATTTTAATAAGCCTTATACATCCTGTCGTTATTAGCTTTAAATTATCGAGTCCAGGCGTCTTGCGCTGCTAACGTCCTGACAATAGTTGTGCAACAAATACACAAATGAATTTAATATTGAACAGCAATGCAATATGTGTCCGCTGGGCTATGCAATCGTGTTTTAAAACAGAACGGACTTTCGTAACTGACCGCGGTGGCCACTACGTACCTTTTGAGTCAGGAGCGCACTCGCGTACACGCAGTTTGAATGTTAATGTTCACATTCACGTATGTATAGAAACTATGGGCATGCAATCAATACACAGTCGTGCGCATGTTGTGGGGGAATAGTAGATAGATTTGCGAATGCTTGGACATTTTGTGGTTTTGAGACAGAAGATGCAAATATTTTATTTCGGTTCTTTATCAAGGTTGTTGTCTATCACATTTTTGGCAATTTTACTTCATTAAAGGTGGCACGTAAACTCGTAATATTTTCACATTGTTAAAATTTTGCACACCTGCAGTAGAAAAATATGAGTCTACGAGCACGTTGTATTTAAAATTATCAAATTATTAAATTACCTAGAAAAATCTGTTACTTTGACCTTTAATATATTGTAACTTGTTGAAAGTTTTATCAGGCAAAACATTGTTTTAATAACTTTTAAACATTATCCGGGTAACTAACTAACTAGATCACTCACTCGGCAGCGAGCAGCTGTCACTCGGTGATTAAACTCACGAGTCGATTTTCGTCCTATATTGTGCCAGCATAACCTCAATCAGTCTCGTTCGTTAGGTCACTACTGACGTCTCAACGATTATGCATATAAAATGTATACGCAAATATAGTAGACGAATTATGCAACGACTTGCTTCTCTGTGGCGCTTCATTCTATAGCGAAGCTTCTTCTTGAAGTGCTGCCGCTGTCACTTAATGTAATCCCCGCAGTAATCGGCTTTCCGTATTAGGAGTGCAGTAGACTTTAAAATTTTTTGACTTTACGGTAGGTACTTTGAACGTTTTGTAGGCCTATATATTTGATTGGATGAACTTATAGACATTAAAGTTCAGTAATATCATAAATGCCTGATGTTTTATATTTCTGTTTAGATATTTAATTGATTAGCGATGTAAATTATGAAAACATGATTCAGTCTAATAGCTGGCAAGTATTTTTGATTCGGTATGAATGTTCGCGTTAGAATATAGAATAGGAAACGTTGTCATAGTAATTTGCTGTTTTGTCAAAGGGAATAGAAATTGTATTGCATATATCCGGGAATAAAAGTTGTAATTGATGAAGAGAAACCCTTTTATTTCAGCAAATCCCAAGCAAATGCATATTTAATAGGCTGTCCTTACAGTCTCATAAGCGGGATCGGCGATAAAAGTATAATTTTTTATCGATCTACGCCTACAAAAGTGAAACGTAAGTATTGCTTTATTTTGAAATTGCGGCACTTGAGGCGACACTACGATGATAAAACGATAGAATGAGGATGAAAGTCAACTCATGATGATCTGAACTGTACCTAATAGCGTGTAAAAGTATTTGGTGTATTTTACACGCTGGTTTCGGTCTAACAAAGATATAAAATAAGCTAAACGAAAATTTTGTTTAAATTCATCATAGGTATCGTATCTATATATTTTCTTCCTTCCCAGTCCACGTTTATTCATTTTTTTTTATTTAAACATTTATTCTTTCGTTTTAGTTTCACTTTAATAATTGTTATTCTCTTCTCGAATCAAATATTCATTTTTTTTTTCCTTTTCTTCCCGTTATCCGTTTTTTTTTCTTTATAGATTACGTCTTACAATAAGTGCAATTCAATGCATTATTTCAATTATTGTTTACTAAGCTGTGACTTGTCAGTTTCAGCTGGTTATGGATCGAGAAAGAAGTAGACATCGAAGCTATGAGGCTTTTAAAGTGAACCCAGTTAAAAGTAATTTTGAATACCGGAGTCGGGAAACGTTTAACCCCGGTGTGCTCAGAGTTGAGAGCCAAGACCGTGGGGAGTTGGACCCAAGTGGGTTTAGTTTTCAGGGTCAGAGTCTGGAAACAGTGGACTCGTGGCATCGTGAATCCAGCAATGGAACTTGGCCAGATGAACCCAGGTATGGGGTTCGTGCGGAAACATCGACGCAACGGTCGGAGAAGGAAAATATCGAACGGAGAAGAAATTTACGTAGGGGTGACCAGGGATATCTTCGTACACCTGTCAGAGAAGTTCGGAGTCGTTCGTCTAGCGCTGAACTAGAATTAACGAAATATGATGATGCACGAGAAAGTTTACGTCAACGTACGCGCAGACGAAAAGGTAAGAAGAAAAGAAGTCGTAGTTCGTCACGAAGCTCCGATAACTTGCAACCGTCTAATAGTAAACTTCATAGGGGTACAGATTCGACTGATGCAATGTTGGATAAAGTTTTGTCAATTTTACAATCAGTTAAGAGTCCAGACAAGTCAAAGTTGACTTTTAACACCAATATTGTGCCCGAATTTGATCCCATGTTAAAGGAACAAACTATTTTGTCGTGGATAACTAAGGTCGAAGAATGCGCCGAAATTTACGGCTGGGAGGATAGAGAAATAATCCACTATGCGCTACCTAAATTGTCTGGAGTAGCTAGGTCTTGGTATCAGAGTTTGCCGACGGTGTTGTATACTTGGATAGAGTGGAAAAAAAAGTTATTGGAAACTTTCCCTGTTCGCGAGGACTACGCTGAACTCTTAACTACGATGCTTTCGAAAAAAGTTAAGTATGGAGAATCACTTGAATATTATTACTACGAAAAAATTAATTTATTGAATCGGTGTAAAATTTATGGGCGGCAAGCTGTTGATTGTTTATTGTTTGGTATTGAAGACAGAGCTATTAAAATAGGCGCACAATCAGCACGTTTTTCCCAACCCGAAGAGGTGCTAAAGTATTTTGGGACTGTTAAAGTAAGCAATAGCCGTCAAAATCGAGATTTTAATTTTGGAAACGATCGTAAAGGTTTTACATTTTTGAAACATAGCAATTCACGAATAATATGTTATAATTGTAATGAATTGGGCCATGTTAGGTCGAAATGCGACAAACCAGCAGCAAAATGCACTAGCTGTGATAGAATGGGTCATTTATCCGAACACTGCTTAAAACAATTAGCTAAGAAAAATGACAAAGATGCAAGTCAAGACAAAAATAAAAATGTGAAACAAGTAGCTCAATTATCTATAGACCAAGACCTTAATGCTAAATACATGATTGACATTAAAATCAACGGATATGATATAGATTGTCATTTGGATTTAGGAAGTCAATGTTCCCTTATAAAGCTTACTAAAGCTATGGAACTTGGGTTAGATATAGAAATGCCTGAAGATTTACCTGTCCTTAGGGGTATAGGCGCTAAGTTGCTTTCTCCGGTTGGTATGGCAATGGTTTCTGTGGAGGTTCAGGGCATAAAAGAAACTATAAATTTATACGTTGTTGACGATTACGTCATCAATCAGTCAGTTCTTTTGGGACACTCTTTTACTGAAAAACCGGACATAACTATAACAAAGACACCAACTGCAGTAATATTTACAAAAATATCTTATCTTAAAATGCACCTGATAGCGAGTAAGAATGTTGAAATTCCATCGAACACATTACGGGCAGTCCAAGTCCTTGCCAATCCTAACGTGGATGCACGAGTCTATATAAACGGCTCTATGCGGGGTGCTGAAGGCAAAGAATATTATCTTCTTCCTGGAGAATATGACGTTAAACATGGTATGAGTGCGTTATTAATATTTAACGCTTCATCCAATTCAATAACGGTTGGAAAAGGTACTCTTTTGACACGCGTTCATTATAATAACACCAGTAGTTTGACGAATGTCATAAACTCTTGCAGTGTTGCGATTTGTGAAACCCAAACAAATGACATAATAAACTGTAGTGATAAACTGAGCGAGGAAGAACGTTTAAAGTTACAAAATTTGATACAGAAATACAAGTTTTGTTTTTCAAGTGGACTAGATGATTTGGGTTTCACAAACTTGACAGAAATGGTAATAGAGCTCGAAGACAATGAACCAGTTGTTTATCGACCCTATCGTATGTCTTACGCGGATCGTGCTTTAGTAAGGAATATGGTAGAAGAAATGGCAAAGTACGGTATCGTTAGGGAGTCAACTTCGCCATATGCGAGTCCTATTGTATTGGTGGAAAAAAAGACTGGAGATAAACGTTTATGTGTCGACTACCGGGCGTTGAATCGCAAAACAAAGAAAGAACATTATCCGCTTCCTCGAATTGAGGATCTATTGGATCAATTGGCGGGGAATAAAACATTCACGTCGCTGGATTTAGCTTCTGGTTATTACCAAATCCAAATTGCCGAAGAGTCGCGACATAAAACTGCCTTTGTGACACCCGACGGCCAATTTGAGTACAATAGAATGCCATTCGGTTTAGTAAATGCACCCTCTGTATTCCAGCGTACCATAAACAAAATACTGCTTGAAGCGAAAATTAAGTATGCTGTTGTATATATGGACGACGTCTTGATTCCAGCCAAGGACGTACAGGAAGGTCTTCAACGATTAGAAGAAGTTTTAGAACTCTTGAAGAAGGGTGGTCTTACGCTTAAAATAAGTAAGTGCCACTTTTTCCTTGATACTATTGATTTCCTTGGATACGAGGTTAGTGGTAATGGGATTCGACCAGGACATCGGAAGACTGAAGCAGTCTCCAAATTTCCGAAACCCAAAAACCAGCACGAACTAAGACAATTTCTTGGTTTGTCAGGATATTTTAGGCGTTTTATTAAGAACTATGCGTCGTTAGCGGCTCCGCTCTCAGATTTGTTAAAAAAGGACGTAAAATGGGTTTGGACTGAAAACCAAGATTGTGCGTTCAGTAAAATAAAAAAATTGTTAATCGATAGACCTCTTCTCGCACTTTATGATCACAAGGCGGAAACTCAATTACATACAGATGCTAGC